>JARQOD010000001.1:286645365-286828149 GCA_033576555.1 Oophaga sylvatica
TTCCTTTTCCGGACCGGGCGAAATTACTCAAAAATTTTTCATCCGGGGGGGAGGTATTTGGGTTTTTTCTCCAAACTCTTCTCCTTTACCAAAATTACTCCGTGGAGACCGAATTTTTGGCCATCAAGCGGTTTTGGGGGAGTGCTTTCCCCACTCAGGGGCTCTTCACCAAAAAAATTTTTTTACACTGCCAAAAAATGGGGCTTACCTCCAGCTGCCAGAGACAACCCCCCAACCCGGGGGTCCTTGTTTTTGCCCTCTTGTTTTTTTTTTACATTTTCGCCCGGGCCGAAAAGAACAAGGGGACCCTTCCGGCCTTCCGGTGTCAGATCTCGAGGGGAACCAAAACAATCATCATCCCCCAGAGGATGCAGGGCCCCGTGAGTTAAATTGTTCCTCCTGGTAAGACTTGATCGGTAACCATCGGAGAGAACCTACAGGGGGTTTTTCGTCAAAAATAGCGGCCACGGGGCAAAAAAGACCCTCCACTCATTATTGGCATTAGGGGGCCTCCCTGCACAAGACGTTTTAGACTTTTTTTTTCCCTGTGTCCCTGTCCCCAAAAAATTTTCCAACACCCCTCCGGCCCCCTTTTCCCTTCCTGTCCCGCTGCCCCCTGGCACATATACCATGGACTTCATTACAGATTGCCCTTCTGCCGTTGTCGGTCATTTGGGGCGTTAAACCGTTTTCCAAGATGGCTCATTCTTCCCCCCTGCCAGGGCTTCCGTCTCCCCCCCGATTTTAAAATTTACCCCCCCACTCTTCCGCTTCATGTCT
Source organism: Oophaga sylvatica (assembly GCA_033576555.1). Lineage (NCBI taxonomy): Eukaryota > Metazoa > Chordata > Amphibia > Anura > Dendrobatidae > Oophaga > Oophaga sylvatica. Next base: position 286,646,146 of record JARQOD010000001.1, read on the forward strand.
CCCGTCACATTGTGGGGATGGGGGGGTACAGTTCCCTCACGTTTCTGGGAGCCATTGAAATTTTCTAGAGTCCCTTTGGATTTTCCCCGCTTACCACCCCGCCCCCAAAAGGACAAGTCGACGAACAATCAAAAAACTGACCATTTTTCCCCGGGACTTCGTTAATCCCCCCATTCGAAAATGGGGGTCTCCGCCTTGGGGAATCTCTTAAACAATCACGGGGCGTTTTTCCTCCAAATTCCTTTTTTTATTTTTTTGGTCAACACCCTCGGATCCCTGTTTTTTCTCCATCTCTGGGACAATCCGCTGCGGAATCTCTTTTTTCAAATTTTTCCCCCATATGGGGGTAATGTATTAGTACATTTTATATACGTTGTGCGGGGGCATGAAATAATAGACACAGGTTTGATATAGAAGTCCTGTTTAAACTTTTTACAAAGGGGGAAAATAAGTCACACATTTTTCGGAACCGATGAGGGACACACAGGCCGAGTAACTAAGCTCAGCATCCTCTCACTAGTTCGGATTTCTTTCTGTTACCCGTGATATCAAATGGTTTTCAAAGAGCAGGGTTTCAGAGTCCAAGTGTTCAGAGTTCCTCATGGAATAGCTGGAGTACAAGGTCCAAGGTTTTCAGGAGTCAATCAATCACTTTCACTGCAGCTAATTTGAAGCACTGTTTGCTCACGTGGTGCTTAAGAAGCAAAAGGAGAGAATCAGGCGGGAACATGCAAGCTGAAAACTCCCCTTTTGACTGAGGCAAGATAGTGCAAAGACAGAAAAGTAAAAGGCGGGGCGAACAACTGAGTTTCGAAACATAACCAGAACCTTACTTTCCCCCCCTTAGGACAACTCGGATGACCTCGCCAGGTTGTGTGGGTACCTTGTGAAACTGAGGAGCAAGGAGGAGTTTTAAAACGTTATTGATGGTTCCCATGATTTCCTCCATGGGTAGCCCTGCCATTTAAAAGATATTGTTAACGATTTCTAAACAACCTGGAACTAAAATTTTTTCCACCACAAATTCTCCTGACCATCGGACTGCATGGTCGGCAAGGAGAAGAACGTCCGGAAAGTATTGGGTGTTGCGCCTTTAGTGGGTACATAAAAGACGGGTGATTTCATAGTTCTGGATTAAGAGAAAGCAACGGCACTTATAATTTTACTGATTTTATAGGGCCAATGTACTTTTCCCAACTAAGCGAGGAATCCTTAACCTTAAGATTTTTGGTTGACAGCCAACCAAGTCCCCCCTCCTTGAAATGGTGCAGGTTTACGAATTTATCTGCTGCTTCTTATACCTTTCCTGAGCCGATTCCAATTTTCCTTTAGAAGATCCATATTCTTCTTAAAAATGATTCTTTCAGCCACCTGGTAAAGGCGTTTCTATGGGAAATCGTGTAGAATGTTGGATGATAACCCAATTAGAGTAAAAAGGAACTGTTGGGAGGCACTCTGAGAGTTGTTATACGAGAACTCAGCTAAATGGAAGTAATCCACCCAATCATCCTGAGGGGCAGATAAAGCACGGAGAAACCCCGGGTTTGATTGGTTCGTTCGGTCTGTCCTTAGTCTGGGGATGAAAAGCAAAAAGAAAGGTTTACTTTAAGTAATGCGCACAGAAATTTTGCCAAAACCAGAATGATTGCACCCCCACCGAAAAACCTCTCCGGTACTCCTTAAGCGAAACAATCTTTAATCCAAATCATTCTGTTTTCGTGGGTAAACAAACAAGGGATAAAATGATGCCTTTGTTAACGGCAACCCCACTAGAATGGTTTTCTTCCCTAAAGGTTGGTAACTCCACAATGAATCCATAAAATGGATCCCCACGGGGGGACGGGTGGGAAAGGGCTGAACAGACCGTTGGTGGGAGCGAGGGTTTTGATTTCACAACTTCCATGAAGTGACATAGTTTAAAACATCCTTCCTGCAAGTGGGCCACCAAAAAAAGAAAAAAATTCCTTTCTTAAGAATTCCTCTTGCCCAGCTTCTGGAATCGGAATGATTGCAATACCTCAATCATGTTTCAGGAATATCACGTTGTCCCGAATCCACAACCATTCTTACAGGACAAACTTATCCCTTGGGGGTTGTGCCCAAAAAGGAATCCGCTGGTATCCCTTGATGTCCTTAAGTAGGTCTTGATTAGAATTACTCCTAGGAACTAGATCAGAAGAATAGTCTTAGGAGGATAATTGGCGTGTCTCTGCTGATAAATCCTAGAATCATCAGCCTTTCCATTGCGCGATCCTGGTCATAAGAAATGAAAAATAAATTGGTTTAAGAAAAAATTCCAGCGAGCCTGGGAGATCAGGCATTAGCCGACCTAAAAAAAGGTTACATGGTCTGTCAGGGCGACTATTTGCGTGCATCTCCCTGAAGAAGGTGTCTCCATTCTTTGAAGGCGGCAATAATGGCCAACAACTCTCTATTGCCCACATCGTAGTTCCTCTCAGCCGAAGACAACTGCTGGAAAAGAAGGCACAGGGATGCAAGACATTCTTCTCACCTGTTCTCTGAGAGAGTATAGCTCCAACGGCACAGTCTGAAGCATCCACCTCTATTATGAAGGCAAGCTCGGGGTTGGGATGTACTAGGATAGGTGCAGTGGTAAATTTATCTTTTAGACGGAGAATGCTTCCTGGGCTTGGGAGTCCAGGAGAACTTAGACTCTTTCCGGGTAAGTTGGGTGATAGGTGACACTACCTCAGAGAAATTTCTAATGAAACGTCTATAGAAGTTGGCAAACCCGATGAAGCGCTGTACCTCCTTCACATTTCTAGGACTTGCCAATCCTTGATGGCTTGGGTTTTGCTTCCATCCATACTAATTCCTTGTGTAGACAGTACATAACCCCAGAAATTGAATTTCGGTCCTATGGAATTCACACTTTTCAAGTTTGATGTAAAGATATTTTGTCTTAGACTTCCAAGACCATTCTCACATGTCCATGATGTTCCTCTGTGGAGTTAGAAAAAATTGAAATATCATCCAAATAAATTACCACGAATGTATCTAGGAGATCCCTGAAGATGTCATTCACCAAGTGTTGGAAAGTGGCTGGGGCGGTACTCAGACCAAAAGGCATAACTAGATATTCAAAGTGTCCATAGCGTGACCTGAATGCAGTCTTCCATTCATCCCCAGTCTAATACGGACTAAGTTATAGGCCCCACGAAGATCTAGTTTAGAAAAAATTTTGGCATGTCACACTCTCTCCAATAACTCAGGGATTAAAGGCAATGGATAACGTTTCTAATAGTAACCTTATTGAGTTCCCTATAGTCTACGCATGGTCTCAGAGATCCATCTTTCTTCTTTACAAAGAAGATGGTGCACCTGCAGGAGATGAAGAGGGGCGTATGAAGCCCTTGGCTAGATTTTCGTCTATGTAATCCTTTAAAGCCTTTAACTCGGGCCCCGCCAGGGGGTAGATCTTACCAAAAGGTATCTCTGCTCCAGGCAATAATTCAATTGGACAATCATATGGACGGTGAGGAGGAAGCTGGTCAGCGTTCTTCTTGTCACATAAATCCACATAGTCCTGGTATACAGCTGGTAGTTCAGGGACTGACATGGTTCCTTTAGGAACAGAGCAAGCTGAAACTTTTGGACTCATCTGTTTCTCTGGAAAGTGTAATTCCTTGTCTCCCAGTTAATGGTAGGATTCTGAGCCTGCAGCCATGGTAGCCCTAGAATAATGGGAAAGTGGGGAGAAGAGATAAGCATAAAGGACAGTTTCTCTTGATGATCTTTACCCATAAGAACCTTCAAAGGCTCTGTTTCCTGATCCACTGGTCCAGAGGTCAGCAGGGAGCCATCCACAGTTTCCATCTGTACTGGAGTAGCCTTCTTCACTGAACGTATCCCCTGTTTCAGAGCAAAGGAGACATCCATAAAATTTCCACTTGCCCCTGAGTCGATCATAGCAGAGCTAGACACCCAAGCTGAGTCAACCCAGAGTTTGATGGAAAGAAAGCAATGAGAATTGTTTTTCTTACAACTCAGCTGGGACACCGCTGAGGAAACTTGAAAAATGGCAGCGTTTACACAGTCAACGTCCTCAGAGGTAACGGAGTTTAAGTCCGAGAAATCAAGATCTGTTGCTGCAGATCTCTCTGGAGCCTGAGGCTCGGACCTGACAGATCCCTCTCGCAACACTCACAATGAATGAGTGCTGCAGTAGTCTTACGAGAACGGCTGGGGCAGTTTATAATGAAGTGCCCTGACTTACCACAATAGAAACATAGATTCTCCTTAAAACGATGTTCCTTGCGTGCATCACTAACCCGTCGTTGTAAAGAGTCTACCTGCATGGGTTCAGGTTCAGGTTCCCGTGTAATCCTACTCAAAGGTTCCTTAGCTGGAGAGGAAGGTAGGAAAAGGTTAGTGCGATTGCTTTCGAACCATCTCTCTTGCCTGCGTTCAGTCAGACGAGTATCAATACGGATGCAGTAGTTAATAAAGTCACCTAACGCAGTGGGAGGGTCGGCACGAGCAAGTTCATCCTTAATCAGTGGAGATAACCCCTTTCGAAAAATAGATTTTTTGGCGGAACTGTCCCAGGTGGTATCAAGGGCCCATCTCCTGAAATCCAAGGCATATTCAGCTACCGAGTGCTTACCTTGGCGCAAAGCTAACATGGCTGCTTCAGCTGTTGCACCTCGATTGGGGTCATCAAACACCTGCCCCATGGCTGAAATAAAATCATCAAGGTGATTCAAACATCATCCTCAGTCTCAATCAGAGGGTTTGCCCACATCAAAGCCTTGTTGGTAAGCAACATAATTATAGTAAGCACCTTAGATCGTTCAGTGGGAAATTGTGAAGCATGTGCAGAAAAAAAAAGATTGCATTGATTAATAAATCCCCTGAATTTCTCACGTTCACCGCCAAAACGAAAAGGGGGCAACTTGGGAATCCCAGAACTCGGGGCTACGGCAGGAGCATGGACTCGCCCCTCTAGAACCTCAATCCTGGCTCGCAAATCCTGGGTAGTCTGTCCAACCACTTGCAAATTGTGATTATTGAGGTCCTGTAGATTTGTAAAACGGGTCTTTATATTCTGCAAATCTGCAAGGATATTATCAGTCACTCCGCAAAGTTCCTTTATGCGGGCCTCCATTTTCCAGATCTTTTAAGACAGGATTACTGGAATAGTTGTGAGAAGTCACAACCACTATCATCACAGAAAGTTCAACCAGACATCTGATATCCAGAGTTACAGCAGACAAAAAAGAGAAAAGAAAGAAAAAAAAAAAAAAACAATAGTGTTTACCTGTGGTAACACTTGCAGAAAGAAAAAACTTAAGGGAATTGCTCACCTGGAATGGTTGTGAGAAGTCACAACCACTGTCATCACAGAGAGTACAACCGGACGTCTGATATCCATAGTTACAGCAGACACAGCCTTTCCAGACCCAGCAGACACTAACGTTTGGCTTCAGAATCTTGTAATGTATGTAGTACAGTTCATATAGCGTCTTGTGCTTGGGTGCGATGAACATACATGAGACACAGGTTTGATATAGAAAGTCCTGTATTACTTCATACAAGTTGGCAAAATATAGTCACACAGTTTGCGGACACAGAAGCAGGAGACACAGCAGGCCAGAGTAATCTAAGCTCAGCAATCACTCTCACAATAGATTCAGGATCTTCTTCTCTGTTACCGTGAGTCCATGCAAACGTGGGTCTTTCAAAGAGCAGGGTTCAGAGTCCACAAGTGCTTCAGAGTTCCTCAGTAGGAATAGCTGGAGTACAAGGTCCAAGGCTTACAGGAGTCAAGTCAAGTCACAGGTTCACTGCAGGCTAGATTCTGAAGCACTGATTGCTCAGCTGTGGCTGCTTAAGAAGCAAAAGGAGAGAATCAGGGCGGGAACATGCAAGCTGAAAACTCCATTTTGACTGAGGGCAAGATAGCTGCAGCAAGACAGAAAGTAAAATGGCTGACGAACAAACTGAGTTTCAGAAAACATATACACAGAACCTTACAGGGAGAGTACCCGGTCCGCACTCATTCTGTCATCCGAGCGCATGAAGAAACATGCTGACAAGAAACGTCTGGATCCTCCTCAATTCCGTCCTGGGGATAAGGTCTGGCTTTCGTCCAAGTATGTCCGGCTCAAGATTCCCTCCTACAAATTAGGCCCTCGGTTCATCGGTCCTTTTGAGATCATCAGTCAGATCAACCCGGTGTCCTATAAATTGAAACTCCCGGCCAATTTGCGGATTCCTAACTCCTTCCATGTATCTCTCCTCAAACCGGTGGTACTTAACTCTTTTGTCAAGTCTACAGGTACACCTCCTGCTCCAGTGTCTGCTGAAGACGAATTTGAGGTAGAGAACATTCTGGCCACCAAAAGGGTAGGAAGAAAGACCTATTTTCTGGTGGATTGGAAGGGGTTTGGTCCTGAGTAGAGTTGAGCGATACTTTCCGATATCCTAAAGTATCGGAATCGGAATGGTATCGCCGATATCACTAAAATATCGGCGATACCCGATATCGATACCGGAAGTCCCATGTAAGTCTATGGGAACAAAATATCGAAATTAAAAAAAACCCATTCTTGCCTTGTTGGTTAATTGTACATGAAGGAAAACAAGAAAGAGTAATGTAGAATGTATTGTGGAAGGTTGAGGAGACATTAAAGGCATAGATGTTTAACCCAATCAAATGGAATAGCATAAATATTTTTTTTTTTAAAGATGTTCGGATTGACGAAGAAATTGACAATGTTAACGTTTTTTATATTTGGCAAATATGTATATTACACAACTTCCATGCTCTTCATCTTCACCTTTTTAACTTTTCACACACTTTCTCCTTCATAATCTTCTGCAGCATCATCTTTTTCATCAAATTATTCTTCATCTTCACCTTCTTTATCTTCTTCTTAAACTTCTTGCTATTCATCTTTGTTAACATTACTCATATTCTTCTTATTAAACTATTATTCTTATTCATATTCTGCTTCATCTTCTTCATCATATTCTTATTTGTGACAGAGAATCCTGTACTTGTAATCTGTCAAAGTATGAATTTTTCATCCTTCCGTTCTTGCTGTCACAAAAGATTTAAATTACAACAGTATTTGTCCGTGTTCAGTTTAGCCTGCAGCAGCAGGCATTTTCCAGGGGCACCACGAGGAGGAACGGACTCACCCCCATACACTGCTTAGTCTTCTTCTGCTTAGAATTTAGAGCATATATTTTGCTCTTCATTTTGGTCTTATACTTCATGTTCTTCTGCTTTTAGATCTTCTGCTTATTGTTCTTGTGTGTCTTGTTCTGTATCTTGTATTTGTAGCACAACCTTGTACCAGCTGATGTTACTGGGACACGGTTACTAAGCAGGAGGTACCTGTGCTCCAAAGCACTACCAAGGACCAGCAGACGTTGCAGGAACTCGGATACCGAGATGTAGGCACCTAGGCCAAAGGCACTGCGGAGAACCAGTTGACGGTACTGGAACCCGGACGGGTAGCAGAAGGTACAAGAGCCAATGCAAGTAACGAGGACCAGCTGACTGTGCTGGAACCCGGAGGGGCAGCAGAAGGAAAAGAGCCAATGGCACAACCGAGGACCAGCTGACGTTACTGGGACACGGTTACTAAGCAGGAGGTACCTGTGCTCCAAAGCACTACCAAGGACCAGCAGACGTTGCTGGAACTCGGATACCAAGATGGAGGCACCTAGGCCAAAGGCACTGCGGAGAACCAGCTGACGGTACTGGAACCCGGAGGGGCAGCAGAAGGAAAAGAGCCAATGGCACAACCGAGGACCAGCTGACGTTACTGAACCCCAGTAACACAGGAGCAAGTGTTGACTGTGCTAACAGCACTTCCGAGCAACAACTGGCGGTGTTGGAGCCCAGGGTCAAGGAGGATGTTTAAATACTAGATAAAGTAATTTCCTTGTTACCTGTCAATTTTAAATGTCTATACTTCAAACAAGAGAAAGATAACCTTTACTACCATAAGATGATGATTTCATTTAAACTAATATCTAGATAAATAAAGAATTGACAAACATAAACACATACATTAACATGTTGAACAGCAATGCAAACCACAAAATAAATTAGTTAAGGAATCTGCTATACGGTTGTACATAAAAGCATACAAGTACATATCTGAATCCATTAATGATGGATAAGTAACAGTATATACACCATTTTTATTGTATAGACAATGAATGTCTGACTTCAAAACATCATCAGCATTACAAGTTATCTGTGACATTACTAAAATGTTACATTTGCTGAATAATGTCACTAAACAGTTTATACAAAATTATACAATTTCCATCATGTAATACTCATAATATGTGGCAATAATCATGTTTATTAACAAACATAACCTTTAAAAAGTGCATAGTGCATAGTGAAAATTGCTATTTATGCCTGACTGTCGACTTGCAAGCATGACAACGGATAGATAAGGTATATATAGATGAGACTGCATAGCCACAGATGGTGAATGGCGATGTAATACTGTACCTCAATAAAGTGTGCGTCACTACTACATAATTTTTTTTATATAGCTTTATAAACAGGGTACGTGGATGTATGCTTGCGCCTTTGTTTTGACGCACAGACTGCCTTCCTGCTGAGACGCGTTGGGTAGTGAACAGTTGTGTGCAGTGTTCACTGTAGTCTGAGGTTTTCCTTTTTGGAGTGCAGATCACGCTCCAGTTAGTTCTTCAACCACTGCTGGTTGTAGTCTGCTGAGCGTGTGTCACTGGCACATCCTTGAAATTTTTCTCTAATTGTTGCTGCTCCACTCTATTACAAATAAATAAAATCTATTAGTGTGACGCGCTTCCATCCGTATACAATACATTGGTTGCAAACACTATAGAAGTACACAAAGGGGCCTTTCACACCTACTGAACAGTTGTGTGCAGTGTTCACTGCAGTCTCTGCGGAATAACCACACTTAGGCCTTATAACTTTTCAGACTTTCTTTATCAATCTACCAAGATGAAGAAGGCAGGGAGTAAGGCACGTGGTCGTGGAGTTTCTTCAGGGAGAGGACGTGGGGATTCTGTGGCTGCTGCGGCCCCCAGTGACACAGCATCCACCAGTTTTCCCCGGGCCGTGAGCGTTCCTTTATGCGCACTTTTGTAGGAGCTCGGAGTACCCCCCTGCTGCGGGAAGAACAAATTGAAGCCGTTGTTGTTTGGATCTCAGCCAATGCATCGACTTCAATTGCTTCCACCTCCTCTCAGGACCACAGCACTGTTGGGCAACCATCTGTCTCTTCACCGCCTGGCAAATTGCCCAGGCAGTCAGAGAGTTCTGTACAGGAGCCAGCTGAGTGTCTGCTTCTGTTCTCAGAATCTATTGGCTTGCAAACAGGGGCCCAGCCAAGCAGCATTCTGTAATGTGAAGAAGAGGGAGTATGCAGTGATGCGCAACAGCTGTGTCTCTCTGAATCTGAAGAGGCGGGTGAGACAGTGCCGATGGTCAGCACACCGCAGAACGCATCTGATGATGATGATGAGACCCAGGTGCCAGTTTCTGTTGAGCATGGTGCTGGCCAGACCACCCAACAGCAGGTGTTGGAAGAGGTAGTGGAGATGATGAGGTCCAATACCCAACATGGCATGAAGAACAGGAAGGTGGTGGGAGCAGCTCAGAGGAATAATAATAATATTTATTTATATAGCGCCATCATATTCCGCAGCGCTTTACAGTTTAGCAGTTTCAGAACACAAGTCATAAGTAACAACGTTAACAATACAATAATTTAAGCTAAATAAGTCGCCCCTGCTCGTGACAGCTTACAATGTACAATGAGATGGGGAGATACAAAGTATAGGTGTTTATATACAATGGTGCATTTACAATGATGTTCCAGCCATCTTAAGGGACTGAGGGATGGAGATAGTGAATGGGCTAGAGACACACACACACTTACACAGAATACATAGAATGACTTTGATTAGTGAATGTGATAGGCCGCTCTGAACAAATGTGTTTTGAGGGAGCGCCTGAAACCATGCAAATTGTGGATAGTCCTAATTTCTTGGGGTACAGCATTCCAGAGGATTGGCGTACAGCAGGAGAAGTCTTGGAGTCGGGAGTGGGAGGTACGTATTAGTGCAGAGGTTAGTCGAAAGTCGTTTGCAGAGCGCAGCAGTCGGTTAGGCCGATAGATAGAAATGAGGGAGGAGATGTAGGAGGGGTGCTGCACTGTGGAGAGCTTTGTGGGTGAGAACCAGTACTTTGGTTGAAAGCTGGGAGAGGCCTAGAGAAATGGTTAGTGATACAAGGAAGATAGAGGAAGACATTGCCCCAACGGTACAAACAGGAGGGAGAGTTAGGCTGCAGACTCGGTTGCCTGTAGCCTCCAGTTTGGCACCTGTTCGGAGCAGTTGTGTTCCAAAAGTCAAAACGTGCGCTCCCAGGACTTGCACTGCGTGGTCCTTTTTTCACACACTTGCACATGATATTTGCTATGTGAAATGCAAGCTGTGTAATCAAAAATTAAAAATAGCTAAAAGTGTCAGTCACCTCAATACCAGAAATATGTGTAAACATGTGCGGACAAAGCACGTAGTTGAGTTACAAAGACACACTGGAGATGTAGGCCAACCTACAGCAGCACCTACATCTTCAGGTTGTGTTGAAGCCTCTTCATCGAGCTCACACACAGCTGGTTATGCTTCCTCACAGGATCGCCATGGAAGAACCTCGGCCACTGTTGTCCAGAGACAAACTGTTATTCCACACACAGCAGCAAGTTCCCTGTCATCCTCACACTCCCAGGCCACAAAACAGCCAGCGGTAGCACAGGCATGGGATAAAAACACGGCCATACTCCGCAAACCATGCACGAGCACAGGCTCTGAATGCTGGCATTGCAAAACTCCTGTCCCTTGAAATGCTGTGATTCAGGCTGGTGGAGACAGACAGTTTCCGTAACTGAATATCATTGTCAATCCCACAATACAATGTGCCAAGCCGATTTCATTTCAGCAGGCAAGCCGTCCCTGGTCTGCAAAAGCATGTTGAGGGAAAAATTAAACATGCGCTACTAAAAGCCCTCAGTAGCAAGGTCCACCTGACCACCGATGCGTGGACCAGTACCCATTGTTATGATCTGCTACAACCAGTAAGGAAAGAAGGGAATTCTGTCCCTACAATACAACTAAGCTGAATCCCTACGATGTAACGGGGAACCTGATCCTGCGACCAGACCCGCTAAAGTCCTCATCTAGTGTGAACGAAGACCTATAGTTGCGAGGGAGTAATCCCTACAAGATCTAGGGACTGGGAGAAAAGGTGGACACCTCCTAGTCCTAACATAAATTGTAGCATGGATAATTAAACAGAAAAATAAATACTTTGTGATCCTAACATCAAGCAAAACTCACAGATTAAGGCACCTAAGCACCCGGCTAGCTTAACAGTAGATAATACAATGAAGTCAAGCAAAGCCAGAAGGGCGGAGCCAGACTAAATCGGGAAAAAAGGTCATGTGACCAGCAAACTGAAACAAAACCTAACAAGAGGGTTCTAACACCCATGGCCAGGGACAATACCTTTCCCTCACTGCCCATTGGGTCAATGTTGTGCAGCCGGGTACTGATCTTGCGAGTGGCGCTATACGTGTTCTGCCAACTCCAAGGATTGCAGGAATCAAGTCTGTACACATTGATTCCTCCTCCTATTCCAGTTCCTCAGAATCATCGCTGCAGGAGCCGTCACGGTCTACCTCCACATGGACCCGTGAACGTTTACCTGTTGCGACCGATATGAGCACAGCCGTGTCCAAATGTCAACAGGCCGTCCTGAAATTAATTTCCATGGGGAATCTTAGCCACACAGCGCAGGAGCTCTGTAATGCCATAAAGCAGGAGAGCGACGTGTGGTTTTTGGAAGAGAATCTACAGGCAGGCTTGGTAGTGTGTGACAATGGCCGAAATCTGGTGTCAGCTCTGGGCCTTGGCAACCTCACTCACATACCATGTCTGTCATATGTGCTCAACTTGGTCGTGCAGAGTTTTTTGAGGGACTATCCGGATCTTGATGCACTGCTGCACAAGGTCCGCCTAGAGTGCGCTCACTTGCGACGTTCCAGCATGGCCAGATCGCTGATTGCAGCTCTGCAACGCAGATTTCACCTTCATGAACATCGCATTATATGTGACGTACCCACCAGGTGGAATTCCTCGTTACATATGTTGGAGCGGTTGTGTGAGCAGCAGCCAACAGTAATGGAGTATCAGCTGCATCAGGCGCAGTCAACTCGCAATTTGCGGCGTTCACACTTCACCACTACTGAGTGGGCCTCTATAATAAGAATAATAATATTATTTATTTATATAGCGCCATAATATTCCGCAGTGCTTTACAGTTTAACAGTTTCAAAACACGAGTCATAAGTAACAACGTTAACAATACAATAATTAAAGCAAAATCAGCCGCCCCTGCTGGTGAAAGCTTACAATCTACAATGAGGTGTGGGAGATACAAAGTACAGGTGTTTATATACAATGGTGTTTTTACAATGATGGTCCAGCCATTTTAAGGAAGTGAGGGATGCATGGAGATAGTGAATGGGCTACACACACAGAATTACACATAGAATGACTTTGATTAGTGAATGTGATAGGCCACTGTGAACAAATGTGTTTTGAGGGAGCGCCTGAAACCATCCAAATTGCGGATAGTCCTAATTTCTTGGGGTAGAGCATTCCAGAGGATTGGCGCAGCGCGGGTGAAGTCTTGGAGTTGGGAGTGGGAGGTACGGATTAGTGCAGAGGTTAGTCGAAGGTCGTTTGCAGAGTGCAGCAGTCGGTTAGGCCGATAAATATAAATAAGGGAGGAGATGTAGGGGGTGCTGCGCTGTGGAGAGCTATGTTGGTGAGAACCAGTAATTAGAATTGGATCCTATAATGAATGGGCAGCCACTGCCAGTGTAATGAGTGGCGAATAACTCTATGAAGGATATCTGCCACGTTTTGCGTGCGTTTGATGAGTCAACGCGGATGGCGAGTGCAGATGATGCACTAGTCAGCCTGACTGTCCCCCTTATCTGCCTGCTTCAAAAAACACTGCAAGCACTAAGGCATGAGGTTTTGGAAGAGGTGGAGGATGAGGAGTCACAAATTCCATCACCTTCTGGACAGTCAGCGCAAAAGTGGTTCCTCACAAAGGGCTGGAGGACTTTCAAAGTACCATGCTGTATCAACAATTGAACCTCCAGAGTCGCTGTCTATATTTTCATAACCATTACAAACTTTTAATGTATTTACAAAGCACATAATGTACATTTTTTGTCTATCCTTTTGTAATGCTATTGTGTTTCCATAAACTGATGTTACAGAATTATGATACAAAGTTTTTAAATTTTGAGTTTTAAATTTTGAAAATTTATATGTATTTGAAGGACTTTGTGAGGAGGATGAGGAGTCACAAATTCCATCACCTTCTGGACAGTCAGCGCAACGTGGTTCTTCACAAAGGGCTGGAGGACTTTCAAAGTACCATGCTGTATCAACAATTGAACCTCCAGAGTCGCTGTCTATATTTTCATAACCATTACAAACTTTTAATGTATTTACAAAGCACATAATGTACATTTTTTGTCTATCCTTTTGTAATGCTATTGTGTTTCCATAAACTGATGTTACAGAATTATGATACAAAGTTTTTAAATTTTGAGTTTTAAATTTTGTAAATTTATATGTATTTGAAGGACTTTGTGAGGAGGATGAGGAGTCACAAATTCCATCACCTTCTGGACAGTCAGCGCAACGTGGTTCTTCACAAAGGGCTGGAGGACTTTCAAAGTACCATGCTGTATCAACAATTGAACCTCCAGAGTCGCTGTCTATATTTTCATAACCATTACAAACTTTTAATGTATTTACAAAGCACATAATGTACATTTTTTGTCTATCCTTTTGTAATGCTATTGTGTTTCCATAAACTGATGTTACAGAATTATGATACAAAGTTTTTAAATTTTGAGTTTTAAATTTTGTAAATTTATATGTATTTGAAGGACTTTGTGAGGAGGAGTCAATGGAGGAGGAAGACATCGCTCCAGAGGGAGGTAGACAATGCTCTAGTCAGTATGTAGACCAAGGGTGGGGTGATGCACAGCAGGCGGAGATGACGCCTCTTGCAGGGGACAACGTTTCTTGGCCAGTTGGGAGTCTGCAGCACATGGTTGATTTCATGCTGCAGTGGCTGAGAAACGACCGCCGCATCGAACACATTCACACCACGTCTGATTATTGGGTGTACACCCTCCTAGACCCTCGCTACCGGGACAACTTACAAAGCCTCATCACACCGTTGAACCGGGAGCGTAAAATGCGGAAGTACCAAGACACACTGGTGCAATCCATAATGTTCTCCATTCCAGCCGAGAGCACTGCTGCTGCTACTGATTTACAAAGCAGCTCTGTGCGTCGAGGCAGTGGAGACAGCTCTGCAACAAGAGGGAGCACAAGCAGCGCCTCTGCACAGGGCAAGAACAGTATGTTCCAAATGTGTCGAAGTTTTGTGGCAGCGCCACCAATGTCTACACCATCCGAGACGGCTCCAGTCAGCAGGAGGCAACATTTCCGTAAGATGGTTACAGACTACATGTCTTGCCCTCTCAGTGTACTCTCAGATGGCTCTTCCCCATTCAAGTTTTGTGTCTCTAAGCTGGATACATGGCCAGAGCTTAGCCAGTATGCATTGGAGGTGCTGGCTTGATCTGCTGGCAGTGTATTATCGGAGCGCGTCTTTACTGCTGCAGGTGGTGTACTAACAGACCGTTGCATGCGACTATCCTACGATAATGTACAACGGCTTACTTTTCTGAAAATGAACTAGGCATGGATCTCGCCTGAATTTGCCTGTCCGGTTTCAGATTAACTAACTGGTTGACAACGTTTTCCATGTCTCCTGTTATGTTCATCTTTCTACCACCTGAGCTATACTCCCTGGGCTACAACACTGCCAGTTGCTGCTCAGAAGTGTCGTGTCCACAGACCAATACACAAGCTATAGTAATAGTGGGGTTCAGTAACGCCTGCTGTTCCCCTGCTGTGTGTCCGGCAAAAATTACTGCTACCTAGCTACACATGTTTAAAAAAACATGACATGTTAAAGTGGCTAGTGCTACACATAGATATCAGGCTACACCCTTATTTCTAAGCTGTAAACAAGTGAAACGTCAAATTTAAAACCATTCAATGATTAGTGTTGGTAACAAATCTGTAACTAAATAATTGTGACATATTATGGCAGATATCCACATGTCTAACACAAATGCTAACACAAAAGCATACTTATGCTATAGGGTACTGATGGTGAACCTTCTCACTCCATAACTTTGACCAATCCAACTCACATCATGCCTCAAATGCTGCAATGTTGGAAGTGCATAATGTGGGTTGAACTTTGACAACAGCTGCAGTGCGAAGGTTATCCTTCTGTGTTCTTGGCTTTTAAATAAAAGCATACAAGTAAATATAATAATACATTGTTGATTAAGGGACATGATGTACACCTGTAATATTGTGCAAACAATGGATGTAGGACTATTCCTCTTCAACATTACTTATATTTGTGTCATTTGAAAAAATACATATTTTAGTTAAAAATTAAAAACCCATGTTCAGTAGCTGTGAAAGGCCCGTTTGTGTACTTCTATATTGTTTGCAACCAATGTATTGTATACGGATGGAAGCGCGTCACACTAATAGATTAGATTTATTTTAAATGGAATGTAGCAGAACCAATTGGAGATAAATGAAAAGGATGAGCCACTGAGACACGCTCAGCAGAGTACAAGCAGCAGTGCTTGAACATGTAACTGGAGCGTGATCTGCACTCAAAAAAGTAAAAAACACAGACTGAAGTGAACACTGAAACACAACTGTCCACAATCTGTGAAAAGCTCCTTTCTGTACTTCTATAGTGTTTGCAACCAATGTATTGTATACGGATGGAAGCGCGTCACACTAATAGATTAGATTTATTTTAAATGGAATGTAGCAGAACCAATTGGAGATAAATGAAAAGGATGAGCCACTGAGACACGCTCAGCAGAGTACAAGCAGCAGTGCTTGAACATGTAACTGGAGCGTGATCTGCACTCAAAAAAGTAAAAAACACAGACTGAAGTGAACACTGAAACACAACTGTCCACAATCTGTGAAAAGCTCCTTTCTGTACTTCTATAGTGTTTGCAACCAATGTATTGTATACGGATGGAAGCGCGTCACACTAATAGATTAGATTTATTTTAAATGGAATGTAGCAGAACCAATTGGAGATAAATGAAAAGGATGAGCCACTGAGACACGCTCAGCAGAGTACAAGCAGCAGTGCTTGAACATGTAACTGGAGCGTGATCTGCACTCAAAAAAGTAAAAAACACAGACTGAAGTGAACACTGAAACACAACTGTCCACAATCTGTGAAAAGCTCCTTTCTGTACTTCTATAGTGTTTGCAACCAATGTATTGTATACGGATGGAAGCGCGTCACACTAATAGATTAGATTTATTTTAAATGGAATGTAGCAGAACCAATTGGAGATAAATGAAAAGGATGAGCCACTGAGACACGCTCAGCAGAGTACAAGCAGCAGTGCTTGAACATGTAACTGGAGCGTGATCTGCACTCAAAAAAGTAAAAAACACAGACTGAAGTGAACACTGAAACACAACTGTCCACAATCTGTGAAAAGCTCCTTTCTGTACTTCTATAGTGTTTGCAACCAATGTATTGTATACGGATGGAAGCGCGTCACACTAATACTATTAGTGTGACGCGCTTCCATCCGTATACAATACATTGGTTGCAAACACTATAGAAGTACAGAAAGGAGCTTTTCACAGATTGTGGACAGTTGTGTTTCAGTGTTCACTTCAGTCTGTGTTTTTTACTTTTTTGAGTGCAGATCACGCTCCAGTTACTTGTTCAAGCACTGCTGCTTGTACTCTGCTGAGCGTGTCTCAGTGGCTCATCCTTTTCATTTATCTCCAATTGGTTCTGCTACATTCCATTTAAAATAAATCTAATCTATTAGTCTAATAGATTAGATTTATTTTAAATGGAATGTAGCAGAACCAATTGGAGATAAATGAAAAGGATGAGCCACTGAGACACGCTCAGCAGAGTACAAGCAGCAGTGCTTGAACATGTAACTGGAGCGTGATCTGCACTAAAAAAAGTAAAAAACACAGACTGAAGTGAACACTGAAACACAACTGTCCACAATCTGTGAAAAGCTCCTTTGTGTAGTTCTATAGTGTTTGCAACCAATGTATTGTATACGGATGGAAGCACGTCACACTAATAGATTTGATTTTTTTTTCTAATATAATGGAGCTGCACCAATTCCACAAAATAAAAAAAAAAAAAAAAAAAAAAAGAGTCAGTGACACGTGCAGATGCCTACAAACAGCGGTGGATGCAGAGCAAACTGCAGCGTCACCTGCACTGTCACACACACACCTTGCACAGAGCTGTTAAAACAACACTGGCAAAATGAAGCTTTACACAGCGGTTGGTAAACTAGCCTGCCTCAAGCACAGTAGTACACAAAATCGCAATATCTAACTGTCCCTCAGAGTGAGCAGAGTAGCGTTCTGTCCCTTACTGAGTTCACAGCACAGTGACGCTAAAATGGCGGCGGCGCCTTTTATAGTGCATTCTGACATCATTTCAGCAGCCAATCACAGCCATGCCATTAGTTAAGATGACCGCAGCATTACAGGATGTGCCCACACTTCGTAGGATTCCTCATTGGCTGACTAAAATCACATTGCCTCTCAAAGAATTATGGGAACTTCCGATTCCGGTATACGATATGGAAAAAGTATCGGAATTAAGTATCGGAATTCCGATAACGCGAATATCGGCCGATACCCGATACTTGCGGTATCGGAATGCTCAACACTAGTCCTGAGGAGAGAACGTGGGAGCCTCGGGAGAACATCCATGCCCCTCTCATCCTAGCTAAATTTCTTTCTGGCCTAAAAAAGGGGGGGCCTAAAGGGAGGGGTACTGTAGCGCCGGCGTCCCTGCCCTCTGCCAGGCAGGGACGCTGTTCCCCTGCGACAGCGTCCTCTGCCAAGCAGGGACGTCGCCCCCCTTACCCACGCTCAGCGTCCTCCTTCCGCCCTGCTGGGGCCGCGCACTCCTTCCCTGCTACTGGACTTAGGGCGCGCGCCCGCGCGCTCCCCCGCTCTTAAAGGGGCCGCGCGCATCTTTCAAAAAGGTCCCCGGCCAATGCCGGAGGACTCCACCCTATATAAAGTACTTCCTCCTTAATGGAGGTGCCCGAGCAATGTTGTTATTGCACTGTTCACTACTCTGCTTTAGCCCTCAGGGTCCGTTACCAGTTACCTGCCTGTTTCCTGCCAGTTTGCTGTCTGCTACCTGTCCGCAAGCCTGCCTGGAGGTTCGGCCGTCACATGCGGTGACCATCGGCTATTCCAGAGAATCTCGCCTGCTCACTTGGGGGCGCTCATCTGCCATCTGCCTGCGGACCTACCTGGAGGTTCGGCCGTCACATGCGGTGACCATCGGCAATTCCAGAGACTCTCGCCTGCTCACTTGGGGGCGCTCATCTGCTATCTGCCTGCAAGCCTACCTGGAGGTTCGGCCATCACATGCGGTGTCCATCGGCTATTCCAGAGACTCTCGCCTGCTCACTTGGGGGCGCTCATCAGTTATCTGCCTGCTAGCCTACCGGGAGGCTCCACCATCTCAGGTCGTATATACCTGTCCATTCAGAGACTGCCCCGGTCACTTGCCGTGACTACTCGCCTGTCTATCCAGAGACTGCCCCGGTCACTTGCCGTGACTACCCGCCTGTCTATCCAGAGACTGCCCCGGTCACTTGCCGTGACTACTCGCCTGTCTATCCAGAGACTGCCCCGGTCACTTGCCGTGACTACCCGCCTGTCTATCCAGAGACTGCCCCGGTCACTTGCCGTGACTACCTGCCTGTTTATCCAGAGACTGCCCCGGTCACTTGCCGTGACCTCCCGCCTGTCTGTCCAGAGACTGCCCCCGTCACTTGCAGTGATTTCCTGTCCGTCTCCCCGGGCGCCACCCGCTCCTTTACAAGGAAAGCCTCCTTGTATAATAAAGCTCAGAGGTTCCGCCTCCCAGACCCGTTACACCCGGGATTTTTGGTACCAGAGACTTGGTGAGTCGGTCCTTTTGGTGGCCTACTTTGTCTCGTGACGTCAGGGAATCTGTGCAGTCTTGTGGGACTTGCTCTCGCTCCAAGCCTTGCTCTCGCTCTAGTGGTTTGTTAATGTCATTACCTGTGCCCAAGAGGCCATGGACCCATATCTCTATGGATTTTATTTCCGACCTCCCTGTTTCTCAGAGAATGACCGTTATCTGGGTAATCTGTGATAGGTTTTCCAAGATGATAAATCTTGTGCCATTACCTAAGTTACCTTCCTCCTCCGAATTGGTGCCTTTATTCCTTCAGCACGTGGTTCGGTTACATGGCATTCCGGAGAACATTGTGTCTGACAGAGGAGTCCAATTTGTTTCCAGATTTTGGAGGACATTTTGTTCTAAACTTGGTGTTCAATTATCTTTCTCCTCTGCTTTTCATCCTCAGACCAATGGACAAACCGAGAGAACAAACCAGACCTTGGAGACTTATTTGAGATGTTTTGTGTCTGCTGATCAAGATGACTGGGTCTCTTTTTTGCCTTTGGCTGAGTTTGCTCTTAATAATAGGGCTAGCTCTGCCACCTTGATGTCTCCATTTTTCTGCAATTTTAGGTTTCACCCTCGATTTTCTTCGGGACAGGCGGATGCTTCTGTCTGTCAGGGTGTTGACTCTGTTGTGGAGCGAATGCAGCAGATTTGGGACCAGGTAGTGGAGAGGTTGTCTCTCTCTCAGGAAAAGGCCCAACGGTTTGCCAACCGGCATAGGACTGATGGTCCTCGGTTTAAAGTGGGGGACTTGGTTTGGTTGTCCTCAAGAAATATCCCTATGAGGGTTGCATCTCCAAAGTTTAAGCCCAGGTTCATTGGACCTTATAAGATCATGGAGATTCTTAATCCTGTTTTCTTCCGTTTGCTTCTTCCAGGGACATTTAAGATCCACGTGTTCCACAAGTCCTTATTGAAGAGGTTTGTCGAGCCAGTGGTTCCTATGGCTGCGCCTCCTGACCCTGTTTTGGTTGAGGGCAATCTGGAGTATGTGGTTGAGAAAATATTGGATTCTCATTTTTCTAGACAGAAACTCCAGTATTTGGTTAACTGGAGAGGTTATGGTCAGGAGGACAATTCTTGGGTGTTTGCTTCGGACATCCATGCTAGGAGACTGATCCGTGCCTATCACCGAGCTCATCCTGATCGGCCTGGTTGCACAAGTGAGGGTTCAGTGACCCTTCCTCAAGGGGGGGTACTGTTATGAATGTGCTAGAGATGGTTTCTGAGCAGGGGCTCCCTCTGGTGGTTACAGACAGTACTGAACCTTTCAGCGAGGAGTGGCAATCTGGAATCACGGACTGGTCTGATATAAGGGAGGTTCCCTCCCATGATGGTTGCCGGTGATCAATTGTTCTTGTCTCAATTGTGGTTCCTGGTTCATTTGGAAGTTTGCTGGAGTCTTGCCTGCATCTCCTGCTTTCAGATAAGATATTTTTTGCTTTTCTTTTTGTGCTTGCTTTTTGCATTGTTTTCTGCACTTTTGTGGAGGTCAGCCAGGTCCCCTCCTGGGGCCTGAGCTCCTCACAGCTTTTCTGCAGCCACTGTTGTTTGCTCATTTGCTTTTTCCTATTTTTTCAGTGGCTGCGGCTTGGTTTTTGTTCACACTGAGATCTGATTTAGTGGGTGGCGAGATCGTGTGATCTCAGTATTTTTGTAATCAGAATTGTTGGATTTTTGTAGGGTTTTCTGGGTTGCAGAAAGTAATCTCTCCTGTCCTATCCTATTTAGTCAGCTTGTGGCCCCAGCGTTTGCTCAGTCTATTTTCTGCCTATGTTTGTATTTTCATCTTGTCTAACCGCCATTATATGTTTGGGGGCTTCCTATTTTCTTTGGGGATCTGCTCCGGGGCAGATAGCTTTCATCTTTCTGCCTTTAGGTATAGTTATCTCTCAGGTTGTGACGAGGCGTCTAGGATCAACGTAGGAACGCTCCACGGCTACCTCTAGTTGTGTCGTTAGTTTAGGAATCTGCAACCCATCAGTTACCAACATCTCAGGTGTTCGGCTGCCCTGCTGTTGTTCCTGTCCTCCTCAGCTACCGAAACATAACAGGAAGCTATGTGTATTGGATGTGCGTGTTTCTTGTGCTCCAGCAACAGGCACAGTTGCACCTGTCCATGCATCAAGTCACATGACCTCATCACACTCCACTCCCGTCTACTGCATGCTTAACATTCTAATTGTAGCTTGAACCATTTTTTAAAAAAAATGTTCACTGCAAATTGCTTTTAATTAAAAACACAAAATTACACAAGCACGCTAATCGTATGGAAACAGATCAACCTAATGTTTGATTTTTTTAACCCCAATAACACAAAGAAGTTAACTGTGAATGGCAATTACAATTTGTAAATGTTTTTGAAACAAGTTTTTTAGAGTTAAAAACTTACTGAAGTATTGTAATAAAAAGCAATATTTACACAAAGCGTATGGATGAAACAAAATTCAATCCAGTAAATGTTTTAGAACTTTTTTTTTTAATACTCCCGTAATGTAACACAAAGAAGCTAAACAGCATGATGGGCAAATTCAATTCCAGTAATTTTTCTGAACCATTTCTTAGGAGTTTAATAACCACGTAATGTAACACAAGCTGTTAAACTGTATGGATTACAAATAAATTCTTAGTAAATTTTTGGACTTATTTTGGAGTGTAATACCACATTTTAACATAAACCAATTAACTAAATGGATGACAAATCAATCCAGTAATTTTTTGAACATTTTCTTGGGTTTAATACCACGTAATGTAACACATAGCCTTGTTAAACGTATGGATTAAAATTAAATCAGTAAAAAATTTTGGTACAAATTTTTGGAGTTTAATACCACCATAATTTTAACAATAAAGCAAGTGTAAAAACATTTACTTTTGTTGAATTATATCAATTTTAACATGTACACATGTGCATCCACAAAAAAAATAGCGGTGTCCATAATTGCAACAGTTAAATATATATGTAATTTCCAAACAACTGCATATGAAGCCCTATAGCTCCTGCCTAGGGCACCATAATACACAGGGCACAGCAGTGGAGGAGGCACAGGACACCACAATACACGGGGCACAGCAGTGCAGGAGGCACAGGGCACCACTATACACGGGCACAGCAGTGCAGGTGGCACAGGGCACCACAATACACAGAGCACAGCAGTGCAGGAGGCACAGGGCACCACAATATACAGGGCACAGCAGTGCAGAAGGCACAAGGCACCATAATACCCAGACCACAGCAGTGCAGGAGGGAAATGGCACCACAATACTTGGGGCACAGCAGTGCAGAAGGCACAGGGCACCATAATACACAGGGCACAGCAGTGCAGGAGGCACATGGCTCCACAATACATGGGGTAGAGGAGGCACTGGGCACAATAATACACAGGGCACAGAAGTACAGGAGGCACAGGGTAACATAATACACAGGGCACAGCAGTACAGGAGGCACAGGGCACCATAATATATGGGGTACAGGAGGAACAGGGCACCACAATACAGGGGGCACAGCAGTGCAGGAGGCACAGGGTACAGTAGTGTAGGGGGCACAGTAGCACATGGGGCACAGGGTGACAATATAGTGTAGGGGGCACAGCAGCACATAGGGCACAGGGTACAGTAGTGTAGGGGGCACGGTAGCACATGGGGAACAGGGTACAGTAGTGTAAGGGGCACAGTAGCACAAGATATAGTAGCATAGGGGGCACAGGGCACAGCAGCACTTTCCCCCTGGTCACTACACAGATCGGAGCAGGGCGCTTGATACTCACGGGGCCGTCTCCCCTTCCCCAGTGTCCGGTTCCTTTGTGCAGCCGGTGTCCGGAGGTAACAGGGAGATACCACGAGAGCTGCGAATTTCCGTACTGGGGCATTCAGGAGGGGGAAAAACTGCGGTGTTGCCATAGCAACAAGTAAGTGCCGGCCATGGAGGGGGCATTTCTATAGCAACCCTGAGGGAGTCCAGCAGTGGGAGAAGCGGCACATGGTGGGACACCGCTGCCACCTCCGCCCGCTCCTCTCTTCACGTCAGTCCTTCGAGCAGCAGAGAGCGCCGCCCCTGGCACAGCTGCTTTTTCCCTGCAGCCACCAGTGAGAGGCACCCAGTCCTCCAGCACCACTGAGATGAGAGCGGAGCGTCCTGCTTCCAGCGCCGCCCTTTCCATGGCAACAAGGACTAAAAAAAAAAAAACATTGCTCAGGTGCCGCCCCCCTGTATCCTGGCACCCTAGGCACGTGCCCTAAAGTGCCTAGTGGCAAATATGGCCTTGCCTGCAGTAGCTATATATTTAGCATTGGACTGCAAAATCCTAACCCCTGCCTAGAGGCTGGATTAAGCCACTCTATCTGCTCCAGCAGCTGTCCCTAGGCTAAATGCAGGATATATGGCATAGAAACAGCAAAGCACAAGATTAGCCTTTAGAAGGACTTTTAGTATAGTGGCTCAGCAACACTATCGCAACTAGAGGACTCCGATTCCTGAAACTGGCCTTTGACAACTTCTCTCTCTATCCAATCAGAACTGTCCTTGAGCTGTGTAATGGAGTGTGCTGACCGTGGTGGCGCCGGTCCTTTTATAACCTTTGATGAGGTAATGCAGCCAGCCAATCAGCCCCTGACAAAGCCACCTTGTGGTGGCGACACGCGTCGGGCATCTCCACTAGCTCCCCCAATTATTGATCTTATTGTTGGTATGATAATGGGTCTGTGTTTTCTCCATTAACATCTTGCGTCGTTTGGGTATTTTACCCCCATTTGGGTTATCTTTTTTATATTTGCCCATGTAAATATTTTTCATCGTGGACCATTCTATATGCCAGACTTGTGATAGGCCTACATGCATGTTTTCTGTGGCATTTTTCCGTGGCTTATGTAAGTGCACGGGTGTTGGTAACATTTGAATAGATTTAGCTAAATTCTTTATTACTACATGCAATTGCATGTTCATTTATGGGCTGTCCTCAGTGCCTAATACAGATTGTTTCACCAGATATTGTAATATGTATGGTGGACATATATGTATTTTTTTATCTTGTTTATATCTATTAAATAGCCACTTTAACTGTTTATATTGGTTTGTTGTGGGGTAGCTTATGGCTTTATTATGAGCCAACAGGGTTGTGTATTTGTCATGTTAATGACTTTTAATGGTTTATAACTGGTTTTGTTTGTATGTATCTAATAAAATATTTTGTATTTTGTGGTGATCCCTGTTATGGTCTGTAGCTTTTTCTTTGTATTAGTCGCTGCCAGCCAATCACAGTCATGCCACTACCTAGATGGCTACAGCATTATAGTGACTGGCAGGCAATCCCCGCATGTTTATTGGCTGTGAAACAGAGGCCAAACATATGAGGTGGGTTCTTGAGCATTACATCTGAGCACCAGACAATGCACGTTGAGTGCCCAGCACATCCTAGCACACAGAAACTCCAGTGATATCCTTTAATGGTGAATTCATGGTCCACTGGTCTCTAAACCTGTACTTTACAACCTCATTTATATGCCTAATTCGCGACAAATCCCCTATGTGTGAACTTGGTTTAAGGATTAAAAACTCATCACCTATCCTCAGGATAGGTGGTAAGTAGCTGATCATTGAGGATCCAAGAACAGAACTCTAGATCTCATTCGTTTGAATGGAGCAAACAATGAGTAGAGCAGTGGTGTGCATGCAGACCCCAGAGCCCCATTCTTCCCTCATGATGTGATACCCCACTGGCGCTCCCTGTCTTTGTTTACATACACTTGCCATACTATTAGGGTGTGTTTACACCATCCGGATTTCATCAGTAATTGCTGCGTGTTTGACGCTGTGCGCTGGCGCAGCGTCAAACACGCAGCGTCCAGATGTTACAGCATAGTGGAGGGGATTTCAAGAAATCCCGTCTCCACTATGCATAAAAACACACAGGCGGCAGACCTGTGTTAACGGACATGCAGCGCGTCTTTTCAGATCGCAGCATGTCCTATTCCCTTGCGGCGACGCTCCGTCGCCGCAAGGGAAATACACAGGCCTATGTAGCCCTGCGGTGATTCCGGATGTGTTCACTGAGCACATCCAGATTCACCGCGCGTTCACAAGGGGGCAGGGCTTTGGGCGGAGCGGACTTTCCTCTGACGGTGGAAGCACAGCCTTAGTATCACCGGTCTACGCTGGGACCCAGAAGTACTGCACATGAACGATTTGCCTCCAAAAGAGCTGCAAAATGAAACCCAGTGAAGGCCAGATTGCTTTGACTTTTTGCAACTTGTGGGTCAAAACAAATCCCCATTCACTAACATTACACTACAAAGAAGCAGCTATATAGCATGGTCCATAGCCACGTGACGTGTTATGGCCAAAGTCGATGTATTCTTAGCCTTATTACTACCAATCAAGGAAAAGGGTAAATTGGAAACTAATATTTCTGCTTAAACTGACAATTTTGTTAACAATCCAAAAAATTGGTTGGATCTTTCACATTGTTTGTTACTTGAATAACCAGTTTTATCCATTGTGGGATGGAGCATTGAGATGATTAGTGATCTGAAAAATATTTAGACTTGAGAGTCCTCAGTGGTTGATACCTTTTAATGGCTAACTGAAAAGATGGTAACAAATTGCAAGCTTTCGAGACTACTCAGGTCTCTTCATCAGGCTAGACTAATACAAAATCTGAAGAATCACATATTTATATACACAAGAGGACACAGGAATAATGCAATAGGTAAGACAAGTGACGTGAAGCAGAACTGTCATTATGGCAGAGGGATGAACATAAATATTGGAACAGTTCATAGATAAGGAGAGAAAGTTTTATTGCCCTCTGATTGGGGTCTGGTATTGTGTTTTGATGCCCCTAGAAGGTCAGAGAAGCAGATTCCTTAATTGATATAGAAAGACATAAATCCATGTGACACGTTCATTCCAGCACTAAAGGGTATGCCACACTAAACAATATCGCTAACGGGATCGCTAAAAAACGTCACTATTTAGCGATCCCGTTAGCGATATTGTTCAGTGCGGCAGCTTCCAGCGACGAGCTTCCTGCTGTGATCTCGCTCGTCGCTGGAATCGTTCCGGACCCTATTTCATCGCTGGCGCTCCCGCTGGGTAAGTATCTAATCGCTGTGTGGCACCTTTTCTTAGCGATTTAGCGGTACTTTTGTACCGCTAAAGTCGTTAAGAAGATCGCTAACGGCGATAGCGTCGTTAACTATATCGCTAAATGTGGCC
Source organism: Oophaga sylvatica (assembly GCA_033576555.1). Classification (NCBI taxonomy): domain Eukaryota; kingdom Metazoa; phylum Chordata; class Amphibia; order Anura; family Dendrobatidae; genus Oophaga; species Oophaga sylvatica. Next base: position 286,672,569 of record JARQOD010000001.1, read on the forward strand.
GCATTTAGCGATATAGAAACAATCCCGCTAGCGATCTCATTAGTATGCAACGCTAACGAGATCGCTAGCGGGATAGCTTAGTGTGGCAGTACCTTTAGAGTGTCAAAGGTCATCATAAGTTTATATTCCCAAACCTTTCTATCTTTCTCAGATTTGAAGTTAGATTTTAATACAAGTAATTTAATACAAAATAATACAAGTACATCTAATGTGGTGTACCTCATTATATGTACTAAATGTCCAACTGGGGGTCTGTATGTGGGGGAGACCAGGCAAAAACTGAGAACAAGGATGAATTCTCATCGCCACACAATAAGAGAAAAAAGATTGGATTTACCTGTGGCAAAACACTTTTGTATGCCCGGTCATAGCATGATGGATATGGAATTACTTGTATTAAAATCTAACTTCAAATCTGAGATAGAAAGGTTTGGGAATATAAACTTATGATGACCTTTGACACTCTTAGTGCTGGAATGAACGTGTCACATGGATTTATGTCTTTCTATATCAATTAAGGAATCTGCTTCTCTGACCTTCTAGGGGCATCAAAACACAATACCAGACCCCAATCAGAGGGCAATAAAACTTTCTCTCCTTATCTATAAACTGTTCCAATATTTATGTTCATCCCTCTGCCATAATGACAGTTCTGCTTCACGTCACTTGTCTTACCTATTGCATTATTCCTTTGTCCTGTTGTGTATATAAATATGTGATTCTTCAGATTTTGTATTAGTCTAGCCTGATGAAGAGACCTGAGAAGTCTCGAAAGCTTGCAATTTGTTACCATCTTTTCAGTTAGCCATTAAAAGGTATCAACCACAGAAGACTCTCAATTCTAAATATTTTTCTATCTACTGGCTAACACGGTACGAAGATACACATCTTTCCTATATCAAAATAGTGATCTGAAAGCACTTGAGTATTCAAGGAATTTATTAGAGAAGAAAAACCCCAAAACAGAAACAAAATGAACATATACCCTGCTGTAAGTAAATAAGTAAACGCACTAATGCATATAAATAACATTGGGTACTTAGCAAACACTGATTTTGACAAAAAAAGCGTAAAAGCCTATACCCTATGTTATGTACTGTATATGTACTATTTCTTTTACTTATTTACTTACAGCAGTCAATATGTTCACTTTGTTTCTATCTTAGGTTTTGTCTGTGTAATGGCCAGTGTGAACATGCTCCTATTTTGCATGCATACCAACTTAAGGGCCCGTCTCACACAACAATCTCGCTAGCGAGATCGGTGCTGAGTCACTAGTTTTGTGACGCAGCACCGAGCTCACCAGCGATATCGCTGTGTGTGACATTCAGCGACGATCAGCCCCCCTGCCGGGTATCGCTGATCATCGCTGAAATGTCTGGACATTTTTTTGATCGCTGGTCTCCCGCTGACAGGCACGCATCGCTGCGTGTGACAGGCGGGAGACCAGCGATCCGCTGGTAACCAAGGTACACAGCGGGTTTCCAGGCGCGGGGCTGTGCCTAGAAACCCGCTGTGTACCTTGGATACCAGCTCACTGCATCAGGGCGCTGGTATCCAAGGTACACTACGGGTAACTAAGCGATGTTACCCGCAGTGTCGCTGTGCTGATCGCTGCCCTGAGCTGCCTGTTTGGCAGCTCAGCAGCGATAATATAGCGATACACCAGCGATCCTGACAAGTGCATATCGTTGTCGGGATCGCTGGTGTATCGCTATGTGAGACCCAGCCTTTATACTCCGGTTATTTATTTACTTTTTCTGTTAAGTTTCAGGTTTCTGTATTAAGTTTAGGTAAGGGTGATGCCTCCCTCTCTTTGAGCTGGACATTACATTTATATAGCTTGCCATTAGCTGAGTATCCATTCGGGACCTGATCCTGCTTGGCCCTTATTCACACAGACATCACTATGATGCATGGTGAAGTTTTAATACTAGAGGTTAGGACCATCCTGATTTGGTATACCTTGACGCTGTTGGGATGGCTTTTACGCTTTTTTTATTCACCAGGTACTCTATGTTATTTATATCCACTATTGCTTTTACTTATTTACAGCAGGGTATATGTTCATTTTGTTTCTGTCCTGAGTTTTGTCCATTTTGATGACCAGTGTGAACAGGCTCCTATTTTGCATGCATACCAACTTATACTCAAGTTATTTTTTTTTTCAGTTAAATGTCTTAGAGAATAAAGTGTTAATATGATTACATTTAGTGTATGTAAGAGAATGGTCAGCCATGTTGTGCCAAGCAGCCACCTTGGGCAAACTCTAGGAAACTAACTTTGCAGCTAATGAGATGCACTTTTTGAAGTTCTCCCTGGAGTGGAGACATAAATAACATCAGTATCATTAGTAACTGTAGAAAAAGACTAAAAATGTTAATTAGAATAGGTGTAGTGGGCAGTGGTGTTTGATGTATGGTAGTGAATAGCGAACATGTTGAATTGATATAAAACTCGGTTGTCAATAGAGCTGTCTGCGCTTGAAGAGCTATGTGAGTAGGATGGCCTTCACGGATGAGAGATGTCAGCAAAGATGACATTATTGAATTAGTTAGAAGGAACATGGAGGCCTTGGAAGATGAGTTTTGCTGCAATGCTCATAAATATATCATTCAATGCTTTGTTCTGCAATGTATACGCCTTTTTCTGCAATATGTAGTTTCCTTTGCCTAAACTTAGGGTAGGGTTGTATAAAAAGCTCCTACGCCGTAGTTCGGGGCCACCGCATTCTTGTCTGGACACCTGCATGTGTCCTCCTGCCCCTGCTATAACCTGGCCTTCTGTATCTGCTCTGATGACCTTCTCTAAAAAACCTCAGTCCTTGCTTCAAGGATTGTCTACAGTGTCCTCTGGGACTTGTTTCACACACTTTCTTAGTGTATTCACGCGAGTTAATCAATCATTGTGCATTTCCTGCTAAGTAACTGGTGTCCTTTCTACTGTGATTGCTAATACTTTACAAGATGTGCTATTCCGCACTTTGTATGGTGATGTGTACATCACAGGTCAACTGGAATATTAACATTTTCACTGATTACAGGTTATGTGTGCATCCTGCCCAGTAATCCATTGTTATGTACATTCATTTCCACCATGACCAATTTCCTCCCTCCAGACTGAAACTACTCTATTCCTACCATTTTACAAAAGGCAATGTGCTAACCCAAGGATGGGCTAATTCCCAGAAGCTGAAGGTAGGACTCTGTAAATGAAAGGCTTAGGACTCTTTCACATTTCCGGCGGGCGCATGGCGGCGCCCCCGGCATTTTGCCGCAGCGCCGCATCTGAAAATCTGATGCGCCACATGCGGCTTTTTTCGCATTGACATGCATTAGCGCCGGATGGCGCCGCATGTCAATGCATTGCATGCGGTTTTGTCCGGATGCGGCGCAAATTTACATTGCGGCGTCCGGAAAAAACGCTGCATGTAACGTTTTTTTTTTTTTGCCGGATGGTTTCTTATCTCTCCAAGCATCAGAAACCATCCGGCAAAAAACCGCATTTTGGCCGCCGGAAGTGTGAAAGGTTTTCACATGCGGCGCTGCGGCAAAATGCCGGGGGCGCCGCCAGGCGCCCGCCGGAAATGTGAAAGAGGCCTTAGTGAATACTCACTGTCACAGTAAAGGCTGAGGCCATTGGGCAATGAGGTTTTATGTAGTGAGCTTTCAATAATGTCAATGTATATGTAGTGAGCTTTCAATCTTTAATCAAATTGTCAAAAATGTCTGCATTTCTGGATCACTGACTCTTGGAGCTAATGTAGAAACTTCTAGCACACAATTTAGTAGGACTCCTAGGGTATCTGTACGCATACTGCAAGTAATGAAGACATGAATCCCACCATTGCTGTACATGTTGGAAACGAAAGGCACTTAGTTGACATTTTTTGATGACATCCAACCACAAGGCATACCTCATATGAATGGTTCCAAACCCTAGTGACTCACCCCTCTGTGTGCAACAGTGTATTTGTGCACCTGCATTTTAATTTAAAGGGGTTGTCCAGGTTTGGCATAAAAGTCTGCAGGCACTCTATGAGGCTGCAGACTTGTGAATCCTCACATCGTGCGCAGTGGGCCCTATGAACATACTCCTGTACGGCAGCAAAACCGGGTGGTCATGTGACCACAGGTATGCAATATGCATACTTTCAGCTACATTCTCACACAGTTGACTTGTATTGAGTGAGGCTGCGTATGTCTCATTGGAATATGGCCGGGAGTATTCATTTTGCGTACTTACGGTGACATGACGCCCTCTCCTGCTACTGGCACTGAAGAATCATGACAGCGCGCTGTAATGGTTCACAAGTCTGCAGTTACATTTTTGTGACCATGGGCATATTTCAATGAGGGCAATCGCCCGGGGCCCAAGGCATGGGGGGCCCATCGCCAGATTGCCCTCATTATAATGTTTTGGGCACCGCCACCTGCAGCCCACATATCCCGGCAGGGAGCTTTCCTGGCGCTGCACTGCAGATAATGCAGAATGGCAGTGCAGCTCGAGGGGAGCTTCCATCATCTCTGCTGTGACGTGCCAGCTGATTGACGTCATCAGCTGGCGCCGGCGTGATTACATCATCGCACTAAAATGTATGCAGTGGCCAGTAGAAATGAAGTCTCGGGGACCAAGGCAGAGTGCCAGGGGAATGAGAGAGAGGTGAGTGTCTCTTTTTAAATTAATCATATATGTATGTGATGTGAGAACTCGTACTATATATAGGAGGCTGTACGGGGGCTCATACTATATATAGGAGGCTATGTGTGGGATCATACTGCATATAGTAGGCTATATAGGGGCTCATAATGTAAATAGGAGGCTATGTACGGGCTCATACTGTATATAGGGAGCTATGTGGGGGCTCATACTGTAGATAGGAGGCTATGTGCAGGCTCATACTGTATATAGAAGGCTATATGGGGGCTCATACTGTGTATAGGGAGCTATGTATGGCTTATACTGTACATAGGGAGTTATGTCAGTGCTCATACTGTATATAGGAGGCTATATGGGGTATATAATATATGTAGGAAGCTATGTGGGATTTATACTGTATATAGTTAGCTATGTGGGGGCTCATAGTGTATGTAGGGGGCTGTGTGTGGATTTATATTGTATGTAGGGGGCTATGTAGGGGCATATTGCCAGGGCCTGTGAGCTGTTATCCTCATTGCATTACGGCTTATGGTCTCCTTTTCTTGTGCTGTCTGAAGGAATTCCCTGATAAAACCCTGCATGACCTAAAGAGGTGGTAAACGCGTCGGAAGAAGATGCCATTAAGCTAAGTACACAAGTGTTCACGCCAAATAGGGTCTATATATACAGTATACATAGGATAGTCCATGTCCATAGAAATATTGTATATAGGGGGCTAGGTGGTGGGTCATGATGTATATAGGGGAATATCAGCATACTTAATTCTTCTTAATATTAAAGGGAACATATCACCAGAAATAACGCTATTAACCTGCAGATATGTGGTTAAGTTGCAGATTAACCCCTTCGCGTCGGAGCCCATTTTCATTTTTGCGTTTCTGTTTTTTGCTCCCCTTCTTCCCAGAGCCATAACTTTTTAATTTTTTGGTCAATATGGTCATGTGAGGGTTTGTTTTTGTCGGGACGAGTTGTACTTTTGAACGACACTATTTGTTTTACCATATCGTGTACTCAAAATTGGGAAAAAAGTTCAGAGTGCTGTGAAATTGGAAAAAAGTGCAATCCCACACTTGTTTTTTGGTGTTTTTTTCACCATGTTCACTAAATGCTAAAACTGACCTGCCATTATGATTCTCCAGGTCATTACGAGTTCATAGACACCAAACATGTCTAGGTTCCTTTTTATCTATGTGTTGAAAAAAAATTCCAAACTTTTGTTAAAAAGAAATTGCATCATTTTCCGATACCCGTAGCGTCTCCATTTTTCGTGATCTTGGGTTGGATGAGAGCTTATTGTTTGTATGCCAAGCTGACGTTTTTAATGATACCAGTTTGGTGCAGATACGATCTTTTGATCGCCCGTTATTGCTTTTTAATGCAATGTCCAGGCAACCAAAAAAACATAATTCTGGCGTTTTAACTTTTTTTCTCGCTACGCCGTTTACCAATCAGGTTAATCCTTTTTTTATTGATAGATCGGGCGATTCTAAACGTGGCGATATCAAATATGTCTATATTTGATTTTTTTATTGTTTTATTTTGAAATGGGCGAAAGGGGGTGATTTGAACTTTAGCATTTTTTAATTTTTTAAATATTTTTAAAAACTTTCTTTTTTTACTTTTGGCCTACTTCAATAGTCTTCATGGGAGACTAGAAGCTGGCATAACTCGATCGGCTCTGCTACATACAGGTGATGATCAGATCGCCTATGCGTAGCTGAATTACTCACTTGCTATGAGCGCTCATAGCAAGCCAGCAGTGACAACCATAGGAGATCAGGAGACCTCCGGATGTCATGCCAACCCACCAATGACCCGGCATTTAATGGGTAAATTCCACCTGCGGCTATTCCGGGCACATGTCACCTGTTCAAAATAGCTGACGTCCTGGGAAAGGGAGAGAAGCGACATGTGCAGTACTAGTATGGTGCATGTCGCAAAGGGGTTAACAGCGTTATTAACAGATTAACCGCATTATTCCTGGTGACAGGTTTCCTTTAAGTCATTCAGTTATTAATGTTTTTTTTTATATTAATTTTGAGCATAATTAATTTCAGTCTACTGTTTCTGCCTCCACAATACTCACCGTCTGTCAAGTGGCCCCTTGGGAAAAATAATCTCTCACCACGTTCTATTTTGTATAGTGCTATGATATTTGCGCACACCGCTATCACATGACTTATCACATGATCTATCAGGGGGGACTATGTGACATGTCACATTATACATCGGGTACCTGGGGGGGCATGCTTTCTAAACTGCCCAGGGCCCTGGCTACTCTTAATCCACCCTTGGTTTTGATTGCAGACTTTCGTGCCAAACCTGGCAACCCTTTTAATATTATAGGGGTACTGGCCTTGTCCTATATTTTACTTCACTGTACATTGGGGGTGACCCCTCCTGGGCTATGCACCCTTGTACACCCATCTTTCCCAGACAGCTTTTAATTAGCACTATACCTGGCTCCCATCTTTTCCCAGTTGATTAGAGGTCTGCTTGTGCACATGGCTCAGGAAATCACTAGAGTTAGGATTCATATATATGAGGTCACTTTGGCTTGCTTTTAACCTTTTAATAAAAAAAAATCTACCTACGTACCTTATGTTTTTAACTTTTACAACAACAGAGGATTTCATGTATTCATAATTCACAGTGTGCTGACGTACAGTGTATCTATATGTTTGCATATTGGCCATTCCGTATTAGTGCACCTGCATAATAATTTCTATGTTTTCTTAGCAGTATTGTTCAGTATAGACAAAAACTGTGAACCAAAATCTCACATGGTTTTACAGCCAATAACCACATTTACCACATTTTTTCATTGTGATTTTCGGCTTATGGCTTAACACCTCCCCACATACAGTTCCTGTGTTAAGCCATAGCCTCCATTATATAGCTAACACCCACAGCTAACACATGTCACATGACTACTCATGTGGTAGTGACATCACCAAAGTTCCTAAAACACACATATAGGTATGGTGATGCCCCTACACAGGGCTGAGGTATATGGGCAGCCTGATCCTCCCATCTCTCAGTGCTGCCCGTAACCCGGACCCAAGTGTGTTAAACGAACCCTTAGTGCTTACGTGCACTAAAGAAAACACTCCATGTTACATCACAGGGAGCTACCATCCCTGTGATACATACCTCTCATTCACTATGCTACCATTAGTATCGCTACAATTTATATATATATATATATATATATATATATATATATATATATATATATATATATATATTCATCTTTAAATTTTAAAAATTACAAAAAGGAACATTGGCAGATGCAAAAGTTTGGGCACACTGCATGATTAGTGCCTAGTAGCACCACTTTTTGAAAGTATCACAGCTTGTAAACGGTTTTTGTAACCAGTCAAGAGTCTTTCAATTCTTGTTTGAGGGATTTTCATCCATTCTTCCTTGGAAAATTCTTCCAGTTTTTTGAGATTCCTGGGTCATCTTGCATTTTGAGGTCTAGCTACAAATTTTCAATGATGTTCAGATAAGGTTCAGACCGTGAGGGCCATTGTAAAGCCTTCAGCTTGCACCTTTTGAGGCAGTCTATTGTGGATTTTGAAGTGTGTTTAGGATCATTATCCATTTGTAGAAGCCATCCTCTTTCAACTTCAGCTTTTTTACAGATTATATTATGTTTGCATCAAGAATTTGTTGAAATTTCATTGAATCCATTCTTCCCTCTACCTGTGAAATGTTCCCTGTGTCATTGGCTGCAATACAACCCCAAAGCATGATTGATCTACCCCCATGCTTAATGGTAGTCGAGATGTCCTTTTCCTGAAATTCTATTTTAACCTTGTCAGTCTACACGACTTGTTTCCAAAATGCATGAGACTTGTTTAGATGTTTGTTGTGCATACTTCTCACTGTAAATTTTATGGTGAGGATTGACATGTTTTCTTCAGATGACTCTTCCATGAAGACCATATTTGTGCAGGTGTCTCTGAACAGTAGAACAATGTACCGCAACTCCAGAGTGTGCTGAATCTTTCTGAAGGTCTTTTGCAGTCAAGCGGGGGCCTGATTTGCCTCTCTAGCAAATACTAGGAGCAACTCTCAGTGAAATTTTGCTTGGTCTGCCAGACCTTATTTAGATCTCCACTGTTCCGGTTAGCTGCCATTTCTTAATTCCATTTCAAACTGAGGAAACGGCAACTTGAAAATGCTTTACTATCTTCTTATACCCTTCTCCTGCTTTGTTGGCCACAAAATTTTCATTTTCAGAGTGCTAGGCAACTGTTTAGAAGAACCCATGGCTGCTGTTTTATGGCACAGGGTTAAGGCCCCGTCTCACATAGCGAGATCGCTGCTAAACAGCGATCTCAGCAGCGATCTCGCTATGTCTGACACGTACCAGCGATCAGGCCCCTGCTGTGAATTGCTGGTCGTGTCAGAAATGCCTGGACATTTTTTTGATCGCTGGTCTCCCGCTGGCCAGCACTCATCGCTGCGTTTGACAGGCAGGAGACCAGCAATCAGCTGGTAACCAAGGTACACTTCGGGTTTCCAGGCGCGGGGCTGTGCCTGTAAACCCGATGTGTACGTTGGATACCAGAGCGCTACGGCAGGGGAGCTGGTAACCAAAGTACACATCGGGTTTCCAGGCACCGCGCAGCGCCTGGAAACCCGAAGTGTACCTTGGTTACCAGCTCCCTGCATCAGCAGGCTGGTATCCAACGTACACTGCGGGTAACTAGGTGACGTCACCCGCAGTGTCGCTGTCCTGATAGCTGCCTGAGCTGCCTGTTTGGCAGCTCAGCAGCGATCATGTAGCGACACACCAGCGATCCTTATCATTGTTGGGATCGCTGGTGTGTCGCTATGTGAGACGGGGCCCTTAGAGGAGGCTGGGTTTTTGTAAAGTTGGGAAATTTGCATCACCTGGCCTTTCCTAACGATGATAGTGAACAAGCCATAACACTATCAGGCTAATTAAGGTCTGAAACCTTGGTCAAAGTTATCTGAGCACAAAAATCTCAAGGGAGCCCAAACTTTTGCATCTGCCCATTTTTTTTATAATTTTTAAAATGTAAAAAATTACATATTTTATTTGCCTAAAATACAAAGTAAATGTGTTATCTTTAACTTTAGGTCCTTTAGAGATAATTTTGTCTTCAACTTGCTTGACTGTTCACAATAACAGTAAATTTCATAAAGGGGGGCCAACATTTTTACATGCCACTGTATAAATTTGATGTGATGTGGCAAAGGTGTGGCTCTATGCATTTGTATCATTCAAAAAAAAAGTGAGTTACATAATCATAAGTAGAACACTGTCTTGGCACTGATTTCAGTGAATAGTCTGACGCCTGATGCATGATTAGCCATTATCAACAATATGACTGTAGTCATAGTGGTGATTTTTCAGCCATGTAAGTGAATGAAACAATAAATTCTAATTTAGACCTCCGTAATTGTTCTCGCAGATAGAAACACAGAGCGTTGTTTTTGTGTGTTTTGAATCCAAGTTTCATTAGTGAGTCACTTTTTACCATCAGGGTCTCATCAGTGATTTTCACTTGTGGATAAATAAATATATTGCAAAATTTCTCCTATCCATTAAAATGTTAATCACGGACAACACACAAATTGTACGCTGCTACCATCCGAGTGCTGGCCATTATTTTCAAGTAACCGTCGTCTGTGGGTAATTTTGGTCTGTAAAACTGTGACACGATTCTCTGATATTTTTTCAGATCAATCGGTCATCAAAATAATATGAAAATGTGTACAGCACCATAGACTATATGGGTACGTGTTCTGTCTGTGAAAATCAAATATAGGACCTGTACATAACGTGACTCATGAACGACTGAGTGAGGTCTAATGTATATTCCATATTTGTGTCACGTACTGCCTTACTGGTGTTGCAGCTAAAGGCTTGAACTAGCAGCATCACTCAATAATGTGATATTAGTTTATGTCATTATATCCAAAGCCGGGCCAGGACTCACGGCGTCACTATGTCTATAGGAATAAAAAGTAACATCTATAAAAATAAGCTTTATGCAAGTTTCTATATGTATTAATAATGGGGTTAGCTCAAGATGAAAAGTAATTTCAATATTCCTTTCTAAATGTCACAGAGGGCCAGTTCCGATCAGGGACCTCTATCTATAACATGCAAATGTGCTAATTGTGTATTTAGATCGGGTTGTATTCAGTCCCCTTAAGACAACCCTGACAATGAAACATTAAAATATGCAGAATGGAAACAATGACTCCTTACATTCAGACCTATCAACTATAAAAAAAAGTTAGCCGAAACATTCTTCTAAATGCCATCAGCTCGATCTAAACTGATAAACAGGAAACTGGCAACCATCATTATTGCCTTTGATGTTAGTTATTTAATGGAAGCCATTTAATGGAAGGTTCTAAAAATAAAAAAGCCATTTAGTCTTATCAAAATAATTGCCGAAAGAAAGAGACTCAAGTCCAGGCACAGATGGTTGTATCAAAAGGTCAATACCATACTAGGACCAGTCAATGGAATTTGGAAGACACACAAGTATCTTAACCTGTGAATTGTCATGAGGGTTTTGCTCATTCTACATATTATATACAAACTGATCAGTTTTACTTCCACGTGTAATTGGTTTATAAAAACAGATTGTCATGTCTTTCCCAAAACTTAAGTTTTTCCATTTTTTTTTTGGAACAAATGTTATGAGGTTCCATACATAATTATGTTAATGATTCTAAAATTTGTAATCTTAAAAGTTAAGACATTACTAATAAAAAAAAGAAAATTCATCTTAAAAAAGACCTGTTGTCCCATTTTCCCATTTAACATTACAGCTCCATCATTGCTAGTACGTATACAAAAAAAAATATTGACCTAGTGTTCACATATCAACCTGTAGAGTAAGGTAATGCACAATGTTATACTGGTATGCATTGTTTTATTTCTACAGCTGATTGGCTCCAGGAAGTAACTTGCTTTTTACAGAGAAACCAATGCAACACCCTTGATTAGATTGCGTGTGACTTTCTTTTTTTAAATTGACATTATTTAGCACTCACTTCTAGACCAGAGCTTGTTGGACAAGTTTTTTCAAATCATTTACTTTCTTAGCTACTGTCCAAACCCCAAGCACCCAGGGCTATCCATTCTGTGCCTGAGCCACCAAGCACAGTTGACAAGGAACAGTCTCCTAGGTAAGTACTCACATAATGGCCAAGACTTCATTTTCATATCATTCTTACTACTCTAACCCATGCACTGGTCTATGTAAATGGATGTGTCCAGTAGTAATCCTTTTTGCTTCCTTTGTAATATAGTCTTATTTGTTAAGAAGAATGTGGTAGTGGATATTACCTACAGTCCTATAAAAAGCCATAATGTCACTGCACATTGTGCCAATGGCAAATCAAGCACTGCAACATCAATGCCTTTTCATGTAGTTGATGTACTGTACAAGTTGTAGACTGGCATGTTAGTCTTTAGTCTGTCAATGTTGATAGGATTTATTTTTATTTTGCGGTATTTTACTCATCAAAGAGTTTTGTGAAAGAACAGTACTCAGACACCTTTAGTCTGTTTATGTTGATAGAATTTAATTTATCATACTCTATTTTAGTCATCGTATGGCTTTGTGCAAGAACAGTACGAAGACACCTTGCTTTCTTTTTTTTTAGCAATGAATCATTAATTGTGAGCCAGAACATTTGTTAGTTTAGTATAGGAAAGTAAAAGTGGCAATTACCTGCAGTCTTACAAAAGGCCATACTGTCACTGTACATTTTGCCTATGGCAAAGCCAGCACTGCAACATTAACAGCTTTTTCTGTATTTGATGCGCAAGTTGTAGATTGGCATGCTAGTCTTTAGTCCGTTAATGTTGAACAGATTTTTTTTTATTCTACTGTATTTTACTCATCAAAGGATTCTGTGCAAGAACAGTGCTTAGACACCTTGCTTTCTATAAGCAAACTAGAGTACCGACTAAAGTTTTTTTTCACAATGAACCAATAATTGTAAACCAGGACATTTGTTAGTTTCTTGCATAAAATTCATTATGTCTTTTCTATGGCTGTTTTTGAGGTGACAGCAGAACCTTTCCTTACTGGACCCCTGAACAGTGGTACATTATATATGTTTGCCCCTGCTTGGTATTGAGAATATTCAGATGATTGATGAAGACTGTAAAGGTACTGTCACACTAAGCGAGATCGCTAACGAGATCGCTAAAGAGTCACCGATTTTATGACGCAGTAGCGATCTCGTTAGCGACGCAGCTGTGTGTGACATGTAGCATCGATGTGGCCCCTGCTGAGATGTCGCTGATCGTTCATGAACGTTCTGAGCCATTTTTTGGTCGTTGGTGTCCCGCTGGTGAGCCTGAATCGCTGAGTATGACACCCTTTATGAACGACTTCACCAGCATCGCAGGCGGGACTAGGTTTTCCCAACGACCGCAGAGGTCGTTATACAGATCGCTGATGAGTTGTGTTTGGAATCTAACTAGCGACCACATAGCGATCTCGCCAGGTCGTGTCTTTGTCGTGATCGCTGGTGCGATCGCTAAGTGTGACAGTGCCTTAAGTCAGTTGAATAACCCTAGGGTGCATTTACAGTGCACAATTATCATGAACGAGCTTTCCTAGGATCACTTATTTTACAATAATAGAGAGGGCTAAACAGTCTGAAAATCACCAGACAAAAGAGCAAAGTGCTCGTTTGTTGGGGTGAAATTTTCTTTTTGTTTGCTTAAAAGATCATTGTTCTCGGCAGTGTATCGTCCTGTGCAAACCTGTGCTGCTGAGAACAATTACAGTCTACGTACACTCATTGCTTAATTTATCAGTCTGTGCGTATATTAAATGCAGTCTGCCTATCTAATCAGGCTAATAAATGACTGCAATCACCAAGCAAGTAGCTAATCGACAGCTATTTAACAATGCAAGTTGAGTGATGTAAACCCACCTTTATTGCAGCATTTCTGACTAAACCGTCAGTCAAGGATATATATTTGTATGATCAGCTGGGTCTTTTCTCTCTCTTCTGTAGTGTACAAGCTCTTATGATCAGCGGGTCTTCTCTCTCCTATAGAGTGTAAGCTCTTATGATCATTGGGGTCTTCTCTCTCCTATAGAGTGTAAGCTCTTATGGTCAACGGGGTCCTCTCTCTCCTATAGAGTGCAAGCTCTTATGGTCAGTGGGGTCCTCTCTCTCCTATAGAGTGTAAACTCTTATGATCATTGGGGTCTTCTCTCTCCTATAGAGTGTAAGCTCTTATGGTCAACGGGTCCTCTCTCTCCTATAGAGTGTAAGCTCTTATGATCATTGGGGTCTTTTCTCTCTTATAGAGTGTAAGCTCTTATGGTCAACGGGGTCCTCTCTCTACTATAGAGTGTAAGCTCTTATGGTCAGCGGGGTCCTGTCTTTCCTATAGAGTGTAAGCTCTTATGATCATTGGGGTCTTCTCTCTCCTATAGAGTGTAAGCTCTTATGGTCAGCGGGGTCCTCTCTCTCCTATAGAGTGTAAACTCTTATGATCAGCAGGGTCCTCTCTCTCCTATAGAGTGTAAGCTCTTATGATCATTGGGGTCTTCTCTCTCCTATAGAGTGTAAGCTCTTATGGTCAGCGGGGTCCTCTCTCTCCTATAGAGTGTAAACTCTTATGGTCAGCGGGGTCCTCTCTCTCCTATAGAGTGTAAGCTCTTATGGTCAGCAGGGTCCTCTCTCTCCTATAGAGTGTAAGCTCTTATGGTCAGCAGGGTCCTCTCTCTCCTATAGAGTGTAAGCTCTTATGGTCAGCAGGGTCCTCTCTCTCCTATAGAGTGTAAGCTCTTATGGTCAGCAGGGTCCTCTCTCTCCTATAGAGTGTAAGCTCTTATGGTCAGCGGGGTCCTCTCTCTCCTATAGAGTGTAAACTCTTATGATCAGCAGGGTCCTCTCTCTCCTATAGAGTGTAAGCTCTTATGATCATTGGGGTCTTCTCTCTCCTATAGAGTGTAAGCTCTTATGGTCAGCAGGGTCCTCTCTCTCCTATAGTGTGTAAGCTCTTATGGTCAGCAGGGTCCTCTCTCTCCTATAGAGTGTAAGCTCTTATGGTCAGCAGGGTCCTCTCTCTCCTATAGAGTGTAAGCTCTTATGGTCAGCAGGGTCCTCTCTCCTATAGAGTGTAAACTCTTATGGTCAGCAGGGTCCTCTCTCTCCTATAGAGTGTAAGCTCTTATGGTCAGCAGGGTCCTCTCTCTCCTATAGAGTGTAAGCTCTTATGGTCAGCGGGGTCCTCTCTCTCCTATAGAGTGTAAATTCTTATGATCAGCAGGGTCCTCTCTCTCCTATAGAGTGTAAGCTCTTATGATCATTGGGGTCTTCTCTCTCCTATAGAGTGTAAGCTCTTATGGTCAGCGGGGTCCTCTCTCTCCTATAGAGTGTAAACTCTTATGATCAGCAGGGTCCTCCCTCTCTCTCTCCTTTAGAGTGTAATCTCTTATAGTCAGTGAGTCCTCTCTCTCGTCTGTAAAGTGTAAACTCTTATGGTCATGAAGGTTCTCTCGCTCTCTCTCCTCTAGTGTGTAAGCTTTTGTGGGCAGTACCTAACACAGTAATGCCACGGTTTACTATTACTACACTTATGGTAAGCAGGGTCCTCTCTCTCTCTGTCTCACATGTAAAGTGTTAGCTCTTAAGGTCAGCAAGGTTCTCTATCTTTTCTGTATTGTATAAGCTCTCATGGTCAGTAGTGTCCTCTTTCTCCTATAGAGTTTAAGCTCTTAATGTCAGCAGGGACCCCTTTCTTCTTTAGAGTGTAAGCTGTTATGGTCAGCAGGGTCCTCTCTCTCTGTTTCCTGTAGAGTGTAAGTTCTTGTGGTCAGCAGGATCCTTTCTCTCTCTCTTCTGTAGTGTGTAAGCTCTTATTTTCAGCAGGTCCATTTCTCTGATCTCCCCAATGCGTATTTTCCCAGCAATTTAAAGTATGGAGATTTCAGAAAACTAGTTCGCCATGAATCAAATTTTTGTGGAAAATTCAGCAAAGCAGACAAATTGAAATTCCGAAAGAATCGCTCCTCTCTAGTCAGTTGCACATCCTATATTGCATAGTGAGATGATGTGCCAACCTTGATTATATTTCAGGTCACATAAAAGATGCAGTCAGCCAGTGGGCCAGAGTTTTGTTTATTTGTTGGCTGATTGCTGTCATGTTTATGTCGGCCAATGAAAAGAATAATTGTAAGGTTGTCTAAAGGCCTTTGCACTTCATTAAAGACTCCCATGCACATTAGAATAATGTTGGCCTATATGTACAGTCTAATGTGTTAGGTGACCCTGCCAACTAATCATCAGGAGAAAATATTGATTGGGCATGTTTAATTTCAGATTGTCGAATGCTTTGTTCTCGCAAAGGGAACACTTGAGCACTCAGCTGAACGGGCACTCCTGTTATGGGAGGGTCAGCCTAGTTGGTTGTCACCGAATGACCGGCCCAAGGCTTTGTCCAGATGACTACCATCTAATGCAGGGTTGTAGAATCTTTTTTCTACCAAGGGCCATTAGACTATTTATACCATCATTCAGGAGCCATACAAACTTATCAACTTAAAAATTACACTGCTATATTTGGTCAAACATTTAATTAACTCACCACTAATGTGATGTCTGGAACTGATTCTCTTTGGTGCGACTGTGATGTTAGGTGGTATGGATGATGTTGCTACTTTTAACTACTTTTTGCATCTGTCTGGAGCGCAGCTGACTCTTAGAAGTAAGTTTTGTAAAGAACTCAAAGCAGCGGGAAATTCATCACTGATCACATTAGATTTATAGAACTCCATCAGTGGGAGGTCTGCAGTATACATCACATAGGAGACACCGAGACTGCTTTATATATATAATCACAGGTGACATGGGACTGTGGTATGTATGTCACTAGAGAGACATGGGGCTGCAGTATACACAGGTGCATCTCACAAAATTAGAATATCATCAAAAAGTTTATTTATTTCAGTTCTTCAATACAAAAAGTGAAACTCCTCTATTATATAGAGTCATTACAAACAAAGTGATCTATTTCAAGTGTTTATTTCTGTTAATGTTGATGATTATGCCTTACAGTCATTGAAAATTCAAAAGTCATAATCTCAGTAAATTAGAATACTTTATAACACCAGCTTGAAAAAATTATTTTAAAATCCAAAATATTGGCCTACTGAAATGTATATTCAGTAAATGCTCTCAATACTTGGTCGGGGCTCCTTTTGCATCAATTACTGCATCAATACGGCGTGGTATGGAGGCGATCAGCCTGTGGCACTGCTGAGGTGTTATGGAAACCCAGGTTGCTTTGATAGCAGCCTTCAGCTCGTCTGCATTGTTGGGTCTGGTGTCTCTCATCTTCCTCTTGACAATACCCCAGAGATTCTTTATGGGGTTAAGGTAAGGTGAGTTTGCTGGCTAATCAAGCACAGTGATACTGGTATTTTTAAACCAGGTATTGGTACTTTTGGCAGTGTGGACATGTGCCAAGTCCTCCCGGAGAATTAAATTTCCATCTCCAAAAATCTTGTCGGCAGAGGGAAGCATGAAGTGCTCTAAAATTTCCTGGTAGATGGCTTGCGCTGACTTTGGTCTTGATAAAACTCAGTGTATCAACACCAGCAGATGACACACACACAGCTTAGAAGAAAGTCTGGCATCTGCTGCTTGGTCCTGATGTAATGGAGCCGAGTTTGTTGTGTTGAGCCCTTTCTTCAGGTTAACTGATCCATATTTTTCCGGATCCATGCAAGTCTTGTTCCCACTTTCAATGATGAGAGATTACTGGTACCACAGCATTATTTTCTCTCTCAGGTTACTGGTGCTTGGAGAAAACTACCTGGCTGTGCAGTGCGACCCTTTCCTTCTGACATGGTCCTGGTGATCGGTCCGGCGATAACCAGGCACTATCTTCTCCTTTGAAGCCATTAGTTCATTTACCAGTCTCTCATTGTTAGGAAACACTTATTGTCCTGTCTGTCTCTCATAGGCAGGAGGCTCACTCTCCACTTCCTGAACCAACACTTCCTGCTTCTTGTTCAAAACCAACACACAGCAAGCTGCAGGGGAGAAAGGACTAGCCAAAGTGCACACAAATTAGAGGGGAGCATTGTCTCTTAAAGTCACAGTGTAATTCAGTTCTTAGCAGGGCCTGACCACCAACACATACATCGCAGGAGACAATTTGAGGCTTCGGTATAGACATCATAGGAGACACTGCCGCTACTGTCTTCTACCGTGGAACGAGAGCGCATCACACCCTAATTCGGCCCACAAAGTACGTCCTGATGCTGGCCAGTGTGAGGACGCAATCTTTCATTACACATGCCACAGCATTCAGTAGTGAACACTGCATGTTCTCAGAGTAAGAATATATTAAAGGGCCAGTGAAGGTCAAAACACAGCTTCTGGCCAAATCACTGCGGTCCCCGGGAATCTGCTCGGGAGCCAGAGTAAAGGTCATCGATGGCCCGTGGCGGTGAGGTTCCCCACCCCTGATTTAATGTGAATGGCTGACTTAAGAATATATTCACATGTACTAATATCTGACCAATTTCTATCCAATCAGACCAAAGTTGGTGTGTGTAAATTGCCATTTGATCTGATTGAAATCTGTCTCATCTTTCAGAAAACTGATTTGATGATCTTAAAATTATGTCTGTCAAGCACAATAGTGGTAGTGTGTAAACAGATAGAAAGACAACTCCATTATATAGAATAGTAAAGATTAATTTTAGAATGATATCAGTAGATGAGGAAGATGAGAATGTCTTTTAGTGCAGTTGGCTAAAGTCCCCCAAACACACATTAGACTAAAGGTACTGTCACACTAAGCGATCGCACAAGCGATCACGACAACGACACGACCTGGCGAGATCGCTATATGGTCTCTAGTTAGCTTCCAAACAGGAAGATCTCATAAACAACACAGCAGCGATCAGCGATCTGTATAACGACCTCGGCGGTCGTTGGGACCTGTCACACAGCATGTATTGTTAAAGATCCCGACCTCGATAGGCGTGATTGAGCGCAACCTTTTCCACATTCCTTCAGCACAGATTGGTGGTCACTCATTGTCATATGTCACAGCTCTCGCTCAGTGATTGGACTTCCGCGTCATAAAAGACGACGCAAGTGGTTCATACGAATTTCCAGCATCGTTCTGCAGCTACTGCGATCCAGTCTGTGCCGCTATTGCGTTTGCCCCGGATTCATTTTTTCAGGATCCCAAAAATGTCTGGTATAAATGGCAAAAATGAAGCGCTGTAGCGACTCTGACAGGATCGCAAAACCCCACACACGATAGTATCCTCGCAACAACGCACAAAGGACTAGATGTTGTGGCCACCAATCGGAGCTGAGGGGCGTTAAAACCTAGTCCCGCCTGCGCCGCTGACATGAGTCGCCAACGAGGTCGCTCGTCGTTCATAAAGGGAGTCAAACTCAGCGATTCAGGCTCACCAGCGGGACGCCAACGATCAAAAAAACGGTCCAGAACGTTCGTGCACGATCAGCGACATCGCAGCGGGGGCCACATCGCTGCTACATGTCACACACAGCGACGTCGCTGACGATGTCGCTGCTGCGTCATAAAATCGGTGTCGCTTAAGTGATATCGCTAGCGATCTCGCCTAGTGTGACAGTACCTTAATAGTCTAATTTGTATAGGGGCCTTGGACAGAAGATTATCAGGGAAGTTAAGGATCTGGCATGTCCAATTTCAAACTGACAATCTTTTTGTTTTAAGCCAGAGATATCTGACAGTGGCTTTTTCATTGAGAACACAGAAACAGCTGAGATGGCTGCCAGCCAAACAATGGGCTGAATTATCATTTGGCCAACAGCCATCTAAGGTTTAGGGCGGTGCTCTAATGTGTGTTTACATTGGCGGACTGTCATGAATTAGTGTTCCTAGGACTTTTCAGTGCAAACAGGCTGCCAATCATCTCATGAATGAAAAAAAACGCTTTTTCATTGAGTGCAAAGATTTTTAACCTGGTTTAAAAATCACTATTGTCACCAGCAGCACATCATCCTGTGTAAACAAGATGCACTACTAAGAACGATGACAGCCTATGATGATCACTCTGTGTGCATGGGGGGAGCAGTCGGCCTGTCTAAACTGATTGTAAAATATGTAGCCCTAAATTGGATAGTATAAACCCATGTTAACTCAGACCAAATTTATAATCTGTAAGATTGGTCTGACTGGTCAGAAATCTATGTATTTAAATGCAGGTTAAGGCTATGTTCACATTATCTTCCTTTGAAATGAATAGGAAGAATAATTAATAAGTATTTTAAGTGCATTTTGAAAATTATTTAGGACCAGATATTGCTCAAAATCCTCTTCAATAAAAATCAGTGTGAACCTAGCCTTATGATAAATTGTGGCTTTCAAAGTTGTTCTAGCTCTTTTTTTCCAGCTGCTTGAAGTGTTAATAAATAATTTACCACTAATATTAATGATTTAATGGAACTTTGTAATAGAGACATATTTTCATAAAAGGTTAACTATGTGATAATTCTCATTGACTTTCCTTACTCTCGAGGAACAGGTTAAAAATGTGTAGCCTGAACCATTTCTGTTTTTTGTCATTGACAAATGAGCCACCAAACCATATCTACGGTATATATTCGGCAATATTCTCTTACATTTAATTGTTTTGTGATCAATTATTACTTATGACCCTATTTTTTCGTTACAGAACCTGTTTTAAGAATGCTTAAGTAAATTCTCTAGTTTGAAATCGGCTGTGTCTGAACTGAGCGAGTTAGCCAGAGGCAAAAGCTGTGCCAGCACTAACTACAGAATTTTTTTCTTAGGAATTTATTCGTCAGGGAAAAGATACGTAATATTCTTTAAGTGCTATTGCTTTGGAAAATGTGACATTGGATACCTGTTCTAAGAATCATATAACATCCACCACCAGGCATACATAAAAATCTTGACTTACTTGAAATACTGCAAAGGACAATAGTGATTGTACAAATAAAGATATGGTTCATTTGCTGATGTTTAACCAGTTAAATGTTGTTAGGCATCGAGTTCCCGCTGCTGCACAAGGGGAATCTCAAACCAGTCCTGCTGCGGTCCCCCATCCATCTCCGGCCGCAGTGGAGCCTGCTCAGCGGAGACGTCGGTCCCAGTGTCTCGCTCAGTCTAATACTGTGCAGAGGCTTGTTGCTGCCTCTTCTGGTTCCTCTATTATAACCAGTGCTGGAGAAGGCAGTCTTGGAACTAAGTCCTGCGTTTCTCCATCTGAGCATGCCCTGGGCAAGATCTCTCATTGGAGATCAGGGGTCACATGCTCGGTTACAGCAGCGACTCCCATTGGTCCGCCAGGAAGGTCCTGAAACTGCTTGTGTTCTGGAACAGTTTTCATTGGTACTTTTCTGGAAGGTCCTGTAGCTGCTACTATAAAAGGTGCGCATGTCCGCTCGGCCATGCGCTAGTATCAAATCTGTTACGTGCTTGTGCCAGTGTGGTCATGTATGCATGTGGTTAGGTCCGGCTGAAATAAGCCCCTAGAATACTGGCACCTCCGGTGAGGAGTTTTGTATGCACGTGTTCAGGGCTCGGCTGAAAACGCCATTAGAATACCGGCTACTCCGGTGAGGAAATTATTGCTTGTGTTCTGATTGCATGACCACAGACTGCAATCCGCTTAGCAGTCATCTGTGTCCCCTGTGAGTCTGACAGGACACAGTCTTTGTCACAGCGGCTCTGTGAATTAACAGCGTTCGCTTATACCGCCATATAGTGCTACGGCGTTTACATCTGCGACTCTGCGGGATAAAAGAGTTCGCTCATGCTGCCTATTTTCGCCATCTTACTAGCAGCAGGCCCTGCCTGCACGGTGGACCCCGGGCTGCGAACGCACCTCTCCTTAATATCTATTAGGTGCGTTCCGCAGGCCCTTAACATAATACTAGCGCCAGGGTCTGGCTAGTAAAATGGCGGACGACCAGCGCCTAGGGCAGTTCATCCAGCAGCTGGAGGGTAGGTTGGTGGCTCTCGAGCGCACAACCTCAGCCGTGGATGTTACTGCAGTCGCTGTTCAGGCTGCTAGCGCAGCGGCAGCAAGTTTGTCCTCCGCCACCTCTGCCCCGACCTTATCCATCTCCCGCTTCCTTACAAGTTTTCTGGTGACAGTAAACATTGTTGGGGATTCGTAAGCCAGTGCTCTATACAGCTCGAGCTTCTGGCTGCACGTCTTCCCACGGAGCGGGCAGAAGTCGGTTTCATAGTATCACTTCTGTCGGATCGGGCACAAGTGGGTTTTGTACTGTCTCTACTCTCGGGCAGAGCAATGGAATGGGCAACGCCGCTGTGGGAGCGAGACGGTCGTGTTGTGCGGAGTGCTCCTCGGTTTCTGGAGGCTCTTAAAAAGGTTTTTTAGGCCCTCAGGTCACCTACGATATGGCGCTCCAACTGCTGGCAATGTCACAGGGTTCGTCCATGGTCAGCCAGTTTTCGGTCCAATTTCGGACTCTGGCCTCTGAGTTAGAGAGGCCGGATAAAGTGCTCATTCCGATACACTGGAGAGGTCTGGCTGACCATGTACAGGACGCTTTGGCCACCAGGGAAATTTCTGCCTCACTGGAGAAGCTTATTTCCATATCTACCCGCATCGACCTTCGTTTTCACGAGCGGAGGTTGGAGCGGGCCCAGTGTAGGCAGAGGTTTCAGCTGGCTCCCACCTTAGCCAAACCTCTAGAATCTCCCATTCAGGCGCCCGACTCCCAGGAGGCCATGGAGGTTGCTCGAGAGGGACCTAAGTCTCGGCCCGCTCGAGTCCCCGTGGTTTGTAACAATTGCCAACAATTAGGACATTATGCCAATAGATGTCCCCACCGATCGGGAACACGATCGCATCTAGTAACCATGGAAGGAGGTTCACTAGATTCAGTGGCATTTACCTCCAAGCTGTCCTTTAAAGGGACAATCTCTTTTGGTCCATCCACTCTAAGAGTTGAGCTTTGTGTGGATTCTGGAGCAGAGGGGAATTTTATGTCCTCTGCCTTCGCTCTCCGCCACACAATACCTCAGGTGATGCTCGCCAAACCGGTGACTGTTCGAGTGGTGAATGGATCAATACTGCCCTCGCAGATCACACATCAGACAATCCCTCTTACATTATCTATGTCTCCTTCCCATCAGGAGATTATCTCTTTCCTAGTCCTTCCTGAGGGTATAGATGAGGCTCTGCTGGGAGTACCCTGGCTTCGTCTTCACTCCCCACATATTGAGTGGTCCTCTGGGAGGATACGGGGCTGGAGTGAATCTTGTAAAGGTAGATGTGTGAGGGAGACTGTTCAGGTTGCTACTACAGGGATACCCGCAGATCTCACTTCCCTTCCCAAGTGTTATTGGTCCTATGTAGACGTGTTCTCCAAAAAGGCTGCGGAGACTCTTCCGCCTCACCGACCCTATGACTGTCCTATTGACCTCTTGCCTGGAGCAGAACCTCCCCGGGGAAGGGTTTATCCCCTCTCTCTCCTGGAGACGGAGGCTATGTCCCAATACATCCAGGAGAAACTGGCAAGAGGGTTCATTAGGAAGTCAGTGTCACCTGCTAGGGCGGGATTCTTCTTCGTGCAGAAGAAGAACAGAGAATTACGTCCCTGCATAGATTACAGGGGTCTTAACGCCATCACGGTTAAGAATAAATACCCGTTGCCCCTAATTTCTGAGCTCTTTGATAGGCTCCGGGGAGCAAGGGAATTTACCAAATTAGACCTGCGGGGTGCGTGTAACCTGATTCGCATCCGTGAGGGGGACGAATGGAAGACAGCTTTTAATACCAGGGATGGGCACTATGAATATCTGGTGATGCCCTTCGGGCTCTGTAATGCCCCAGCCATTTTCCAAGACTTTGTTAATGACATCTTCCAGGATATGCTTTCCACCTCGGTCGTAGTCTATCTGGATGATATTCTCATCTTCTCTCCAGATATTGACTCCCACCTGAGAGATGTCTGCAGAGTCTTCGACCTCTTGCGGGCAAATTCCCTTTATGCAAAGTTGAGAATTGTGTGTTTGAGCAGGAGTCTTTACCATTCCTAGGCTATATCATCTCCGCCCAGGGATTGGCTATGTATCCTGCCAAACTTCAGGCTGTGATGGACTGGCAAGAACCCCATTCCCTTAAAGCAGTGCAGCGCTTTATGGGGTTCATTAATTATTATCGCCAGTTCATTCTCCATTTCTCAACTTTGGTAGCTCCCTTGGTAGCCATCACCAAGAAGGGAGCAAACCCCAAATTGTGGTCCGAAGAAGTCTCCAAGGCTTTCATCTCAATTAAGTCTCATTTTGCTAGCGCTCCCATTCTACACCACCCTGATGTTGATAAGCCATTCATATTGGAGGTGGATGCCTCGTCCGTTGGTGCTGGAGCAGTCCTCTTTCAAAAGGATGCTCAAGGTCGGAAGCATCCTTGCTTCTTCTTCTCCAAGACCTTCACACCAGTGGAGAGGAATTATTCCATTGGGGACAGGAAGTTGCTAGCAATGAAGTTGGCTTTCTCTGAGTGGAGACATCTGTTGGAGGGGGCTCGCTTTCCCTTCCAAGTCTTCACCGACCACAAGAATTTGGTATATCTTCAGACAGCCCAGCGACTTAATTCTCGCCAGACCAGATGGTCCTTGTTCTTCTCCCGGTTTCATTTCACACTCCATTTTCTCTCGGGAGAGAAGAACATTCGTGCCGACGCTCTCTCTCGCTCTGTGGTGTCCTCTGAGGAGGAGGAGGAGCCTCGGCTTATTGTCCCCACAGAGAGCCTGAGAACAGTGGCCCCGGTGTCGCTAGAGTCTGTGCCCCCGGGCAAGACTTTTGGGTTCTAGGAAGTTTCACCCCCAGCATTTCGCCCCAGCATTTCGCCCCCAGCAGTTCGCCCCCAGGTACACGTCGCCCCCGAACATTTCGCCCCAGCATTTCGCCCCCAGGATGTTTCGCCCCCGCACATTTCGCCCCCAGGATGTTTCGCCCCCAAACATTTCGCCCCTGGCAGTTCGCCCCCCAACATTTCGCCCCCGCAGTTCGCCCCCGAACATTTCTCCCCCAGCAGTTCACCCCCCGAAGTTCGCCCCCGGCAGTTCGCCCCCGAACACTTCGCCCCGGCAGTTCGCCCCCGAACATTTCACCCCCGAACATTTCGCCCCCCCGCAGTTCGCCCCTGAACATTTCGCCCCCGGCAGTTCGCCCCCGAACATTTCGCCCCAGCATTTCGCCCCCAGGATGTTTCGCCCCCAGCATTTCGCCCCCAGGATGTTTCGCCCCCGCACATTTCGCCCCCAGGATGTTTCGCCCCGAATATTTCACCCCCGGCAGTTCGCCCCCGAAAATTTCGCCCCCCGCAGTTCGCCCCCGAACATTTCGCCCCCAGCAGTTCGGTCCCAAACATTTGGCCCCCGCAGTTTGCCCCCGAACATTTCGCCCCCGGCAGTTCGCCCCAGAACATTTCGCCCCCGGCAGTTCGCCCCCGAATATTCCACCCCCGGCAGTTCGCCCCCGAACATTTCGGCCCCCGCAGTTCGCCCCCAACATTTCGCCCCCGCAGTTCGCCCCGAACATTTCCCCCCAGCAGTTCACCCCCGAAGTTCGCCCCCGGCAGTTCGCCCCCGAACACTTTTGCCCCCGGCAGTTCGCCCCCGAACATTTCGCCCCCCCGCAGTTCGCCCCTGAACATTTCGCCCCCGGCAGTTCGCCCCCGAACATTTCGCCCCAGCATTTCGCCCCCAGGATGTTTCGCCCCCAGCATTTCGCCCCCAGGATGTTTCGCCCCCGCACATTTCGCCCCCAGGATGTTTCGCCCCCGAATATTTCACCCCCGGCAGTTCGCCCCCGAAAATTTCGCCCCCCGCAGTTCGCCCCCGAACATTTCGCCCCCAGCAGTTCGGTCCCAAACATTTGGCCCCCGCAGTTTGCCCCCGAACATTTCGCCCCCGGCAGTTCGCCCCAGAACATTTCGCCCCCGGCAGTTCGCCCCCGAATATTCCACCCCCGGCAGTTCGCCCCCGAACATTTCGGCCCCCGCAGTTCGCCCCCGAACATTTCGCCCCCAGCAGTTCGGTCCCAAACATTTCGCCCCCCGCAGTTTGCCCCCGAACATTTCGCCCCCGGCAGTTCGCCCCCAAACATTTCGCCCCCGAACATTTCGCCCCCGGCAGTTCGCCCCCGAACATTTCGCCCCCAGCATTTCGCCCCCAGGATGTTTTGCCTCTAGCAATTAAAGACCTGCCTGAACTGAACGTTCGCTTATCACTAATAATACACCATATGTGTCTAAGATATACAATTCTGATCAAATGAGTTTTTTTAATTCTAAAACATTGTTTTCTAGATAAGTCATTTTACAAACAGACAGGAAAATAGTAGGATTTCATTGGTTACTAAGGAGGTTGTGCCTCCTTGGTAGCAGAACAGATCCTGGCTCCCTGTGATACATTCAGGGCTGCTTGTTCACAGCCATCTGCAAAGCTCCCCTTCACCCTCCGCTCATGTGCTCTGTCCTGGACAAGAGGAGGGCTCCCCCCCGCCTGTGTAAAGCCGTTACAGGATGGAACACATAGGGGGGCTTTGCAGAAGGCTGTAAACCAGCAGCCCTTTATACATCATAGGGAATATATTGTTACGGTAGTTGCATGCTCCTGTGCAGCCACGGCCTCTAGAATCCATCCACAAGTACTGCTACTAAGGAGAAACAACCTCCTTAGCCACCACTGAAATCCTGCAGCACATGGAGCTTTAACTTGGATGAGACTTTTCACACAGAAGTGAAGCTGCTGGAAGGTCTCCTTTGGAAAAGAATATCAAGGGCACAGGTACTATAACATAACTTATGTTTTTTCTAGAGTTATGCTTTAACTGTATATATCAAAACTGTTGTAACAAGAAACAAAAAAGGTATAGAGGGGGAGGATTAGAGAAAAAGAGAAAAGACAAATTACAGGTTATAATGCTTGAATGATTTTACAGCTAAAAACACTGCTCTCAAAACATACAATATGTGACCATGAACTAAAATTCAAAGCTGTAGGCAATGCCTCTCAGATAATCCATCAAGCTTCTATTATTGAAATCTTGGACGATACGTTTAACCCTTGCTGTAATTGCAGCATACTTTTTGTTTATTGCAGCGATGGGATTTCCTGCTATTATCTGAATAATTTCTAAACTGTGGAGCTCTTGCTGATGTTTCAGACAATTAATGAACCGGTATATATTTTGGAAAAGAGTACCACATGTTTCTCGAAAGCTACGGTGCCATCCTTCGACATCATTATTTGTTCGCTGTTGATCATTCAATGTTCGTTCATACACATTCCAGAGTTGAACTGGAAACAAAGGTGCTTGACGCCTCTGCGATTCATTCGACCGATATAGCTGTCTTCAAAATAGTTGGCAATAGGTATTGCTTCTTGTGGAAAGTCAGGATCTTCCACCAATTCTTCAAATGATTGCACAACATTCTGTGGTGGTATAAAGGCCAGGGCAGGTATCATGCGTATCCAAATTCATGGTCACCTTGGTATTGCATCTTGAGTCCTTCATTTTGAACTTTACGCCAAACCGATTGTGATAGGTGGAAAAAGCAACCAGTCTTCTCAAGGTTGGGGAATTCACTTTCAAATGCCTGTATTGCAGCTAATTCAAAATCCAACATCAGATTGTCTGGCTGCAGTCCAGGTTGCAAGTTCTTCAGCTCCTGCAGCAACCTCTGGTATGTAGAATGGCTCTTGTCTGTCAGCAAGGTGTACACTACCGGAACAACAAGGCCGCTATGGACTACATGGATTGTGTAAAGTTGCTTAAACAAGGCTGGCGGGGCCGGCGTCAGCACCCGGAACACCCGGGCAAGTGCCGGAGCCCTGAGCAGGCGGGGGGCCGTCTGGTGTCAGCGCCACCACTGGGCCCCCCCCGCTTGCTCAGGGCCCCGGCAGCAGCCGGCGCAATACTCACCTCTCCCCGTGCCTCCGCTGCCACAGCTCCGGGCTCCAGGGGGCGCCTGCAGGACGCCGGCGCTTCCTCTCACAGCAGCGCCGCTGAATGACGTCATCATTCAGCGGCCGGCTGTGGCAGTGAGCGCGCGGACGCCGGACAGGTGAGATGTTTGTGTGTGTGTCTGTGTGTATCAGTGTGTGTGTATGTAGTGCGGTGCTTTGTGTGTGTGTGTCTGCTGTATGTGTGATGGTGGTGGGGGAGGGCAGTGATGATGATGATGGGGAGGCATTGATGATTGATGATGATGGGCAGGCATTGATGATGATGGGCAAGCAATGATATTGATGGGGAGGCAATGATGATTATGGGCAGGCATTGATGATGATGGGCAGGCAGTGATGATGATGGCAGCAGTGATGATGGGCAGGCAGTGATGATGATGGGGAGGCAATGATGATTATGGCAGGCATTGATGATGATGGGCAGGCAGTGATGATGATGGGCAGGCAATGATATTGATGGGGAGGCAATGATGATTATGGGCAGGCATTGATGATGATGGGCAGGCAGTGATGATGATGGGGAGGCGATGATGATGATGGGGAGGCAATGATGATGATGGGGAGGCGATGATGATAATGGGCAGGCAATGATGATGATGGGCAGGCATTGATGATAATGGGCAGGCAATGATGATTATGGGGAGGCGATGATGATGATGGGGAGGCGATGATGATGATAGGCAGGCATTGATGATGTAGGATGATGGCAGGGCATGATGATGATGGGAGGCATGATGATGATAATGGGCAGGCAATGATGATGATAATGGGCAGGCAATGATGATGATGGGAGTATTTCCACGGCGCCCTTTCCTGAGCCGTAACAGTGCAGAACGCAGCACAGTATAGAGGAGAGCTCCATATTTTGTATGGAACTTTATATGGGGACCAGTATCCTGTATGGAGCATTATATTGGGTCCAGTATTCTGTATGGAGCATTATATGGGGGATGGAGGGGTGACATCCTGCATGGGGTATTATATGGGTGATGAGGGGGAGACTATGTGGTGTCCATAATATTGTATGGAGGACTGTACTGTCCAGTCTGTACTGTGCGCTGTGAGGATTTGGCGGTTTTTGAGCTATTGTACAATTTACAATAGATATCAGTCATGTAATGGAAGAAGTGAAGTGTTTGGCGTTGTACTATACCTATATTTCTCTGCAGTATCTGTGCATCATAAATCGTGGTCTGTGTTAAAGGGGCCCACTGAGACTCTTTCGCCCGGGCCCATAAAAACCTGGAGCCGGCCCTGAAGGCTGGTGTAGTGAAAAACATGCCATCAGCAAACCACTCTTTACTTTGTGCCAGTAGATGGAGATTGTCTCTTGTTCCAAATATCAACATACGGCTGTGTCCATTTCCTAATTTAAAATTAAAGTATTAGTAGAGGAAATAACAGAAAAAGTGTAACAAGCATCAGACAGATAATTTTGGGATGAATTAAAAATATCCTAATCAGAAGCCTCTGTTCATATCTCACATTAAAAACTCACATTTTGCTCCAGATTTTCTGATTTCATAATAAAAAAACTGAAGCAAAATCTAGTGTAAAGGGGCCAACCAATACTTTTTTACAACATATATTGTCCCAGTGGAAAATTATATATTTTTGTTTAAAAAAAAATTATGCATAATGGAATTGTTTTAATACAACGTTAAATTGTTAAGTAGCTTTCCAGAGTCATGCAGAAGGAACTGCTGCTGGACACCATCAATACTGATCTCCTGAAACTCCTGGGGATAACAAGTTGATCAAGGGTTTGAGGTAACCTTGGGATATTGCCAAGTTGCCTTGCTAATCGTATTGTTCTCTTCAGTGATGCTTTCCTTGGGAGAAGTGATACAACATTAGAATGGGCTCCTAAAACGACGTCTGTGAGAATCTGTTGTGGTGTCTCCTGTGTTGTGCTTGCCCTGGTGACTGCCTCATTAACAAGTTAGATTGCTTCAGGTCTTGCAGCTTGTGCTGCGTGACTGTGAAGATTGACTACTTTCACAACTTCGCCAGATTCTTCATTGGTCCAAACACGTCCCTTGCAAGTCGACCGTTTTTCACATACCCAGATGGAATGGACATCATCAGCGGTTCGTTTGGAAAATAAGTAAATGTGATTCTCATGGACCAACTTCCTCCTTCCACGTTTGGACAGAAGTGAATTCATAGTTGTAGAAAGTGAATTGCTGTGGAAGCTGACTGATTTTTTGTGGCAGTACACTTCTCTCTTTGTGGAGATTTCAGACACTGCTATATCCTGATGTACAGATGGAATAAAAGCTAGTCTAATGTAACTTGCAGGACATCTGACCTGCTACTTGTTACATCTGCAACAAAACTTGCAACAAAGCTGGTCAGTGCTGGGTCAGGTAAAAGTTCAAAATTGTTTTGATTTTAGGCCTCTTGCACACTGTAATTTTAAAAGTGCTTTCACACTTGTGTTTGGGGCCGCCAGAGGTCGATCCGATCTGGATCTGACATCCAGCTGACCCTGGGGCAATGCTGGCGGAATGCTGGCATTCTGCTTGCATTGCCCATAGAAGTGAACGGCTGGATTCCGCGATCTGAAGCCGCCCGTTCACTTTCGTAATACCGCATTCCGCTATCAGTGTCAGAACAAAAAGAAAAGCATTTTCTTCTTTTCGTTCCGCTGCAGGTTAGCGGAACGGCGGCATTACAGAAGCGAACGGGCGGCCTGTAGTGCATATGTAGCGGAAGTGTGAAAGCACCCTTATGCTGCCACTGTTTTAGAACTCCATAGCACGTGCTTTACTAGCATTTTGAGAGCGCCTTTGTGAGCGCTCTCGGTAATGACCCATAAGATACAGGCTATTGATGAACGCTAAGTGCTCAAAAATAGCTCCTGTAATAAAATAAAAAGAGCTAGCCGAAACAACACCTCACTTTGCCAGCCATTGACTTATATATTCAACATTGGCAATCTTCTTAGCGATTTTCCAGTGCTTAGCACTTGGGAAAGTGCCTACTGTGAAAGAGGTCGTAGGGCTAAAAACAAAAGGCCGAAATTCCATGCCTAATTTGGGGCCGAAACATCTGGGGGCAAAAAGCTGGGGGAAAAAACATCTGGGGGCGAACTGCTAGAGGCGAAATGTTCGGGGGCGAAACATCCTGGGCGAGTCGGGTGAACTGCCGGGGCGAAATGTTCGGGGGCGAATTGCCGGGGGGAAATGTTCGGGGCGAACTGCTGGGGAAATGTTCGGGGGCGAAATGTTCGGGCGAAACATCCTGGGCGCGAAATGCTGGGGGCGAAATGTTCGGGGGCGAAATGTTCGGGGGCGAACTGCCGGGGGCGAAATGTTCGGGGGCGAAATATTCGGGGGTGAACTGCCGGGGGCGAAATGTTCGGGGGCGAACTGTTGGGGGCAAAATGTTCGGGGGCGAACTGCCGAGGGCGAAATGTTCGGGGAGAACTGCCGGGGGGAAATGTTCAGGGGCGAAATATTCGGGGGCGAACTGCCGGGGGCGAAATGTTCAGGGGCGAACTGCCGGGGGCGAAATGTTCGGGGGCGAACTGCCGGGGCGAAATGTTCGGGGGCGAACTGCGGGGGGCGAAATGTTCGGGGGCGAACTGCCGGGGGCGAAATGTTCGGGGGCGAACTGCGGGGAGCGAAATGTTTGGGGGCGAACTG
The DNA here is from genome assembly GCA_033576555.1 of Oophaga sylvatica. Lineage (NCBI taxonomy): Eukaryota > Metazoa > Chordata > Amphibia > Anura > Dendrobatidae > Oophaga > Oophaga sylvatica. Next base: position 286,703,897 of record JARQOD010000001.1, read on the forward strand.
CCGCGGGCGAAATGTTCAGGGGGCGAACTGCTGGGTGCGAAATGTTAGGGGGCAAACAGCCGGGGGCGAAATGTTCGGGGGCGAACATCTGGGGGCAAATGTGCGGGGCGAAAATCCTGGGGCGATGTCGGGCGTGTACTGGGCGAAAGCTGGGGGCGAACTGCAGGGGTCGAACTGCTGGGGGCGAAACTTCCAACTCCCAGACTTTTGTACCTACAAATTTGCAACCGGAGGTACTCTCTTGGGCACATTCGTCCAGGGTGGGTGAACACTTTGGGGCAAAAAGGACATCTGAGTTGCTGGCGAGGACATACTGGTGGCCGCATATGGTCCGTGATGTTGGGGACTATGTTCGGGCATGTGTCTCCTGCGCCAAGAATAAGTCTCCTCGACAACAGCCAGCTGGGTTACTTTACCCTTTGCCGGTGGCAGACAGGCCCTGGGAGATGGTTGGGATGGACTTTGTGGTGGGCTTACCCAAGTCTCCGGGCTGCACCATCATTTGGGTAATCACCGAGCATTTTTCCAAAATGGTGCATCTGGTGCCGCTACCACGGTTACCTTCTGCACGGGCTCTGGCAGCGTTGTTCGTTAGGCACATCTTCCGTCTCCACGGCATGCCGGACAAAATTGTCAGTGACCGAGGTCCCCAGTTTGCGTCTCGGTTCTGGAGAGAGCTTTGTCGTCTACTCAGTATTGAGTTAAATCTCTCTTCAGCATACCATCCCGAGACGAATGGGTTGGTAGAGAGGGCCAACCAGACCTTGGTCACCTATCTACATTTTTTCTCAGCCTGGCAGGATGACTGGGCATCCTTGCTACCGTGGGCTGAGTTTGCACTAAACAATACTGTGGCTGACTCCACCGGACAGACTCCATTCCTCCTAAACTACGGTCAGCATCCGCGGGTTCCGGTGCCCATGCCCCTGTCTTCCGCCGACTCCAGGGTGGCAGACTGGGCTGTGGAGGCACGGGACATTTGGAACCGTACCCAGGATGCCATTCAGGTGTCCAAGGAGAGGATGAGGTCCTCCGCCGACGCACATCGGCGCCCGCTCCGACATTTGCTCCTGGGGACTTGGTGTGGCTCTCCGCCCCTAACATCAGGCTGCAAGTTGAGTCCACTAAGTTGGCACCCCGCTACCTGGGTCCTTTGAAAGTCCTCGAGCAGGCTGACCCTGTGATATACCATTTGGCTCTTCCACCACGCCTGGTTATCTCCGACACCTTTCACGTATCCCTCCTGAAACCCGTGCTCATGTCCCGGTTTTCCGAGTCATCTGCCGGTACATTGGGTTCGTCTACGGACGACCATGAGGTGAACACCATCGTAGGGTGTAAGGTGGTAAGGGGCAAAAGATTTTATTTGGTGGATTGGAGGGGTTATGGGCCTGAGGATAGGTCCTGGGAGCCTGCCGAGCACATTCATGCTCCACAGCTCATTGCTGCCTTTGAACGCAGCGAGGCCCAAAGAAGGGGGGCCATAGGAGGGGGGTAATGTTAGGGATCGAGTTCCCGCTGCTGCACAAGGGGAATCTCGAACCAGTCCCGCTGCGGTCCCCCATCCATCTCCGGCCGCAGTGGATCCTGCTCAGCGGAGACGTCGGTCCCAGTGTCTCGCTCAGTCTAATACTGTGCAGAGGCTTGTTGCTGCCTCTTCTGGTTCCTCTATTATAACCAGTGCTGGAGAAGGCAGTCTTGGAACTAAGTCCTGCGATTCTCCATCTGAGCATGCCCAGGGCAAGATCTCTCATTGGAGATCAGGGTCACATGCTCGGTTACAGCAGCGACTCCCATTGGTCCGCCAGGAAGGTCCTGAAACTGCTTGTGTTCTGGAACAGTTTATCATTGGTCCTTTTCTGGAAGGTCCTGTAGCTGCTACTATAAAAGGTGCGCATGTCCGCTCGGCCATGCGCTAGTATCAAATCTGTTACATGCTTGCGCCAGTGTGGTCATGTATGCATGTGGTTAGGTCCGGCTGAAATAAGCCCCTAGAATACCAGCACCTCCGGTGAGGAGTTTTGTATGCACGTGTTCAGGGCTCGGCTGAAAACGCCATTAGAATACCGGCTACTCCGGTGAGGAAATTATTGCTTGTGTTCTGATTGCATGACCACAGACTGCAATCCGCTTAGCAGTCATCTGTGTCCCCTGTGAGTCTGACAGGACACAGTCTTTGTCACAGCGGCTCTGTGAATTAACAGAGTTTGCTTATACCGCCATATAGTGCTACGGCGTTTACATCTGCGACTCTGCGGGATAACAGAGTTTGCTCATTCTGCCTATTTTCGCCATCTTACTAGCAGCAGGCTCTGCCTGCACGGTGGACACCGGGCTGCGAACGCACCTCTCCTTAATATCTATTAGGTGCGTTCCGCAGGCCCTTAACAAATGTGATATATGTTCAGAGAAAAAAAGTGATTTTTTTATTTTAGTTATTAAACTAATAATACAGTGGGTACGGAAAGTATTCAGACCCCTTTAACTTTTTCACTCTTTGTTTCATTGCAGCCATTTGGTAAATTCAGAAAAGTTCATTTTTTTTCTCAATGATGTACACTCTGCACCCCATCTTGACTGAAAAAAAGCAGAAATGTAGAAATTTTGCAAATTTATTAAAAAAAGAAAAACTGAAATATCACATGGTCATAAGTATTCAGACCATTTGCTCAGTATTGAGTAGAAGCACCCTTTTGAGCTAGTACACCCATGAGTCTTCTTGGGAATGATGCAACAAGTTTTTCACACCTGGATTTCGGTATCCTCTACCATTCTTCATTGTAGATCCTCTCCAGTTCTGTCAGGTTGGATGGTGAACGTTGGTGGACAGCCATTTTCAGATCTCTCCAGAAATGCTCAATTAGGTTTAGGTCAGAGCTCTGGCTGGGCCAGTCAAGAATGGTCACAGAGTTGTTCTGAAGCCACTCCTTTGTTATTTTAGCTGTGTGCTTAGGGTCATTGTCTTGTTGGAAGGTGAACCTTCAGCCAAGTCTGAGGTCCACAGCACTCTGGAAGAGGTTTTCATTCAGGATATCTCAGTACTTGGCCGCATTCATGTTTCTTTCAATGGCAACCAGTCATCCTGCCCCTGCAGCTGAAAAACACCCCCATAGCATGATGCTGCCACCACCATGTTTCACTGTTATTATTATTATTATACATTTTTATAGCGCCATTTATTCCATGGCGCTTTACATGTGAAAAGGGGCGAATATAGACAAGTACAGTAAACGTGAGCAATACAAGGCACACACAAGTACAGAAGGAGAGAGGACCCTGACCGCAAGGGCTCACAGTCTACAGGGATGGGTGAGGATACACTAGGAGAGGATAGAGCTGGTCGTGCGGTGGTTCAGTAGACTGATGATCACTGCAGGTTGTAGGGTTGTCGGAAGAGGTGGGTCTTCAGGTTCTTTTTGAAGGTTTCCATGGTAGGCGCGAGTCTGATGTGTTGGGGTAGAGAGTTCCAGAGTATGGGAGAGGCACGGGAGAAGTTTTGTATGCGGTTGTGGGAAGAAGAGATAAGAGGGGAGTAGAGGAGGAGATCTTGAGAGGATCGAAGGTTGCGTGTGGGTATGTACTGGAAGACCATGTCACAGATGTATGGAGGAGACAGATTGTGGATGGCTTTGTAGGTCATGGTTAGGGTTTTGAACTGGAGCCTCTGAACGATAGGAAGCCAATGAAGGGCTTGGCAGAGAGGAGAGGCTGGGGAATAACAGGGAGATAGGTGTATAAGCCGGGCAGCAGAGTGCAGGATGGATTGGAGTGGTGCCAGAGTGCTAGAGGGAAGGCCAGAGAGTAGGAGGTTGCAGTTGTCGAGGCGGGAGATGATGAGGGCATGCACTAGTGTTTTTGTAGTTTCATGGTCGAGGAATGCAAGGATCCTGGAAATATTCTTGAGTTTGAGACGGCAGGAGGAGGCAAGGGTTTGGACATGTGGCTTGAAAGAGAGGGCAGAGTCGAGGATCACCCCGAGGCACCGAGCATGCGGGACTGGGGAAAGTGAGCAGCCATTGACGTTGATGGACAGGTCTGGTGGGGGGTAGAGTGAGATGGGGGAAAGATGATGAATTCTGTTTTGTCCATGTTCAGTTTTAGAAAGCGAGCAGAGAAGAAAGCAGAAATAGCAGACAGACATTGTGGGATTTTGGTCAGTAAGGAGGTGAGGTCAGGTCAGATAGGTAGATCTGCGTGTCGTCGGTGTAGAGATGATACTGCAAACTCATAGAAATTAGCTGTCCCAGGCCGAGGGTGTAGATGGAGAAGAGTAGGGGTCCTAGAACTGAGCCTTGAGGAACACCGACAGACAGGGGGCGAGGTGAGGAGGTAGTGTGGGAGAGGGAGACACTGTTGAGATTGTATTGGGCAGGTGATGAGCAGTGCCTGGTTTTCTCCACACATACCGCTTAGAATTATCACCAAAAAGGTTTATCTTCATCTCATCAGGCCAGAGAATCTTATTTCTCATAGTCTGGGAGTCCTTCATGTGCTTTTTAGCAAACTCTATGTGGGCTTTCATATGTTTTGCACTGAGGAGAGACTTCTGTCGGGCCACTCTGCCTTAAAGGCCCAACTGGTGGAGGGCTGCAGTGATGGTTGACTTTGTGGAATTTTCTCCCATCTCCCTACTGCATCTCTGGAGCTCAGCCACAGTGATCTTGGAGTTCTTCTTTACCTCTCACACCAAGGCTGTTCTCCTACGATTGCTCAGTTTGTCTTGACAGCCAGCTCTAGGAAGACTTCTGGTGGTCCCAAACTTCTTCCATTTAAGGATTATGGAGGCCACTGTGCTCTTAGGAACCTTGAGTACTGCAGAAATTCTTTTGTAACCTTGGTCAGATCTGTGCTTTGTCACAATTCTGTCTCTGAGCTCCTTGGCCAGTCCCTTTGACCTCATGATTTTAATTTGGTCTGACATGCACTGTGAGCTGTGAGGTCTTATATAGACAGGTGTGTGCCTTTTCAAATCAAGTACTATCAGTTTAATTAAACACAGCTGGACTCCAATGAATAAATATGAGTGTCTGAGCAAAGGGTCTGAATACTTATGACCATGTGATATTTCAGTTTTTCTTTTTTAAAGAATTTGCAAAAATTTCTACATTTCTGTTTTTTAAATCAAGATGAGGTGCAGGTACATTAATGAGAACAAAATGAACTTTTTTGAATTTACCAAATGGCTGCAATGAAACAAAGAGTGAAAAATTTAAAGGGGTCGGAATACTTTCCATACCCACTGTATGTTGCATAAAATCCCCTATATACTGTAAATTACAAGAATGTTAGAACTCACACTAGAGACTATACTTACTATTGTCACCACAAACACTTTTTACAAGTATAGACCACATAAATATTTGTCTATTTCCATCCTAATGACCCCCGTGGTTAGACTATCATTTATCCTATTCGTCACAATATCCCCGCTCTAGAACTTTCAACTGGGTCCCTGCTTTACAATCTGGAATTCTTCATGTTCCTAGATGTCCGCTTAAAAGAGTGTATTGCAGTTAATCAACTGCGTTCTCTCCGATTTCCTTATGGAAAGCACATAAACAGATCTGATAGGCGAGAGTGGTTAATTCAGTAGGTGGAACTAGAAACCAAAGTAGCCTCCTTTGATGCCCAGTTGAAATGTTCCCCCTCTTCTTCAGCATACCACGATCTAATGGAAATTACTAAAACCCTATGTTTGTCTATACCTATGCCTATGGTAGATTTGATCCATATCTGAAGTTCTGTGTTCCTGAACTGATGTTTTGAGAGTGAGATAATCTGAAGTTCTGTGTTCCTGAACTGATGTTTTGAGAGTGAGATAAGGCTAGAAGCTAATGTTAATATTGTCTATCTTCAGATAGTTTATAAACCCTCCTCTCACACATCCAGTACCCGAGCAACCACAGAATGATTATTAAGTAGACATGCTAGCTGGGGCATATCCTATCATCACTTTGGCAAGTATTACAAATAACGGTTTTAAGCTCTGGTTTTTCTATTGGAATAAGTTCATATTAGTACAACAAGGTTATCTTCCCAGTTTCATGAAGATCTTTTTAGGGAATCAGTCTTTCTGTGCCGCCATATTCTGCCATACCTATGCCTAGTGTGTTATCATGGTGGGAAACAGAATAACGGTTTTAAGCTCCGGTTTTTCTATTGGAATAAGTTCATATTACTACAACAAGGTTATCTTCCAAGTTTCATTAAGATCTTTTTAGGGAATCAGTCTGTACTAATATAAACTTATTCCAATAGAAAAACCGGAGCTTAAAACCGTTATTCTGTTTCCCACCATGATAACACACTAGGCATAGGTATGGCAGAATATGGCGGTACAAAGACTGATTCCCTAAAAAGATCTTCATGAAACTGGGAAGATAACCTTGTTGTAGTAATAAGAACTTATTCCAATAGAAAAACCGGAGCTTAAAACCGTTATTCTGTTTCCCACCATGATAACACACTAGGCATAGGTATGGCAGAATATGGCGGTACAAAGACTGATTCCCTAAAAAGATCTTCATGAAACTGGGAAGATAACCTTGTTGTAGTAATAAGAAATTATTCCAATAGAAAAACCGGAGCTTAAAACCGTTATTCTGTTCCCAACCATGATAACACACTAGGCATAGGTATGGCAGAATATGGCGGTACAAAGACTGATTCCCTAAAAAGATCTTCATGAAACTGGGAAGATAACCTTGTTGTAGTAATATGAACTTATTCCAATAGAAAAACCGGAGCTTAAAACCGTTATTCTGTTCCCAACCATGATAACACACTAGGCATAGGTATGGCAGAATATGGCGGCATAAAGACTGATTCCCTAAACAGATCTTCATGAAACTGGGAAGATAACCTTGTTGTAGTAATATGAACTTATTCCAATAGAAAAACCGGAGCTTAAAACCGTTATTCTGTTCCCAACCATGATAACACACTTGGCATAGGTATGGCAGAATATGGCGGTACAAAGACTGATTCCCTAAGAAGATCTTCATCAAACTGGGAAGATAACCTTGTTGTAGTAATATGAACTTATTCCAATAGAAAAACCGGAGCTTAAAACCGTTATTCTGTTTCCCAACCATTATAACACACTAGGCATAGGTATGGCAGAATATGGCGGTATAAAGACTGATTCCCTAAAAAGATCTTCATGAAACTGGGAAGATAACCTTGTTGTACTAATATGAACTTATTCCAATAGAAAAACTGGAGCTTAAAACTGTTATTCTGTTTCCCACCATGATAACACACTAGGTATAGGTATGGCAGAATATGGCGGTATAAAGACTGATTCCCTAAAAAGATCTTCATGAAACTGGGAAGATAACCTTGTTGTACTAATATGAACTTATTCCAATAGAAAAACTGGAGCTTAAAACCGTTATTCTGTTTCCCACCATGATAACACACTAGGCATAGGTATGGCAGAATATGGCGGTATAAAGACTGATTCCCTAAAAAGATCTTCATGAAACTGGGAAGATAACCTTGTTGTAGTAATATGAACTTATTCCAATAGAAAAACCGGAGCTTAAAACCGTTATTCTGTTCCCAACCATGATAACACACTAGGCATAGGTATGGCAGAATATGGCGGTATAAAGACTGATTCCCTAAACAGATCTTCATGAAACTGGGAAGATAACCTTGTTGTAGTAATATGAACTTATTCCAATAGAAAAACCGGAGCTTAAAACCGTTATTCTGTTCCCAACCATGATAACACACTTGGCATAGGTATGGCAGAATATGGCGGTACAAAGACTGATTCCCTAAAAAGATCTTCATCAAACTGGGAAGATAACCTTGTTGTAGTAATATGAACTTATTCCAATAAAAAAACCGGAGCTTAAAACCGTTATTCTGTTTCCCAACCATGATAACACACTAGGCATAGGTATGGCAGAATATGGCGGTATAAAGACTGATTCCCTAAAAAGATCTTCATGAAACTGGGAAGATAACCTTGTTGTACTAATATGAACTTATTCCAATAGAAAAACTGGAGCTTAAAACTGTTATTCTGTTTCCCAACCATGATAACACACTAGGTATAGGTATGGCAGAATAAGGCGGTACAAAGACTGAATCCCTAAAAAGATCTTCATGAAACTGGGAAGATAACCTTGTTGTAGTAATATGAACTTATTCCAATAGAAAAACCGGAGCTTAAAACCGTTATTCTGTTCCCAACCATGATAACACACTAGGCATAGGTATGGCAGAATAAGGCGGCACATAAAGACTGAATCCCTAAAAAAATCTTAATGAAACTTGGAAGATAACCTTGTTGTACTAGTATGAACTTATTCCAATAGAAAAACCGGAGCTTAAAACCGTTATTCTGTTTCCACCATGATACCACACTAGGCATAGATATGGCGGTATAAAGACTGATTCCCTAAAAAGATCTTCAAGAAACTGGGAAGATAACCTTGTTGTAGTAATATGAACTTATTCCAATAGAAAAACCAGAGCTTAAAACCGTTATTCTGTTTCCCACCATGATAACACACTAGGCATAGGTATGGCAGAATATGGCGGTACAAAGACTGATTCCCTAAAAAGATCTTCATGAAACTGGGAAGATAACCTTGTTGTACTAATATGAACTTATTCCAATAGAAAAACTGGAGCTTAAAACTGTCATTCTGTTTCCTACCATGATAACACACTAGGTATAGGTATGGCAGAATATGGCGGTATAAAGACTGATTCCCTAAAAAGAGCTTCATGAAACTGGGAAGATAACCTTGTTGTACTAATATGAACTTATTCCAATAGAAAAACTGGAGCTTAAAACCGTTATTCTGTTTCCCAACCATGATAACACACTTGGCATAGGTATGGCAGAATATGGCGGTACAAAGACTGAATCCCTAAAAAGATCTTCATGAAACTGGGAAGATAACCTTGTTGTAGTAATATGAACTTATTCCAATAGAAAAACCGGAGCTTAAAACCGTTATTCTGTTTCCCACCATGATAACACACTAGGCATAGGTATGGCAGAATATGGCGGTATAAAGACTGATTCCCTAAAAAGATCTTCATGAAACTGGGAAGATAACCTTGTTGTAGTAATATGAACTTATTCCAATAAAAAAACCGGAGCTTAAAACCGTTATTCTGTTTCCCAACCATGATAACACACTTGGCATAGGTATGGCAGAATATGGCGGTACAAAGACTGAATCCCTAAAAAGATCTTCATGAAACTGGGAAGATACCTTGTTGTAGTAATATGAACTTATTCCAATAGAAAAACCGGAGCTTAAAACCGTTATTCTGTTCCCAACCATGATAACACACTAGGTATAGGTATGGCAGAATAAGGCGGCACATAAAGACTGAATCCCTAAAAAAATCTTAATGAAACTTGGAAGATAACCTTGTTGTAGTAATATGAATGTAAGGTTCTTTGTCTCTTTTGACATGTTCCTTGAAACTCAGTTTTCCGTCGGCCATTTTGCTTTCTGTCTTTCTGCAGCTCTTGCCCTCAGTTAATATGGAGTTTCCAGTTTTCATGTTCCCGCCCTGATTCTCTCCCTCTTGCTTCTTAAGCAGCCTCAGCTGAACAATCAGTGCTCCTGAATCAAGCCTCAGTCAGCCTGTGACCTGACTCCTGGAAACCTAGGATTTTGGACTCCAGCTATTTCCTACTGAGGAACTTTGGAACACTTTTGGACTTTGGAAACCTGCTGTCTGGTGAATCCATGTTTGCAGAGGAATTACGGTACAGAGAAGAGATCCTGAACCTGCTTGGAGAGTTATTGTAGAGCTTGAAGTTACTCTGGCCTGCTGTGTTCTCCTGCCTCTGTTCCTGCAAACTGTGTGACCTTTTCTGCATGCTTGTATGAAGTAATACAAGTCATTTCATATCAACCTACGTCTCATGTGTTTTCCTCGCACCCAAGCACAAGACGCTATAGGAACTGTACACTATACATGACAAGATTCAGGAGCCAATGTTTAGTGTCTGCTGGGTCTGGGAAAGCCGTGTCTGCTGTGACTGTGGATATCAGATGTCCGTTTAATACCTTCTGTGATGACAGTGGTTGTGACTTCTCACAACCATTCCAGGTGAGCGCATTCCCTTAAATGTTACTCTGGAGTGTTACCACAGGTAAACACTATTGTTTTTTTTTTTTTCCTTTCCTCTTTCCTTCCAGCACTTCTGCCTTAAAAGATCTGGAAGATGGAGGCCCGCATAAAGGAGCTTTGCGGAGTGACTGATACAATCCTTGCAGATATACAGACTATAAAGACCCGTTTTGCAAGCCTACAGGACCTCACTAATCATAATTTGCAAGTGTTTGGACAAACTACTCAGGAATTACGAGCCAGGATTGAGGCTCTAGAGGAACGAGTCCAGGCTCCTGCCATAACCCCGAGTTCTGGGATCCCCAAGTTACCTCCTTTTCGTTTTGGCGGTGAACGTGAGAAATTCAGGGGATTTATTAACCAATGCAATCTATTTTTCTCTGCACATGCTTCACAATTTCCCACTGAACGATCCAAAGTGCTTACTATAATCATGTTGCTTACCAATAAGGCTTTGATGTGGGCAAACCCTCTGATTGAGACTGAGGATGATTGTTTGAATCACCTTGATGCTTTTATTTCAGCCATGGGGCAGGTGTTTGATGACCCCAATCGAGGTGCAACAGCTGAAGCAGCCATGTTAACTTTGCGCCAAGGTAAGCATTCAGTAGCCGAATATGCCTTGGATTTCAGGAGATGGGCTCTTGATACCACTTGGGACACTTCCGCCAAAAAATCTATTTTTCGGAAAGGGTTGTCTCCACTGATTAAGGATGAACTTGCTCGTGCCGACCCTCCCACTGCGTTAGGTGACTTTATTAACTATTGTATCCGTATTGATGCTCGTCTGACTGAACGCAGACAAGAGAGATAGTTCGAAAATAATCGCACTAACCTTTTCCTACCTCCCTCCTCAGCTAAGGAACCTTTGAGTAGGATCACAAGGGAACCAGAACCTGAACCCATGCAGGTGGACTCTTTACAAAGACGGGTTAGTGATGCACGCAAAGAACATCGTATAAAGGAAAATCTATGTTTTTACTGTGGTAAGTCAGGGCACTTCATTATAAACTGCCCCAGCCATTCTCGTAAGACTACTGCAGCAGTCATTCACTGTGAGTGTTGCGAGAGGAGCTCTGTCATGTCCGAGCCTCAGACTCCAGAGAGATCTGCTGCAAGAGATCTTGATTTTTCGGACTTAAACTCTGTTAGTTCTGGGGACAATGACGGTATAAACGCTGCAATTTTTCAAGTTTCCTCAGCGGTGTCCCAGCTGAGTTGTAAAAGAAATAATTCTCATTGCTTCCTTTCCATCAAACTCTGGGTGGACTCAGTCTGGGTGTCTAGCTCTGCTATGATCGACTCAGGAGCAAGTGGAAATTTTATGGATATCTCCTTTGCTCTGAAACAGGGGATACGTTCAGTGAAGAAGGCTACTCCAGTACAGATGGAGACTGTGGATGGCTCCCTGCTGACCTCTGGACCAGTGGATCAGGAAACAGAGCCTTTGAGGGTCCTTATGGGTAAAGATCATCAGGAGAAAATGTCTTTTATGCTTATCTCTTCTCCCCACTTTCCCATTATTCTAGGGCTACCATGGCTGCAGGCGCAGAATCCTACGATTAACTGGGAGACCAAGGAATTACACTTTCCGGAGAAACAGATGAGTCAAGGAGTTTCAGCTTGCTCTGTTCCTAAAGGAACCATGTCAGTCCCTGAACTACCAGCTGTATACCAGGACTATGTGGATTTATGTGACAAGAAGAACGCTGATCAGCTTCCTCCTCACCGTCCATATGATTGTCCAATCGAATTATTGCCTGGAGCCGAGATACCTTTTGGTAAGATCTACCCCCTAGCGGGGCCCGAGCTAAAAGCTTTGAAGGACTACATAGATGAAAATCTAGCCAAAGGCTTCATACGCCCCTCTTCATCTCCCGCAGGTGCACCATCTTCTTTGTGAAGAAGAAAGATGGATCTCTGAGACCCTGCATAGACTATAGGGAACTCAATAAGGTTACTATTAGAAACTGTTATCCATTGCCTTTAATCCCTGAGTTGTTGGAGAAAGTGCGGCAGCCAAAATTTTCTCTAAACGGGATCTCCGTGGGGCCTATAACTTGGTCCGTATTAGACCTGGGGATGAATGGAAGACTGCATTCAGGTCACGCTATGGACACTTCGAATATCTAGTTATGCCTTTTGGTCTGAGTACTGCCCCAGCCACTTTCCAACACTTGGTGAATGACATCTTCAGGGATCTCCTAGATACATTTGTGGTGATTTATCTGGATGATATTCTATTTTTTTCTAACTCCACAGAGGAACATCATGGACATGTGAGAATGGTCTTAGAACGCCTAAGACAAAACCATCTCTACATCAAACTTGAAAAGTGTGAATTCCATAGGACCGAAATTCAATTTCTGGGGTATGTACTATCTACGCAAGGGATTAGTATGGATGGAAGCAAGACCCAAGCCATCAAGGATTGGCCAATTCCTAGAAATGTGAAGGAGGTGCAGCGCTTCATCGGGTTTGCCAACTTCTATAGACGTTTCATTAGGAATTTCTCTGAGGTAGTGTCACCTATCACCCAACTTACCCGGAAACAGTCTAGGTTCTCCTGGACCCCGCAAGCTCAGGAAGCATTTTCCTGTTTAAAGGATAAATTTACCACCGCACCTATCTTAGTACATCCCAACCCCGAGCTTGCCTTCATAATAGAGGTGGATGCTTCAGACTGTGCCGTTGGAGCTATACTCTCTCAGAGAACAGGTGAGAAGAATGTCTTGCATCCCTGTGCCTTCTTTTCCCAGCAGTTGTCTTCGGCTGAGAGGAACTACGATGTGGGCAATAGAGAATTGTTGGCCATTATTGCCGCCTTCAAGGAATGGAGACACCTTCTTCAGGGAGCTGCACAGCAAATAGTCGTCTTGACAGACCATCGTAACCTTGAATTTATCAGGTCGGCTAAGTGCCTGACTCCTTGCCAGGCTCGCTGGAATCTTTTCCTAAACCAATTTAATTTTGTAATTTCTTATAGACCAGGATCGCGCAATGGAAAGGCTGATGCACTCTCTAGGATTCATTCAGCAGAGACACGTCCACTTACTCCTCCTAAGACTATTCTTCCTGACTCTAGATTCCTGGGAGTGATTCATAATCAAGACCTACTTAAGGACATCAAGGAAGCATACCATGCGGATTCTTTGTTGGCTCAACCCCCAAGGGACGTAAGTCTTGTCTTTAAGAATGGTGTGTGGATTCAGGGACAACGTCTGTATATACCTGAAACAGTCAGATTGAGAGTATTGCAACTCATCCACGATTCCAAGATAGCCGGGCATAGGGGAATTCTAAAGACACAAGAATTTCTTTCTCGTTTCTTTTGGTGGCCCACTTACAGGAAAGATGTTTTAAACTATGTCATTCATGTGAAGTCTGTGCAAGATGCAAAACACCTCGCTCCTCACCAACTGGTCTGTTACAACCTCTTCCCACCCCGTCCCGCCCGTGGGGATCCATTTCTATGGACTTCATTGTGGAGTTACCAACCTCTCAAGGGAAGAACACTATTCTAGTGGTGGTTGATCGTCTAACAAAGGCAGCTCATTTTATCCCTTGTGTCGGCTTACCCACTGCAAAACAGACATCAGACTTGATGATTAAGAATGTGTTTCGCTTACATGGAGTACCGGATGAGGTCATTTCGGATCGAGGGGTGCAATTCACTTCAAGGTTTTGGCAAAATTTCTGTGCCGCATTGGACATTAAAGTAAACCTTTCTTCTGCTTTTCATCCCCAGACTAATGGACAGACAGAACGAACCAATCAGACCCTGGAGCAGTATCTCCGCTGCTTTATCTGCCACCTACAAGATGATTGGGTGGATCTACTTCCACTGGCTGAGTTCTCTTATAATAACTCTCAGAGCGCCTCCACTAAGCAGTCTCCTTTTTACTCCAATCTAGGTTATCATCCTAACATTCTTCCTCGATTTCCCATAGATACGCCCTTGCCGGCAGTGACTGAAAGAATCACTTCTTTACAAAAGAATATGGATCTTCTAAAGGAAAATCTAGAATTGGCTCAGGAAAGGTACAAGAAAGCAGCAGATAAATTTCGTAAACCTGCACCAGCTTTCAAGGTAGGAGATTTGGTCTGGCTGTCAACCAGAAATCTTAAAATAAAGATTCCATCGTCTAAATTGGGACATAAGTACATTGGACCTTATAAGATCAGTAAGATTATAAGTGCTGTTGCTTGTCGTCTTCAACTGCCCAGAACTATGAGAATCCACCCTGTCTTTCATGTATCCCTACTAAAGCTGCAACACCCAATACGTTTCCTGGACGCTCTTCTCCTTGCCCTGACCCAGTGCTGGTCGATGGTCAGGAAGAATTTATGGTGGAAAGGATTCTAGATTCCAGGTTGTACAGAAATCAGTTGCAATATTTGATTAAATGGCAGGGCTACCCAGTGGAGGACAACTCATGGGAACCAGTCAATAATGTAAATGCTCCTCGCCTGCTCCGCCAGTTTCATCAGAGGTACCCTGACAAGCCTGGTCTGAGGTCAACCGGAGGTTGTCCTTAAGGGGGGAGTAATGTAAGGTTCTTTGTCTCTTTTGACATGTTCCTTGAAACTCAGTTTTCTGTCAGCCATTTTGCTTTCTGTCTTTCTGCAGCTCTTGCCCTCAGTTAATATGGAGTTTCCAGTTTTCATGTTCCCGCCCTGATTCTCTCCCTCTTGCTTCTTAAGCAGCCTCAGCTGAACAATCAGTGCTCCTGAATCAAGCTTAAGTCAGCCTGTGACCTGACTCCGGGAAACCTAGGATTTTGGACTCCAGCTATTTCCTACTGAGGAACTTTGGAACACTTTTGGACTTTGGAAACCTGCTGTCTGGTGAATCCATGTTTGCAGAGGAATTACGGTACAGAGAAGAGATCCTGAACCTGCTTTGGAGATTTATTGTAGAGCTTGAAGTTACTCTGGCCTGCTGTGTTCTCCTGCCTCTGTTCCTGCAAACTGTGTGACCTTTTCTGCATGCTTGTATGAAGTAATACAAGTCATTTCATATCAACCTATGTCTCATGTGTTTTCCTCGCACTCAAGCACAAGACGCTATAGGAACTGTACACTATACATGACAATGAACTTATTCCAATAGAAAAACTGGAGCTTAAAACCGTTATTCTGCTTCCAACCATGATAACACACTAGGCATAGGTATGGCAGAATATGGCGGACATAAAGACTGAATCCCTAAAAAGATCTTCATGAAACTGGGAAGATAACCTTGTTGTAGTAATATGAACTTATTCCAATAGAAAAACTGGAGCTTAAAACCGTTATTCTGTTCCCAACCATGATAACACACTAGGCATAGGTATGGCAGAATATGGCGGTATAAAGACTGATTCCCTAAAAAGATCTTCATGAAACTGGGAAGATAACCTTGTTGTACTAATATGAACTTATTCCAATAAAAATCCGGAGCTTAAAACCGTTATTCTGTTCCCAACCATGATAACACACTAGGCATAGGTATGGCACAATATGGCGGTACAAAGACTGAATCCCTAAAAAAATCTTAATGAAACTGGGAAGATAACCTTGTTGTAGTAATATGAACTTATTCCAATAGAAAAAACCGGAGCTTAAAACCGTTATTCTGTTCCCACCATGATAACACACTAGGCATAGGTATGGCAGAATATGGCGGCACAAAGACCGATTCCCTAAAAAGATCTTCATGAAACTGGGAAGATAACCTTGTTGTACTAATATGAACTTATTCCAATAGAAAAACCGGAGCTTAAAACCATTATTCAGTTTCCAAAAAAGTTAACCCTACATTCATGTATAGCAACTTTATGTCAAATAAATACATAAGTAAATAAATTGGTTACTCTGCTTCAGATAGAGTGAAGTGGAAAGGAAAACTAAATTAAGAAAATGAAACAGTAAAAATAATCTAAAATAGGCATAGGTATAGATTAATTTGGCACATAGGGTTTTAGTATGCACCCGATCTAATGCACACATGGGCATCCTTAGATTTATGCCTTTCTGAAAAAGCAGACCACATCCTCTGCTGGACATCACAGCGTTTCTATAATATCTTACTAATAAAAACAAATCTCATATAGCACTCTGCCTCACCCACCCATTCGTTTAAGCACTCAATTAACAGGGTCATAAAAGCCAACCCACCACATATTGTCCAAGAATTCAAAGATCACCTAGCCAACCTATACTCAGTCACAGCCCACACTTGATCAGGCTGCAATACATTCGTACCTACAATCTGTGCCGCTGCCCTCCTTCAATAAATATTTGTGCTGCGGCACTATTTAGGGAAACTTGTAAGAATAGGTAAAATTATAACATCTTAAGGTGAACAAGCGATCTGGTCTGGATGGTTTCTCAATCACTTTCTTCATAAAATATGGCTCTATTCTTGGTTTCCAACTCTCAAATTACTTTAATGAACTACATAATGGCAGCCTTCCCAGCCCCAAGGCCTTGTCAGCCACTATCTCCATGATTTCTAAAGTGGGCATGGACCACCTGAGTTTGTCTAATTGTAGCCCTATCTCTCTAATCAACATTGATCTCAAACTATTAACTGAAATATTATCCCTGCGCTTTAGTATTTTATGAGCCCTTACATGTAAGGATCACAATGGATTTGTCACATGTAGCCTCTGATAAGCTGTGCAGGGTTCTCATCTACTGCATCACTGTAGACAACGTAAATAAGAAGCAATGTTTCTGTTGCTCGACATCAAAAAAACATTTTACTCGTGGACCTTCTTGTTCTTGTTGCTGAAGATATGGAGTTTCCCTGGCCACTTCTTGACCTGGATCCGTGCTGTATGAAGCATTTGTCCAGCCCTAGTTCACTACAAAGGATTTGTTTATAACCCTTTAAAACATATCAAGGGGGCTCTTTATCACCACTCTTATTTTTACAAGCCGTTGTATCTCTAACCATTAATTTCCAGTTTATCTGTGAGGTGGAGGGGCATTTCAATCCTTTATTGATGCCCCTGACTGGTGTGCCCGTTTACAAGGGTTTAAAGCTTGTGTCCCAATATTCCTTGCATCTCCTTATCTCCTCCCTTCCTGTTTGTTATTATGGCAATTTCCCCTGTATTCTCCTCCCTTTGTGCCCCCTTTATAAACATTGTCCCAACCTCTTCCTGCCTCTCTCCTCACAACTGTGGGACCCGGAGGTTGCGTTGTCCCACCCTCCCTCCCTTATTTTTATTTGTTCACAGTGTTTTGATAGATATGTGGTTTTGGTATTCAAGTCACAGCAGCAGTCAATTTGTTATTCCATAAGAGTTTTGTATGTACGAAGTGAGACTTGCGCGGGAGTCCGGCTGGGCATATCGATTCGTACCTCTTCTTATGGCCAATTGTGCCTTATTGGTATTTTTGATACTTACGTGCTTGTGACGCCAATTTTGCTGTGACCAACCTTCACCCATTAAAAGAAAAAGTGTTTTGGTTAAATATGTGGATCGTTGTTTATTACATGGGACACCCGGGGGAAAAATATGGTTTTGTGGGTCTCACCAGTCTGAGGTTGCTGCGTGAGTCTCACATAAGCGTTTCATGATATCCTGTACTCTAAACGATATCTATAACTTTGTATGTAACCCCTTCTCATGTACAGCACCATGGAATTAATGGAGCTATATAAATAAATAATAATATCCTTCTTTTACTCCCCTCCCCTCATCTCGCCTTACCAAATCTTTCAGTCTTTCCCTGCATTTAGCTCTGTGTAAAAGCACAGCTCCATTCAATGTGTGGAGGCCACTGACAGGTAATAAGGAACAGCTCCTATTCATTGTGTAGCAGATGTTGCCTGGGTACTGCAGACCAGATCCAATTCAATGTGTAGTGGCCACTGCTGAGTACTGCAAAACAGTTCTTATTTAAAAGATAAAAATACCTCTTTTAAATTTCATTGTGGCATGGATGCTGCCAGGTGTTGCAGAACAGTTGTTATTCAGTGTGTAGCAGTCACTGCTGAGTGCTGCAAAACAGTTCTTATTTAAAAGATAAAAATACCTCTTTTAAATTTAATTGTGGCATGGCCTTCCAGGTGTTGCAGAACAGTTGTTATTCAGTGTGTAGCAGTCACTGCTGAGTGCTGCAAAACAGTTCTTATTTAAAAGATAAAAATACCTCTTTAAGATATCTATTAGCTTGAGCTTGGAGAAAAAATAAGGCAACAGGCCTCTAATTCCATACTTCTATCACATTCACAGACATTGAAGTTTCACTATTAATTTCTTTTGTTTTTATTCAGGTAACATAAATCTGATCTTCTGATCTAGCAATGAAATTGCCTGGACATCAGACAATGATCACAATAGCTGCCATCAGCATTACAATACTATTGGCCATTATTGCAGCCGTGACAGCTGCAGTTGTAATCACTTCCTTCCATGGTAAGAAATAATCAACTTTCTTTATAGTAAATACCATTTTTCCTTAGTATAGCGGACATGAATAGTTTATTATTATAGATATTTTGGGTTTCACATATATTACATAAAAGCTGCACTGAGGCTGGTTCATGACACTTATGTAATTATTTTCTTGTATGAATTATGTATCGGGCAGTATATATAATGTGGTCTGTTACTGATTCTGCCAGTCTGACATTAAAGGGGGCTTCCACCCTTAAGACGTTTTTAACACTGTAATGAACATTTCTGAAACTTTCTGTGTTTCAATTTTTCACAACTTTCAGGCTTTCTGCTTGCTGTTATTGAAGGGAAACATTTTCAAATGTCTAAAAAAACACAAAAAATATTTATACTTGAGAGTCCTCAGTGGTTGATACCTTTGATACCTCAAGTCTAAATATTTTTCTATCTACTGGCTAACACGGTACGAAGATACACATCTTTCCTATAAAAAAAACACAGAAATGTAAAGGGTGACAGTTTGTGATCACGTAGCCAGTCTACTTCCTTATGTGCACAACAGAGGCTTCATGACAGCACATACAGTCGGTGCAGTTTTGTTACTACAGAGACATACAGAGATGCTTGAAAAGAACACAGAATTAACAAAACAAAGGAAAAACAACCTAGAACTAGAAGGCGGAGGTCCAAGTGGAGGAGGAAGTGGAGTAGGTGGAGGTGGACAGGCAGAGGAGGTGGTAGCCAGCACTGTTTTTTTTTCATTTGGGGAGGCCCCAAAATTAAACGAATGGTAAAAAGAATGCAACAATGGCTGGGTACGGCTGGTATAGTTGTCTAGTCAGCCAACGGTATGGACCAGTCCTGTGGGATCTTCGACTGGTTCATTTTAGTAAATGTTAGCTTCCCCATGTTTGCTGTTGACAGGCTGATGCTCTTGTCTGTGATCACACCCCCTGCCATACTAAACACATGTTCCGACAGTACACTTACCGCAGGGCCAACCAGACATTGATGACCTATACTCAAGATAAGGTCATCAACGATAAAGTAGTGGACAACTTCTTTAACTCCATTTGAATGGCCACTACACAAAGTAAGGAGCTGTGGTTCTTTGACAGTTGTGGCACTAAGCATGAGCTGTCCTAAGGATAAGTTATTAATATCACAGACACAGACACATACTTAAGTAACCATGAATCCATTGCTTTACTTATCTTGTACTGATCCTGTGCTACAGCCTCTATCATAGCAAATGGCTGAAACTACCATTACGGAGACCTTAAAGCTGAAACCTCCCACTAATCTACAATGTAGAGAAATGTAGTCTTTACACCAGGTGCTGTTCATTGATCAACTATAGAAAAAAATAAGTGAAAGTTTGTCTGTCCACAGGGTTGTTGTTTCCAAAAACTTAGCATCAGAGCAAGATAAATTATGCATTATATTTACGTTTCTCAACTTTTTGGTTCATTGTATCTGTGTGTAAAGTACAATACAATACAGTATTAATTCATGACATCAAAGTGTGAAATCATTTTTGATCCAAAGGGCATCTTGTCCTAAGCGTTATCTTGGGTAGTTGGACTTAAAATCTAATTTCATAAGCTCTAAAAAAAACTAAATTCTTTCATCATATTTTTGGCACCAGCTGTGGAGCTGCAAGTTTTGAATTAGACGTAACCATGTAATTGTATTTTATCATAGGTTCAACCAATGAGACAAGCACCATCCACGCTTACTACAATGGTTCTTTTAGGATCCTAAATTTGAACTATACAGATCAGTATCTTCACAGCAGTAGCCTTGCATTCCAGACTATGGCTGCTCAGATTGAAGGATTTGTAAGTCATTTTCATATATTGCTATTTGATATTACATTACAAAATCAAGATACCTGTGTCTATATGAGGAATTTCATCTTGTTTCCTTGTTTAACTCATTCCTGACATTTTAAAGGGAATATGTTAGCGGTTTTTTGCTACCTAACATGAGAGCAGCATAATGTAAAGACAGAGACCCAGATTCCAGTGATGTATCACTTACTGGGCTGTTTGCTGTAGGTTTGATAAAATCACGGTTTTATTAGCAGGGAGTCTAGTAAACCTGCAGTGATGTAGTCCTCCATATACATGAGCTCTGTAAAATCACATCCCCACCACTGATTGGCAGCTTTCCCTGTACACTGTGAATAGGCAAAAAGCTGCCAATCAGTGGTGGGGGTGGGGTTATACAGAGCTCAGCAATCAGAGGATTGTAGTTCTGCATGAGATCAGATAAAACAGATTTTATCAAGGAAGTGACACATCACTAGAATTGGGGTCTCTGCCCTTACGTCATGGTGCTTCAAATGGAGCAGGTGCTTACATAATCGATCAGCACTAGCTGCGATCACTGCTGTTTAGCTACTTACATGCTGCATATTTGTCATTGTGACACCCGTAAAAGTCTGAACTATCAAATTGTAAAATTTTGCCAATTAGGTGAACACCTTAAAAAAATAAAAAACGAAATGTCAGGACTGTAAGTTTTTAGTAAATCAAACAAATAAGCAGCACTCTGTAGCGCTATAGCATGCAAACATGAAATATGAAAATATGTAGGCCTGGAAAAACCAATAACTGTTTTTGCTGCCCCGTGGCTTTGATCCAGTAATATAAAGAAGTGTTTTTCATTCCACAACGCCTTTCCATGCTGCATAGTTGGTTTTTACACTTGAGAAAAACACCAGTCAGGCGTGGAAACGTGTTGTGGAATAAAAACTGCTTCTTTATACTACTGGAGCAAGAATGGCCCAAACCATGAAATGTCTTTACCTTGAAGTTGTATGTTGACATTTGTGCTAATTAGTAAGATTCCTGTGATAGGGATGCTTAAAAATCCATTTATCACAACATGTATTTCCTGAATAATGATGTGATGTTTTTAATGTTATTTCCTAGTAGTAACTTCACTTGTACTTATATTTCTTACAGTTTACTGCAGCATTTAATAATTCAGAGCTCAAAAGCCAGTACAGCAGATCACGGGTTGTCAGCCTAAGGTAAAGCATGTAATTATTACCCCATCACCCTTTCATAACTTTTATACTCCTTTATTATTACCTACAAAATCGGAAAATTAGCAGAACTGATTTTGTACTGTGGTCATACTAGTAAAGGGCATGTATTACCTAAATTATTTCAATGATTAAAATTAGATACCAATAGCTATTTTTTTCTAATTAGTTTTTCATTTCTAATTGTAAATGTATTTTTTCTGTTTTCTGCACATATTTATGGGGCAGCAGTTTAGTCTGAGCTGCTGCTCTGCACTTTTAGAGCGCTTTTCCTGTCTTAGAAGAAAAGTATGAAGTAACTCTATGCGACTGCAAACTGCTAAATCGTGACCGCATGTGGTGCACGCGCTTTACAATATCCCGGTATTACTGGTCGAGCAAGCAGGCTCGTGAGAGCGTTAATGCAATTTAAATGCTTGTGGTCACATGCCGACTAGACTTGTTCAGCTTCTATCAATAGAAGAGAATTAAAGGGAATCTGTCACCCCATTTTAGCCATATCAGCTAAAGATATGGCTGAATAGTGCGTCCCATAAGCAACCTATCGGTATGTAGCTTATATCCTGATACCCCCGTTTTGATGCCAAAATGCCTTAGTAAAGTTGGGATTCTTGCGTATTACCGTCTGTAAAATCATTACAGCGCATGCGCAATTCTTTCCTTGTGTTAGAACCCTCTTGTTAGGTTTTGTTTCAGTTTGCTGGTCACATGACCTTTTTTCCCTATTTAGTCTGGCTCCGCCCTTCTGGCTTTTCTGGACTTCATTGTATTATCTACTCTTAAGCTAGCCGGGTGCTTAGGTGCCTTACTCAGTAGTTTTGCTTGATCTTAGGATCTCTAGTAATTTGTTTTCTGTTTTATTTTTCCCTGCTACAATTTCTGTTAGGAGGTGTCCACCTTTTCTCCCAGTCCCTAGATCTTGTAGGGATTCCTTCCTCGCAACTATAGGTCTTCGTTCAGACTAGCTGAGGACTTTAGCGGGTCTGGTCCAGGATCAGGTTCCCCGTTACATCGTAGGGATCCAGCTTAGTTCTATTGTAGGGACAGAATTCCCATCTTTCCTTAGTGCTTGTAGCAGATCATAACACCTTGCCCCGGAAGTTGTCCAAGGCAAGCAGTCATTTCCGGGGCAAGGAAAGAGTAGCGCATGCGCTGTCATGATTTTATGCTTTGCCCACTGTTGGGCAAAGCACACTGCGCATGCGCGGGGCTGAATTTGAAAAGCGCTATCGCGGGAAGCAGAACGCCGTCAGTGGGATTCACAGACGGTGATACGCAAGTGATGCCGAGGAGCGGGGGGGGACAGAGAAAACGCCGCCCTCCGGACCTGACCGCCCTCATTTACAGAAGAGAATCCCAACTTTACTAAGGTATTTTGGCATCAAAACGGGGGTATCTGGATATAAGCAACATACCAATAGGTTTCCTATGGGACGCACTATTCAGCCATATCTTTAGCTGATATGGCTAAAATGGGGTGATAGATTCCCTTTAAGAGAAGTTGGATGAGACTAGTTGGCTTGTGACTGTAAGTGTGCAAATCATGCAGATGTGGTGAGACGTAACTGCCTACTCGCATGGGGAATACCAGGGAATTGTGACTGCATGTGCAATGTGGGATGTCACAATTAGGCAGTATGCAGTCAAATACGGTGACTCCAGACTTTTTTTCAGAAGTCCAAACAACTCCTTTAACAGCATATGCTTTACAACAGCCACATTGTTATAGGAAACAATAAACTAGACATGACTTGTTAACAGTTTTGAGAAAGTTTTCAATATTCTGTGATCTGTGCAGAGGTCACTGTGCAGGGAAGAGAGGAGGTGTGCTGTGACCATTACCTATTTGAAATGGAGGTGCATTATTGGTCATTAAAATCCTTTCTTTGATGATACTCCGAAGACTACAGAAAAGTGATCTATGCAGAATTAGGATTCTACACTCAAATACACATATTGCAAAAGATATTAGGACAATGGTTTATTAGAAAATGTAAACTTCCTCTCATACAATACTAAAGGGTTTGTCTCAAGTTCTTAAATGGGTACAATTGCAAAGTGCTTGTAAAAACTTTGCACTCTACCTCTTTTAAAAATCCTTTATATTCTTGAGAACGGAGGGATTTTTAATTTACAGTGTACAACTCATTTACCAAGGTTACCCATCACCCAGCGGTCTTAAAGTGGTCAGTTACCTAGGCAAGGAGCAGGTCCTAAACTTTAGAGCATGCTCAGAACAATCTGAAATTCGCTAAGTCTGACTAGCTTCCATGCCTCTGCGCATCTCCCATGCTGCAGAGACAATGCAGCCTCTGCTGGCAGCCTGTGAGAGCGCTTAGTACTGTACAGAACAGTGGTGCGACTATGCACCACCTGACCGGTCAGTCTTCAGTTGAACACCGTTCCTGGCAACTAGGAAAACTTAGAACTTAGAATAACTTTAATTATTATAAAAATCAAGATTATACAAAGTCTTCATGTAGTCATATAGGACTAAAGCTGTCTATGAGATACCTAGTTTGACCAACAATTTTTTTCCTGACTCCACCATAAACTCAAATGATTGGGTGCGCCAAATGGGGAGTGGATTGGGGAATGAAAGGGAAATAAACAACTGCCAGACCCTTCTGTCTACTCTAAACCCCTGGCAGCAGCTTATCTGCAGTGGGAACATATTGAAATCCAAGATGGCAAATTCTTCTGTCCCTCAGCATCTCCAGCCAGGGAAGAGTCAGGAATCCCCAAATAGCCAATACTGCCCGCTCACCAGTAAGTACATATGACTATCTTATGTTTATGGCCCAACTCTATTGCATTTTCGGCACAACCTCAGGCATTAAGTAACAAAGCCCCCCTTGAATTTGTACATCACATCATTACCTCACAGTAAATAGCTGTAATTATACGTATTCACATTTATTTCTCCGTTCCTTTGCAGTCCAGGAAGTCTAATTCCTGAATTTGTCCTGGTTTTCAATTTTAAAAATGCTGAGAAGATAAACGTATCAGTTCAGACTGTACTATCTGACAACTTACACAACACCTCTGTGGCACTTTTCAACATTGACAAGAATTCACTTCTTCTGAAAGGCAAGTAGTCAATGAAATACATATTATATGTAGGGTAAAAGAAATGGACTTCAAAGACAGACTAGATACAAATCCACCGGCCATTATCACTTTAGCTTTGACAGATCTTTGTGTTCCCGGCCGCCATCACCAGTAACAGCTCATCGGCGGGGGTGCCAGGCGTCACACCCACACAGAACAGATATTGATGCCTTATCCTAAGGATAGCTCATCAATAAAACGCTATAATTATTGCGTTTGTGTAAGGAAAATAGTCAAAAAATGTATAATTAGTTAAACTAGTTTTTCTCAGCTGTTACAACCTGACTGATGTGTTTGATCAGTTATCAGATGAGATACAAGTATACCAACACATGAATAATATCACATGGAAAATGATCCTCCTTTTTTGCTTTTATTTGTTTTTTTATTGTAAAAATATCAAAAGTTAATCATTATTACACATTGTCATTTTCACTTTTAGAAATCACAGCTGACTTAGCACAGAGTCTTCTTTACAATAGTAAGTCAAATCTTGGATTTTTAATCTTATGTTAATAAGACAACTTGGTGCCCCTATACCAATGTTTCCCAAACTCCAGTCCTTACGGCCCTCAACAAATCATGTTTTCAGAATTTCCTTAGTATTGCTCAGTTTCTGATGTCTTGATGATAATTCCATCACCTGTGCAATACTGAGGAAATCCTGAAAACCTGATCTGCTGGTAGGGCTGTGAGGACTGAAGTTTGGGAAACCATGCCCTACATAATTACTGGCTGAACCCCCATTTGGCCAACAACTTTCTCCCAACCTCTTCATACACGTGCAATGCTTTAAGTGGACTGGAGTATAAGGGCTCATACTCACATGCGAGGAAAGCGTCCGATGCTCGCATGTGAAATCCCAGCTCTGGCGCCGGCACTCGGGAGTGGAGCGAGCGGCTGCATAGAAATATATGCAGCCGCGCACTCCACTCCCGAGTACCGGCGCCAGAGCTGGGATTTCACATGTGAGCATCGGACGCTTTCCTCGCATGTGAGTATGAGCCCTAAGAATGTATTTTAATCGGTGGGGAGTCTTGTGTTTCCACCCGCATCATGTAATTTGCCTAAATTCTATACCTCCGACTCTCAGCCACTGAACTGATTTGGCCCATGCTGCAATTTTTTACAAATAGACCGTGTGTACATGTGCAGAATTTTTTGTTACTTAGGCAGTTGCCTACTGTGGGTCCATCTGCTTTCTGCTGCAGACTGGTACTATATATACAGTTGTTTAAGTAGATAAAGGCATTGGGCATTGAAAGAAAATGATTCAAAAAACCCCAGTAACATGGGAATATGGGATAAAGTCCATCCACAAGACAAAAGAAAGATAGTATTCAATCAACGTTTTGGCCTTGCAGGGCCTTTTTCAAGATATATCTGTGTATATGATAAATACAAAAAAAGACACTCGTTACCATAATTAATCATATAAATACATGCAGTATATGAACAAGAAACACTGCAAGTTTTTCTATGGTATCTGGTACTATGAGAATCAAAAATGGATAGCAATCCAAAGTAAGTATGTAATAACGATGCATATCAATGCAGGTCAGTATATAAGGTAATTCTCCCGTTCAGTCAAAGTTCCAAGTGTGAGGCACACACTACCCGGATGTCAGATTCAGGTATGAATGAAGTCATAGATATAAGAGTGAGATCCAGAGCAATTAAGAAATGACTTTGCAAAAATCAACAACAGAAAAGGAGAGTTGACTAATATGTAATGATATAAAGGCAGGGTCTCCATAAACATGGAGGGAAGGTTTCCATATGAGATAAAATCGGCATATTAAGTGGTGTAAAAAAAGACAGAATAAATGGATTTTTTTCATGAAATGGTAGATTGTGTAAAATAAAAATAATAAAAATAATAAAAATGTAAAAAGTAAATAAAAAATGAATGAAAAAAATGTAAAAAATGAAAAATTGATGAAACAAATTGGAAATAAAATGGCGAAAAAGAAAAGGGAGAGAGAGAAAAAAAGAGAGAAAAAAATTGGGAAAACAAGAAGGGAAAAGAATAAGGGTGCAATGATGAAATAAGAGAACATATGGAATGAAACCCAGGGAAAGAAAGGAAGAATAAAATGGTTGAAATACCTGTTGTGGGTGTCTCCATAGGAAATCTAAAGTAGCGAAACACACAAGAAAAACACGTAAGTAACAGTAAGTAGAGTGCAGGAATAGGTAGCACAAACACACAGAAAGACAAGAAACAGACCAGTTGGAAACCTGTGGGAAGGTCTGGGTGCGTATGAAGAATGATCAGGTGCGCATGGCGCCGTGATGAATCAGTAAGTTGGAGTGGCAGCCTTGTCAGGTGTAGGGGCGGTACTGGGGAGCGCTTCCTGTGACGCGAGTTCCGGACTTCCACGTTGGAACTCCGCATGCACCGGACGAACTTGAACAAAAAAAGCCAAAGGAGGCTCGGTGCAGGACGCGGTCTCCTGGGAATAGTGAGGAGCACATGCGTGGGTGTCGTGCGGGTTATACTATTGAGGACTCACACCAATAGAGGGAAGCAAATCAGGGCTACGATATAGTGAATATTGTTACCTTTATTTGCCTAAATTCTATACCTCGACTTTCTGCCACTGTCTGATTGGGTCAATGCTGCAATTTTTTTTACAAATAGACCATGTGTGCATGTGCAGAATTCTTTATGTTACTTAGGCAATTGTCTACTGTGGGTCTACCTGCTTTCTGCTGCAGACTGGTACATACAGTTGTTGTCTGTGTTAGACCTTAAAATAAATCTGTTATTAGGTTCATGTTCATGTTTTATTTTATTTTATTACAATCTGTAAGATTTCCATTTTTTATTTTTTATTACAATTTTCACACTTTTTAATGGGGCTTTTTTAGACTCGAACTTCCTGTTGTTTCTGGAAATCCACATGTACATTAGCACAATGAACATACTTTGACTACTGTATAACTTTTGTATTTAAAAGGGTTGTTTCATGAACAAAGTTAATTTTAATTAATAGATCTTTTAATAATAATAAGTTTCACAACTGGATGTGTTTAAATAAAATGTTCCTGTGCTGAGATAATCTTATATATCTGCCCCTGCTATGTACTGTGTAATCGCTGTGTCTGACCGTACAGGGACATGCTGATCATAACACATCTCCTGGACAGGGGAGGACGCAAAAAAATACACAGACGTTACAGCCAGGGGATCACAGCTGATTCTTTCTTTGAGGTAAAACATTTTTTAAAAGAGGCAGGGAAATGCTTTATCTACCCCCAAAAATCAGCTGTGATCCCCTGATGTGTTATCTGTATCCTCTCTTTTGCTTCTTCCCCTGCCCAGGAGCTGTGGTATGATCAGACCATGTTCCTGTACGGTCAGACACAGCCATTACACAGTACACAGCAGGGACATATTTATAGGATTATCTCAGCACAGGAACATTTTTTAAACACATCCAATTGTGGAAATTATTATTATTATTAGATCTATTGATTAAAATGAACTTTAAAATAACCTTTGTTTGTTGGAAATCCCCTTTGTTTGTTGGAAAGCATGTAATGAGTCTTTGCTAAGGTCACTGTAAAAGAGGGGAGCAGGGTCTGCTGACATCGCCTGTTGTTGTTGGTGGATTCTGTGTTATCAGCTGTGTATAGAGATGATTCCTGTCAGTGTAATCCTGCCTCTCATGATATGAAACCTGATGAAAACTCTTCCTGAAATAATAAGAACTTTGAGTGTACACAATCCTCAGTGGATTAATAATTCTATATTTTTTTGTTACTAAAGATCATGATACAAAGAAAATACTTAAAAAACGTATGTAACACAAAAGTTAAACAATAGGTAATTTTTTGATGACCCATGCCCTTTAAGGATATATTCACATGTCCAGTAATCATCCACTAGAATGGATCCAGCAGTAATCCGTTGACAATAAAGTTGTGCAAACACAAATTTTTTGCTTTAAAAAAACCTGATTTTAGCTGGATCCATTTTTTAACATTAAAGTCTGGAAAACAGACCTGTTAATTAGACTTTCGTATTCTTCCATTTGAAACTGATCCAGTAAGCAAAAAATGGATCCTTTTCAAATGAAAGAAAAATGGATGGCTGTATGATTAATGAATCCTTTTACCATAGACTTCAAAGTTAAAAAAAAACGGATCCAGCTGAAATCAGTTTTTTATAAACGGACAAAATGTTGTGTCTGCATAACTTTTTTGCCAATGGATTACTGCTGAATCCATTGTAACAGATGATTACTGGACATGTGAACATATGTGAACCTAAGCTGGCCATTATCACCCACAGAACAAAAGGTTTAGAAGTCTGAATTCCAGCTGTCCGACCCTTATCTCTTGTCATATCACCTGTTGGTGTAGAATCGGAAGGCCCATTATTATTATTATTATTATTATTATACATTTATATAGCGCCATTTATTCCATGGCGCTTTACATATGAAAAGGGGAAAAATATAGACAGGTACAATAAACATGTGCTGGACAAGGGACACACAAGTACAGAAGGAGAGAGGACCCTGCCCGCGAGGGCTCACAGTCTGCAGGGATGGGTGAGGATACACTAGGAAAGGGTAGAGCTGGTCGTGCGATGGATCAGTAGACTGAGGATCATTGCAGGTTGTAGGCTTGTCGGAACAGGTGGGTCTTCAGGTTTTTCTTGAAGGTCTCCGTTGTTGGTGAAAGTCTGATGTTTTGCGGCAGGGAGTTCCAGAGTATGGGGGAAGCCCGGGAGAAGTCTTGTATGCGGTTGTGGGAAGAAGAGATGTTTGTCCGATCCCGGAGAAAGTGGTCATGTATATACAGGTCACCCTAGCTTAGACTTAAGGCCCTTTTACACTAAGCGAGATCGCTGAAACGTCACCGATTTTGTGACGTAGCAGCGACCTAGCCAGCAATCTTGCTTAGTGTGACATTCAGCGACGATCAGCCCCCCCCCCCGCTGGGTGTCGCTGATCGTCGCTGAATGTCCTGGACCATTTTTTGATCGTTGGTCTCCCGCTGGCAAGCACGCATCGCTGCAAACAGGCAGCTCAGGCAGCGATCAGGACAGCGACTATGCCGGTAACAAGCGACGCACATCGCTTAGTTACCCGATGTGTATGTTAGATACCAGTGCGTTGTTGCAGGGGAGCTGGTAACCAAGGTACACAGCGGGTTTCTAAGCACCGCGCGGTGCCTAGAAATCCGATGTGTACCTTGATTACCAGCTTCCTGCACAAGCGCACTGGTATCTAAGGTACACAGCGGGTAACTAAGCGATGTTCGTCGCTTGTTACCGGCATAGTCGCTGTCCTGATTGCTGCCTGAGCTGCCTGTTTGGCAGCTCAGCAGCGATCATGTAGCGACACACCAGCGATCCTGACAAGTGCATATCGTTGTCGGGATCGCTGGTGAGTCGCTATATGTAACGGGACCCTTAGGCAAAGTTCAAATGACTGCTGATTAGCTTCTTCTGCAAATTAGGGAGCGGATGGGTGCAGAAGCAGCCTACTATTTACATCACCAGTCTAGTCCATAAATTTGGTAAATCGGACCAGACTAGAGCATGCTACAATTTTTTTTAACGCCTATGAGCATTAATTAGCACATAGGTTAACATTGGTCCATGTGTGGTCTGTTGAACGAAAGGACAACACAAGGGCAAACAACACACTTGTGTGAACTTAGTCTTAGTCAACCACTTAATGATGGTATAGAGCTTGCTCATTGGCTTAGAACAAGCTCACTTTTCTGATGATTTAGGGAAACTGTATCATTTCAATGAGGTTTCTTGTTATTTAATGCCTGCTTAATTGTTTAAAGTGTAAAGCTGTTCTAATTTTTTATTTTACATAAATCCTTAGTGAAAATAAGAAACTTTGTAATGTATCTTCTTAGATAACGCTAGTTCTTTCTCCTCCTGAACTTATTCTCAAAATTCTCAGTTCGTACGTAAAATCTGAATTCAGTGGAAACAGAGTTTAGCATTAGGCAGGGGTCACACTTGCGAGAAACTCGTACCTCAATACCCAGCACTGCCACCGGCACTCGGACCGGAGCGTTCAGCTGCATAGAAATACAATACATAGAAATACCTGAGTGCCGGCGGCAGTGCTGGGTATTGAGGTGCGAGACTCGTGCGAGTTTCTTGCAAGTGTGACCCCGGCCTTACTGATATAGAAGATGACAGTTGGTGCTCATAAAGTTCTAAGGAGAACTGTATCTGTTGTTTGAGGAGAACTTGCAGCAGAATGTTGTCTGCCTCTAGCTCCTACACCATTTACAGAATTTTATGAGCACCAACTTTCATCCCCTATCTCATTAATGGGGACATCTGTCTTCACCGAACACAGATTTTATACATGATTTGAGAATAATCCATAAGTGCATGTGGAGAAAGAAGCAGATTTATCTGATGAGATATAAGATTTTTTATTTTCTTGAGTACTACTGATTTATGAAATAAAAATTAAAACAATGGTTACTTTTTAAATAAAACCAATTTGAATGAACATCAACAACTATCACTGTTCTGCCTTTTATAATTCTGCTTGTTCAGTTTAACCACAACAAGCAAATGTTTTAGTGGTTTATTCATGTGTGTTATTACTAATAATAATCATATATAACATGCGCTGTCATCTTCGGACACATTGTATAATTTGATATAAAAATGTATAGAAAGAAAAATACACGTAAAGGTACAATTGGTAACACAAATTCAAAACATGATAGGAGACAAAATAGTTAATAAGACTGAGATTAAGAAGGTAAAGGACAATGAGGAAATGATACTAGGACAGGTTATTTCCCTGGTATTGTGCTACATACAATACATAGCGTGTGGAATGGTATGCGTAATTTTAGTGGTTTTGGTTCCGCAAATAACTATTTCTTTATCTATGATCAATATAATTCTATCATTTTTATATGTACTTGGCAATTGGACAAGTTCAGCACAAAGCACAATTAAAAGGGGTTGTCCATCATTTTCTTATTTTAAAAGGGGCCATAGTGGTCTGAAAATATGACTGCTGCAGCCAATCAGCAGCCACTGAGTCATGACAACCTCCGGGTCATCTAGCTACGGAAAGCTGGTCACAACATGGTCACAGCAGCTTTCAGCATTGGTTTAATGGATTGCAATGCTGGAGCATTGCAATGTATTATACCTGCAATCAAAAGTGAAAAAGTGAAAGTCCCATAAAGGGACTAGGTAAAAAAAAAAAATTTTTTTAAAAATTTGTAAAAAAAAATATTAAAAAATAATAAAAAAAATTCCCCTAAAAAATACACATTTTTATGTAAAAAAAACAAAAAACAAAAAAATATACACGTTTGGTATCGCCCGTCTGTAAAAATCCCATCTATAAAAGCGTAACCCTAGATAACCCCTTCAGTGAAAGCTGTAAAAAAAAAACACAAAAAAGTAGAAGATCATACTTTTTCCAAGCGGTATCATCATACCGCTTGGAAAAAGTGCAATAATACGCGATCAAAACAATGGATATAAATAAACATGGCACCGCTGAAAACGTCATCTTGTCCCGCAAAAAACAAGCCACCATACAGCATCATCAGCGAAAAAATAAAAAAGTTATAGCTCGCAGAATAAAGTGATGCAAAAATAATTATTTTTCTATAAAAGTTTTTATTGTGTAAAAAACGCCAAAACATAAAAAAAGATATAAATGAGGTATCGCTGTAATCGTAGTGACCCGAAGAATAAAGCTGCTTTATCAATTTTACCACACACGAAAAGGAGGAAAAAAAAAAACAATTTCTCAATTGCTGGTTTTTGTTCATTCTGCCTCCACAAAAATCAGAATAGGAAGCGTTCTAAAAACGTTATGTGCCCGAATATGGTACCAATAAAAACGTCAGCTCGTCATGCAAAAAATAAGTCTGCACGTAACTCTGTCGGCCGAAATATGGAAAAATTATAGCTCTCAAAATACGGCGATGCAAAAATTTCTTACAAAAAATTCTTCCAAAAAAAGCGTCTACAAGTGTGTGACAGAAGCTAAACATGAAAAAAGGATGTAAATCTGGTATCGCTGTAATCGCACCGACCCGAGGAATAAAGTCGCCTAATCACTAATACCGCACGAGGAACGGCGTAAAAAAGAAAACCAATTCTTCACCTTTTGTGGATTTGTTCATTCTGCCTCCCAAAGATCGCAGTAAGGCGATCACAGTGGTTCCCCCCACATATGGGGTATCAGCGTACTCAGGACAAAATGCACAACAACTTTTGGGGTCCTATTTCTCCTGTTACCCTTATAAAAATAAAAATTTGGGGGCAAAAAGATAATTTTTGTGGAAAAAATATGATTTTTTTTATTTTCACGGCTCTACGTTATAAACTTCTGTGAAGCACTTGGGGGTTCAAAGTGTTCACCACACATCTAGATAAGTTCCTTGTGGGGTCTAGTTTCCAAAATGGGATCACTTGTGGGGGGTTTCTACTGTTTAGGCACATCAGGGGCTCTCCAAACGCGACATGACACCTGCAGACCATTCCATCAAAGTCTGCATTCCAAAACGGCACTCCTTCCCTTCCGAGCTATGCCATGCGCCCAAAAAGTGGTTTACCCCCACATATGGGGTATCAGCGTACTCAGGACAAATTGCACAATAACCTTCTGTGAAGCCCTTGGGGGTTCAAAGTGCTGACCACACATCTAGATAAATTCCTTAGGGGGTCTAGTTTCCAAAATGGGGTCACTTGTGGGGGGTTTCCATTGTTTAGGCACATCAGGGACTCTCCAAATGCGACATGGTGTCCGATCTCAATTCCAGCCCAAAAAGTCAAATGGCGCTGCTTCCCTTCCGAGCTCTGCCATGCGCCCAAATAGTGGTTTATCCCCACATATGACTCCAAAATTGGGTCACTTATGGGGGGTTTCCACTGTTTAGGTACATTAGGGGCAATCCAAACGTGACATGGTGTCCTTCTGAGCACTGCCGTGCGCCTAAAGATAGGTCTTCCTCCACACATGGGGTATCGGTGTACTCAGGAGAAATTGTACAACAAATATTGTGGTTCATGTTCTCCTGATACCCTTGACAAAATGTAAAAAATTGTGTCAAAAGAAAAATTTGGGGAAAAAAGTTAAATGTTCATTTTTTTCCTTCCATATTGCTTCAATTCTTGTGAAGTACCTAAAGGGTTAATAAACTTCTTGAATGTGGTTTTGAACATCTTGAGGGTGCAGTTTTTAAAATGGTGTCACTTTTGGGTATTTTCTGTCATATTGACCCCTCAAATTCACTTCAAATGTGAGGTGGTCGCTAAAAAAAATGGTTTTGTAAATTTTGTTGTAAAAACGAGAAATCGCTGGTCAACTTTTAACACTTATAACTTCCTAACAAAAAAAAATTTGGGTTCCAAAATTGTGCTGATG
This sequence comes from Oophaga sylvatica, assembly GCA_033576555.1. Taxonomy (NCBI): domain Eukaryota; kingdom Metazoa; phylum Chordata; class Amphibia; order Anura; family Dendrobatidae; genus Oophaga; species Oophaga sylvatica. Next base: position 286,737,973 of record JARQOD010000001.1, read on the forward strand.
TAAAGTAGACATGTGGAAAATGTTATTTATTAACTATTTTTTGTGACATATCTCTCTGATTTAAGGGCATAAGAATTAAAAGTTTGAAAATTGCAAAATTTTCGCCATATTTCCATTTTTTTCATAAATAAACGCAAGTTATATTGATGAAATTTTACCACTAACATGAAGTACAATATGTCATGAGAAAACAGTCTCAGAATCGCCAAGATCCGTTGAAGCGTTCCAGAGTTATAAGCACATAAAGTGACAATAGTCAGAATTGTAAAAATTGGCCTGGTCATTAACCTACAAAATTGGCTTGGTCCTTAAGGGGTTAATTACCTCTTACAGCTTGGAAGCATAATAAGAACAATATATGTTATAATCCAAGGATAGGGTGGCCAAGATTGCATCTATATTAATCTTGCAAATGATGGTGGTAATTAGGAATTTAGGCAATAGTTAATTAATTACATAAAACGTGACATACATTTTATTGATTCCACAAAATTGCAGATATAAGCAAAGTACTGTGTTCTGTTTAGCTATTAAGTACTGTATATATGTATTACTTTACTCACTTATATAGCACCATTAATTCTACAGTGCTTTACAGATATTATCATCGCTGCCCCCATTGGGGATCACAATCTAGATTCCCAGGACCCCAGTGCTGCAATGCTAACCACTGAGCCACCGTGCTGCTCTTAAAGTGAACCTGTCGGCAGGATTGTGCTCAGTAAACTACAGTGTTAGGTTGGCGCCATTATACTGATTAAAATGATACCTTGGGTGATGAAATTCGTTTTGTGGTTGTGGTTTAATCTTTATTTTCAGTTTTGAGTTATTGAGATTCTTGTCCACCAGGGCGGCCTGTGAGAGGGGGTCTTCATGTGGTGCCACCATTTTACTGTATATTTTATTGTTTGAAAAAAAATTACATTCATCATGCAGGTACCGGCGGCAACGATCTATAATATCCATATTTTTATTTGATTTTGTCATCTAAATTTCTTGACGAAAAAAATTATGTTAATCAAAATGGCACCGGTGGCCACGCCTGCGCAGTAGCATAATTTGTAACGTGGTAGATGCTACTGCGCAGGCGCCAAGGACTTTTTGCTAGAGAGAAAAAAATTGGCTCCATCAAGATGGCACCTGCGCCTTGCGTAGCAGTATCATTCAGAACAGATGTTACTGCGCAGGCGCTGGCACCATTTTGCTAGAGAAAAAAATGTTTGGCTCCATCAAAATGGCAGCGGTGGTGGCGATCCAATAGATGCTACTGCACGGGCGCCGCTGGCACCATCTTGATGGAGCCAAAAAAATTTTCACTAGCAAATTGGTGGCGACTGCACCTGCACACTAGCATCTATTGGATCAGTGACCTATCAGAAGCCATACAGATGAATAGCTAATCAGAGCAACACATGAAGACCCCCCACAGGCCACCCCGGAGCACAAGTATATCATTAACTCAAAACTGAAATTAAAGATTAAACAACAACCACAAGACGGATTTCATCAACCAAGGTATCATTTTAATCAGTATAACTGCTCCGACCTGACACTGTCTGTAGATTACTGTGCACAATCCTGCTGACAGGTTCCCTTTAAGTGAATTCACGCTTCAATGATTACACAGTTGCCACAAAGAAATATATCACTTTATAGTAGCCATGCAGGTTAAGTAGGTATCCATTAAATGATTGCTCAACCTATGTTGTATGATAAGATTTGATCGATGGGGTTCTGACCGCTGGGATTTCCTGATTCCAAGATGCTGCTTTTAAGGCTGTGGTTCCACTATCCGGAAACACAGCGCTTTGGACGGAGCGGAAAGTCCGCTCCGCCCAAAGCCCCGCCCCCTAGTGAACGCGCGGTCAATCCGGATGTGTTCATGGAACACATCCGGAACACATCCGGAATGACCGCAGGGCTACATAGCCTTGTGTTATTTCCCTTGCGGCGACGCAGCGTCGCCGCAAGGGAATAGGACATGCTGCGGTCTAAAAAGACGCGCCGCATGTCCGTTAACGCAGGTCTGCCGCCTGCGTGTTTTTAAGCATAATGGAGACGGGATTTCTTGAAATCCCCTCCACTATGCTGTAACATCTGGACACTGCGTGTTTGACGCTGCGCCGGCGCACAGCGTCAAACACGCAGCAATTCCTGACTGTTTTGCTGACCGTGGAAACACACCCTTATAGTCCTGACCATTGGCATGAAGCAGATTGCATGTGTGATTGCTCTCCATCAGTGGGGATCTGTCAGCAGATTACACACCACTATTTGCATTCATTATTAAATAGATCTTAGATTGCTGTAATTACATTAAAAATCCAAGTCAGGCTGGCAGTAAAATTGTTTTTTAAACTTTTACCTCTTTTGTTAAAAATGTGAGCGCTGGGGGCGTGGCTACCGCCTGAACTGACAAGACGCACTAACTTGTGAGCTCCTGTAACACCCTCTAATAACGACTATCCACAGCGTTTATTCTGGTCACCTTTAGCTTCCAGAGGTGCTCTAAGGACCCGGTTACCGGAGAATGTCCACCAGGAAGAAGGGAAGTGGCAATTCAAAGAGGCTGACTGACTTCTATTCGGCAGACCTCAAGGTAGAGAGATCCAACATGGCACCCGCTCGCAGCAAGTTGCAGCCTCTGTCCACAGGACCCACTAGGTGCTCTGCTGCATCCTCTGCCTACAGCCGCAGGTCCCCACCTCTCCCGTCTGCTGCTGTACCTACTGTGACGGCTCCGGAGACAAGACCCCGCTCCACATCACCAGCACCTACATCTGCCTCGCCGCCATCACCCTCGTCTGTGGGACGGAGCTCCGCTTCCATCATGGCGCTGCACTCCGCTGAGACCTGTGTACGCAGCCAATCTCCAGCTCCCAGCCCTGAGCAGCGGCACACGGAGGCTGATGTGGATGCCTCACTGCACACTGTGAGTAGTGCTGCTGCCGCAGCTACAGATCTGCTTTCCTCAGCCCCAGCATCAGCCCAGCCCGTTACAGAGCATTATCTTAAAGAGCTTATACTGGCTCTGAACACATCTCTCCAGAGTAAACTGGATGGCCTGCAGCATTCTATGGATAAATCGCTCAAGGAGCGTTGACAAGAGTGAGTGCAGTGGAGGATAAAGTGGGGGAGGTGATAGAATCACACAACAGCTTGCTTGATGCTCACTACGCACTACAGGATGAAGTCACTGCGCTGCAAGCCAAATTGGTGGACTTAGAGGACAGAAACCGCAGAAACAACCTGAAGCTTAGGGGGGTTCCTGAATCTGTTCTAAAGGATGATCTCAGGGACTATGCGACTACTCTGTTTAAAGCTTTACTGCCTGCCGCCACATCTCGTGATCTTACCCTGGACAGAATACACCGCCTGCCAAAAGCGGGATTTCTTGCGAAAGACATCCCCCGTGATGTAATTCTTAGGGTACATTACTTTCATATCAAGGAGGAAATACTGCTCTCCGCGCGAAAGAACTCTCCCCTGCCTGGTCCTCATTCTGACATCCAGATCTACACAGACCTGTCGCGAGCCAGCCTGCAAGCACGTCGTAATTTAATGCCTATTACCACTGCACTGCGTGCCTCGGATGTGCAATACAAATGGGGATTTCCCACGAAAATCATTTTTCGCTATCGCAATGAGACTCATGTAGTTTCAGCTCTGAAATCTGGCTGTACCCTGCTGGACTCCCTGGGCATCAAGGTGGACTATCCTGAACATCCTTCCCCGGACGCGAGGCCCGCGAAGGCAGTAGCTGACTGGTTTCGTCAATCCTCGCGTCGCTGAACGTTGATGGCCGGGTCTCCCGCATTCTTTTCCCCTTCGGGTTCATGCCCGCTTTATACCTAAAGTTGGCCAGACTCTTTCCTACATATAGGGGGTGTTCAGGTTGGTTGGTTTGAACTTTGCCCTCAGTTGAAATTCCAAGTGATTGTTTATTAGAGAGCGCACGTATGTCTATACTGTTTATCACTTGTTTTTGTTGTCTCCCCTACCCTTTTGTGTCTTCCCTTTTTCCCTTCCACAGAGTTCTGATTCTGTACGCTCATGTTCCTCTGCTGACATCCTGGCAAACTTGTAAGGAACCTCCACACCTGATGTTTGGCCTTTTATTGTATCCTAGAGATGGTAACGCATTCCCTGATTTTCTTTTCTATGACTGTGTCGGTATGGTCTATTAATGCGAAAGGTCTCAATTCTCCCTATAAACAATCTCAGCTCTGGCGGGATGCACTATCTTCTAGAGCTGACGTGATCTTTGTACAGGAGACCCACTTCCGTATCTCAGACTCTCCGGGGTTGAGCAATACCAGGTTTCCACAGACATTTTTCTCATCATTTACTAAAAAGAAAGCTGGTGTTGCGGTTCTGTTCCAGGCGGGCACAGATTTTAGCTGCGATAAATCCTACTGTGATCCGGGGGGTCGATATATCATCCTAGTGGGCAACATTCAATCGGCACCAGTTACCTTTATAAACGTATACGTGCCAAATTCCCATCAAATTCGCTTCCTCCACAAGGTCATGCGCAAGGTTCGACAGATGGCGGTGGGTAGCATTATCATGGGGGGTGATTTCAACCTGGTTCCGGACCGCTCGGTGGACTCCACTGGTCCACGGGGAGGCTCGGCAACATGCCCCCAACACTGGCTGCACTCCCAGGAACTTTTCGACACCTTTCGTTGTCTTAACGCTGGCTCCAGGGAGTATTCCTTCTATTCACCACGACACAGATCTTTTTCAAGAATTGATCTCTTGGTGGTTGATAGGTGGACTCTGCCGTCTATTGCTGAGGCGGGGGTTGGAACCTCCACATGGTCTGACCACGCCCCTGTCCAACTGCGCTGGTCTTTGCGACCTCCCCCAACTATGAATAGAACTTGGCGAAACAACACCTCCTTCTATTCGGACCCTGATTCGGTGTCACTCCTCATGAAACATATCACGGAATACTTTGACCTTAACTCCACTACCGATATTAGCCCTACTACGCTTTGGTTCGCCCATAAATCGGTCATCCGGGGTATTTTAATCCAGTTGGGCGCTCGTCGTAAAAAGCTACTAACGCATACCATGGATAAGTTACTTGCAGACGTTAAACATGCGGAACAACAGCTGCAGTCGCAACCCTCCATCGCCAACCATAGAGCTTTGATGGGTTGCCGACACAAACTTCAACTACTTTTACTTTCAATGCATGACAAATATATCACAACACTGAAAGCCACACACTACTCCTCAGTGAACAGAACTTCACGATACATGGCAAATAAATTGAAGCAAAAGCGTATAAAAACCTCCATACCATACTTAATAGATGATCGAGATCCTTCACAGAAAATATCCCACCCTAATGATATTGCGCAAAAACTCTGCCAATTTTATGAAACTCTATATAATCTAAAAGACGACCCTACCACTGTTCAGCCAGCCTCACACGCCATAGATTCCTTTCTGGATTCTGTGAATCTCCCACAAGTCCCCACAGATAAAATAGCTTTTCTCAATGCTCCCTTCTCCACCGACGAAGTCCTCCACACTATCCAACATGCTATCCGCGGGAAGGCCCCAGGGCCTGATGGCTTTTCAGCGGAATATTTTCAAACATTTTCTACTGTCCTGCTAAGACCCATGACCGCTATGTTCAACTCCATACGACAATCCTCCACCCCACCCTGCGAATTTCTGTCGGCCACAATAACGACAATACCAAAATCCGGTAAACCACCCAATACCCCGGGCAACTTTAGGCCAATCTCTCTATTGAATATAGACACGAAACTATACGCCAAAATTCTTGCTACTAGATTGATGACGGTCCTGCCATTACTTATTCACAATGATCAAGCTGGCTTTATCACTGGTAGACAGACTTCTGATGCCACACGCAGGATACTGAACCTGCTGCAGCACATGGGTCGAGAGTAGAGTTGAGCGATACTTTCCGATATCCAAAAGTATCGGAATCGGAATGGTATCGCCGATATCACTAAAATATCGGCGATACCCGATACCGATACCGGAAGTCCCATGTAAGTCTATGGGAACAAAATATCGCAACTAAAAAAACCTCTTTCTTTCCTTGTAAACACTAAATATACACACATAGAATACATATATATATATACATGTCATTGTGACATATATATATACATATATGTATAGTTTATACACTTCTACATAGTAAAATATCCTCTGATTCAATTGCCGGGTAAAGCCAGCTTCTGTGAAAAGACAGAAGCACCCGACATGAAATGACACTTGGTGTACATAGGGTTAACCATGTCTTTTCATGTCCTTTGCTATCTGATTTGCACAAACAATTACATCAGTCTATGTGTGCAAAATTTCACACCTGTAGGGGTTAATTAAAGGTGTAAATTCGTTGTAAAAAAAACGGACTTTTTTGCTACGAATTTACACCTTTAATTAACCCCTACAGGTGTGAAATTTTGCACACTTACACTCATGTAATTGTTTGTGCAAATCAGATATCAAACTACATGAAAAGACATGGTTAACCCTATGTACACCAAGTGTCATTTCATGTCGGGTTTGCATTTTCACAAAAGCCGGCAATTGAATTAGCGGCTATTATACTATGTAGAAGTGTATGAACTATAAATATAAATATATATATAATATATATATATTATATGTGTCACAAATTCAATGACATGTATATATATATATGAGGTGTAAAATTGCTGAAAAAAAAATGCGTGGGCTCCCGCCCTATTTTCGCAACCAGACAGACAAAGCCAGTGAGTGGGGGCAGATAATAATAGCCCAGAGAGGGACCATTTTTTTTGGCCCCCCCGGCTACTTAACATCTGCCCCCAGACACCCCAGAAAGGGCAAATCTCTAATTAGATTTGCCCTTTCTGGCACTTTGCCCGTCTATTCCCATTGCCCTGTAGCGGTGGCGAATGGGTTAATAAGGGGTTAAAATGACCTTGCAATTGAAAGGTCACTTTAAGCCAGGTTAATAATTGAGAGCTGTCAATTAGACAACTATCAATTATTAATCCTATTGTATGAAAGAAAAATCAAACACACACACTTTAATAAAAAAGAAGTTTAATGAAATAATCACACAGTTTTTGACATATTTTATTTACCTGCTAAAACCATTTCCTGTAATAAAAATAAAATAATAAAGCAAAATTATTCTTACCAATCCGATGTACAGTCAGGTCCCACGGTGTAATCCTTCAGAAAGGGTTAATGTTTACTGCAGGGACCGCAGCTAATGCTGCAGCCTCACAGTAAACCCCCAAATGAATGAGCTCCTCTCCTGGCTGACAGGAGAGGAAGTGGAAAGTTTAATTGATTGCTTTCCACTTTCACTTCAGGTCAGCCAGGGACACCATCAGTGACGTCAGAGGGAACTGATTAACAAAAATAGGGGATCCCCTCGAAAAAAATTGGCGTGGGGTCCCCCCTATTTTTGTTAACCAGCCAGATGAAGCAGACCGCTGAGGCCTGGTTTTTCAGGCTGGTAAGGATCCAATATCCATGGACCTTGCAAGCCTGATAATACCAGGCCACAGCAGTCTGCTTAGCTTGGCTGGTTAACAAAAATAGGGGATCCCCTCGAAAAAAAAAACGGCGTAGGGGTCCCCCTATTTTTGTTAACCAGCCAAGTAAAATGCAGACTGCTGCGGCCTGGTATTAAAAGACTGTCAAGGCCCATGGATTTTGGCCCTCAACAGCCTGATAATACCAGGCTACAGCAGCCCCACATTTGGCGCATCAAAAGATTTGCCAATTGTGGCACTTTACCCGGCTCTTCCCACTGCCCTGTAGCGGTGGCAAGTGGGGTAATAAGGGGTTAATGTCACCGTTGATTGCACGGTGACAATAAGCCCGGTTAATAATGGAGAGGTGTCAATAAGACACCGATCCATTATTAATCCCAAAGTTATTAAATGTATAAAAAAAAGACAAAGCAAGAAAAAAGTCTTTTAATGAAATAAAAGAGACAACACAGTTTTCATTAATTTTATTATACACTCATTCCTGCGACGCCATCGATCTCCTGTAAAAAAAGAAAAAAAAGAAACCAACAGTATACCACCTGTCCGACGCAGTCCATAGTAACGACAGTCCCACGACGATCCAGCTCTGCTACATCGCAATGACAGGCAGAGCCTGTCATCGTGACGCAGCACAGCTGATTACCTGCTTCCCCGGCGGTGACGTCATCGGACTGACTGCTTTATGGCCGGGATTACCCAGCAGTCACTGCAGTTATCGCGAGAAACTGCATGTGACCGCTGGGGAAAGATGATGGCGGCCATGAAGCAGTCCAGGACGTGACCGCCGGAGATCTTCTGCCAGGTAAGTGCCGCTGACTCCTGACAGACCCGACCGACGGACACTGACAGTGACAGTGACAATCCCGATTCCGGTATCCGATATGACGAAAATATCGGAACTCGGAATCGGAATTCCGATACAGCCAATATCGGCCGATACCCGATATTTGCAGTATCGGAATGCTCAACCCTAATCACCATAAATGTATCTAGGAGATCCCTGAAGATGTCATTCACCAAGTGTTGGAAAGTGGCTGGGGCGGTACTCAGACCAAAAGGCATAACTAGATATTCGAAGTGTCCATAGCGTGACCTGAATGCAGTCTTCCATTCATCCCCAGGTCTAATACGGACCAAGTTATAGGCCCCACGGAGATCAAGTTTAGAGAAAATTTTGGCGTGCCGCACTCTCTCCAACAACTCAGGGATTAAAGGCAATGGATAACGGTTTCTAATAGTAACCTTATTGAGTTCCCTATAGTCTATGCAGGGTCTCAGAGATCCATCTTTCTTCTTCACAAAGAAGATGGGTGCACCTGCGGGAGATGAAGAGGGGCGTATGAAGCCTTTGGCTAGATTTTCATCTATGTAGTCCTTCAAAGCTTTTAGCTCGGGCCCCGCTAGGGGGTAGATCTTACCAAAAGGTATCTCGGCTCCAGGCAATAATTCGATTGGACAATCATATGGACGGTGAGGAGGAAGCTGATCAGCGTTCTTGTCACATAAATCCACATAGTCCTGGTATACAGCTGGTAGTTCAGGGACTGACATGGTTCCTTTAGGAACAGAGCAAGCTGAAACTCCTTGACTCATCTGTTTCTCCGGAAAGTGTAATTCCTTGGTCTCCCAGTTAATCGTAGGATTCTGCGCCTGTAGCCATGGTAGCCCTAGAATAATGGGAAAGTGGGGAGAAGAGATAAGCATAAAATACATTTTCTCCTGATGATCTTTACCCATAAGGACCCTCAAAGGCTCTGTTTCCTGATCCACTGGTCCAGAGGTCAGCAGGGAGCCATCCACAGTCCCCATCTGTACTGGAGTAGCCTTCTTCACTGAACGTATCCCCTGTTTCAGAGCAAAGGAGATATCCATAAAATTTCCACTTGCTCCTGAGTCGATCATAGCAGAGCTAGACACCCAGACTGAGTCAACCCAGAGTTTGATGGAAAGGAAGCAATGAGAATTGTTTCTTTTACAACTCAGCTGGGACACCGCTGAGGAAACTTGAAAAATTGCAGCGTTTATACCGTCATTGTCCCCAGAACTAACAGAGTTTAAGTCCGAAAAATCAAGATCTCTTGCAGCAGATCTCTCTGGAATCTGAGGCTCGGACATGACAGAGCTCCTCTCGCAACACTCACAGTGAATGACTGCTGCAGTAGTCTTACGAGAACGGCTGGGGCAGTTTATAATGAAGTGCCCTGACTTACCACAGTAAAAACAGATTTTCCTTTATACGATGTTCTTTGCGTGCATCACTAACCCGTCTTTGTAAAGAGTCCACCTGCATGGGTTCAGGTTCTGGTTCCCTTGTGATCCTACTCAAAGGTTCCTTAGCTGAGGAGGGAGGTAGGAAAAGGTTAGTGCGATTATTTTCGAACCATCTCTCTTGTCTGCGTTCAGTCAGACGAGCATCAATACGGATACAATAGTTAATAAAGTCACCTAACGCAGTGGGAGGGTCGGCACGAGCAAGTTCATCCTTAATCAGTGGAGACAACCCTTTCCGAAAAATAGATTTTTTGGGGAAGTGTCCCAAGTGGTATCAAGAGCCCATCTCCTGAAATCCAAGGCATATTCGGCTACTGAACGCTTACCTTGGCGCAAAGTTAACATGGCTGCTTCAGCTGTTGCACCTCGATTGGGGTCATCAAACACCTGCCCCATGGCTGAAATAAAAGCATCAAGGTGATTCAAACAATCATCCTCAGTCTCAATCAGAGGGTTTGCCCACATCAAAGCCTTATTGGTAAGCAACATGATTATAGTAAGCACTTTGGATCGTTCAGTGGGAAATTGTGAAGCATGTGCAGAGAAAAATAGATTGCATTGGTTAATAAATCCCTTGAATTTCTCACGTTCACCGCCAAAACGATAAGGAGGTAACTTGGGGATCCCAGAACTCGGGGTTATGGCAGGAGCCTGGACTCGTTCCTCTAGAGCCTCAATCCTGGCTCGTAATTCCTGGGTAGTTTGTCCAAACACTTGCAAATTATGATTAGTGAGGTCCTGTAGGCTTGCAAAACTAGGTCTTTATAGTCTGTATATCTGCAAGGATTGTATCAGTCACTCCGCAAAGCTCCTTTATGCGGGCCTCCATCTTCCAGATCTTTTAAGGCAGAAGTGCTGGAAGGAGAAGAGAAAAGGAAAAAAAAAACAATAGTGTTTACCTGTGGTAACACTGCAGAGTAACATTTAAGGGAATGCGCTCACCTGGAATGGTTGTGAGAAGTCACAACCACTGTCATCACAGAAGGTATTAAACGGACATCTGATATCCACAGTCACGGCAGACACGGCTTTCCCAGACCCAGCAGACACTAAACATTGGCTCCTGAATCTTGTCATGTATAGTGTACAGTTCCTATAGCGTCTTGTGCTTGGGTGCGAGGAAAACACATGAGACACAGGTTGAAATGAAATGACTTGTATTACTTCATACAAGCATGCGGAAAAGGTCACACAGTTTGCAGGAACAGAGGCAGGAGACACAGCAGGCAGTAACTTCAAGCTCTACAATAACTCTCCAAAGCAGGTTCAGGATCTCTTCTCTGTACCGTAATTCCTCTGCAAACATGGATTCACCAGACAGCAGGTTTCCAGAGTCCAAAAGTGTTCCAAAGTTCCTCAGTAGGAAATAGCTGGAGTCCAAAATCCTAGGTTTCCAGGAGTCAGGTCACAGGCTGACTGAAGCTTGATTCAGGAGCACTGATTGTTCAGCTGAGGCTGCTTAAGAAGCAAGAGGAGAGAATCAGGGCGGGAACATGAAAGCTGGAACCTCCATATTAACTGAGGGCAAGATAGCTGCAGCAAGACAGAAAGCAAAATGGCCGACGGAAAACTGAGTTTCAAGGAACATGTCAAAAGAGACAAAGAACCTTACATTCTGCTGCATATAGTCTGTGACAAAATGATTCAGTGAATTTTATTTTCACATTTCACTTTATCTTTAGGTAGCTTTTATATATATATAACATTAAAGGTTATGTTTTAATATTATCTCTATTGCGGATTTCATTCTCCTAGAATGGAGCTAGGGAGGTATGGTTTCAACAGAAAGGAAATAGTATGAAAGCAGTGTATTTACAGTATACGATGAACAATACTCAATGTTCTTATCAAGCACACTATAACTCTAAAGGTACTGTCACACTAAGCAAGATCGCTAACGAGATCGCTAAAGAGTCACCATTTATGACGTAGTAGCGATCTCGTTAGCGACGCAGCTGTGTGTGACATGTAGCGGCGATGTGGCGCCTGCTGAGATGTCGCTGATCGTTCATGAACGTTCTGAGCCGTTTTTTGGTTGTTGGTGTCCCGCTGGTGAGCCTGAATCGCTGAGTGTGACACCCTTTATGAACGACTTCACCAGCGTCGCAGGTGGGACTAGGTTTTCCCAACGACCGCAGAGGTCGTTATACAGATCGCTGATCTCTGATGAGATCTTTGTGTTTGGAAGCTAACTAGCAACCACATAGCGATCGCACCAACGATCTCGCCAGGTTGTGTCGTTGTCGTGATCGCTAGTGCGATCGCTAAGTGTGACAGTGCCTTTACAGCAAGTTCTCTATGCTATCTGACTAATCTCTGATGAGATACAATGTTTCCCCTTTTGTTACAGGCCCTAGCGGGTGTCTCTGGTTCTTCCCGCTAGCTCTCTGGGCCTTCTTCACACTGACCCCTGTATGTCAGTTCTGGAAATAATGGCCCAGCTCACTGACACCTCCAGTTCACCGCTGCAGATATCCACTTCCGGATTGTGGGTCCTCACCGGTTTTCGGTGCTTGACCTGCGCCGGTTGTCTATCAGGCCTGTTGCAGGTACTGGGCTCAGGACTTGACCTGCGTGTTCTGGTCCATGGATCTTGACTGGAGTCATCTGGACTCCGCTGGCGGTTGAAAACCTAAGGGGGACCTCACGTTGGGTTTTTCATTGATTCTCCCTGCTCGCTGTTGCCGGCAGAGCAGGGAGAATAATGACAGGGAGCTTCAGCACCACAGGCAGAGGACAGTGCTTACTGTAGCTGTCCGTGCTGTCCGTGTGGTCCTGATGTGGCACACGTGTGCCACACGGATATACCACGTTTTTACACGGACACACGCACACGGATATCTCCGGTACCGATTTTTCCGGTACCGGAAATATCTGGACGTCTGAGACTGGCCTTATGAAGGTAATTGCTTGCACCAGAAATTATTAAGGGCTTTGCAGCAAAAGGGGAGAATACCTATGCAAATGCCAATTTTTAGTTATTTAATCAAATAAATTAAATGTATGCCTATATTTTTCTCACTTCACTGCAACAACTTAGACTATTTAGTGCTGATGCATCCCACACAAATCGGATTACAATAAAATTTAAACACAGGTTGTAATGTAACAAAATAGTTAAAAAGTCAAGGTGGTGAATACTTTCGCAAGCGACTGTACTTCAATAAATAAGTTACGCAGTATACAGAATGAACGATCAAAGAATCGCAGGTTCAAGTTCTCTAATTAATAATAAATAATGATAATAATTTTATTTATATAGCGCCAAGATATTCCTCAGAACTTTACAATTTAGCAGAGACATGTGCAGACAATAAATATATTACCAAGTAACACATACCGTAGCTGAACAATTGCAGGAGAAGTGAGAGCCTTGGTCATTAGCTTACAATTTATAAGGAAATGAAGGGGGGTACTATAGGTAAAACGTGTTTATCATGTATGGTCCAGCCATAAACTGAAAAATAAAATAAATTTATTAAAAAAATCTAAAAAAAAAATTAAAATCTTCATGCTTAAAAATAAATATTAAAAAAAAATCAAAAGCATTAAATATATGGTATTATAACATCCGTATAAGTCTGCTCTATCAGAATATAATAGTAATTAATCCATGCAATAAACCCTGAAAAGAGGCACAAAATCAAAACCCCACAATTTTTGCTTCTTGGTCGCCCCACCGATCTTAAAATTGTTTTTTTTTTAATAGCAATCATAGGTTTGGTATCGACATATCTGTACTGACCTGAAAAATCCTATATGACGGAAGTAAATTTCTTTTATCCTTTCATCCCATTTGACATTTTTTTGCTCACCTTCTTTCTGTATATTATATGATAAAGTGAATGGGGTCAATCAAAACTGTAACTTGTCCCACAAAAAATGAGCCTTCATGTAGCTATGTCGATGGGAAAGTAAAAAAAAAAAAAAAAAGATCTATAGCTCTTGGAAAATAAAAATGAAAAATCACTTGGAAATTAAAGGGTTGAGATGACAGCTATGCTCTATGGATGGTCATCTTTAGGCCGGGGTCAAACATGCGAGAAACTTGCACGAGTCTCCCTTGTCAATACCTGGCACTGCCACCAGCACTTGGGACCGGAGCGTGCTGCTGCATAGAAATACAAAAAAAGGGTACACCTCTCATTGGAGAAAACTCCAGAGTAGCCATGTAAGGGCTCATTCACACGTTAGTTTTTCACGTATGAGTGCTATTTGTGTTTTTCACATATAACGCTCGCCCCTATTAGAGCCTATGGGTCTGTTCACATGTCAGTGATTTATTGCAGACTTAGGCCGGCGTCCACACTAGCGAGAAATACGGACGAGTGAGAGACGTGAAAAAAACGCATTACACTCGGACCAATGTTTCTCTATGGGGCAGCTCTGATAATCCGTATATTTCTCGCCCGTATTTTATGGACCGAGAAAATCACGCATGCTGCGATTGTCAGCGTATTACGCCCGTAGTAAGCCAATGCAAGTCTATGGGTGCGAGAAAAATACGGATTACACACGGACCACACGTGTGACTTGCGAGAAATACGCACCGGTGTCCTTTAGAAAAGCCGGCAATTCATCCCCGGCTATACTGTAAAATCACACTGACAGGTTTAATAAAGAATGGAAAGAATAGTTATATACACATAGAATACATATATGTATATATATATATACATGTCATTGTGACATATATATACACTAGCTATGAACCCATTCTAAGCCCAGGTGGCAAGCATTTTTATAGGTATATGGTCTCCCATCCTGGTATGTGCTGCCCCCCTCCTATCCTGGTATGCATGGCACCCCTCATCCCTATCCTGGTATGCATGGTACTCCTCATCCCTATACTGGTATGTATGGTCCCCTCACCCCCACCCAAATCTGATATGCATGGCACCCCATTCCTCATCCTGGTATGGATGGTCCCCTCACCCCCCAATCCTGGTATGCATGGTACCCCCTCATCCCTATCCTGGTATGCATGGTACCTGCTCATCCATATCCTGGTATTCATGGTTCCCTCACCCCCCAATCCTGGTATGCATGGTCCCCTCACCCCCCAATCCTGGAATGCATGGTCCCTTCACCCCCCAATTCTGGTATAAATGGTCCCATCACCCCCAATTCTGGTATGCATGGTCCCTCCTCATCCCTATCATAGGATGTATGGTACCCTTCACCCCCCAATCCTGGTATGCATGGTCCCCTCATCCCAAATCCTGGTACACATGGCACCCCTAACCTCCCAATCCTGATATGCATGGTTCCCTCACCCCCCAATCCTGATATGCATGGTCCCCCTCACCCCCCAATCCTGATATGCATGGTCCTCTCACCCCCCAAACCTGATATGCATGGTCCCCTCACCCCCCCAATCCTGATATGCATGGTCCCCTCACCCACCAATCCTGATATGCATGGTCCCCTCATCCCCCAATCCTGGTATGCATGGTCCCCTCACCCCCCCCCAATCCTGATATGCATGGTCCCCCGTTATGATTTGGTAGCTGAGGAGAGCAAGCAAAAAAGGAAATACACCAGAGAGGTTGGAATCTATGGGATTGCAGTACCCTGACTAACCACCACAACTAAAGGCAGCCGTGGAGCGTACCTACATTGGTCCTAGACGCCTCGTCACAGCCTGAGAAGCTAACTACACCTAAAGACAGAAAGAGGAAAACTATCTGCCCCGGAGCAGATCCCCAAAGAACATAGAAAGCCCCCAAACATGTAATGGCGGTTAGACAAGAGGAAATACAGACACAGACAGAAAATAGTATGAGCAAACGTTGGGGCCCAAACTTCCTAAATAGAAAAGGATAGGAAGGACACCTACTGCAATCCCAAAAAACCCTGAAAAGTACCAACTCTACTAATTACAAAAACACCTGAGTTCACACGACCTCTACCACCTAAATTAGTTCTCTGGTGTAACAAAAACTAAACAGCAGCCACTGAAAAAACTGGAAAAGGCAAATGAACAAACAACAGTGGCTGAACTAAACTGAGAGGAGCACAAGCCCCCGGAGGGGACCCGGCAGACCCCCACAGAAGTGCAGGACAAAATGCAAAAAGCAAGCACAAAAAACTAAAAGAAAATGTCTTATCTGTTAGCAGAAGATGCAGGCACGAAACAGCAAGCTACAAAGTGAACAGGAATCAAAGATGAGACCAGAACAATTGATCACCGGCAACCCTGATGGGAGGGAACTTCCCTTATATAAGACCAGTCAGTAACACCTGATCGCCAATCTTCACAATCTTCATTGGATAGTTCAGTACTGTTTGTAACCACCAGAGGGAGCTTCTGCTCAGAATTCATTTCTAGCACATTCACAACAGTATCCCCCCCCTTGAGGAGGGGTCACCGAACCCTCATTTGAGCAACCAGGTCGGTCAGGATGAGCTCTGTGATACGCACGGATGAGTCTCCTAGCATGGATGTCCGAAGCAAACACCCAAGAATTGTCCTCCTGACCATAACCTCTCCACTTAACCAAATACTGGAGTTTCCGTCTAGAAAAACGAGAATTCAATATTTTCTCAACCACATACTCCAGATTGCCCTCAACCAAAACAGGGTCAGGAGGCACAGCCATAGGAACCACTGGCTCGACAAACCTCTTCAATAAGGACTTATGGAACACGTTATGGATCTTAAATGTCCCTGGAAGAAGTAAACAAAAGGAAACAGGATTAAGAATCTCCATGATCTTATAAGGTCCAATGAACCTAGGCTTAAACTTAGGAGATGCAACTCTCATAGGGATATTTCTTGAGGACAACCAGACCAAGTCCCCCACTTCAAACCGAGGACCATCAGTCCTATGCCGGTTGGCAAACCGCTGGGCCCTCTCCTGAGAGAGGTACAACCTCTCCACTACCTGGTCCCAAATCTGCTGCATACGCTCCACAACAGAGTCAACACTTGGACAGACAGAAGCCTCCGTCTGTCCTGAAGAAAATCGAGGGTGAAACCCAAAATTGCAGAAAAATGGAGACATCAAAGTGGCAGAGCTAGCCCTATTATTAAGAGCAAACTCAGCCAAAGGCAAAAAAGAGACCCAGTCATCCTGATCAGCAACACAAAGCATCTCAGATAAGTCTCCAATATCTGGTTTGTTCTCTCAGTTTGTCCATTGGTCTGAGGATGAAAAGCCGAGGAGAAAGACAATTGAACACCAAGTTTAGAACAAAAAGTCCTCCAAATCTGGAAACTCCTCTGTCAGACACAATGTTCTCAGGAATGCCGTGTAACCGAACCACGTGCTGAAGGAACAAAGGCACCAATTCAGAGGAGGAAGGCAACTTAGGTAATGGCACAAGATGTATCATTTTGGAAAACCTATCACAAATCAATCAGATAACGGTCATTCTCTGAGAAACAGGGAGATCGGAAATGAAATCCATAGAGATATGGGTCCATGGTCTCTTGGGCACAGGCAATGGCATCAACAAACCACTAGAGCGAGAGCAAGGCTTGGAGCGAGAGCAAGTCCCGCAGGACTGCACAAATTCCCTGACGTCACGAGACAAAGTAGGCCACCAAAAGGACCGACTAACCAAGTCTCTGGTACCAAAAATTCCGGGATGACCGGCCAACGCGGAACAATGAATCTCAGACATCACACTCTTTTTCCATCGGTCTGGGACAAACAATTTCCCAATAGGGCAGCGCTCGGGTTTATCCTCCTGACACCCTTCCAGAGCCAGTCTCAAATTGGGCGAGATGGCGGAAAGAACTACACCCTCTTTCAAAATAACAGCAGGATCAGATAACTCAGGAGAGTCCGCAAGGAAACTCCTCGAAAGGGCATCCGCCTTAACATTTTTAGTGCCAGGAAGAAAGGAAACCACAAAATTAAAACGTGTGAAAAACAAGGCCCACCTGGCCTGTCTAGGATTAAGTCGCTTGGCTGATTCCAGATAAACCAGATTCTTATGGTCCGTGAGGACCACCACCTGATGTTTGGCTCCCTCCAGCCAATGTCTCCACTCTTCAAAAGCCCACTTCATGGCCAATAACTCCCGATTACCCACGTCATAATTACATTCAGTTGGAGAAAATTTTCGAGAGAAAAAGGCACAAGGGTTACTCTTAGAGGTCTCTGGATCTCTTTGGGACAAAACGGCACCTGCCCCAATTTCAGAGGCATCAACCTCCACCTGAAATGGCAGAGAAACATCAGGCTGCCGTAGAACAGGAGCAGAAGTGAATCTCTGCTTAAGTTCCTGAAACGCAGAGACTGCCTCAGGAGGCCAATTCACCACATCAGAACCCTTTTTGGTCAAATCAGTCAATGGTTTAACAATAACAGAGAAATTACCAATAAATTTACGATAAAAATTGGCAAAACCCAAGAATCTTTGAAGAGCCTTTAATGAAGTAGGTTGGACCCAATCACAGATGGCCTGAACCTTGACCGGGTCCATTTCAATAACAGATGGGGACAAAATGAATCCCAGAAATGAGATCCTCTGTACGCCAAAAAGACACTTTGATCCCTTCACATACAGAGCATTCTCTCTCAAAATCTGGAACACAGTCCGAACATGTTTCACATGAGAGTCCCAGTCATTGGAAAAAATCAAGATATCATCCAAATAAACAATCAGAAATTTATCCACAAAATTCCTGAAATGTCATTCATGAAGGACTGGAAGACAGAAGGAGCATTAGTGAGCCCAAAGGGCATCACTAGGTACTCAAAATGCCCCTCTGGGGTATTAAATGCCGTCTTCCATTCATCCCCGTGCTTAATGTGAATAAGGTTATATGCCCCCCTGAGGTCAAGCTTGGTAAACCAAGTAGCACTTTTCACCCTGGAAAACAGGTCAGAAATCAAGGGTAACGGATATTGATATTTCACAGTGATATTGTTCAAGAGACGATAATCAATACACGGCCTTAATGAACCATCCTTTTTGGCCACAAAGAAAAAACCGGCACCCAAGGGTGAAGAGGATGGTCTGATATGACCCTTCTCCAATGACTCCTTGATATAAGACCGCATAGAGTCATGTTCAGGTACAGACAAGTTAAAAAGGCGACCTTTAGGGAATTTACTACCAGGCACTAATTCAATAGCGCAGTCATAGCTCCTATGGGGGGGCAAGGATGCAGATTTACTTTCGCTAAACACATCAGAAAAATCAGTCAAAAAGTCAGGAACATCCTGAGCCTGGGGAGAGGCAGAAAAAACAGGAGTGTTGTCATTAACACATTGGCAGCCCCAACTGGTTACAGACACAGATTTCCAATCCAAAACAGGATTATGAGACTGTAACCAAGGGAAACCTAGTACAATTATGCAGATTATACAGCACCAAAAATTTGCAACTCTCCTGATGATCAGGTTCAACCCTCATTATCACCTGAGTAGAGAACTGAGGTTTATTCTCAGCCAAAGGGGTAGAATCGATCCCCAGTAGGGGAATAGACTTCCGTAGGGGTATCAAGGGAAACACACAACGTTTAGCAAAATCAAAATCCATCAGGTTAATAGCTGCTCCCGAATCAACGAAAGCCTGAGCAGAAAATGTGGACAGGGAGCAAATCAGGGTAACAGTCAACAAAAATTTAGTCTGAACACTACCCAAGACAACTGAGCGTGCAAAACGTCTTCCCCGCTTAGGGCAGACTGAAATAGCATGAGAGGCATCACCACAGTAGAAACATAACCCATTGCGTTTTCGAAACTCATGACGCTGTGCCCCATAAGCCACTCTATCACACTGCATGGGTTCAGAAGCTGGTTCACAAGGCAACACTATTCCACGCATACCTCTACGCTCACGCAAACGTCTGTCAATTTGAATAGCTAATGACATAGAATCATTGAGACCAGAGGGGACAGGGAATCCCACCATAACATCCTTTACATTCTCTGACAGACCCTTCCGAAAAAGGGCTGCCAAAGCATCGTCATTCCATTTGGTCAGGACTGCCCACCTTCGGAATCTCTGACAGTATAACTCAGCGTCCTCAAGCCCCTGATTTAATGCCAACAAGGCTTTTTCAGCTTGATCAGTGACATTAGGCTCATCGTACAATAACCCCAGAGCCTGAAAAAATGCATCAACATTACTCAAAACAGGATCCCCAGGTGTCAGGGAAAAAGCCCAATCCTGAGGATCGCCGCGCAGGAGAGAGATGACAATTTGAACTTGCTGTGCTGCGTTCCCTGAGGACTTAGATTTCAAGGCAAAAAACAACTTACAGTTAGTTTTGAAATTCAGAAATTTAGCTCGATCCCCTAAAAAAAATCTGGCATGGGAATCCTAGGTTCCACAACAGGCAACCTCGCAAGATAGGTAGCAATACTCCGAACTTCAGTGGCAAGCTGATCCACACGGCCAGACAACTGTGCAAACTCCATTGAGAGAAAAAAAAAATCCTCCTTAGCACCCAGAGATACAGAGGGAAAAAAAAAATAAAAATCTCTGACAACTCTGACAATCTTCTTTCTTTAACACTATTTTTCCCTTCTGTGAGTACCATACAAATATCAGTTTTTGGGCCGGTGATACTGTTATGATTTGGTAGCTGAGGAGAGCAAGCAAAAAAGGAAATACACCAGAGAGGTTGGAATCTATGGGATTGCAGTACCCTGACTAACCACCACAACTAAAGGCAGCAGTGGAGCGTACCTACGTTGGTCCTAGACGCCTCGTCACAGCCTGGGAAGCTAACTACACCTAAAGACAGAAAGAAGAAAACTATCTGCCCCGGAGAAGATCCCCAAAGAACATAGAAAGCCCCCAAACATGTAATGGCGGTTAGACAAGAGGAAATACAGACACAGACAGAAAATAGTATGAGCAAACGTTGGGGCCCAAACTTCCTAAATAGAAAAGGATAGGAAGGACACTTACTGCAATCCCAAAAAAACCTGAAAAGTACCAACTCTACTAATTACAAAAACACCTGAGATCACACGACCTCTACCACCTAAATTAGTCCTCTGGTGTAACAAAAACTAAACAGCAGCCACTGAAAAAACTGGAAAAGGCAAATGAACAAACAACAGTGGCTGAACTAAACTGAGTGGATCACAAGCCCCCGGAGGGGACCCGGCAGACCCCCACAGAAGTGCAGGACAAAATGCAAAAAGCAAGCACAAAAAACTAAAAGAAGAAAATGTCTTATCTGTTAGCAGAAGATGCAGGCACGAAACAGCAAGCTACAAAGTGAACAGGAATCAAAGATGAGACCAGAACAATTGATCACCGGCAACCCTGATGGGAGGGAACCTCCCTTATATAAGACCAGTCAGTAACACCTGATCGCCAATCTTCACAATCTTCATTGGATAGTTCAGTACTGTTTGTAACCACCAGAGGGAGCTTCTGCTCAGAATTCATTTCTAGCACATTCACAACAGTCCCCTGTTATGTTTCGGTAGCTGAGGAGAGATTGCAAAATAGCCAAAGAAGCAATACACCAGAGAGGCTGGAAACTATTCGATTGCAGGACCCTAATCTAACCGCAACACTAGAAGTAGCCATGGAGCGTACTTACCGTGATCCTAGACGCAGAGGCGTACATAGAAATCATGGGGCCCCATAGCAAAAGTCTGAATGGGGCCCCCCCACAAAAAAAAGCCAGAGCCATTGTAAATGTAAAGTGCCAGCACAGTGAGGGGACACATTTAACAAAAAAATGTATTATGCCCCCATAGATGCTCCATAGATTGTGCCCCCATAGATGCTCCATAGATTATGCCCCCATAGATGCTCCATAGATTATGCCCCCATAGATGCTCCATAGAATGTGCCCCCATAGATGCTCCATAGATAATGCCCCCATAGATGCTCCATATATTATGCCCATAGAGGCTCCATAGATTGTGCCCCCATAGATGCTGCCCCATAGATGCTTCAAATATTATGCCCCCATAGATGCTCCATAGATTGTGCCCCCATAGATGCTCCATAGATAATGTCCCCATACATGCTCCATATATTATGCCCATAGATGCTCCATAGATTGTACCCCCATAGATGCTGCCCCATAGATGCTCCATAGATTATGCCCCCATAGATGCTCCATAGATGCTCCATAGATAATGCCCCCATAGATGCTCCATAGATAATGCCCCCATAGATGCTCCATAGATAATGCCCCCATAGATGCTCCATAGATTATGCCCCCATAGATGCTCCATAGATTGTGCCCCCATAGATGCTCCATAGATAATGCCCCATAGATGCTCCATAGATTATGCCCCCATAGATGCTCCATAGATTGTGCCCCCATAGATGCTCCATAGATCATGCCCCCATAGATGCTCCATAGATTATGCCCCCATAGATGCTCCATAGATTATGCCCCCATAGATGCTCCATAGATTATGCCCCCATAGATGCTCCATAGATAATGCCCCCATAGATGCTCCATAGATTGTGCCCCATAGATGCTCCATAGATAATGCCCCCATAGATGCTCCATAGATTGTGCCCCCATAGATGCTGCCCCATAGATGCTCCATAGATTATGCCCCCATAGATGCTCCATAGATAATGCCCCCATAGATGCTCCATAGATTGTGCCCCCATAGATGCTCCATAGATTATGCCCCCATAGATTCTCCATAGATTGTGCCCCCATAGATGCTCCATAGATTGTGCCCCCATAGATGCTCCATAGATAATGCCCCCATAGATGCTCCATAGATTATGCCCCCATAGATGCTCCACAGATTGTGCCCCCATAGATGCTCCATAAATTATGCCCCATAAATGCTCCATAGATTATGCCCCCATAGATGCTCCATAGATTGATTGTGCCCCCATAGATGCTCCATAGATTATGCCCCCATAGATGCTCCATAGATAATGCCCCCATAGATGCTCCATAGATTGTGCCCCATAGTATAGGTCCCTTATACTGCCGGAGCTGTTGAAACCAAAAAAAAAAAAAAGACATACTCACCTCCCGGCACCTGTGATATTTACCTGTCACCCGGTGCACCGCTGACCGCCACTGTCTTCTGGATCCTCCGCAGTGACTGCTCAGGCAGAGGGCGCGGCGCGCACAAACTACGTCATCGCGCCCTCTGCCTGAACATTCACAGATAGAGAGGACGCGAGGACACAGCAGCGCAGCGGTGGAACGGGACAGGTAAATATCCCTTATACTCACCCTCCCACCTGCGCAGTCTCTGCAGCCCCTGCTTTTCTCCCGCGGTCTCCGGCGCCAGTGTTCAGCAGTCACGTGGTAGCGCTCATTAAAGTCATGAATATGCACATATTCATGACTTTAATAAGCGGTACCACCTGACCGCTGAACACAGGCGCTGGAGACCGTGGGAGAAGAGCAGGGGCTGCAGAGACCGCGCCAGGAGGAGGTGAGTATATAGCACAGCTGCGCCCCCCTCCCCTGCCGACCCCCTGGTAGTACTGTGTCAGCACAGCAGAAGCACAGCTGCCAAACCGCAGCGGCCGTCACGGGCCCCCTCACCTGTCCAGGCCCCATAACAGCTGCGTGGTCTGCCACAATTGACGGTACGCCACTGCCTAGACGCCTCGTCACAGCCGGAGAGATAGCTACACCTAAAGGCAGAAAGATGAATGCTATCTGCCCCGTAGCAGAATCCCCAAAGAAATAGGAAGCCCCCAAACATGTAATGGTGGTTAGACCAGAAGAAAATACGAACACAGACAGAAAATAGAATGAGCAAACGCTGGGGCCCAATCTGTCTAGATAGAAAAGTATAGGAAAGAATTCTGACTGCAACCCAAAAAAACCCTGACAAAAATACCAACACTTCTGATTAACAAAAAAAACCTGAGATCACACGATCTCTACCACCTAAATCAGATCTCTGGTGTAAAGGGTATGCCACACTAAACGAGATCGCAAGCGAGATCGCTAACGAGATCACTACTGCATCACCATTATGACGCAGTAGCGATCTCGTTAGCGACTTAGCTGTGTGATTCCAAACACAACTCATCAGCGATCTGTGATTCCAAACACATCTCATCAGCGATCTGTATAACGACCTCTGCGGTCGTTGGGAAAACCTAGTCCCACCTGCGATGCTGGTGAAGTCGTTCATAAAGGGTGTCACACTCAGCGATTCAGGCTCACCAGCGGGACACCAACGACCAAAAAATGGCTCAGAACGTTTACAAACGATTTGCGACATCTCAGCAGGGGCCACATCGCTGCTACATGTCACACACAGTTAAGTCGCTAACGAGATCGCTACTGCGTCATAAATGGTGACACAATTGCGATCTCGTTAGCGATTCGTTTGCGATCTCGCTTAGTGTGGCATACCCTTAACACACAGCAATTCAGCAAACAAAAAGTGACATAGGAAAGGAGCAAAAGTGCAAACACAAACTGAGCACAATTGCAGCACCAGGCCCCAAAAGGGGACCAGGCTGAAGTCTACTGCTAACCAGAAAACCAGCAAGGAAAATCCAACTAGAGGAAAAAAAACAGCAAATCACTTATCTGAATGAGAGCAGGAATGCAAGCTGAGCTCCAAGCAAGACCAGGAAGAACAATTGATTACCGGCAAGGCTGAAAGGAGTTCAGGTCACTTATATCAGACCATTCAGAGCCAGCTGAAGGCCATTCAGCAATTAGTTCACTATCCTCAGCAACCACCGGAGGGAGCCCCAGCTCCAGTGTGTTCACAACAGTACCCCCCCCTTGAGGAGGGGTCACCGAACCCTCACCTGCGCAACCAGGCCGATCAGCTCGATGATAGGCACGGATCAGTCTCCCAGCATGGATGTCCGAAGCAAACACCCAAGAATTGTCCTTCTGACCATAACCTCTCCACTTAACCAAATACTGGAGTTTCTGTCTAGCAAAACGAGAATCCAATATTTTCTCACCACATACTCCAAATTGCTCTCAACCAAAACAGGGTCGGGAGGCGCAGCCATAGGAACCACTGGCTCGACAAACCTCTTCAATAAGGACTTGTGGAACACGTTATGGATTTTAAATGTCCCTGGAAGAAGCAAACGGAAGGAAATCGGATTAATAATTTCCATGATCTTATAAGGTCCAATGAACCTTGGCTTAAATTTTGGAGATGCAACCTTCATAGGGATATTTCTTGAGGACAACCAAACCAAGTCCCCCACTTTAAAACGAGGACCATCAGTCCTATGCCGGTTGGCAAACCGCTGGGCCTTCTCTTGAGAGAGAGACAACCTCTCCACTACCTGGTCCCAAATCTGCTGCATGCGCTCCACAATAGAGTCAACCCCCGGACAGACAGAAGCCTCCGCCTGTCCTGAAGAAAATCGAGGGTGAAACCCAGAATTGCAGAAAAATGGAGACATCAAGGTGGCAGAGCTAGCCCTATTATTAAGAGCAAACTCAGCCAAAGGCAAAAAAGAAACCCAGTCATCCTGATCAGCAGACACAAAAATCTCAAATAAGTCTCCAAGGTCTGGTTTGTTCTCTCGGTTTGTCCATTGGTCTGAGGGTGAAATGCAGAGGAGAAAGATAACTGAACGCCAAGTTTAGAACAAAATGTCCTCCAAAATCTGGAAACAAACTGGACTCCTCTGTCAGACACAATGTTCTCCGTAATGCCATGTAACCAAACCACGTGCTGAAAGAACAAAGGCACCAATTTGGAGGAGGAAGGCAACTTAGGTAGTGGTACAAGATGTATCATCTTGGAAAACCTATCACAGATTACCCAGATAACGGTCATTCTCTGAGAGACAGGGAGGTCAGAAATAAAATCCATAGAAATATGGGTCCATGGCCTCTTGGGTACAGGTAATGGCATTAACAAACCACTAGAACGAGAGCAAGGATTGGAACGAGAGCAAGTCCCACAGGACTGCACAAAGTCCCTGACGTCACGAGACAAAGTAGGCCACCAAAAGGACCGACTCACCAAGTCTCTGGTACCAAAAATCCCGGGATGACCGGCCAACGCGGAACAATGAATCTCAGACATCACACTCTTCTTCCACTGGTCTGGGACAAACAATTTCCCAACAGGGCAGCGTTCAGGTTTATCCTCCTGACACCCCTCCAGAGCCAGTCTCAAATTGGGCAAAATGGCGGAAAGAACTACACCCTCTTTCAAAATAACAGCAGGATCAGAAACTCAGGAGAATCCGCAAAGAAACTGCTCGAGAGGGCATCCGACTTAACATTCTTAGTGCCCGGAAGAAAAGAAACCACAAAATTAAAACGTGTGAAAAATAAGGCCCACCTGGCCTGTCTAGGATTAAGTCGCTTGGCTGATTCGAGATAAACCAGGTTCTTATGGTCCGTGAGGACCACCACCTGATGTTTGGCTCCTTCCAGCCAATGTCTCCACTCTTCAAAGGCCCACTTCATGGCCAATAACTCCCGATTACCCACGTCATAATTACGTTCAGTTGGAGAAAATTTTCGAGAGAAAAAGGCACAAGGGTTACTCTTAGAGGTCTCTGGATCCCTTTGGGACAAAACGGCACCTGCCCCAATCTCAGAGGCATCAACCTCCACCTGAAACGGCCGAGAAACATCAGGCTGCCGTAGAACAGGAGCAGAAATGAATCTCTGCTTAAGTTCCTGAAACGCAGAAACTGCCTCAGGAGGCCAATTCACCACATCGGAACCCTTTTTGGTCAAATCAGTCAATGGTTTAACAATACCGGAGAAATTACCAATAAATTTACGATAAAAATTGGCAAAACCCAAAAATCTCTGAAGAGCCTTTAATGAAATAGGTTGAACCCAATCACAGATGGCCTGAACCTTGACAGGGTCTATTTCAATAACAGACGGAGACAAAATGAATCCCAGAAATGAGACCTTCTGTACGCCAAAAAGACACTTTGATCCCTTCACATACAGTGCATTCTGTTAGGGCTGGTGGAACGCACAAAATAATATAAATAATAAGTGCGTTCGCAGCCCAGGGTCCACCGTGCAGGCTGAGCCTGCAGCTGGTAAGAGGGCGGTAAGGTGAACTCTGCTACTTCACAGAGTAGCAACTTTAGACACTGTGGCCCTATACGGCGGTATAAGCGAACTCTGTTACATCACAGTGTCGCTAAGGTAGAGACGCAGAGATATGGACTGTGTCCTGTTAACTCCACAGGAATGCACAGACAACTGCTGTGCGGACAGCAGTCTGTAGTAAACGCAATCAGCAACGCAAACAGACAATCTCCTCACCGGAGAAGCCGGTATTCTAGGGGCTTATTTCAGCCGAACCCTAACACGTGCATACAATCTACTCCTCGGAGGTGCCGGTATTCTAGGGGCTTATTTCAGCTGAGCCCTAACACATGCGTGCAAGATCACACTGGCGCAAAGCACATAATGTAATTGATACTAGCGCATGGCGGGACGACCATGCCACCCTTTTATAGTAGCAACTACAGGACCTGCCAGATAAGGACCAATAGGAAACTGCTCCAGAACACAAGTGGTTTCAGGACCTTCCTGGCGGACCAATAGGAGCTGCTGCAGTACTTGAGCATGTGACCCCTGATCTCCAATGAGAGATCTTACTCTGGGCATGCTCAGAAGGGGAAAGCAAGGACTTGCTCGCCGCTAACCAGCACTGGCTACAATAGCAGAGCCTGGAGGAGCAGCAGTAATCCTCTGCACAATGTTAGACTGTGCGAGACTCTGGGACCGACGTCTAAGCTGAGCAGAGTCCACTGCGGCTGGAGACGGATGGGAGACCACAGCAGGGACGGCTCGAGATTCCCCTTGTGCAGAAGCGGGAACTCGACCCCTAACACATTCTCTCTCAAAATCTGGAACACAGTCCGAACATGTTTCACATGAGAGTCCAAGTTGTTGGAAAAAATCAAGATATCATCCAAATAAACAATCAGAAATTTATCCACAAAAATCCCTGAAAATATCATTCATAAAGGATTGGAAGACGGAAGGGGCATTAGTAAGCCCAAAAGGCATCACTAGGTACTCAAAATGCCCCTCTGGGGTATTAAACGCCGTCTTCCATTCATCCCCATGCTTAATGCGAATAAGGTTATACGCCCCACTGAGGTCAAGCTTGGTAAACCAACTAGCACTTTTCACTCTGGAAAATAGGTCAGAAATCAAGGGTAACGGATATTGATATTTAACAGTGATTTTATTCAGGAGGCGATAATCAATACACGGCCTCAATGAACCATCCTTTTTGGCCACAAAGAAAAAACCGGCGCCCAAGGGTGAAGAGGATGGTCTGATATGACCCTTCTCCAAAGACTCCTTGATATAAGATCGCATAGCATCGTGTTCAGGTACAGATAAATTAAAAAGGCGACCTTTAGGAAATTTACCACCAGGCACTAACTCAATAGCGCAGTCATAGCTCCTGTGAGGAGGTAAGGATGCAGACTTACTCTCACTAAACACATCCGAAAAATCAGTCAAAAAGTCAGGGACATCCTGAGACTGGGGAGAGGCAGAAAAAAACAGGAGTGTCAGTATTAACACATTGGCAGCCCCAACTGGTCACAGACACAGATTTCTAATCCAAAACAGGAATATGAGTCTGTAACCAAGGGAAACCCAGTACAATAATGTCATGCAGATTATGCAACACCAGAAATTTGCAACTCTCCTGATGATCTGGTTCAACCTTCATTATCACCTGAGTAGAAAACTGGGGTTTATTCTCAGCCAAAGGGGTAGAATCAATGCCCAGTAAAGGAATAGACTTCCGCAGGGGTATCATGGGAAACCCACAACGTTTGGCAAAGTCAAAATCCATCAGGTTAATAGCTGCTCCTGAATCAACAAAAGCCTGAGCCGAAAATGTGGACAGGGAGCAAATCAGGGTAACAGTCAACAGAAATTTAGTCTGAACACTACCCAAGACAAATGAGCGTGCAAAACGTCTTCCCTGCTTAGGGCAGACGGAAATAGCATGAGAAGCGTCACCACAGTAGAAACATAACCCATTGTGCTTTCGAAACTCATGACGCTGAGCCCCAGAAGTCACTCCATCACACTGCATGGGCTCAGGAGCTGGCTCACAAGGCAACACTATCTCACGCATACCTCTGCGCTCACGCAAACGTCTGTCAATTTGAATAGCCAAAGACATAGAATCATTGAGACCAGAAGGAACAGGGAATCCCACCATAACGTCATTTACATTTTCTGACAGACCCTTCCGAAAAAGGGCTGCCAAAGCATCATCATTCCATTTGGTCAGGACTGCCCACTTTCAAAATTTCTGACAGTACAGCTCAGCGTCTTCACGACCCTGATTTAATGCCAACAAGGTCTTTTCAGCTTGATCAGTGACATTAGGTTCATCATACAATAACCCCAGAGCCTGAAAAAATACATCAACATCATTCAAAACAGGATCCCCAGGTGTCAGGGAAAAAGCCCAATCCTGAGGGTCCTGCGCAGCAGAGAGATGACAATTTGAACCTGCTGTGCTGCGTTCCCTGAGGACTTAGGCTTTAAGGCAAAAAACAACTTACCGTATATACTCATGTATAAGCCGACCCGTGTATAAGCCGACCCCCCTAATTTTGCCACAAAAAACTGGGAAAACTTATTGACTCGTGTATAAGCCTAGGGTGAAAAATGATTATGCCCCCATATGATGCTCCACAGATTATGCCCCATATGCTGCACAGATTATGCCCAATTTGCTCCACAGATTATGCCCCTATATGCTCCAGATTATGCCCCCATATGCTCCAGATTATGCCCAATATGCTTCAGAGATTATGCCCCCATATGCTCCAGATTATGCCCCCATATATTCCACAGATTATGCCCCCATATGATCCACAGATTATGCCCCCATATGCTCCAGATTATGCCCCCATATGTTCCACAGATTATGCCCTCATATGCTCCAGATTATGCCCCATATGCTCCATATTATGCCCCCATATGTTCCACAGCTTATGCCCCCATATGTTCCATATTATGCCCCCATATGTTCCACAGCTTATGCCCCATATGCTCCATATTATGCCCCCATATGCTCCAGATTATGCCCCCATATGTTCCACAGCTTATGCACCCATATTATGCCCCCATATGTTCCACAGCTTATGCCCCATATTCTCCATATTATGCCCCCATATGCTCCAGATTATGCCCCCATATGTTCCACAGCTTATGTCCCCATATGCTCCATATTATGCCCCCATATGTTACACAGCTTATGCCCCCATATGCTCCATATTATGCCTCCATATGCTCCATATTATGCCCCCATATGTTCCAGATTATGCCCCATATGCTGCTGCTGCAAAAAAAAAAAAAATGACATACTCACCTCTCATCGCTAGGGACAGGTGCCGGTGTCACCGATCGCTCAGGACCCCGGCACCTGAGATATTTACCTGCACCGCAGCGCTGCGTCCTCTTCCTGGTCCTCGGCAGTGAATGATCAGGCAGGGGGCGCGGCGCTCACTAACGACGTCATCGCGCCCTCTGCCTGAACATTTACAGCCAGGACGGTGGCACGGGGACTGGAAAATATAGCATATACTCACCCCTCCGCCGCGCGTCCCTGCAGCCTCTCCTCTTCTCCCGGCGCTCTCCACAGCGCTTCCTTCCTACAGCGGTCACATGGTACCGCTCATTAAAGTCATGAATATGTGCATATTCATGACTATAATGAGCGGTGCCATGTGACCGCTGCAGGAAGGAGCCGGAGATCGTGGGAGAAGCAGGGGGGCTGCAGAGACCACGCCGGCGGAGAGGTGAGTATAATCCGACACCCCCGCTCCCCCTCCCCCGCCGACCCCCGTATATGACCCGCGTATAAGCCGAGAGGGGGACTTTCAGCCCTAAAAAATGGGCTGAAAATCTCGGCTTATACATGAGTATATACGGTAGTTATTTTTGAAATTCAGAAATTTAGACCAATCCCCCAAAAATAAATCTGGCATGGGATCCTAGGTTCCACAACCGGCAACCCAGCAAGATAGGCAGCAATACTCTGAACCTCAGTGGCAAGCTGATCTACATGGCCAGCAAACTCCATTGAGGAAAAAAAAAATCCTCCTCAGCACCCAGAGAAAAAGAGGGAAAAAATGCAACAAACAGAGAAAAAAAAATTTCAGACAACTCCCTTTTTTCTTTTTCCTTATACTATTTTTCCCTTCTGTTGAGTACCATATAATTTTCAGTTTGGCCGGTAATACTGTTATGTTTCGGTAGCTGAGGAGAGATTGCAAAATAGCCAAAGAAGCAATACACCAGAGAGGCTGGAAACTATTGGATTGCAGGACCCTAATCTAACCGCAACACTAGAAGTAGCCGTGGAGCGTACCTACGGTGATCCTAGAGCCTCGTCACAGCTGTAGAGATAGCTACATCTAAAGGCAGAAAGATGAATGCTATCTGCCCCGTAGCAGAATCCCCAAAGAAATAGGAAGCCCCCAAACATGTATGAATGAGCAAACGCTGGGGCCCAATCTTTCTAGATAGAAAAGTATAGGAAAGAATTCTGACTGCAACCCAAAAAAAACCCTGACAAAAATACCAACACTTCTGATTAACAAAAAACCTGAGATCACACGATCTCTACCACCTAAATCAGATCTCTGGTGTAACACACAGCAATTCAGCAAACAAAAAGTGACATAGGAAAGGAGCAAAAGTGCAAACACAAACTGAGCACAATTGCAGCACCAGGCCCCAAAAGGGGACCAGGCTGAAGTCTACTGCTAAGCAGAAAACCAGCAAGGAAAATCCAACCAGAGGAAAAAAAGCAGCAAATCACTTATCTGAATGAGAGCAAGAATGCAAGCTGAGCTCCAAGCAAGACCAGGAAGAACAATTGATTACCGGCAGGGCTCAAGGGAGTTCAGGTCTCTTATATCAGACAATTCAGAGCCAGCTGAAGGCCATTCGCAATTAGTTCACTATCCTCAGCAACCACCGGAGGGAACCCCAGCTCAGAAGTCGCCTCCAGAGTATTCACAACAGTCCCCTCACCCCCCAATCCTGATATGCATGGTCCCCTCAGCCCCCAATCCTGATATGCATGGTCCCCTCACCCTCCAATCCTGATATGCATGGTCCCCTCACCCCCCATTCCTGATATGCATGGTCCCCTCACCCCCAATCCTGGTATGCATGGTCCCCTCACCCCCCAATCCTGATATGTATGGTCCCCTCACCCCCCAATCCTGGTATGCATGGTCTCTCACCCCCTATCCTGATATGCATGGTCCCCTCATCCCCCAAACCTGATATGCATGGTCCCCTCGCCCCCCAATCCTGGTATGCATGGTCCCCTCACCCCCATTCCTGATATGCATGGTCCCCTCACCCCCCAATCCTGATATGCATGGTCCCCTCACCCCCCAATCCTGGTATGCATGGTCCCCTCACCCCCAATTTTGGAATGCATGGTCCCCATACCCCCCAAACCTGATATGCATGTTCCCCTTACCCTCCAATCCTGATATGCATGGTCCCCCACCCCCCAATCCTGATATGCATGGTCCCCTCACCCCCCAATCATGGTATGCATGGTCTCATCACCCCCAATCCTGGTCAGGTAAGTATGTAAGTATTGCTTCGGAGATCGCGGTTTGCATTCAGTGTCTACGCGTACCGCGATCTCTGGCACCATACACAATCCTCACCGCTGGATGCCATCTTCTGTCTGGAGCCAGACTGTGCAGGCGTAATATTCCGTCCATGTGACCTGGTACTTTATTCCCATGGACGGAATAGTACGTCAAGGGCGATCAGCTGCACTCCCGGGGGGAGCGCAGCTGATCGCCGCCGGGTGTCAGCTGATTATCACAGCTGACACCCAGCACTATGTGTCAGGAGTGGTCACGGACCGCTCCCGGCACATTAACCCCTGGCACACCGCGATCAAACATGATCGCGGTGTACCAGGGGCACAGGGGAGCATTGCGCAGGGAGGGGGCTCCCTGCGCGCTCCCCTGAGACCCTCAGAACAGCGCTATGTGTCATGCTGTTCCGAGGGACTCTCCTCACTGCAGGATCCCGGATCCAAGATGGCCGCCGGGTCCTGCAGGGAGGCGGCTTCCTCAGTGCCTGCTGAGAGCAGGCACTGAGAAGCCTCCAGCACTGCCTGTGCGATCGCTGGTGTGACAGAGTGCTGTGCACACTGTCACACCAGCGATCTGACCCTACACAGTGATGTCCCACCCTGAGACAAAGTAAAAATGTTAAAAAAATAAAAATAAACATGTGTAAAAAAAAATTCCTAAATAATGAAAAAAAAAAATATTCCCCAATAAATTCACTTCTTTAATGTAAAAAAAAACAACAACAATAAAAGTACACATATTTAGTATCGCCGCGTCCGTAATGACCCACCCTATAAAACTGTCCCACTAGTTAACCAATTTAGTGAACCCCTTAAAAAAAAAAAAAAAACAAGTCTAAAAAACAATGATTTATCATCATACTGCCGAACAAAAAATGGAATAACACGCGATCAAAAAGACGGATATAAACAAACATGGTACCGCTAAAAACGTAATCTTGTCCCGCAAAAAAACGAGCCACCATACAGCATCATCAGCGAAACAATAAAAAAGTTATAGCTCGCAGAATAAAGCGATGCAAAAATAATTATTTTTTTATATATAATCGTTTTAATTGTATAAAAGCGCCAAAACATAAAAAAATGATATAAATGAGGTATCGCTGTAATCGTACTGACCGAAGAATAAAACTGCATTATCAATTTTACCACACGCGGAACGCTATAAACGCCCCTCCCCCAAAAGAAACTCATGAATTGCTGGTTTTTGTTCATTCTGCCTCCCAAAAATCGTAATAAAAAGCGATCAAAAAAAGTCATGTGCCCAAAAATGGTACAAATAAAAACGTGACCTTGTCCCGCAAAAAATAAGACCTCACATGACTCTGTGGGCCAAAATATAGAAAAATTATAGCTCCCAAAATGTGATGATGCAAAAACGACTTTTTGCAATTAAAAGCGTCTTTTAGCGTGACAGCTGCCAATCATTAAAACCCGCTATAAATAGTAAATCAACCCCCCCTTTATCATCCCCTTAGTTAGGGAAAAATAATAAAATTAAAAAAATGTATTTATTTCCATTTTCCCGTTAGGGTTAGGGTTGGGACTAGGGTTACGGGTGTGTTAGGGTTAGGTTTGTGGTTAGAGTTATGATTAGGGTTGGGATTAGTGTTAGGGGTGTGTTGGGGTTAGGGTTGGAGTTAGAATTGGGGGGTTTCCACTGTTTAGGCACATCAGGGGCTCTCCAAATGTGACATGGCGTCTGATTTCAATTCCAGCCAATTCGGCGTTGAAAAAGTCAAACGGTGCTCCTTCCCTTCTGAGCTCTGCCATGCGACCAAACAGTAGTTTACCCCCACATATGGGGTATCAGCATACTTAGGACAAATTGCACAATAACTCTTGGGGTCCAATTTCTTCTGTTACCCTTGGGAAAATAAAAAATTGGGGGTGAAAATATCATTTTTGTAGAAAAAAATATGATTTATTATTTTTATGGCTCTACGTTATAAACTTCTGTGAAGCACTTGGGGTTCAAAGTTCTCACCACACATCTAAATAAGTTCCTTTGGGGGTCTAGTTTCCAAAATGGGGTCACTTGTGGGGGTTTTCCACTGCTAAGGCACATCAGGGGCTCTCCAAACGCGACATGACACCCGCAGACCATTTCATCAAAGTCTGCAATGCAAAACGTCACTACTTCACTTCCGAGCCCCAACGTGTGCCCATACAGTAGTTTTATCCCACATATAGGGTATCAGCGTACTCAGGACAAATTGGAAAACAACTTTTTGGGTCCAATTTCTCCTGTTACCCTTGGGAGCATAAAAAACTGGGGACTAAAAGATCATGTTTGTGGAAAAATATGATTTTTCCCACAAAAATGATCTTTTAGTCACCAATTTTTTATTTTCCCAAGGGTAAGAGGAGAAATTGGACCCTAAAAGTTGTTGTCCAATTTGTATCGAGTACGCTGATACCCTATATGTGGGAGAAAACTACGCTTTGAACCACCAAGTGCTTCACAGAAGTTTATAACACCCGGGTGTGAAAATAAAAAAAAATAGGATTTTTTATTTTCATGCCCAGGCATTATAAACTTGTGTGTAGCACTTGGGGGTTCAAAGTGCTCACCACAGATCTAGATAAGTTCCTTAGGGGGTCTAGTTTCCAAAATGGGGTCATTTGTGGGGGGTTTCCACTGTTTAGGCACATCAGGGACTCTGCAAACTGAACATGACACCCATCAAAGTCTGCATTCCAAAACGTCATTACTTCCTTTCCGAGCTCTGCGGTGCGTCCAAACAGTATTTCTCCCCCACATATGGGGTATCAGCGAACTCAGGACAAATTGGACAACAACTTTTCGGGTCCAATTTCCTTGGGAAAAATCAAAAATTGGGGACAAAAAAATCATTTTTGTGGATTTTTTTTTTTTCAAACCCAGGCATTATAAACTTTAGTGAAACACTTGGGGGTTCAAAGTGCTCACAACAGTTCTAGATAAGTTCCTTAGGGGTCTAGTTTCCAAAATGGTGTCACATGTGGGGGGTTTCCACTGTTTAGGCACATTAGGGTTTCTCGAAACGCGACATGGAGTCCAATCTCAATTCCCGCCAATTTTGGTTTGAAAAAGTCAAACGGTGCTCCTTCCCTTCTAAGCCCTGCCGTGCGCCCAGACAGTGGTTTTCCCCCACATATGGGGTATCGGCGTACTCAGGAGAAATTGCACAACAACTTTTTCTGTCCATTTTCTCCTTTTACCCTTGTGAAAATAAAAAATGTGTTTGTAAAATATAATTTTTGTGACTAAAAAGTTAAATGTTCATTTTTTCCTTCCAAGTTGCTTCAGCTCCTGTGAAGCACCTGAAGGGTTGATAAACTTCTTGAATGTGGTTTTGAGTACCTTGAGGGGTGCAGTTTTTAGAATGGTGTCACTTTTGGGTATTTTCTGCCATATAGACCCCTCAAAGTGACTTCAAATGTGAGGTGGTTCCTAAAAAAATGGTTTTGTACAATTTGTTGTAAAAATGAGAAATCGCTGGTCAACTTTTAACCCTTATAACTTCGTAGCAAAAAAAAATTTGGATTCAAAATTGTGCTGATGTAAAGTAGACATGTGGGAAATGTTATTTATTAACTATTTTGTGTGACATATTTCTCTGTTTTAAGGGAATAAAAATTAAAAGTTTGAAAATTGCAAAATTTTAAAAATTTTCGCCATATTTCCATTTTTTTTCATAAATAACGGCAAATTATATCGAAGAAATTTTACCACTATCAGGAAGTACAATATGTCACGAGAAAACAATCTCAGAATCGCGAAGATCCGTTGAAGCGTTCCAGAGTTAAAACCTCATAAAGAGACAGTGGTCAGAATTGTAAAAATTGGCCCGGTGATTAACGTGCAAACCACCCTTGGGGGTTAAGGGGTTAAGAATGCCTAATAAATGCATTCATTAGTGATGGAATTACAACTGAACATTGCTGATTAGAATAATCAGGTCTCATGTCAAGTGATTACACATATGACAAGTCCTAAATCGTTCTGTCACAACTAATTAGGCCTCTTTCACACATCAGTTTTTTGCAATCAGGCAAAATCCGTCCAATTTTTAAAAAGACGGATCCAGCATAGATTGTAAAAAACTGATGCAACAGGTTTTTAGCCGGATCCGTCGAGAACTTTTGAAAGAGAGAGAGACCTTGGTTTCAGGCTTCCAGGCATGCGAAGATGAAGAAAACGGAGTCTGGTGGCCGGATCAGTCCTATGCCTGATCCGGCACCCATAGACTTGTATTGTATGACCAAGCCTGATGTTCCGCTTCAGGCGCTGTCCGTTGTTTCCAGCGGAAAAAAAAAACATTACGTGATGCGTCCTGTCCGGCCGCTGGAATTAAAATCTATGACGGATCCGGCAGAAAACGGACGAAACGCAAGGACATGCGGCGTGATCCGGCGCTAATGCATGTCAATGAGAAAAAAACTGATCCGGCGGTAAAAAAAACCATCCATTTTTTTAAAAAACAGCCGGATCGCGCCTGGCGGCGAAAAATTGATGTGTGAAAGAGGCCTAAAACAGCAGAGAATGTGACATCACATGTTATTCTAGCCTCAAAATAATCATTATGTCTTCTCACTCCTTTCCTTTTCCAGTACCAAGCAGTGTGGTCCTTAGTGCAACTACTCAGATCCCTGTTCAGACCTCTCCAGGTGTGTATTACAATACACTACTAACCATCCATTATAAGTCACTATTAACTCATTGCCTTTTCCCCAGAAATAGCACCCCTTTTGTCCATAGGCTGTGTCTTGTATTGCAACTCAGACCCAGTTTACTGAATGCATAATGATATAAGCCAGTATGTATAACACACACACTATGTTTGACGCACACATTATGTACAACACTCACTATGTATAACACACACTATAAGGCCGGGATCACACTACCGTAGAATGCAGCTGAGTGCTATGCGAGAAAACATCGCATAACCGTCAGCGTAGTGTTAATCTATGGGGCAGCTCACATCACCATTTATTTTCTCAAGCGTATTCGACATGCGTGTAAAATCACAGCATGTTGCGATTGTACGCGTATATAGTCCGAGACTTGCCAATGCAAGCCTATGGGTGCGAGAAAAACTTGGACACCACACGGACCATCAACGTAGCTTGCGAGAAATACGCAAACATTTTCCTCATTTCAGCCCATTGAGCAATTAAATTCAATGGGAAAATCAGTGGGAAATGAAAAGCCATACACATGTCATACGGATGTCATACGGATACATGGGTGTGAGAAAATCGCATCATCGCATTGCAAACGCATTACACACTGATAACCATATGGAGAACACTTGTGCAATTCTCGGCAGGTAAACTCAAACCGATCTTCCATACGTTAAGTGTGACTCCAGCCTTACACACACTATATATAACACGCATCATGTATAACACACACATTATGTATAACACACACATGATGTATAATACGCACTATGTATAACACACAAATTATGTATGACATGCACAATGTATGACACATGTATAATACGCACTATGTATAACACACACATTATGTATAATGCACACACTATGTATAACGCACACACACTATGAATAACGCGCATTTACTATGTATAACGCACATACACTATGTATAATGCACACATTATGTATCACACACACACACTATGAATAACGTGCATATACTATGTATAATGCACACATTATGTATAACGCACATGTGTGGCCCAGCTATGTCAGGCACACATATCCAGGAAAATGCACAGGAAGGTAACCGCAACGCTTGATATCCATTCATTTCACTCGCACTTTTAGTCCAGTCTGGACTTGGAGGATACTGAGAGCTGCTCAGCGAGCTCTGGAGAAAGCTGACATTTCCATCAAGAGCTACAAGTGCTTATGTTAAGAGCGGGAAGCAGGGTGAAGGGCATAGTGGAGAAGACAGAGAGCAGTGCATCAGGTATTGGACTACCTGCACTAATTCACCGGACACCGGAGTCCGAAGCATTGCTAGAGCTTCATGCCTAGTGATAAGAAATCCGGAGGCTTTCTGGACTACAGGTCACAGAGAGCAGCCCTAAGTGCTGATACGTAACCGGAGTCAGGGAGAACGGGGACTTTGAGTCAAGCGCCAGACAAAAGTAAGGACTTAGTTCTCTCAACATCTGAGAATCAGAGACATAGAAGGCTCCACCACAATGTCAGCCGGGCTTTGCAGCTATTGAGAAAGCTTTAGATTGCAGAGTTAACTTCGCTTCATGCAAGTTTGGACTCAGAGATATATATGAAGTAAAGGAGGCCTCTAACCTGCTCAGCGGTTATCCCGAATGTGCATTCTCCACCCCGACCAGCTTCCCGGGATCTTCCTGAACCATCTACCAGTAAAGGTATGAAAAGAAGCTGCATTGTGTGTGATTGAATTCTTAACTACACCCTGCATTATCACCATAGACTTCCAGGGACCAGTCTCACCTGTGGGAGACTTACCACCCAGCTGCCCCATAACATCCCCTGTGAAGATCCTTATAGCAGCGCTGGTCCAATTGATCAGATACCACAGGTGGCGTCACGACCTACCTAACCTAATGTGAACATACCTCTATTAGGCTGATATCTGAATTTCTGGGTGAATATGCACCTCTGTCAGTAATGCCTGCATTTATGGGTAAAGTAGGGAGCTGGTGTAATTAAAATCACCACTGGTGGGGGCGGAGTGCTCGGTCAGCAAGCTAACATTCAAAAGACAAAAAAACCTGACTGGCACTTCCAGACTAATGTGAACTAGGTGCAAACCAAAGGAGCTACCCTCATGTAAAACATCCAAAAAAAGGCTGCACTCAAGCATACTAAAGCATGACAACATAGAATACATGAAATTTAGAATAGCAATATGGCTTTGGAATATAAGGAAAAATTTGAGACGCTTAGTATAAACATTTGGCCAAACATTTTAAAGCCCAACAACCATCGTCAAGGTGGTCTCAATTCTGTTGAGTCCCTAACCTAATGTGAACATACCTCTATTAGGCTGATATCTGAATTTCTGGGTGAATATGCACCTCTGTCAGTAATGCCTGCATTTATGGGTAAAGTAGGGAGCTGGTGTAATTAAAATCACCACCTGGTGGGGGCGGAGTGCTCGGTCAGCAAGCTAACATTCAAAAGACAAAAAACCTGACTGGCACTTCCAGACTAATGTGAACTAGGTGCAAACCAAAGGGAGCTACCCTCATGTAAAACATCCAAAAAAAGGCTGCACTCAAGCATACTAAAGCATGACAACATAGAATACATGAAATTTAGAATAGCAATATGGCTTTGGAATATAAGGAAAAATTTGAGACGCTTAGTATAAACATTTGGCCAAACATTTTAAAGCCCAACAACCATCGTCAAGGTGGTCTCAATTCTGTTGAGTCCCTAACCTAATGTGAACATACCTCTATTAGGCTGATATCTGAATTTCTGGGTGAATATGCACCTCTGTCAGTAATGCCTGCATTTATGGGTAAAGTAGGGAGCTGGTGTAATTAAAATCACCACCTGGTGGGGGCGGAGTGCTCGGTCAGCAAGCTAACATTCAAAAGACAAAAAACCTGACTGGCACTTCCAGACTAATGTGAACTAATTGCTATTCTAAATTTCATGTATTCTATGTTGTCACACAATATGTATAATACGCACTATGTATAACACACTATGTACAGTCATGGCCAAAAGTTTTGAGAATGACACAAATATTAATTTTTACAAAGTCTACTGCTTCACTTTTTCTAATGGCAATTTGCATATACTCCAGAATGTTATAAAGAGTGATCAGCTTAACAGCAATTACTTGCAAAGTCAATATTTGGCTAGAAAATGAACTTTATCCCCCAAAACACATTTCAACATCATTGCAGCCCTGCCTTAAAAGGACCAGCTAACCTCTTTTCAGTGATTGCTCCATTAACACAGGTGTGGGTGTTGATGAGGACATGGCTAGAGATCAATCAGTCATGATTAAGTAAGAATGACATCACTGGACACTTTAAAAGGAGGCTGGTGCTTGGCATCATTGTTTCTCTTCTGTTAACCATGGTTATCTCTAAAGAAACATGTGCAGTCATCATTGCAATGCACAAAAATGGCCTAACAGGGAAGAGTATCGCAGCTAGAAAGATTACACCTCAGTCAACAATCTATCGCATCATCAAGAACTTCAAGGAGAGAGGCTCCATTGTTGCCAAAAAGGCTCCAGGGCGCCCAAGAAAGACCAGCAAGCGCCAGGACCGTCTCTTAAAAGTGTTTCAGCTGCGGGATCGGGCTACCAGCAGTGCAGAGCTTGCTCAGGAATGGCAGCAGGCAGGTGTGAGTGCATCTGCACGCACTGTGAGGCGGGAGACTCTTGGAGCAAGGCCTGGTCTCAAGTAGGGCAGCAAAGAAGCCACTTCTCTCCAGAAAAAACATCATGGACAGACTGATATTCTGCAAAAGGTACAGGCAGTGGACTGCTGAGGACTGGGGTAAAGTTATTTTCTCTGATGAATCCCCTTTTCGATTGTTTGGGACATGAGGAAAATGCCTCATTCGGAGAAGACAAGGTGAGCGCTACCACCAGTCTTGTCTCATGCCAACTGTTAAGCATCCTGAAACCATTCATGTGTGGGGTTGCTTCTCAGCCAAGGGAATCGGCTCTCACAGTCTTGCCTAAAAACACAGCCATGAATAAAGAATGGTACCAGAATGTCCTCCAAGAGCAACTTCTCCCAACCCTCAAAGAGCAGTTTGGCGATCAACAATGCCTTTTCCAGCATGATGGAGCACCTTGCCATAAAGCAAAGGTGATAACTAAATGGCTCAGGGAACAAAACATAAGGATTTTGGGTTCATGGCCTGGAAACTCCCCAGATCTTAATCCCATTGAGAACTTGTGGTCAATCATCAAGAGACGGGTGGACAAACAAAAACCTAAAAATTCTGACAAAATGAAAGCATTGATTGTGCAAGAATGGACTGCTATCAGTCAGGATTTGGTCCAGAAGTTGATTGAGAGCATGCCAGGGAGAATTGCAGAGGTCCTGAAGAAGAAGGGTCAACACTGCAAATATTGACTTGCTGCATTAACTCATTCTAACTGTCAATATAAGCTTTTGTTACTCATATGTTTGCAATTATATTTCTGTCTGTGATAAAAACATCTGTCAAAAACACATAAAAAGCAGAGGGCAGCAGATCATGTGAAAATATAATATTTGTGTCATTCTCAAAACTTTTGGACATGACTGTACACCACACACAGTGTATGACACACATTAGTTATAACATACTATGTTTAACACACACAATGTATAACACACACACTATGTATAACACAACTAATATGTAACACACACACTATTAAGACAAAAGCAAAGACACAATAGGGCAGATATATACATACGGTACAGACCAAAAGTTTGGACACACCTTCTCATTTAAGGATTTTTCTGTATTTTCATGACTATGAAAATTGTACATTCACACTGAAGGCATCAAAACTATGAATTAACACATGTGGAATTTTATACTTAACAAAAAAGTGTGAAACAACTGAAAATATGTCTTATATTCTAGGTTCTTCAAAGTAGCCACCTTTTGCTTTGTTGACTGCTTTGCACACTCTTGGCATTCTCTTGATGAACTTCTAGAGGTAGTCACCGGAATGGTCTTCCAACAATCTTGAAGGAGTTCCCAGAGATGCTTAGCACTTGTTGGCCCTTTTGCCTTCACTCTGCGGTCCAGCTCTCCCCAAACCATCTCGATTGGGTTCAGGTCTGGTGACTGTGGAGGCCAGGTCATCTGGCGTAGCACCCCATCACTTTCCTTCTTGGTCAAATAGCTCTTACACAGCCTGGAGGTGTGTTTGGGGTCATTGTCCTGTTGAAAAATAAATGATGGTCCAACTAAACGCAAACGGGATGGAATAGCATGCCGCTGCAACATGCTGTGGTAGCCATGCTGGTTCAGTATGCCTTCAATTTTGAATAAATCCCCAACAGTGTCACCAGCAAAGCACCCCCACACCATCACACCTCCTCCTCCATGCTTCACGGTGGGAACCAGGCATGTAGTTTCCATCCGTTCACCTTTTCTGCGTCGCACAAAGACATGGTGATTGGAACCAAAGATCTTAAATTTGGACTCATCAGACCAAAGTACAGATTTCCACTGGTCTAATGTCCATTCCTTGTGTTCTTTAGCCCAAACAAGTCTCTTCTGCTTATTGCCTGTCCTTAGCAGTGGTTTCCTAGCAGCTATTTTACCTTGAAGGCCTGCTGCACAAAGTCTCCTCTTAACAGTTGCGGTAGAGATGTGTCTGCTGCTAGAACTCTGTGTGGCATTGACCTGGTCTCTAATCTGAGCTGCTGTAAACCTGCGATTTCTGAGGCTGGTGACTCGGATAAACATCCTCAGAAGCAGAGGTGACTCTTGGTCTTCCTTTCATGGGGCGGTCCTCATGTGAGCCAGTTTCTTTGTAGCGCTTGATGGTTTTGCAACTGCACTTGGGGACACTTTCAAAGTTTTCCCAATTTTTCGGACTGACTGACCTTCATTTCCTAAAGTAATGATGGCCACTCATTTTTCTTTACTTAGCTGCGTTATTCTTGCCATAATACAAATTCTAACAGTCTATTCAGTAGGACTATCAGCTGTGTATCCACCAGACTTCTGCACAACACAACTGATGGTCCCAACCCCATTTATAAGGCCAGAAATCCCACTTATTAAACCTGACAAGGCACACCCGTGAAGTGAAAACCATTTCCGGTGACTACCTCTTGAAGCTCATCAAGAGAATGCCAAGAGTGTGCAAAACAGTCATCAAAGCAAAAGGTGGCTACTTTGAAGAACCTAGAATTTAAGACATAATTTCAGTTGTTACACACTTTTTTGTTAAATATATAATT
Source organism: Oophaga sylvatica (assembly GCA_033576555.1). Classification (NCBI taxonomy): domain Eukaryota; kingdom Metazoa; phylum Chordata; class Amphibia; order Anura; family Dendrobatidae; genus Oophaga; species Oophaga sylvatica. Next base: position 286,781,209 of record JARQOD010000001.1, read on the forward strand.
CCACATGTGTTAATTCATAGTTTTGATGCCTTCAGTGTGAATGTACAATTTTCATAGTCATGAAAATACAGAAAAATCCTTAAATGAGAAGGGGTGTCCAAACTTTTGGTCTGTACTGTATATATATATATTATATATATATATATATATATATATATATATATATATGTATATACATATATATAGTGGGTATTGAAAATATTCAGACCTCTTTAAATTTTTCATTTTGTTTCACTGCAGCCATTTGGTAAATTCAAAAAAGTTCATTTTTTTCTCATTATTGTACACTCTGCACCCCATCTTGACGGGAAAAAAACAGAAATGTAGAAATTTTTGCAAATTTATTAAAAAATAAAAACTGAAATATCACATGGTCATAAGTATTCAGACCCTTTTCTCAGTATTGAGTAGAAGCACCCTATTGAGCTAGTACAGCCATGAGTCGTCTTGGGAATAATGCAACAAGTTTTTCACACCTGGATTTGGGGATCCTCTGCCATTCTTCCTTGCAGATCCTCTCCAGTTCCGTCAGGTTGGATGGTGAACGTTGGTGGACAGCCATTTTCAGGTCTCTCCAGAGATGCTCAATTGGGTTTAGGTCAAGGCTTTCACTGGGCCAGTCAAGAATGGTTACAGGGTTGCTCTGAAGCCACTCCTTTGTTATTTTAGCTCTGTTCTTAGGGTCATTGTCTTGTTGGAAGGTGAACCTTTGGCCAATTCTGAGGTCCAGAGCACGCTGGAAGAGGTTTTCATCCAGGATATCTCTGTACTTGGCCGCATTCATATTTCCTTCAATTGCAACCAGTCATCCTGTCCCTGCAGCTGAAAAACAACCCCCTAGCATGATGCTGCCACCACCATATTTCACTGTTGGGATTGTATTGGGCAGGTGATGAGCAGTGCCTGGTTTTCTACACACATACCACTCAGCATTATAACCAAAAGTTCTATCTTCGTCTCATCAGACAAGAGAATCTTATTTCTCATAGTCTGGGAGTCCTTCATGTGTTTTCTTTAGCAAACTCTGAGCGGGCTTTCATATGTCTTGCACTGAGGAGAGGCTTCCATAGGGCCACTCTGCCATAAAGACCCAATTGGTGGAGGGCTGCAGTGATAGTTGACTTTGTGGAACTTTCTCCCATCTCCCTACTGCATCTGTTGAGCTCAGCCACAGTGATCTTGGAGTTCTTCTTTACCTCTCTCAACCAAGTCTCTTCTCCCACGATTGCTCAGTTTGGCTGGGCAGCCAGGTCTAGGAAGACTTCTGGTGGTCCCAAACTTCTTCCATTTAAGGATTATGGAGGCCACTGTGCTCTTAGGAACCTTGAGTACTGCAGAAATTATATTGTTACCTTGGCCAGATGTATGCCTTGACACAATTCTGTCTCTGAGATCCTTGACCAGTTCCTTTGACCTCATGATTCTCATTTGGTCTGACATGCACAGTGAGCTGTTAGGTCTTATATAGACAGATGTGTGCCTTTACAAATCAAGTCATATCAGTCTAATTAAACACAGCTGGACTCCAATGAAGGAGTAGAACCATCTCAAGGAGGATCACAAGGAAATGGACAGCATGTGACTTAAATATGAGTGTCTGAGCAAAGGGTCTGAATACTTATGACCATGTGATATTTCAGTTTTTCTTTTTTAATAAATTTGAAAAATGTCTACATTTCTGTTTTTTTCAGTCAAGATGGGGTGCAGAGAGTACATTAATGAGAAAGAAAAATGAACTTTTTTTAATTTACCAAATGGATGCAATTAAACAAAGAGGGAAAAATTTAAAGGGGTCTGAATACTTACCGTACCCACTGTATATATATGTGCACTGCATGTGCAGTATATAATGATATGGAAATATTTATGTGCACATATGCCCCAGACCTGGTGTGGAAGTGACCCTCGGTGAATATTGCAAACAGAAAAGTAAAAGGAAAAAACAAGATTGCGGTCAGTGGTGATAATACAAATGATTTATTGTATACCATTACACAAATATGCAGTGGTTATGAAACAATGCTAAAAGGAGGCGCATATCAACAATTAGATTAATCAGATTACACTGAGAAGCAACCAATGTATGTATGGTATTGTGAAAAAAAATTGCTGCACCTAAGATCCAACATAAATAAGGTTTGCGACATTCAGGAATCTGCAAATGTGTCACAAGAGTCCTACACAATGGTAAGGTCCCAGAAAAGATTACAGAAAATCAAGAAGGAAAAAAGAATATCAGTAAACCAGATGTGATAAACTATGGGTGTGCATAAATATATGTTTAGAGAAGTATGGGATATAAATATGTATCCAGGATATAATCACATGACAAGGGGTATTGGCGAGTCATACTTTATGTCACCCCTGTCCTACCACGCCCCACTTTTCCCTTTCCGGGAAATTGCACTATATGTATAACACACACTGTATATATCATACACACTGAATAACACACATTATGTATAACATGCACTATATACAGTATATAACACACACTGTATATATCAAACACTATGTATTACACACATATAATGTATAACACACACTATGTTTAACACACATTATGTATAACACGACGCACTATCTAAGACACACATTACGTATAACATGCACTATATGTAACACACACTGTATATATCAAACACACTGTATAACACACATTATGTATAATACGCACTATGTATAACACACACACATTATGTATAAAACACATTATGTATAACACACATAAATTATAAAAACTTACATTATCTTTTATTGTGTACAAATTTGGACATGACAAAAATAAATACATATATGATCACCAGTCTATGGTTACATACTTGATGAGGTTCAGGGCTCCAAGGAGATTTATTATACTAAAGAGAATTCCTAGTTGACTCGCAACACATTTCTTTATTTTAATCATTCTTGCCATAAATTAAGATTTCCTTACATCTTCTATGCTATGAGCCCTCCATTAATAGAACATATCTCTAGTTTTCTACACCCTCTAATTTCTTAGTATATGTAAAGTGAAAGGTTTTGCCTTTGCTATAGAGCCATCTTATGTTTATCAGTGGAACTGCAGCTTAGAACACTGTACATTTGACAATTTTTCACCCAATAGCCTGGAATCTCATGAATGTACTGGTCCCAACCTTCAACAGATCTGTTGCAACACAAGCACATTCACTTTCCAATTTCTTATACCTAGTAATAGCCACTGTCATATACATCTTTCACTAAATCTATAAAGAGTTAATAAATTAAAGTATCCTATATATAGCATGCACATGAGAGCTGCATGGTTCATCTGTTATGGTACATGACAATGTCAGGGTCTTAGTTACTTAGCTACTGCTGCACTATTTATACACATTTAAAAACTTTTCCTATCTGGTCTTATTTTCAGCTACAATCAATACTTTCAATATTCTGGCCAATGTATCGAATACAACAGGTGTGTATTTATTGCATATAGGGTGGGGGGTCATATACAATAAGTTTTAAAATTGGTACCATTCTTTCCAGCTTTAAATTTTGCAGTTGTCTACACCACAACTAACCATAGCAGGCAATCTGACAGAAGGTATTTGTCATGTAATCTGAGAGCAACATGATGAGATGTAGGGACAGGGACCCTGATTCTAGTAATGTGTCACTTATTAGGTTGTGTGTTGCTGTTTCAATAAAATCAGTGTTTTATCAGCTAGAGGACTATGTGTTTCGTGCCCTGTAGTTATCTTACTTTTTATAACCCTGCCCCCATCACTGATTAGCAGCTTCCTGCATGCCTCCTGGAGAACAGGAGAAGTCCCCAAAGATTGGAGAAGGGCAAATGTTGTCCCTATCTTCAAAAAGGAAACAAGATGGAACCAGGAAATTACAGGCCAGTGAGCCTTACTTCTATACCAGGAAAGATCTTTGAACAAATTATTAAACAGCATGTATGTAAGTACTCAGATAGGAATACAGTAATTAACCAGAGCCAGCTTGGGTTTGTGGCAAACAAGTCATGCCAGACTAATCTAATTTCCTTCTATGTTGGAATCACTGACTGGGTGGATCAGGGAAATGCGGTAGATATAGTATATCTTGACTTCAGCAAAGCATTTGATAAAGTGTCTCATACTACCCTTATTGAAAAAATTACCAAGTATGGGATTGACAAGGTTACGGTTAGGTGGATTCATAACTCTTTGAGTGGTTGTACTCAAAGAGTTGTAATAAATTTTTGCACATCCAATTGGAATAGTGTTTTAAGTGGGGAACCACAAGGTTCTGTCCTGGCCCCAGTGTTGCTCAACATTTTTATAAATGATCTAGATAAGGGAACTGAAGGTAAACTGATCAGATTTGCAGACAGACAATGCAAAGCTAGGAGGGATAGCTAACACTAGAGAAGGAAGAGAAAGGATTCAGTAAAGGTACTGCCACACTTAGCGATCTCGTTAGCGATCACGATAACGACGCAAGCTAACGAGATCGTTGGTGTGATCACTTTTAGGTCTCTAGTAGCTGCCAAACAGGAGATCTCATAAACGACACATCAGCGGTCAGCGATCTCTTTAACGACTTTGGCGGTCGTTAGGATGTCATTAGCATGTACTGAGCGCTTCTGATTCATAGGAATTTCCAGCATCGCTCCTGCTCTCTGCGTCCTGCTAGCCTGCTTTGCAACTTCTGCGATCCTCTCTGTGACGCAAAAGAGAACCTACAGATATTGCGATCCACTCCGTGACGCTAAAAACCCTAGTCCCGCCTGCGCCGCTGTCATATGCGTCACAAACGAGGTCGCTCGTCGTTCGCAAAAGGTGCCAAACACAGCGATATAGGCTCACCAGCGGGACGCCAACGATCAAAAAACAGTCCAGAACGCTAGTGAACGATCAGCGACATCACAGCAGGGGCCACATCGTTGCTACATGCCACACACAACGAGGTCGCTAATGAGATCGCTAAATAGTGACGTTTTATTTTAGCGAACTCGTTAGCGATCTCGTTAGCGATCTCGTTTAGTGTGGCATACCCTTAAGATCTAGTAAAGCTTGAACAATGGGCAGCGACTATTAAAATGGTATTTAACAGAGAGAAATGCAATATTCTACATCTGGGCAAGAAAAATGAAAATTACATCTACAGAATGGGAGGAATAGAACTAAGTAACAGCACTTGTGAAAAAGACTTGGGTATACTAATAGATCGCAGACTGCACATGAGTCAATAGTGTGATGCAGCAGTAAAAAAGGCAAACACAGTTCTAAAGATCCCCCTCTATTCCTCATTGGTCAGGCCTCATCTGGAATACTGTGTCCAGTTCTGGGCACATTTTAAAAACAACATTGAAAAACTGGAGGAAATTCAGAGCAGAGCTACCAGAGTGGTGAGTGGACTGCAAAGTATGTCTTATGAGGAACGGTTACAGGATTTGGGAATGTTTAGCTTGCAAAAAAGAAGGCTAAGAGGAGACTTAATAGCTGTCAACAAATCTCTGAAGGGCTGTCACAGTGTAGAGGGATCATCATTCTCATTTGCACATGGAAACACGAGACGCAATGAAATGAAACTGAAAGGAAGAACACACAGATTATATATTAGAAAAAACTTTTTGACAGTAAGGGTGATCAATGAGTGGAACAGGCTGCAATGAGAGGTGGTGAGTTCTCCTTCAATGGAAGTCTTCAAACAGAGGCTGGACAGACATCTGTCTGAGATGGTTTAGTGAATCCTACATTGAGCAGGGGGTTGGACATGATGACCCAAGAGGTCCCTTCCAACTCTAACATTTTATGATTCTATGATGTGTACCCAGAAAGCTGCCAATCATTGATGTGGGTGGGGTTACACAGGGCTTAGCATTCTGAGCAATGCTAGATCTGGTCAGATAATCAGTGATTTTATTAAAACTACAGCAAGCAGCACAGTAAGTCATATCACTGGAATCAGTGTCTCAGACCCTACATCATGCTGCTCTCAGATTACATAGAAAAACCTGCTGACGAATTCCCTTTAAGGTCAATTCGGTAAGTGGCACAGATTTGTATAAAGCTAGCATAGTAAAAATGAATCTATACTACAAAAAAACTTTGTTTATTGATTTTACCAATTTATGCAAAGTGTATATAACAGATATTACTACATTCCAGTAAAATGTACAAAATTATTGTTTTACTATTTTATTAGTAGATTGTATGAGAGACTTTACTGCAGCGCCACTTGGTGTTAATAAGTAAAACTGCTACTTACCCAAGGCCCCTGCATTAGGGTTTGCTCACATCTGTGTATATAAGCTTGCTGAGATTCTCAGCCAGAAATTTTGGCGAGTGTCAGGCGAGTATTATGCGTTTTTTTTTTCCCCCTAGCACCTGAATGTTATGCGAGTGGTTTTTTTTCTCATATACCATCATATGACATGCGTATAAAGTTTGTATGCAATGCGTTTTTAACATCATGCAGTAATTCTCTGTCATTTCAAGCTAGTTTTCTAACTAATAAAGCAATCTTATATACAGATATGTCGTCACCATGTATTGTGGGAAGTTCTGAGACGTTGTGTCTGCTCCAAATTAAATTGCAAAATCCAAGTACGGTACATATACAAAGAGAGGGAACCACACTGACACACTTAATATCAGAATAGAACTCCTTTGTTACATCATTTGGTCAGGGTTTATATAGGTTTTTAATCGTCATACATTGTAACAATAAAACTGACTCAGCTTATCTCTAAATATCTGCTGGCATTAGCATACATACATTTAATTGGCTAAAGTTAACACTATGGACTCCCAGCTTTTAGGATGTAGGTGTGGCTCTACACCTTATGGCCCCGTCACACAGAGCGACACACCAGCGATTCCGACAATGATATGCACTTGTCAGGATCGCTGGTGTGTCGCTACATGATCGCTGGTGAGCTGCCAAACAGGCAGCGATCAGGACAGCGACACTGCGGGTAACGTCGCTTAGTTACCCGCAGTGTACGTTGGATACCAGCCGCTGGTGCAGGGTGCTGGTAACCAAGGTACACATTGGGTTTCCAGGCACTGCGCGACACCTGGAAACCCGATGTGTACCTTGGTTACCAGCTCCCCTGCAGCAGCGCGCTGGTATCCAACGTACACATCGGGTTTCCAGGCGCTGGGCGGCGCCTGGAAACCCGATGTGTACCTTGGTTACCAGCTGATCACTAGTTTCCTGCCTGCCACACGCAGCGATGCGTGCTGGCCAGCAGGAGAACAACGATCAAAAAAATGTCCTGGCCTTTGGACAACGATCAGCGATACCCAGCAGGGGGGCCGGTCGCTGATCAGTGTCACACACAGCGATATCGCAGGGGAGATCGCTGTTGCATCACAAAACTAGTGACTCAGCAGCGATCTCGCTAGTGAGATTGCTGTGTGTGACGGGGGCTTTAGTTTTATTTCTTAGTTATCTCAAAGACTTTAGACAAAGACATTCCTAAGACCCCTCTATCTAAACATAGACTCCATTTTGCAAGCAAGGAGATGCACGTACAAAAGCCAAAATGGAGTCAGGATAGATAAAAATAAATCCTGCTCTGCAAATGGCCCTATGAATGATTAATAGCTGCTGCTGTAAGAAACAGATTGTATATTGACAGCATACGGACGATAAGTAAGAAAAAAAATCATCTGGATGAAACTGAATGATTTTTAATGCACTTGTGTGAACCTACCCTATGAGTAAATATTTCAAAGCCATACCTGACTAAGGTGGTAGATAATCTGTGCCTATTGGCTTTTGTGATGTCAATTTTGCACTGCCTGCAGCTTACAATTAGAGATGATCGAACCCGAAATGTAAAATTTGGGGGTTCGTACTGGAACCTAGTGTCCGATGCTGAAATCTGAACACAGACATGTCACAGAAGTCTGTTTTTGTGTTCAGAGCTTGAATGTTGAATAAAGCTTGTTGAAAGCCTGCGGCGCAGCAAATCAACAATCTTTTAAGGCTGTGGGCACTATCTCAGCCATCACAACCATGCCGAGTATTACCGCTGGATCACGGGTAGAGCCACCATTGTGCTCTGACTAGGGACAGGGAGGGAAAGTGTTAGGCTATGGTCACACTATCAGCATTTGGTCAGTATTTCACATCAGTATTTGCAAGCCAAACCCAAGAGTGGGTGAAAAATGCAGAATTGGTGCTCGTGTTTATATTATACTTTTTCCTTGATTGTCCCTCACCTGGTTTTTGGCTTAGGCCTCTTTCACATTTCCGGCGGGCGCCTTGCGGCGCCCCCGGCATTTTGCCGCAGCGCCGCATCTGAAAATCTGATGCGCCGCATGCGGCTTTTTTCGCATTGACATGCATTAGCGCCGGATGGCGCCGCATGTCAATGCGTTGCATGCGGTTTTGTCCGGATGCGGCGCAAATGTACATTGCGGCGTCTAGAAAAAACGCTGCATGTAACGTTTTTTGTTTTTGCCGGATGGTCTCTTATCTCTCCAAGCATCAGAAACCATCCGGCAAAAAAACCCCATTTTGGCCGCCGGAAGTGTGAAAGGTTTTCAGATGCGGCGCTGCGGCGCCCGCCAGAAATGTGAAACTAGCCTTACTGATGTGAAGTACTGACCAAATACTGAAATTATGATCATAGCCTTAGTGTTAACTTCTATGGGCTTACTCTGTAAACAGCCTCTGTAGGGTACTCTTCACCAAGCTCTGTGGGGATATTCTGAAAACAGACTAGGTGGGGGTACTCTGCAGCAGGCTCTGTGGGGGTATTCTGAAAATAGGCTCTGTCGGGGTACTCTGCATAAAGGCAGTGTAATAATCGGATGGCCACTCTCTCTGTATACAGTCCATGTAATTCTCTGCACTTTTTTGGGGCGCAAAGAATGAGGAGAGCATCAAATAGGGGCCGTGGTGCTGCTGATGGTGCAGCTACAAAACAGAAGAAAAAGGCACATACTATACACCAGGGAACACCTGAATCACACAAATAATTGTATATTTATTGAGAAACTGCATTAACAACCAAAAATTAAAAACACTTAAAATAGAGACAACCAATCACCCGACAAGTAAGGGTTCATGGCCCCCTCAACCCCTCAAAACAATATACAACATAAATTACATCATACATAATGTAAAACAGAATATAACGATGTGTCTCCCCCAAAGGTCCAAATATAGGAAAGGAAAATGTAATTGAACAAGGTGCAAATATAAGTAAACCTGCACCAAATATAAATATAGGCTCTAATTAGAAAAACAAATATCCTTAATAAACTAAGCAATTAATGCACATAAATAAATGCAAAGAAATCACAACCCATATAGAAACCAAAAAATAACATGATCGCTCAAAAAAACATGACCAATGTTACCAAACCAGAAAAGAGGGAGAGGATAAGGAGAGGTGGGGGGCCAGAGCCCAACGCGTGTCGCCACCAAAGTGGCTTCGTCAGTGGCGACACGCGTTGGGCTCTGGCCCCCCACCTCTCCTTATCCTCTCCCTCTTTTCTGGTTTGGTAACATTGGTCATGTTTTTTTGAGCGATCATGTTATTTTTTGGTTTCTATATGGGTTGTGATTTCTTTGCATTTATTTATGTGCATTAATTGCTTAGTTTATTAAGGATATTTGTTTTTCTAATTAGAGCCTATATTTATATTTGGTGCAGGTTTACTTATATTTGCACCTTGTTCAATTACATTTTCCTTTCCTATATTTGGACCTTTGGGGGAGACACATCGTTATATTCTGTTTTACATTATGTATGATGTAATTTATGTTGTATATTGTTTTGAGGGGTTGAGGGGGCCATGAACCCTTACTTGTCGGGTGAGTGGTTGTCTCTATTTTAAGTGTTTTTAATTTTTGGTTGTTAATGCAGTTTCTCAATAAATATACAATTATTTGTGTGATTCAGGTTTTCCTTGGTGTATAGTATGTGCCTTTTTCTTCTGTTTTGTACTTGCTATTCACATACTCCAGGTTGATACCTTCGTTCTATATATTGGTTAGTTAGTGCCCTCCAACTTTGTTTTTTGTCCGGCTGATGGTGTAGCTGCTACAGGGAGAGGACGTGGTTGATCTGTGCCTGCTAAGCATCCAAATGAAACACCTTCCTCTGGTGAACGCAGGTAACAGGACATTCTGTGCATTTTTGTAGGCTCGAGTACCGCTGGATGAATGGTGAGGCAAGAACAAGTAGAGGCGGTTTTAGATTGGTTGGCTGAGAGTGCCTCCAGTTCCTTTGCTTTGTCTTCCACCCAGTGGCGTAGCAACTGTTCGTGGCGCCCGGGGCGGCAAATTTTAGGCCACACCCCTAGCCACACCCATTTCACTGGTCACACCCATATCCACGCCCTGACCACACCCACTTAGCACTGCTGATCACACTGTTTCATAAACAATAATTATTTATTACTTAGTCATGTACCCACGAGCTGCTCTCCCTAATGCTCTCAATGTACAGTGAAAAACTGAGAGAAGCAGGAAGAGAAGCTCGATGTCACAGGACCATAAGTATAAAAATCGCATATGAGTAAAGTGTCCGTGTGATGACTACTGGAACCTGCAGAGCTGAATCCTGACATTGCAGCTTCTGAATTCTCACAACGAATGCACTGCACACTTTTAGGATTCTTCATTACCGGTGGCGAGAGTACACGGTCATGTCAGCATAAGCATGTGATTTATACACTTCTGGCCACATTCTGACTAGACGTGCCCGGCCTTGCTCCGTTCATTTTCATTGAGTGAGGCCACATGTCTAGTCAGCATGTGACCGCTTGTATGTAAATCACCGGCACGAGAGAATCCTAACAGCGTGCAGTGCGCACTGTGAGAATTCAGAAATTGACTAATTCTCATGTTTTTATTTATGTTAGGAGCATTAAAGGGGTTGTCCAGGTTTGTGCTGAGTCTGCAGTCATTCTATGTGACACAGACCTGGAGAACCCCTTTAATGCTCCTAACAAATAAAGACATGAGAATTAGTCAATTTCACAAATAATATTTACATCCAGGTACCTTATAGATGACGCTGTCTCTGGAGTCGTTCTCCTTTTCTTCATCTTGTCCAGATCCCATGATGAGTTTTCTCATCCACAGCCGTCTCTGCAGATTTCCATCTTCTCCGCTCTTCTGCATCAACTCTCCACACGATGCCCTTAAAGACAGAAGAGTCATTATAATGCACCTAAATAAAAATATCTGCAATATACTGTCGCCTCACACTATTCCCCTCCCTCCTCTCACTGTCTCCTCTCTCCTCTAAAATAACCCCCCATCGCCACTCCAAATCCCCCCCACACATAATGTATCCCCCATCCCCACTCCAAACCCCCCCACACATAAAAGAACCCCCATCCCCACTCCAAATCCCCCCACACATAAAAGAACCCACATCCCCACTCTAAATCCCCCCCACACATAATGTATCCCCCATCCCCACTCCAAACCCCCCCACACATAAAAGAACCCCCATCCCCACTCCAAATCCCCCCACACATAAAATAACCCCCATCGCCACTCCAAATCCCCCCACACATAAAAGAACCCCCATCCCCACTCCAAATCCCCCCCACACATAATGTATCCCCCATCCCCACTCCAAATCCCCCCCACATAAAAGAACCCCCATCCTCACTCGAAACCCCCCCCAATACACACACACTCACACAGTATGTCCCCCATTTATCTTCTGTGGTATCTTCAGCTCCATAATGGAGCACACTCACCACAAATGTTCACCCTTCTGGGCGCCGACGACGAGTGACGTCAGCAGCGTGATCACATGACCTGATCACGCTGCAGACGTCGCTCTGACCCGGCGGTCAGAGCTTCAATTGTACTGGATGTGAGAGAGATGTGAGTACTTCCGATCTCCTCCGTGCCGCCCCCACACATGTGCCGCCTGGGGCGGACCGCCCCCCCCCCCCCCCACGCTACGCCACTGCTTCCACCCGGTCCCTGCTGAAAGCTCAGAGTTTGTACCTGCCCATGGCCATCTGACTTCCACCTCACACCCTCGCAAATCAGCCAAGCAGTCTGAGCCACAAGTCATGCAGCAGTCACTTTTGCTTTTTGATGACTCCGCTGGCTGTGGGCCATCCAATTGACCCTGCCCCAAAAGTGGAAGAGATTGAGTGCACTGATACCAAACTACTTGTTCAGTTTAACGATGAGTATGTGGGAGGGCTTGAACACACGGTCAGCGGACCACCGCAGCACATCTCTGATGATGATGACGAACTGTGTTACTGTGTAATGTCTTTATTGTCTATACTAGTGATGAGCGAGCGTGGTCGCCACTGCTCGATACATGATCAGGCATTAGGGTGATTGGGCATGGTCCTTACTCGAACAAGTATCGCGAGTGTTTGTGCGTCATGTTCAAATCCCCGCCCTGCATGTTTGGCACCTGTTAGACAGCCAATAAAAATGCAGGAATTGCCCGCCATACACAGTAATATCGTAGCCACGTTGGCTACTAGCATTACTGTGACTGGCCAGCCTCATCACTTCATGGGTCTTATATAAGACCCAGTGACCTGATAATAGGCACACTGTCCTCAGGAAGCAGTTCAGGAGGAGTTGCAGTTTTGGATTAGAGGCATCTAGGCCATGTTTAATACTGCTATTGCAGTACTTGAATACTGCTGCTGCACTGTTAAAAGAAAAGTCCTTCCAAGGGCTCAATATTAAGGGTTAGTTTTGGAATGCAAGCATATAGATAATGTTTGTAAAGCACGGTGGAATTTATGGTGCTATGTGAGTAAAATAAATAAATAAATAAATATAGAGCGTGTTTTACCCCTTGGTGATGGAGCCAATTTTGACCTTAATGACCAAGCCAAATTTTTTATGTGATTATAACTCTGGAACGCTTCAACGGATCCCACTGATTCTGAGATTGAAGTACAATATGTCACGAAAAACATTCTAAAAGCTGCACCCCTAAAAGTCTTCAAAACCACATTCAAGAAGTTTATTAACCTTTCAGATGCTTAACAGGAAGTAAAGCAATGTGGAAGGAAAAAAATGAACATTTTACTTTTTTTTCACAAAAATGGTTTCTTTAGCCCCAATTTTTTTATTTTCACAAGAGTAACAGGCGAAAATGGACCCCAAAATTTGTTGTGTAATTTCTCCTGAGTACGCCCATACCCCATATGTGGTGGAAAACGATTGCTTGGGCGCACGGCAGAGCTCAAAAAGGGAACGAGCCACATTTGACTTTTTAAGCGCAAAATTGGCTGTAATCATTAGCATTTGGGGAAACCCCTGATGTGCCTAAACAGTGGAATACCCACACAAGTGACCCCATTTGGAAACTACACCTCTCAAGGAACTTCAAATACATAAAAATTTACAAAATTTAAAACCCATAAAATTTTAAAACATTTTATCATAATTCTGTAACATCAGTTTATGGATACACAATAGCATTACAAAAGATAGACAAAAACTGTACATTATGTGCTTTGTAAAATTGTCAGCTCTTTGAACCCCCAGGTGCTTCACAGAAGTTTATAATGTAGAGGAGTGAAAATAAAAAATAAAAAAATTTCCAGCCAAAAATTTCTTTAAGCTGCACTTTTTGTCATTTTCACAAGGATAGCAGGAGAAAATGGACACCAAAATGTGTTGTGCAATTTCTTCTGAGTACGATGATACCCCATATGTGGTCAAAAACGTCTGTGACAGGGCTAGGAAAGGAAAGAGCACTATTTGTCTGGAATTTGGAGAGCCCCTGACATGCGAAAACAGTAGAAACCCCCCACAAGTGACCCCATTTTGGACATTAGACCCCCACAAGGAATTCATGTATTAGTGTACAGAACATTTTTAACCTACAGGTGATTCACAAAACTTTTTAACATTAAGATGTGAGAAATTTTTTTCAAATTTTTTTCCACTTATTGTTTTAGCGACAAATTTATAATTTACACGAGGGGTAATGGGAGAAATTGCAAGTGCGATATAAGTGATAAGGCAGATTTATTCTATGGGTCAGTGTGATTACGGCGATACTAACCAGCAATAGCACAAAAAGAGGACTTAAAAATCCTCCAAAAATTAAAAAAACAGGATTCCATAATGTGAACAGTGCTGCATACAAGTCTTTATTGTGCATCAATATACCAAGCAGCCGCCCCCTCCATGGATTGGTAGGTTATGAGCGGCTGTCTCATCGGTATTTTTGCACCTGTGTTGCCGTCATCTTAACTATGTGGGTCCACTGCATCCTGATAGTGCATTTGTTTGAAGGCCTTGGCAGGTGAGCATCTCTGCCTTTTTGCTGATTACGGCGATACCAGATTTATATTTTCTTTTTAGGTTTTGTTGCTATCACACAGTAAAAATGTTTTTTTTATAAAACGTAGGTTTTTTCATTGCCATATTCTGAGAACTGTAACTTTTTTTTATTTTTTGACAAACAGAACTGCATGAGCTCATTTTTTGTGGGAAGAGTTGCAGATTTTTTTGGTATCATTTTGGGGCATATCACATTTTTTGATCACTTTTTATTCAGATTTTTCAGACACAGAATTAACAAAAAACAGCAATTCAGTTATTGTCTTTATTTTTCATTTGTTGCCCCGTTTGCCAAGCGGTACCAGTAATAAGACCAATTTGTTCATTGGGTCAGTACGATTACAGCTATACCAGATTTATATAATTTTATGCTTTGCTATTTTTACACAGTAAAAACAATATTTTACAAAAATAAATTTGTTTTCGCATTACCGTATTCTGAGAGCTGTGACTTTTTTATTTTTTTGCTGAATGAGCCATATTATTGCTTGTTTTTTTCAGGATGGTTTGACATTTTCATTTATACCATTTTTTTGGCCCAAATACTAAATGGCCACATTATCAGACTGTTTGCACTGGAAAATTTGCAACTTAGGCTTGTGAACAGTGAAGCCGCAACCTCATGGCAGCGGCCGTACTTCGGTACTCGGTCCCCAGCCTCGACTATTTTTCCCAGTTGGTCATCCCCTGCCTTACACCAGCATGTGTCCGATAACATAACCCATGCCCTGAACAACGCAGTTACTGGGAAGGTCCACTTAACGACCGAGATGTGGCCAGGGACGCTACATTTCCCTGACGGCAGACTGGACGAACCTCGTGGGCTGGGGCCATGTCGGACCCTAGGATGGCACACGTGCTGTTGACTCCAAGGATTGTGGGCCCTTGTTCCATCAGGGTTTCCTATACCTCCAGTTCTTGCACTCCACTTTCTCCTCATCCTCCATCTCCAAATTGTCATCTCGGAGCACGTCACCCATATCAGTCAGAAGCTAGAAGCACTGCAGCACTGCCTCGGATAAGTGGCAACAGTCTCTGCTGAAGCATATTTGTTTAGGTGACAAACAGCACACCGCTGCTGAGTTGTGGAAAGGTATAACAGACCAGACAGATCTGTGGCTCTCGCCACTGAACCTACAACCACACATGGTCTTGTGTGATAATGCGTAAGCTGATGGTGGCTCTGAAGTAAAGCTCACACATGTACCATGCCTGGCCCATGGTATCAATTTAGTAGATCAGCGTTTTCTGAAAACCTACTCAGATTTGCCTGAGCTACTTGTGAAGATACGCCGTGTGTGTGCCCATTTCCGTAAGTCTGTTACAGCTGCCGCCGGTCGGAAATTCTGCAGCAGCACTTGCAAGTGCCAGTTCACCAACTGGTGTGTGAAGTGACCACTCACTGGAACTCCACATTACACATGTTATCAAGGTTTGTAAGCAACAAAGGGCGATAGTAGAATACCAGTTACATCATGCCCATCGGTATTCCGGTCAGCCTCCACACATAACAATCGACGAGTGGGCATGGATGTCTGACATTTGTGAGATTCTACAAAATTTTGAGGAATCAACCACGATGGTGAGCAGCGATGACCCCATAATCAGCCTAACCATCCCACTTCTGTGTCTACTCAATTAAAGAGGAAGCTATGCATGTAGACCAGGTGGAGATGGAGGAAGATAGTACATAGGATGATATTAGCCAGCCATGTCTCATCTCATCTTTTGAGCGCAGATTGGGTGATAATGAGGAGGCTGAGGAGGAGGAAGCTAAGGCCGGAGTCACACTAGCGAGAAATACGGACGAGTGCTATGCGAGAAAAAAATCGCATTGCACTCAGACCAATGTTAATCTATGGGGCAGCTCCCATCAGCCGATTTTTCCTCGGCCGTATTATACGTGCTGAGGAAATCGCAGCATGCTGCAATTTACAGCGTATTACGCCCGTAATGCGCCAATGCAAGTCTATGGGTGCGAGAAAAATGTGGATTATACACGAACCAGAAGTGTGACTTGCGAAAAATACGCTCCTTTAGAAAAGCTGGCAATTCAGTGCGGTATACTGTAAAATCACACTGACAGGTTTAATAAAGAATCGAAAGAATAGATATATACACGTAGAATACATACATATAATATATATATATATATATATAATATATATATATATATATGTCATTGAGACACATATACAGTGCAGACCAAAAGTTTGGACACACCTTCTCATTCAAAGATTTTTATGTATTTTCATGACTATGAAAATTGTACATTTACACTGAAGGCATGAAAACTATGAATTAACACATGTGGAATTATATACTTAACAAAAAAGAGTGAAACAACTGAAAATATGTCTTATATTCTAGGTTCTTCAAAGTAGCCACCTTTTGCTTTGATTACTGCTTTGCACACTCTTGGCATTCTCTTGATGAGCTTCAAGAGGTAGTCACCGGAAATAGTTTTCACTTCACAGGTGTGCCCTGTCAGGTTTAATAAGTGTGATTTCTTGCCTTATAAAAGGGGTTGGGACCATCAGTTGTGTTGTGCAGAAGTCTGGTGGATGCACAGCTGATAGTCCTATTGAATAGACTGTTAGAATGTGTATTATGGCAAGAAAAAAGCAGCTAAGTAAAGAAAAACGAGTGTCCATCATTATTTTAAGAAATGAAGGCCAGTCAGTCCGAAAAATTGGGAAAACTTTGAAAGTGTCCCCAAGTGCAGTTGCAAAAACCATCAAGCGCTACAAAGAAACTGGCTCACATGAGGACCGCCCCAGGAAAGGAAGACCAAGAGTCACCTCTGCTTCTGAGGATAAGTTTATCCGAGTCACCAGCCTCAGAAATCGCAGGTTAACAGCAGCTCAGATTAGAGACCAGGTCAATGCCACACAGAGTTCTAGCAGCATACACATCTCTACAACAACTGTTAAGAGGAGACTTTGTGCAGCAGGCCTTCAAGGTAAAATATCTGCTAGGAAACCACTGCTAAGGACAGGCAACAAGCAGAAGAGACTTGTTTGGGCTAAAGAACACAAGGAATGGACATTAGACCAGTGGAAATCTGTGCTTTGGTCTGATGAGTCCAAATTTAAGATCTTTGGTTCCAACCACCATGTCTTTGTGCGACGCAGAAAAGGTGAACGGATGGACTCTACATGCCTGGTTCCCACCGTGAAGCATGGAATAGGAGGTGTGATGGTGTGGGGGTGCTTTGCTGGTGACACTGTTGGGGATTTTTTCAAGATTGAAGGCATACTGAACCAGCATGGCTACCACAGCATCTTGCAGTGGCATGCTATTCCATCCTGTTTGCGTTTAGTTGGACCATCATTTATTTTCAAAAGGACAATGACCCCAAACACACCTCCAGGCTATGTAAGGGCTATTTGACCAAGAAGGAGAGTAATGGGGTGCTACGCCAGATGACCTGGCCTCCACAGTCACCAGACCTGAACCCAATCGAGATGGTTTGGGGTGAGCTGGACCGCAGAGTGAAGGCAAGTGCTAAGCATCTCTGGGAACTCCTTCAAGACTGTTAGAAGACCATTTCCGGTGACTACCTCTTGAAGCTCATCAAGAGAATGCCAAGAGTGTGCAAAGCAGTAATCAAAGCAAAAAGTGGCTACTTTGAAGAACCTAGAATATAAAACATATTTTCAGTTGTTTCACACTTTTTTGTTAAGTATATAATTCCACATGTGTTAATTCATAGTTTTGATGCCTTCAGTGTGAATGTACAATTTTCATAGTCATGAAAATACAGAAAAATCTTTGAATGAGAAGGTGTGTCCAAACTTTTGGTCTGTACTGTATATATATATATATATATATATATATATTATATATATTTATAGTTCATAGAGTTCTACATAGCAAAATAGCCGCTAAATCAATTGCTGACTTCTGTAAAATCTTTACAGAACCCGACATGATATGACACATGGTTTACACATGTTAAACCATGTCATATCAAAACGATCAAAAAGACTTTCATACTTTTGGATTTTTACACTAGATCTGCCAACTTTTTAAAAAAGGTTGGATCTTTGTGAGAGCGCATGGTGTAGCGTAGAGGAACAGGTTCGCTAGAATTTATGAAACTTTTAACAGAAATGTATTCCAGTCCATGATCGGAGTTCACCAGAGAAGTTGCCAGAACACAAAATCCAATGTCATAAGGATTTAAGGACTGGGAAAGTTCTTAAGGTTTTGTCTTTCCTTTCCATCTTTATGGTTCCTTGACCAATACTAAGACTATCACCTTACATTCCTTTGTTGTGTTTACAGAAAAGGATAGCATCCTGTAATGCTCAAAACATCCAATTTTAATGTCCATAGGTAAAAAAAAAAGATTTTACAGTCTCACATAAAGATTATTCATGTATCTCAAAAACATGAATTGACCATTCCCATTAGAGATTGAAATTTCGTCCTAAAGATGTCTGACGCTCATTATACAATGTATCAGAGGTTTTTTTTTTACATTTGAGCAATTTTTGAATCTAAATAAAATTAATTCTAAATTCTTTTTTTATTTTCTTATTACAACAGCTTGTGGTGTTGGAGGTCCATCGGCATTAACCAGAATAGTAGGAGGAACAGCAGCTACATTGGGTACTTGGCCCTGGCAGGCCAGTTTACGCTACAACGGGAATCATAGATGTGGAGCCTCGCTCATTAGCAATTCCTGGCTGGTGACTGCTGCTCACTGTTTTTCTAAGTAAGTTAAACAATAGAACATACTGTCAGTCATTATGTGAATTCTAGAGTATTTAGCTAACACAAATCTGCCCTATGTGGCCTCAATAGCTCCAAGTCACTTTGAGGGAATTTTAGCTGCAGATTTTGCTGTAGACATTTCAGCTCCATTCATCTAAACTGGTTTGTTTCAGATGAAGTGGACAGTTACAAAATTTTCTGCAATGAAAACAGCATCATGTGAATTCAGCCTTAGGGTAGGTTCAGATCATTAGGTCATGTTCACATAGAGGGGTTTTTTTAGGTGGAAAAAAAGAAGCCCTAGTCAAAAGTCAATACTTTTTTTATGATATTTTTAAATCTGATGCTTTTTTATGTAAAAAGTTTTGAGGCATACCTGGGTTTTTTTGGGGAAGGATTGTGCTTTATGACATGAAAGTGTTAAATTTGCAGCAGATTCCATCAGCAGCAAATAGAATGACATGCCACCTCTTTTTTCACAAGAGGTTTTCATAACCTTTTTGGAAAAAAACTTCCTGTATGAGCAGCAATGTGAATTTCCCACTGAAATCAATATCAAAAGAGTACTTTCAACAGGTTTTTTTTAGGCCGAGGTCACACTTGCGAGTGCAATGCGAGAAACTCGCGCATCCATACCCGACACCGGGACGGGAGTGTGCAGCTGCATGTATTTCTATGCAGCTGACCGTTTCGGTCCGAGTGCCGGCGGCAGTGCTGGGTATTGATGCGAGAGACTCACGCGAGTTTCTCACATTGCACTCGCAAGTGTGACCCCTGCCTTAATGTGAATTTTGTAGAACAGATCCACTTTAAAATCCACATTAAAAACTGTATGTGAACATACCCCAAAGACTTGTTCAGACCTTGCTGTGCTTTTTTTCTGTCAGCTTAGGGAAAAAACGTAGCATTTTACAATGGCAGGAAAATGAAAGGAATTTTTAAAATCTTATGTACTGTATATGCTGCATTTTTTACTCGAGTTTTTTACTTACGTTGTGTTTTTTAAAACTGCAGGATGTCAATACTTTCAATGTTCTTACTGCATTTTTCTCCATTGACCTCATAGACTGAGCAATAAAACATGCATTAAAAACAAGCAGAAAATGCATAAAATATTCAAAAAAATTTCTGTGCTTAATTGCATTTTTAGCTCAGTTATCTACATTTTTCTTGCGGAAAAGAAGGGCAGCAAAACTGTGTTTGAACATTACCCTTAGGGTATATTCACAAGCATAATTTTTTTTCGCATTTTCAAGTGATTGTCTGCGTTTTGGATACCTATTTGTACATGTAGTGTTTTTGTTGCGATTTTCTGCAGCTAATCTGACACAAAATCTGCAGAAAATATAATTGTTGCGGATTGTACCTTATGCATTGCATTTGCAATTATAACCGAAAGAAGGACATTAAATCTAGCAAATTTTAGAGCACAGGTAAGTTTACATGCTGAAAATTTCTGCAATGTTCTGCTGCTACTGTGTTCGCATGCAAATTTACCTGGAATCCACATCATCTGCACTACATGAGCATTTACCCCTTATCTGTTTAATTTATCTAAATAAATCTAAATTCCGATGTTTCTGCAGCATATATCATTATGTTTCCGCAGAAGCAGAGATGTGAATTCTTGGACAGTCGTCTTAGGAACTATTTCTTTAACTTCTGGGTCTGGTTTAAAGCTTCAAAATGTAATTTTCCATGAGAACTACACCATTGGAGAATACCAAAATGACATTGCACTTCTCAGGCTATCAACTCCAGTAAACTTCACGGCATATATCCAAACAGTATGCTTACCGGATACATGGGATTTCTTTCCTGACAACTCTTCGTGTTATGTAACGGGATGGGGGACACTTACCGATGGAGGTTAGAAAACGAAATGTTTCATCAAATAAAAGAAATCCTCGGTGAAAAGTTGTAGACTGAAATGTATAATATTTTTTTCTTTTATTTGTAAAGGGAATTTATCTTCGGTTTTACAACAGGCAGAACTAAAAATCATCAATTCTACTTTATGCGGCAGCTATCAGATGTATGGATATCTTGTAAAGCCTTCCATGATCTGTGCTGGTTATATAGAGGGGAAAATCGATTCATGTCAGGTATGTTTATTGTAACCCTGATCAATAGCGTAGCGTGGGTTGCCATTGTCTAGGGTAAGGCAAGTAAGCCAGTAATAATGCCTCTTCGGTGCCCCTTTAATGTGACACTCCACCCTTGGGCCAGAAAGTGAGTATACATTTCTCATGTATAGTCACCCTACCTGTTTCCCTCTGTTTGGCCCCTGCTGCCTCCTCCAGTCAGATTGCTGATCTTTTCCTCTTGTTTTCAAAATGGCCTCCTCAGCAGTATGAGAAGTACATGGGAAGTCTAAGTCACGGCTCCCCTGCTGTACCTGTGCTGTTGGACAGGAAAGGCAGGGGAAGTGTGCTGTATACTTTTCACTGCACTCCCCATGCCATTGTGGCAGTCATCTTGGAAGCAGGAGGAAAAGAACACTAAAATCAGCATAGTAGGCAGCAGGAGACAAATGGTGGACATGTAGGGAGATCTTACATAGGGTGGTCTTACATGAGAAATGTATTGTCACTTTTCTGTCCCAAAGTGGAGCATCATTTTAAAACAAATAATGTCCTCTAAGTGCCCCTTTAGAAAGTATTAATGACTGCTTAGTACCATTTGAAAAAATAATGAGTGACCGAGTTCTCTCCTCCCCCTGCACTCACACTCACACAGGGTTTTTCAAATGAACAAAGTTCATTTTAATCAATAAATCTTGAAATAAAAATAAGTTCCATAACTGCATGTGTTTGAAAACAATGTCCCTGTCCTGAGATAATCTTATAAATGTGTCCCTGCTGTGTACTGTGTAATGGCTGTGTCTGACCGTACAGGGACATGGTATGGCAGACTATTAATTGATTGATAAGGAATATCTAATCATGTTTTTTTTTTTTTTTTTAAACCCAATCCAATACGCTGATCTAATAAATAAAAAATGTTATTTTCCTTTATTCTAGGGGGACTCAGGAGGACCTTTGGTTGCACTACAATCTAATAACCGGTGGTCACTCATAGGAATTGTTAGTTTTGGCTATGGATGTGCCTTACCAAATAAGCCTGGTGTGTACACTAGGGTGACATATTTGCGGAGCTGGATAAAACAGGAGACTGGTGTGTAAATCGTCCAATCATAAGATAAAATGGACAACATTATATTGTTAACATCCTCCCATACCAAGATTTCACCATTCAGATTTTTAGTTCTACCCTGGGAGACGTGGATCTTCAGCAATGTTATCTTAAACTTTTAATGGTAAAGTATGATACTGAGTAACTCCTATGGAGTGGACCTGTCTGCAGCTAGATGCTGGATCATGCCTATAGTTAAGAGGCACAATTCACCATCATGGACAGTAGGTAGGACAGCGCTCATTTTAATTATGAGTACGAAATTTGAGATTTAACCTTTAAATGTATATAAAAAAAAATAGTTAAAGGGAATCTGTCAGCAGGATTTTATACCACAAACTATTTATATGTGCATGTAGCTCTTTCAAAGACAACTCCAGCATTACCGTTACATGGCCAGACAGTTCCTTCATTGCTGAGAAGTTAGCATTTTAATTGATATGCAAATTGCTATGCTGCATGACTTCAGGCAAAGGAGCTGTCAATCAGGAGGAGGCATCACTGGACTTGGAAAAGAGCTGGAGTGACAGAGGCTTTAGATCTATCACAACTCTTCAAACTCATTTGCATATAAATTCAAGCAATGATTTCTCAGGAATGAATTAACAGACTGGTCATGTAAAGGTATTTCTGGAATTGTCTTTGAAAGAGCTGCATGCTCATATAAATAGTTTTGGGTGTGAAATTCTGATGATAGATTCCCTTTAAGCAAAATGTGATCTTCAAAATGTCATATTCAATGTGTGAATTTAGGCTCCTGGAATCATTTCAGATTATTACTATGTACTTGATTACTTGGTGCACAAGTAGTGATAAAAAATTTGTATATAGATTTTTGTATTTATAAGGCTTTGAAGTAAATAAAATATATAAAAATAAATAAATGGTGTATTTATTGACTTTGCTTCCCTGTCAGTATGCTAACAAAAACTTCCACTTTAGGGCTCATACTCACTGGCGCCGAAAACGGATGATAATCAGACGAAAAAAAATCGGATTCAAATCTGACCAATGTTATTCAATAGGTGAATTCTCATTTGCGATTTTTTTCTCATCAGAAATTGGTGTGAGAAAAAAATCGCAGCATGCTGCGATTTGATGCGATTTTGGCATGATAATCGCTAATGCAAGTCAATGGGTGCGAGAAATCATCGCACAGCACTCGCACCATGCAAGTGCTGTCCGATTTATACGCACCAGTCTCCTTTGAAAAGCCGGCAATTCATCCCCGGCTACTGTAAAATCACACTGACAGCTCACAAAACACTAGATACATACACATAGAATACACATATATATATATATGTACATGTCATTGTGACACATGCATATATATATTTATAGTTCATACACTTCTACATACTGTAATAGCCGCTAATTCAATTGCCGGCTTTTGTGAAATCACAGAAGCCGACATGAAATGATACATTGTTTCCACACAGTTAACCATGTCATTTCATGTATTTTGATATATGGTTTGAACTTACAATTACAAAAGTGTATGTGTGCAAAATTTCTGACATGTAGGGTTTAACTAAAGGTGTAAATTAGTTGAAAAAAAATGCGTGGGCTCCCGCTGTATTTTCTCCACCAGACAGACAAAGCCAGCGAGTGGGGGCAGATAATAATAGCCTAGTGAGGGTACATTTTTTTGTGCCCCCCCTGGCTACTAACATCTGCCCCCAGACATCCCAGAAAGGGCAAATCTCTAATTAGATTCACCCTTTCTGGCACTTTGCCCATCTATTCCCATTGCCCTGTAGCGCGATCGCAGAGCTCAGGGGGGGAGGCAGAGGGTCGGGAGCTCCCTCTGCCTCAGATCAGCGCCCTGCAATGTATTTGCAGGGCCCGATCTCTGCCTTGATGACCCGGGGGTTGTCATTACAACCTCCGGGTCATCTAGCTACGGAAAGCTGCTGTGATCATGGTCACAGCAGCTTTCACTATAGTTACAATGCATTGCAATGCTGGAGCATTGCAATGCATTGTAACTGCAATAAAAAGTAAAAAAGTGAAAGTCCCATAAAGGGACAAGTAAAAAAAAAGCATTTTTTTTAAAAAAATTGTAAAAAAAATATTAAAAAATAATTTAAAAAAAATCCCCTAAAAAATACACATTTTTATGTAATAAAAAAAAAACAAAAAACAAGAAAAACACACATGTTAGGTATCGCCGCGTCCATAAAAATCCCATCTATAAAAGCGTATCCCTAGTTAACCCCTTCAGTGAAAGCCGTAAAAAAAACAAGCAAAAAAGTAGTAAATTATACTTTTTCCAAGCGGTATCATCACACCGCTTGGAAAAAGTGCAATAACACGCGATCAAAAAGTGGGATATAAATTACCATTGTACCGCTGAAAACGTCATCTTGTCCCACAAAAAACAAGCAGCTAAACAGCATCATCAGCGAAAAAATAAAAAAGTTATCGCTCGCGGAATAAACTGATGCAAAAATAATTATATTTTTTCTATAAAACTTTTTATTGTGTAAAAAACGCCAAAACATAAAAAAAATATATAAATGAGGTATCGCTGTAACCGTAGTGACCCGAAGAATAAAGCTGCTTTATCAATTTTACCACATGCGGAACGGAGTAAAAAAAAAAACAAAAAAAAAAAACAACAATTCCTGAATTGCTGGTTTTTGTTCATTCTGCTTCCACAAAAATCGGAATAGGAAGCGATCAAAAAATGTTATGTGCCCGAATATGGTACCAATAAAAACGTCAGCTCGTCCCGCAAAAAATAAACCCACGGAAAACTCTGTCGGCCGAAATATGGAAAAATTATAGCTCTCAAAATACGGCGATGCAAAAATTTCTTACAAAAAAAAGCATCTTTTAGAGTGTGACAGAAGCTAAACATGAAAAAAGGGTGTAAATCTGGTAACGCTGTAATCGCACCGATCCGAGGAATAAAGTCGCCTAATCACTAATAACGCACGAGGAATGGCGTAAAAAAGAAAACCAATTCTTCACCTTTTGTGGATTTGTTCATTCTGCCTCCCAAAGATCGCAGTAAGGCGATCACAGTGGTTCCCCCCCACATATGGGGTATCAGCGTACTCAGGACAAAATGCACTTCAAATTTTGGGGTCCTATTTCTCCTGTTACCCTTATAAAAATAAAAATTTGGGGGCAAAAAGGTCATTTTTGTGGAAAAAAAAAGGATTTTTTTATTTTCACGGCTCTATGTTATAAACTTCTGTGAAGCCCTTGGGGATTCAAATGCTGACCACACATCTAGATAAGTTCCTTGGGGGGTCTAGTTTGCAAAATGGGGTCATTTGTGGGGGTTTCTACTGTTTAGGCACATCAGGGGCTCTCCAAGCGCGACATGACACCCGCAGACCATTCCATCAAAGTCTGCATTTAAAAACGGTGCTCCTTCCCTTCCGAGCTCTGCCATGCGTCAAAATAGTGGTTCCCCCCCACATATGGGGTATCAGCGTACTCAGAACAAATTGCACAATAGCTTTTGGGGTCCTATTTCTCCTGTTACCCTTATAAAAATAAAAATTTGGGGGCAAAAAGATTATTTTTGTGGAAAAAAATATGATTTTTTTTATTTTCACGGCTCTACGTTATAAACTTCTCTGAAGCACTTGGGGGTTCAAAGTGCTCACCACACATCTAGATAAGTTCCTTGGGGGGTCTAGTTTCCAAAATGGAGTCACTTGTGGGGGTTTCTACTGTTTAGGCACATCAGGGGCTCTCCAAACGTGACATGACACCCGCAGACCATTCCATCAAAGTCTGCAGTTGAAAAAGGCGCTCCTTCCCTTCTGAGCTCTGCCATGCGTCAAAATAGTGGTTTACCCCCACATATGGGGTATCAGCGTACTCAGGACAAATTGCACAATAACTGTTGGGGTCCTGTTACCCTTTGGAAAATAAAAATTGGGGTGGAAAGATCATTTTTGTGGAAAAGATATGATTTTTTAATTTTACGGCTCTACGTTATAACCTTCTGTGAAGCCCTTGGGGGTTCAAAGCTCTCACCACACATCTAGATAAGTTCTTTGGGGGTCTAGTTTCCAAAATAGGGTCACTTGTGGGGGGTTTCCACTGTTTAGGCATACAGGGACTCTCCAAATGCGACATGGCGTCCAATCTCAATTCCAGCCAAAAAAGTCAAATACATAGTAACATAGTAACATAGTTATTAAGGTTGAAGGAAGACTTTAAGTCCATCTAGTTCAACCCATATCCTATCCTAACCTGCCCTAACATGTTGATCCAGAGGAAGGCAAAAAAAAACCCAAGTGGCAAACAGTAAGCTTCACATTGGGGAAAAAAATTCCTTCCCGACTCCACATACGGCAATCAGACTAGCTCCCTGGATCAACGCTGTATCTAGGAAACTAGTGAATATAGCCTGTAATATTATACTTTTCAAGAAAGGCATCCAGTCCCTTCTTAAATTTTAGTAAGGAATAACTCATTACAACATTAGACGGCAGAGAGTTCCATAGTCTCACTGCTCTTACAGTAAAGAATCTGCGTCTGTGATTATGGCTAAACCTTCTTTCCTCCAGACGTAGAGGATGCCCTCTTGTCCCCGTCACAGGTCTAAGAGTAAAAAGATCATTAGAAAGGTCTTTGTACTGTCCCCTCATATATTTATACATTGTAATAAGATCACCCCTAAGCCTTCGTTTTTCCAAACTAAATAACCCCAAGTGTAATAACCTGTCTTGGTATTGCAGACCCCCCAGTTCTCTAATAACCTTGGTCGCTCTTCTCTGCACCCGCTCCAGTTCAGCTATGTCTTTCTTATACACCGGAGACCAGAACTGCACACAGTATTCTAAGTGTGGTCGCACCAGTGACTTGTATAGAGGTAAAATTATGTTCTCCTCATAAGCATCTATGCCTCTTTTAATGCATCCCATTATTTTATTTGCCTTGGCAGCAGCTGCCTGACATTGGCCACTAAATGTGAGTTTGTCATCCACCCATACACCCAGGTCTTTTTCAGTGACAGTTTTGCCCAGTGTTTTACAATTAAGCACATAATTATACATCTTATTTGTTCTACCCAAGTGCATGACCTTACATTTATCCCCATTAAAGCTCATTTGCCATTTATCAGCCCAAGCTTCTAGTTTACATAAATCCTCCTGTAATATAAAATTATCCTCCTCTGTATTTATTACCCTGCAGAGTTTAGTGTCATCTGCAAATATTGAAATACTACTCTGTATGCCCCCTACAAGGTCATTAATAAATATGTTAAAGAGAAGCGGCCCCAATACTGACCCCTGTGGTACCCCACTGCTAACCGTGATCCAGTCCGAGTGTGCTCCATTAATAACCACCCTTTGTTTTCTATCCATGAGCCAGTTCTTAACCCACTTACACATATTTTCCCCTATCCCCATTGTTCTCATTTTATGTATCAACCTTTTGTGTGGCACTGTATCAAAAGCTTTTGAGAAGTCCATGAACACCACGTCCACTGCATTCCCTTGGTCCAGTCCTGAACTTACCCCTTCATAAAAGCTTATCAGATTAGTCTGACAAGAACGGTCCCTCGTAAACCCATGCTGATACTGTGTCATGAGGTTATTCAGCTTCAGATACTCCAATATAGTATCCCTTAAAAAACCCTCCAGGATTTTACCCACAGTAGATGTTAAGCTCACTGGCCTATAATTTCCAGGTTCAGTTTTTGCCCCCTTTTTGAATATTGGCACCACATTTGCTATACGCCAGTCCTGTGGTACAGACCCAGTTATTATGGAATCTTTAAAGATTAAAAATAATGGTCTATCTATAACTGTACTTAATTCCTGCAGTACTCGGAGGTGTATCCCATCCGGGCCCGGGGATTTGTCAACTTTAGTGATTTTTAGACGCCGCCGTACTTCCTGCTGGGTTAAGCAGGTGACATTTAATGGAGAAATTTTTTTTATCTCTGATCATGTTATCTGTCATGGGATTTTCTTGTGTAAATACAGTTGAAAAAAGTCATTTAGCATATTGGCTTTTTCCTCATCCTCATCCACCATTTCACCCAGACTATTTTTAAGGGGACCAACACTATCATTTTTTAGTTTTTTGCTATTTATGTAGTTAACCCCTTCACCCCCAAGGGTGGTTTGCACGTTAATGACCGGGACAATTTTTACAATTCTGACCACTGTCTCTTTATGAGGTTATAACTCCGGAACGCTTCAACGGATCTTCGCGATTCTGAGATTGTTTTCTCGTGACATATTGTACTTCATGTTAGTGGTAAAATTTCTTCCATATAACTTGCGTTTATTTTTGAAAAATACGCAAATATGGCGAAAATTTTGAAAATTTAGCAATTTTCAAACTTTGAATTTTTATTCCCTTAAAACAGAGAAATATGTAACACAAAATAGTTAAGAAATAACATTTCCCACATGTCTACTTTACATCAGCACAATTTTGGAATCAAAATTTTTTTTTGTTAAGAAGTTATAAGGGTTAAAAGTTGACCAGCGATTTCTCATTTTTACAACAAAATTTACAAAGCCATTTTTTTTAGGGACCACCTCACATTTGAAGTCACTTTGAGGGGTCTACATGACAGAAAATACCCAAAAGTGACACCATTCTAAAAACTGCACCCCTCAAGGTACTCAAAACCACATTCAAGAAGTTTATTAACCCTTCAGGTGCTTCACAGGAACTAAAGCAACGTGGAAGGAAAAAATGAATATTTAACTTTTTAGCCACAAAAATGATCTTTTACAAACTTTTTTTTTATTTTCACAAGGGTAAAAGGAGAAAATGGACAGATAAGGTTGTTATGCAATTTCTCCTGAGTACGCCAATACCCCATATGTGGGGGAAAACCACTGTTTGGGCACACGGCAGAGCTCGTAAGGGAAGGAGCGCCGTTTGACTTTTTCAAACTAAAATTGGCTGGAGTTGAGATTGGACGCCATGTCGTGTTTGGAGAGCCTCTGATGCGCCTAAACAGTGGAAACCCCCCACAAGTGACACCATTTTGGAAACTAGACCCCCTAAGGTACTTATCTAGATCTGTTGTGAGCACTTTGAACCCCCAAGTGTTTCACAAAAGTTTATAATGCCTGGGTGTGAAAAAAAAAAAAAAAATTCCACAAAAATGATTTTTTAGTCCTAAATTTTTGAATTTTCCCAAGGAAATTGGACCCCAAAAGTTGTTGTCCAATTTGTCCTGAGTACGCTGATACCCCATATGTGGGGGTGGAAAACTGTTTGGGCGCACGGCAGGGCTTGGAAAGGAAGTAGTAACGTTTTGGAATGCAGACGTTGATGGGGGTCATGTTCCGTTTGCAGTGCCCCAGATGAGCCTAAACAGTGGAAATCCCCCACAAGTGACCCCATTTTGGAAACTAGACCCCCTAAGGAACTTATCTAGATCTTTGGTGAGCACTTTGAACCCCCAAGTGCTTCACACAAGTTTATAATGCCCGGGCATGAAAATAAAAAATCCTATTTTTTTCCCACAAAAATTATCTTTTAGTCACTAATTTTTTATTTTCCCAAGGGTATCAGGAGAAATTGGACCACATAAGTTGTTGTCCAATTTGTCCTGAGTACGCTGATGCCCCATATGTGGGGGGGAACCACTGTTTGGGCGCACGGCAGAGCTCGGAAGGGAAGGAGCACCATTTGACTTTTTCCAACCAAAATTGGCTGGAATTGAGATTGGATGCCATGTTGCATTTGGAGAGCCCCTGATGTGCCTAAACAGTGGAAACCCCCCACAAACGACCCCATTTGGTAAACTAGACCCCTAAGGAACTTATCTAGATCTTTGGTGAGCAATTTGAACCCTCAAGTGCTTCACACAAG
Source organism: Oophaga sylvatica (assembly GCA_033576555.1). NCBI lineage: Eukaryota > Metazoa > Chordata > Amphibia > Anura > Dendrobatidae > Oophaga > Oophaga sylvatica. Next base: position 286,811,224 of record JARQOD010000001.1, read on the forward strand.
TTTATAACGTAGAGCCGTAAAATTTAAAAATCATATTTTTTCCACAAAAATGATCTTTTCACCCGAATTTTTATTTTTCCAAGGGTAACAAGACTCCAAAAGTTATTGTGCAATTTGTCCTGAGTACACTGATACCCCATATGTGGGGGTATACCACTGTTTGGGTGCATGGCAGAGTTTGGAAGGGAAGGAGCGCCGTCTCACTTTTTCAACGCAGAATTGGCTGGACGCCATGTCGTGTTTGGAGAGCTCCTGATCTGCCTAAACAGTGGAAACCCCCCACAAATGACACCATTTTGGAAACTAGACCCCTCAAGGAACTTATCTAGATGTGTGGTGAGAACTTTGAACCCCCAGGTGTTTCACTAAAGTTTATAACGTACAGCCTTAAAATAAAAAATCCTTTTTTTTTTTTTACAAAAATGATTTTTTCGCCCCCAATATTTTATTTTCACAAGGGTAACAGAAGAAATTGGAACCCAAAAGTTGTTGTCCAATTTGTCCTGAGTACGCTGATACCCAATATGTAGGAGAAAACTACTGTATGGGTGCACGTCAGGGCTCGGAAGGGAAGTAGTGACGTTTTGGATTGCAGACTTTGATGGAATGGTCTGGGGCGTCATGTCGCATTTGGAGAGCCCCTGATACGCCTAAACAGTGGAAACCCCCCACAAGTGACCCCATTTTGGAAAATAGACCCCACAAGGAACTTATCTAGATGTGTGGTGAGCACTTTGAACCCCGAAGTGCTTCACAGAAGTTTATAACGCACAGCCGTAAAAATAAAAAATCCTTTTTTTTTTTACAAAAATGATTTTTTCGCCCCCAATATTTTATTTTCACAAGGGTAACAGGAGAAATTGGACCCCAAAAGTTGTTGTCCAATTTGTCCTGAGTACGCTGATACCCAATATGTGGGGAAAACTACTGTATGGGCGCATGTCAGGGCTCGGAAAGGGAAGTAGTGACGTTTTGGATTGCAGACTTTGATGGAATGGTCTGGGGGCGTCATGTCACATTTGGAGAGCCCCTGATGCGCCTAAACAGTGGAAACCCCCCACAAGTGACCCCATTTTGGAAAATAGACCCCACAAGGAACTTACCTAGATGTGTGGTGAGCACTTTGAACCCCGAAGTGCTTCACAGAAGTTTATAACGCACAGCCGTAAAAATAAAAAATCCTTTTTTTTTTTACAAAAATGATTTTTTCGCCCCCAATATTTTATTTTCACAAGGGTAACAGGAGAAATTGGACCCCAAAAGTTGTTGTCCAATTTGTCCTGAGTACGCTGATACCCAATATGTGGGAGAAAACTACTGTATGGGCGCATGTCAGGGCTCGGAAAGGGAAGTAGTGACGTTTTGGATTGCAGACTTTGATGGAATGGTCTGGGGGCGTCATGTCGCATTTGGAGAGCCCCTGATGCGCCTAAACAGTGGAAATCCCCAAAAGTGACCCCATTTTGGAAAATAGACCCCACAAGGAACTTATTTAGATGTGTGGTGAGCGCTATGAAGCCCCAAGTGCTTCACAGAAGTTTATAATGTACAGCCGTAAAAACAAAAAAATATTATTTTTTTTACAAAAATAATATTTTCGCCCCCAGTTTTTTATTTTCCCAAGGGTAACAGAAGAAATAGGACAAATTTCACAATAACTCTTGGGGTCCAGAGTACGCTGATACCCCATATGTGGGGATAAACTACTGTTTGGACGCATGGCAGAGCTCAGAAGTGAAGGAACACCGTTTGACTTTTTCAACGCAGAATTGGCTGGAATGGAGATCAGACGCCATGTCACATTTGGAGAGCCCCTGATGTGCCTAAACAGCTGAAACCCCCCAATTCTAACTCCAACCCTAACCCCAACACACCCCTAACCCTAGTCCCAACCCTAATCCCAACCCTAACCCTAATCCTAACTCTAACCCTAATCCTAACTTTAGCGCCAACCCTAACCCTAACTTTAGCCGAAACCCTAACCCTAACCCTAATGGGAAAATGGAAATAAATACATTTTTTTTATTTTATTATTTTTCCCTAACTAAGGGGGTGATAAAGGGGGGTTTGATTTACTATTTATAGCGGTTTTTATGATTGGCAGCTGTCACGCTAAAAGACGCTTTTTATTGCAAAAAGTAGTTTTTTGCATCGCCACATTTTGAGAGCTATAATTTTTGCATATTTTGGCCCACAATGTCATGTGAGGTCTTAATTTTTGCGGGACGAGGTGACGCTTTTATTGGTACCATTTTGAGCACGTGACATTTTTTGATCGCTTTTTATTTCGATTTTTGGGAGGTTAGAATGAACAAAAATCAGCAATTCATGAATTTCTTTTGGGTGAGGCGTTTTTATTGTTCCGCGTGTGGTAAAATTGATAAAGCAGTTTTATTCTTCGGGTCAGTACGATTATGGCAATACCTCATTTATATCATTTTTTTATGTTTTGGCGCTTTTATAGAATAAAAACAATTTTTATATAAAAAATAATTATTTTTGCATCGCTTTATTCTGCGAGCTATAACTTTTTTATTTTTTTGCTGATGATGCTGTGTGACGGCTCGTTTTTTGCGGGACAAGATGACGTTTTCAGCGGTACCATGTTTATTTATATCCGTCTTTTTGATCGCGTGTTATTCCACTTTTTGTTCAGCGTATGATGATAAAGCACTGATTTTTTGCTTCGTTTTTATTTTTTATTTTTTAAGGGTTCACAAAAGGGGTTAACTAGTGGGACAGTTTTATAGGGGGGTCGTTACGGACGCGGCGATACCATATATGTGTACTTTTATTGTTTTATTTTTTTTATTTACAATAAGTAATGAATTTATTGGGGAATATTTTTTTTTTTTATTTTGGATTTTTTTTTACACATGTTTATTTTTACTTTTTTTTACTTTTTTACTTTGTCCCAGGGTGGGACATCACTGTATTTCATCAGATCGCTGGTGTGACAGTGTGCACAGCACTCTGTCACACCAGCGATGTGACAGGCAGTGCAGGACGCTTCCTCATGCCTGCCCTCGGCAGGCACTGAGGAAGCCGCCTCCCTCCAGGACCCCAGCGCCATCTTGGATCCGGGTCCTGGGAGGGAGGAAGCCCTCAGAACAGCGCGATCACATCGCGCTGCTCTGAGGGTCTCAGGGGGGCGCGCAGGGAGCCCCCACCCTGCGCGATCCTCCCCTGTGCCCCCAGTACACCGCGATCATGTTTGATCGCGGTGTGCAAGGGGTTAATGTGCCGGGAGCGGTCCGTGACCGCTCCTGACACACAGTCACGGGTGTCAGCTGTGATAATCAGCTGACACCGGCGGCGATTAGCTGCGCTCCCGGGGGAGCGCAGCTAATCGCCTATGACGTACTATCCCGTCCATGGTCAGAATGGCACGGGTTTTATGGACGGATAGTACGTCTAATGTCAGAGAGGGGTTAAAGAATATTTTGGGATTATTTTTACTTTCTCTGGCAATGAGTCTCTCTGCCTCAATCTTTGCTGTCTTGATTTGCTTTTTACAGAATTTATTCAGTCTTCTGTATTTATTTAATGCCTCATCACTACCTACTTGCTTTAATTCCCTAAACGCTTTTTTTTCGTCCCTTATTGCGCCCCTTACAGCTCTATTTAGCCATAGTGGTTTCCTCCTAATTCTAGCATGTTTATTCCCATAGGGTATATACTGTGCACAGGTCCTATTCAGGATACTAATAAACGTCTCCCATTTTCTTTGTGTATTTTTATGTCTCAGGATATCGTCCCAGTTTATTGCACCAAGATCATCTCTCATCCGTTGGAAATTTGCCTTCCTGAAGTTTAGTGTCCTTATAACCCCTCGACTACACATCTTATTAAAGGATACATGAAAGCTTATTATTTTGTGATCACTATTACCCAAGTGACCCCCAACCCTTATATTTGATATGCGGTCTGGCCTGTTGGATAATATTAGGTCTAGCAGTGCCCCCCCGCTTGTTGGGTCCTGAACTAGTTGTGAAAGGTAATTGTCTCTCATAGTTGCCAAAAACTTATTACCTTTGCTGGAACTACAGATTTCTGTTCCCCAATGTATTTCAGGGTAGTTGAAGTCCCCCATAATAATGACTTCTCCTTGAGTTGCTGCTTCATCTATTTGCTTTACGAGGATATTCTCCGTTGCTTCCATTATTTTAGGAGACTTATAACAAACCCCTATCAGTAATTTATTATTTTTCCCCCCTCCCCTAATCTCCACCCACAGAGACTCTACATCTTCATTAGATTCACAGATATCATGCAGGATGGGTTTTAAGGATGATTTTACATATAAACACACACCCCCACCTCGCTTATTTTTATGGTCATTTCTAAACAGACTATAGCCCTGTAAATTAACCGCCCAGTCGTGGCTCTCATCCAGCCAAGTCTCAGATATCCCCACCATGTCATAATTATGTTCCAACAAAATTAATTCTAATTCCGCCATTTTGTTGGTGAGGCTTCTAGCATTAGTATACATCCACTTTATGTATCTCTCTGTAACCTCTATTCTTTCTTAAATTATTAACTGTTCTAACCCCACCCCCAATGCCACCCACACCCCCAATTTCATTATTTGTGCCCAGGTCTCTATCTGCACTGCCTTCCCCTCCTATAAAATGAATACCCTCCCCCCCAGTCCCTAGTTTAACCCCTTCCCGACCCATGACGCCACGTAGGCGTCATGAAAATCAGTGCCAATCCGACCCATGACGCCTATGTGGCGTCATGAAAGGATCGCGTCCCTGCGGGTCGGGTGACCGGGGTCACTGAAAGGTCACCCGACCCGCCGGCACAGGACCCTTTGTGCTTCACCACAGGGGGGTTGGCTTAACCCCCCCGTGGCCACGATCGCTCTGATTGGCTGTTTAAAAGTGAAACAGCCAATCAGAGCAATCTGTAATATTTCACCAATATAATTAGTGAAATATTACAATCCAGCCATGGCCGATGCTGCAATAGCATCTGCCATGGCTGGACACCGAGCCCTGACCCCCCCACACGGATTCACGGCGGCGATCGGCCGCCGCCACCGAAAGATGGCAGCGGTCGGTCACCGCCGTCACTAAAAGCTCCCCTCGTCCTGGCCTCCGCTGCCCCCACCTTCCGATCCCCCCCCCCTCACTTCCGACCCCCATACTCACCTCTCCCGGTCCACCGATGTCCCTGGATCCTTCCCGGCGGCTGCCCGGGATTCTTCATGGGCGCCGCCATCTTGGAAAATGGCGGGCGCATGCGCAGTGCGCCCGCCGGCCGGCGCATGCGCAGTGCGCCCTGCATAGTCAAAAAATTTATTTTGATCACTGTGATAAACTGTCACAGTGATCAAAATAAAAAAAAGTAAGTGAACCCCCCCTGTCATAGGTAGGGAAAAATAATAAAGAATTTTTTTTTTTTTCCTATTAGGCCCTGTGCACACGTTGCGGATTTTTGCGTGCGTGATCCGCAGCTGATTTCTCTGCTGATCCGCAGCTGATTCCTGCTGACCAGCGGATTGCTGCTGATCCGCAGCGGATTTCGCTGCTGATCCAGCGAGCGCGTGCGCTGATTTCGCTGCGATCCGCAGCTGATTCCTGCGATCCGCACGGATTTCGCTGCTGATCCCGCAGCTTTATTTCGCTGCTGATCCGCAGCTGATTTCGCCCGATTTGCTGCTGATCCGCAGCTGATTTCGCTGCTGATCCGCTGCTGATTTCGCTGCGGATCAGCAGCGAAATCAGCTGCGGATCAGCAGCGAAATCAGCTGCGGATCAGCAGCGGATTTCGCTGCTGATCCGCAGCTGATTTCGCTGCTGATCCGCAGCGGATTTCGCTGCTAATCCGCAGCTGATTTCGCTGCTGATCCGCAGCTGATTTCGCTGCTGATCCGCAGCGGATTTCGCTGCTAATCCGCAGCGGATTTTGCTGCGGATCAGCAGCGGATTTTGCTGCGGATCCGCAGCGGATTTGGCGCTGCGGATCCACAGCAGATCCAGAAACCATGTACAGTACAATGCAAATAAATGGTAAAAAAAAAACGCTGTGCACATGCTGCAGATTTTTCAGCGCGGATTTGCTGCGGTTTTAAATCCGCAGCATGTCAATTCTTTGTGCGGATTCCGCAGCGATTTTACACCTATTCCATTATAGGCGTAAAACCGCAGAGAAAAACCGCAGCAAATCCCCGCTAAATACGCAGGTAAAAGGCAGGTCGTTTTACCTGCGTATTTTAGAAAAATCCGCAAGTGAATCCGCAACGTGTGCACGGGGCCTTAGGGTCAGGCTGGGTTCATATTGCATTATGGCAGTCCGTTAGATGGACTGCGTTTCACCGCGGTATAACGCGGTGTAACGCAGTCCGTTAACGCTGCCATTCACCCCATTTGTGTGCGCATCGCAACGCATGCCATGAAGCGGCATGCGTTCGCGACGTGTCGTCATTCAGTGACGGAGCCTTGGACGCAGGCTGCAGCGTCTGGGCTCCATCACCGCTAGCACAGATGAATCATCGCTGATTCCTCTGCACTAGCGGGTATAGCATAACACGATCGCGTTATGCTATACCGTTACCAGCCCGTCAACGCTACGTGTTGAACGGGCTGGTAAAACGCAATATGAACCCAGCCTTAGGGTTAGAACTAGGGTTAGGTTTAGAACTAGGGTAAGGGTTAGAACTAGGGTAAGGGTTAGAACTAGGGTTAGGGTTGGAATTAGGGTTAGGGTTGGAATTAGGGTTAAGGTTAAATTAGGGTTAGGGTTGGGATAAGCGTTAGGGGTGTTTTGGGGTTAGGGTTGGGATTAGGGTTAGGCTTGTGGTTAGGTTTATGGTTAGAGTTGGGATTAGGGTTAGGGGTGTGTTGGGGTTAGGGTTATGGTTAGGGTTTGTATTAGGGTTAGGGGTGTGTAGGGGTTAGGGTTGGGGTTAGGGGTGTGTTGGGGTTAGGGTTGGAGTTAGAATTGAGGGTTTCCACTATTTAGGTACATCAGGGGATCTCCATACGCGACATGGCGCCACCATTGATTCCTGCAAATTTTGCGTTCAAAAAGTCAAACAGTGCTCCCTTTATTCCAAGCCCCGACGTGTGCCCAAACAGTGGTTTACCCCCACATATGGGGTATCAGCGTACTCGGGAAAAATTGCACAACAACTTTGGGGGTCTAATTTCTCCTGTTACTGTTGGGAAAAAAAATTGGGGACTAAAAAAGTTATTTTTGTGGAAAAAAAATGATTTTTTATTTTCACGGCTCTGCATTATAAACTTCTGTGAAGAACTTGGGGGTTCAAAGTGCTCACCACACATCTAGATAAGTTCCTTGCGGGGTCTAGTTTCCAAAATGGGGTCACTTGTGGGGAGTTTATACTGTTTAAGCACATCAGGGACTCTGCAAACGTAACATGACGCCCGCAGACCATTCCATCAAGTCGGCAATTCAAAACGTCACTACTTCCCTTCCGAGCCCCGAAGTGTGCCCATACAGTAGTTTTCTCCCACATATGGGATATCAGCGTACTCAGGACAAATTGGACAACAACTTTTGAGGTCTAATTTCTCCTGTTACCCTTGGGAAAATAAAAAAATTGGGGACTAAAAGATCATGTTTGTGGAAAAAATATGATTTTTTTATTTTCATGGCCCGGCGTTATAAACTTCTGTGTAGCCCTTGGGGTTCAAAGTTCTCACTACACATCTAGATAAGCTCCTTTGGGGGTCTAGTTTCCAAAATGGGGTCACTTGTGGGGGTTTCTACTGTTTAGGCACATCAGGGGCTCTGCAAAGGCAACATGACGCCCACAGAACATTCCATCAAGTCTGCATTCCAAAATGGCGCTCCTTCCCTTCTGTGCTCTCCCATGCGCCAAAACAGTGGTTCCCCCCCACATATGGGGTACCAGTGTACTCAGGACAAACTGTACAACAACTTTTGTGGTCCAATTTCTCCAGTTACCCTTGTGAAAATAAAAAATTGCGGGTTAAAAAAATCAGTTTTTGAGGAAAAAAATTATTTTTTATTTTCACGGCTCTGCATTACAAACTTCTGTGAAGCACGTGGGGGTTCAAGGTGCTCACCACACATCTAGTTAAGTTCCTTGAGGGGTCTAGTTTACAAAATGTGGTCACTTGTGGGGGGTTTCTACTGTTTAGGCACATCAGGGGCTCTGCCCGCCCGCAGACCATTCCATCAAGTCGGCATTTCAAAGCGTCACTACATCCCTTCCAAGCCCTGACATGTGCCCAAACAGTGGTTCTCCCCCACATGTGAGGTACTAGCGTACTTAGGACAAATTAGACAACAACTTTTGGGGTCCAATTTCTCCTGTAACCATTGTGAAAATAAAAAATATGGGGCTAAATAATAATTTTTTGAGAAAAAAAAATGATTTTTTATTTTCACGGCTCTGCGTTATAAAGTTTTGTGAAGCACCTGGGGGTTCAAAGTGCTCACTGTGCATCTGCATAAGTTTCTTAGGGGGTCTAGTTTCCAAAATGGGGTCATTTGTGGGGGAGCTCCAAAGTTTAGGCATACAGGGGCTCTCCAAACATGACATGGTGTCCGCTAACGACTGGAGCTAATTTTCCATTCAAAAAGTCAAATGGCGCTCCTTCCCTTCTGAGCCCTGCCGTGAGCCCAAACAGTGGTTTATGACCACATATGAGGTATCTGTGTACTCAGGAGAAATTGCCCAACAAATTTTAGGATCCAATTTATACTGTTGCCCATGTGAAAATGAAAAAACTGAGGCTAAAAGAAAATTTTTGTGAAAAAAAAAGTACTTTCTTTTTTTTACGGATCAATTTGTGAAGCACTTGGGGTTCAAAGTGCTCACTCTGCATCTAGATAAGTTCCTTGGGGGGTCTAGTTTCCAAAATGGGGTCACTTGTGGGGGAGCTCCAATGTTTAGGCACACAGGGACTCTCCAAATGCGACATGGCATCCGCTAAATATTCCAGCATATTTTCCATTCAAAAAGTCAAATGGCGCTCCTTCCCTTCTGAGCCCTGCCGTGCGCCCAAACAGTGGTTTATGACCACATATGAGGTATCGGTGTACTCAGGAGAAATTGCCCAACAAATTTTAGGATCCATTTTATCCTGTTGCCCATGTGAAAATGAAAAAACTGAGGCTAAAAGAAAATTTGTGAAAAAAAAAGTACTTTCTTTTTTTACGGATCAATTTGTGAAGCACCTGGGGGTTCAAAGTGCTCACTCTGCATCTAGATAAGTTCCTTAGGGCATCTAGTTTCCAAAATGGGGTCACTTGTGGGGGAGCTCCAATGTTTAGGCACACAGGGACTCTCCAAATGCGACATGGCAACCGCTAAATATTCCAGCATATTTTCCATTCAAAAAGTCAAATGGCGCTCCTTCCCTTCTGAGCCCTGCCGTGCGCCCAAACAGTGGTTTATGACCACATATGAGGTATCTGTATACTCAGGAGAAATTGCCCAACAAATTTTAGGGTCCATTTTATCCTGATGCCCATGCAAAAATGAAAAAACTGAGGCTAAAAGAAAATTTTTGTGAAAAAAAAAGTACTTTCTTTTTTTTACGGATCAATTTGTGAAGCACTTTGGGGTTCAAAGTGCTCACTCTGCATCTAGATAAGTTCCTTGGGGGGTCTAGTTTCCAAAATGGGGTCACTTGTGGGGGAGCTCCAATGTTTAGGCACACAGGGACTCTCCAAATGCGACATGGCATCCGCTAAATATTCCAGCATATTTTCCATTCAAAAAGTCAAATGGCGCTCCTTCCCTTCTGAGCCCTGCCGTGCGCCCAAACAGTGGTTTATGACCACATATGAGGTATCTGTGTACTCAGGAGAAATTGCCCAACAAATTTTAGGATCCATTTTATCCTGTTGCCCATGTGAAAATGAAAAAACTGAGGCTAAAAGAAAATTTGTGAAAAAAAAAGTACTTTCTTTTTTTTACGGATCAATTTGTGAAGCACCTGGGGGTTCAAAGTGCTCACTCTGCATCTAGATAAGTTCCTTAGGGCATCTAGTTTCCAAAATGGGGTCACTTGTGGGGGAGCTCCAATGTTTAGGCACACAGGGACTCTCCAAATGCGACATGGCAACCGCTAAATATTCCAGCATATTTTCCATTCAAAAAGTCAAATGGCGCTCCTTCCCTTCTGAGCCCTGCCGTGCGCCCAAACAGTGGTTTATGACCACATATGAGGTATCTGTATACTCAGGAGAAATTGCCCAACAAATTTTAGGGTCCATTTTATCCTGATGCCCATGCAAAAATGAAAAAATTGATGCTAAAAGAAAAATTTTGTTGGAAAAATTAAAATGTCCATTTTTTCCTTCCACGTTGCTTTAGTTCCTGTGAAGCACCTGAAGGGTTAATAACCTTCTTGAATGTAGTTTTGAGTAGCTTGAGGGGTGCAGTTTTTATAATGGTGTCACTTTTGGGTATTTTCTGCCATATAGACCCCTCAAAGTGACTTCAAATGTGAGGTGGTCCCTAAAAAAAATGGTTTTGTAAATTTTGCTGTAAAAATGAGAAATCGCTGGTCAACTTTTAACCCTTATAACTTCCTAACAAAAAAAAAATGTTGTTCCCAAAATTGTGCTGATGTAAAGTAGACATGTGGTAAATGTTATTTATTAACTATTTTGTGTCACATAACTCTCTGGTTTAACAGAATAAAAATTCAAAATTTGAAAATTGCGAAATTTTCAAAATTTTGGCCAAAGTTCCATTTTTTTCACAAATAAACGCAAAAATTATCGACCTAAATTTACCACTAACATGAAGCCCAATATGTCAAAAAAACCAATCTCAGAATCGCTAGGATCCGTTGAAGCGTTCCTGAGTTATTACCTCATAAAGGGACACTGGTCAGAATTGCAAAAAATGGCCAGGTCATTTAGGTCAAAATAGGCTGGGTCATGAAGGGGTTAAAGACTCCTCCAACCTTCTAGCCATTTTCTCCCCCAGCACAGCTGCACCCTCCCCATTGAGGTGCAGCCCATCCCTAGCATAGAACCTGTAGCCAACTGAGAAGTCGGCCCAGTTCTCCAGGAACCCAAACCCCTCCTTCCTACACCAATTCTTGAGCCACTTATTAACCTCCCTAATCTCCCGTTGCCTCTCTGGTGTGGCACGTGGTACCGGCAGTATTTCAGAAAATACCACATTGGAGGTCCTTGCTTTAAGCTTGCAGCCTAATTCCCTGAAATCATCTTTAAGGACCTTCCACCTACCTCTAACTTTGTCATTTGTGCCAATGTGCACCATGACCGCTGGGTCCTCACCAGCCCCTCCCAGTAATCTGTCAACCCGATCAGCGATGTGTCGGACTCGAGCGCCAGGTAGGCAGCACACTGTTCGACGATCCCTGTCTTTGTGACAGATTGCCCTATCTGTTCCCCTAATAATTGAGTCCCCCACTACCAGCACCTGTCTGGCCTGCCCTGCTCTCCTAATTCCCCCCTTACTGGAGCAGACACTCCCCCGGCTTTCAGAGGACATGCCTGGCTGCAGCAGTGCTACCCCTGTACTGACAACCCCCTCATCTGCCAACTTTCAAACTTATTGGGGTGTGCCAGATCAGGACTAGCCTCCCTGGCGCTCTTCCCTCTACCCCGCTTTCTAACTGTCACCCAGCTGCCTACTTCAGTGTCCTGCAGCTCCACCCTAGCATCCCCCCCCTCATCTATCCCATTGAGCATCTGCTCAGTGAGCAGAAGACTCCTTTCCATATTGTCTATGGATCTCAGTGTTGCCAGCTGCACATTTAGATCCAAGATTTGGGCTTCCAAATGCACAACGTGCTCACATCTCACGCAGCAGTATGCACCCTCGACCGGCTGTTCAAGGACTGCATACATGTGGCAAGATGTACACTGGATGGCATTGGCAATAGTGGAGCACATATCTAATGGGGATTTCACCAGACAGCAAAGATAAGTAAAAATAAATAAAAAGTATTAATAAAATATACGGTAACAGCAATTCAGTAAATCCTCCCTTGGAAACTCCCTGAATCCAAAGTCACTGAATCTTAAGTCACACTTACCACCGTTCGCACTTGCGCACCGGTCACACTCAGCTCACTCACACTCGCTGTAGCAGAAGATTTAAAGAGAGATTTTTTTTTTTTTTTCCTTCAGCAGCAAATCACCTGCTGCTCTAATGCACTTCAAAAGATGACCCAACAGCGGCCTTATAAACCTTATTAAACCCACCTTATACCCTTGTGAATAAGCTACACAAGATTAAATGCAATTAGTACTTTAAACCTTTAACACACAGATAGTAAAATAAGAGTTACCCTTTAGAGAGAAAATATAGGTTAAAAAGCCCCAAAAGATAGAACAGGTAGAAAGGCACTCAGCAATCACATTCAGCCACTCGCAAATTCACACAGTATTTCATTAAAGTTTTTCAATACTTCTTCACTGAATCTCATCACACTACCACCGTTCGAAACTGCGCACGGTCACACTCAGCTCACTCACACTTGCTGTAGCAGAAGATTAAAGAGAATTTTTTTTTTTCTCCTTAGCAGCAATCACCCTGCTGCTCTAATGCACTTCCAAAAGACTTTGAGCCCCAACCGCGGGCCCTTATAAACCCTTAATTATGAACCCACCCTTAATTAACCCTTGTGAATATAGCTACCCAAGATTTAAATGCATATAGTAACCTTTAAACCTTAACACACAGATAGTAAAATAAGAGATTAATCCTTTAGAGAGAAAAAATAGGTTAAAAAAGCCCCCAAAAAGATAGAACAGGTAGAAAGGCACTCAGCAATCCACAATTCAGCCACTCGCAACAATTCACACAGGTATTTCATTAAAGGTTTTTCAAATACTTCTTCACTGAATCTCAAGTCACACTTACCATCGTTCACACTTGCGCACCGGTCACACTCAGCTCGCTCACACTCGCTGAAGCAGAAGATTTAAAGAGAGATTTTTTTTTTTTTTTTCTCCTTCAGCAGCAAATCACCCTGCTCCTCTAATGCACTTCCAAAAATGGCGCTGCTTCCCTTCCGAGCTCTGCCATGCGCCCAAATAGTGGTTTATCCTCACATATGGGGTATCAGCGTACTCAGGACAAATTGCACAATAACTTTTGGGGTCCTTTTATCCTTTGGAAAATAAAAATTGGGATGAAAAGATCATTTTTGTGGAAAAAATATGATTTTTTAATTTTACGCCTCTACGTTATAACCTTCTGTGAAGCCCTTGGGGGTTCAAAGCTCTCACAACACATTTAGATAAGTTCCTTGGGGGGTCTAGTTTCCAAAATGGGGTCACTTGTGGGGGTTTCCACTGTTTAGGCACACAGGGACTCTCCAAATACGACATGGCGTCCAATCTCAATTCCAGCCAAAAAAGTCAAATGGCGCTGCTTCCCTTCCGAGCTCTGCCATGCGCCCAAATAGTGGTTTACCCAACACATGGGGTATCGGTGTACTCAGGAGAAATTGTACAACAAATATTGTGGTTCATTTTCTACTGATACCCTTGATAAAATTTAAAAAAATTGAAAAAATTGTGTCGAAAGAAAAATTTTGGGAAAAAAAGTTAAATGTTCATTTTTTCCTTCCACATTGCTTCAATTCTTGTGAAGTACCTAAAGGGTTAATAAACTTCTTGAATGTGGCTTTAAACACCTTGAGGGGAGCATTTTTAGAATGGTGTCACTTTTGGGTATTTTCTGTCATATTGACCCCTCAAATTCACTTCAAATGTGAGGTGGTCCCTAAAAAAAATGGTTTTGTAAATTTTGTTGGAAAAATGAGAAATTGCTGGTCAACTTTTAACACTTATAACTTCCTAACAAAAAAAATTTTGGTTCCAAAATTGTGCTGATGTAAAGTAGACATGTGGGAAATGTTATGTATTAACTATTTTTTGTGACATATCTCTCTGATTTAATGGCATAAAAATTAAAAGTTTGAAAATTGCAAAATTTTCTAAATTTTTGCCATATTTCTGTTTTTTTCATAAATAAACGCAAGTTATATTGAAGAAATTTTACCACTATCATGAAGTACAATATGTTACGAGAAAACAGTCTCAGAATCGCCAAGATCCGTTAAAGCGTTCCAGAGTTATAAGCACATAAAGTGACAGTGGTCAGAATTGTAAAAATTGGCCTGGTCATTAACCTACAAAATGGCTTGGTCGTTAAGGGGTTAAAGTACAGGATCGCAAATAATTCTTTCAAGTAAAACATTGTTTAAAAACAAGGAGTAAAAGAGTAGTGGTATCCCTAGATGCACACAAAGCTTTCGACAGTGTGGAATGGAATTACCTGTGATTGGTGCTGGATCACTTTGGGCCAGTGTTCTGCTCGTGGGTGAAGTTGCTTTACTCCTCTCCAATGGCTAAAATCAGAGTGAATAATAAATTGTCTGATAGTTTCCCGCTGTTCAGGGGTACGAGACAGGGGTGTCCGCTGTCCCCGTTGCTTTTTGCCCTTGCTGTGGAGCCACTGGGCGCTAAAATTAGAAGAGCTCAGGAGGTAAAGCGGTTTGTACATGGAACATTGGAGGAGAAGATCGCTTTGTATGCCGATGATATCCTGCTTTTCTTGGCAGATTCTGGGGAGTCCTTAGTGATACTAATTGAGGGTTTTGGTCTGATTTCGGGACTGAAGATTAATTGGGATAAGTGTGTGTTTTGCTGATTGATGGAGATGACAATTGTACTGCGGAGGTGGAAGCATGTACTAAATAATTAAAGGTAGTTCAGCAATTTAAGTACTTGGGGATCCATATAGCGCTTCCGCTGATGAGGTTTGAGGAACTCAACTTAGGCCTGTTACTGCAAAGAATACATACCAAATCTCAGTGTGGAATAAGTTATATCTATAGGTGGTGGGCAGAGTAAACCTCCTCAAGATGATTGTTATGCCACAGTTATTGCATGTGTTACATAATTCCCCCGTCAGGCTTAAACTGTGTTAGTTTTGTAGGATAAATCATTATTTGGGGAACTAGTTTGGGGTAGGAAGAGTCCGAGACTCAAACATGAAATATTGCAGAGGCCGAAGGAAGAAGGGGGCTTGCATTACCTAATCCTTGGATATATTTTCTATCTGCACAATGCCAGCACCTCAAAGGATGGGGGGAGGTGTTAGGGAAGGGATGGATACCTGGCAGTTTGAGGTACCTAATTAAGATTTTGACGTTGAGTATGGGTCTGGAGGCGGGACTTTTCAAAAAATTGGGATCTAAGTACCATACTAGTAATCTTATCCATAAGGTATGGCAGAAATTAAACAGATTAGGGGGGTCACTGGTTTTACTAGGTTCTTGCCTATCAGGGATAACAGTTATTTCCAGGAGATACGCCATATGAAGGGTATTGGGGAGTGGAAGGAGATGGGCATTAGTTTGATAGATCAATTTATTTACTGGGGGAAACAAATCATTCAAAATGCTACGAGAGGAATTTCAGTTCCCAGGGTTAAATCTATATCAGTATAGACGGGTTCAACACGCATTTCAGTTCAGAGCAGAGGAGGCCCATAGAGATGCAAACAGATCTCACGTTTATTTTGTACTTAAAAATAGTGAAACAATGGGGGCAATATCGGAAGTATATAGTGACCTGCTACACACTTTCTTGGGAGATCACCCTATTAAAGCTAAAAGGAAATGGGAGATAGACTTGGGGGAGATAAAGGATGATAGTTGGGAATCTATTCTGGAGTATGTACTGTACCTAAGATATCTATGAGTCAACCTGGGAGACTGTCACAAATGTACATGATTCATAGGGTCTATAGAACCCGATAGGTTATTCAAGGCTGGGTTGAAGTCTAATTCTGACTGCCCGAGGTGCTCACAATCTCAGGCAGGTATACTACATATGCTCTGGCACTGTCCCAGATTGTCAGCCTTTTGGATTGTAGTGCTGAACTGTATTGGAGTGGCGTATGGGTGTGCAATTCCTAGGGATCCGCTGGTATGTATACTGGGGTATGTGGAGGAATTAATAACTGACCGTACAACCAAAATTTTAATTGCAAGAGTATTGTTTATTGCAAGGACATTGATTGCTAAATATTGGCTCTTACCCCGCACGTGCGCACTCCGGGCTGTGTATGCGATTTGTATAATTCCGGCCATATTACAACTAAATGTGTGCGGCTTTGCTCATTACACTTCTATTGAGCGACGCCACGCACATCTAGTCGGCATGTAACTCATACCTCCCAACGTTTGAAGAACAGAAAGAAGGACAAATCATGTGCTGCGCATAGAGTCTTGGCACATTTTGGCCACAGCCCTGGCCATACCCCAATCCACGCCCATTTACCATTACTTTCTATTTTCTATCCTTGTAGGAGGAATGTTGGCAGTGGATTACCCACGATACTCTCCAAGCGTGTGACAACAGAACTTGTTTATTCAGGAACAATATATGATAAGCTTAATAGATCAGGAATAAATCATTTGTATGTCTCTATTTGTGCAGCATCTACAGCAGGCTGCTTCTCTCATACACAGACACAGGAAAAAAACATGAAAATACAGTCACACGCTCTTCCTGTGTGAGCCTCTGGGAGGTTTTTTTTTGTTCTAACTTTATGAACAGCATACAAATCTAGCAATTAAACACTCATAGACAGGATGGAGCTGTTGCACCAAACATATTCCAACACCCCCACTCAACAACTACTTATCCTGTTAGTCCCATTGCAGTTCTGAAGTCCACAAACTTGGCTTTTGATAATGGCTTTGTCATACATAAGCTATCATCTTGTCAGATTCGCAATAAACAAACTTGAGTACACCACGTTCCACTAAAGGCACTGCCACACTTAGCGATCGCACTAGCGATCACGACAACGACTTAACCTGGCGAGATCGCTAGTGCGATCCTATGTGATTGCTAGTTAGATTCCAAACACAACTCATCAGCGATCTGTGATTCCAAACACAACTCATCACG
>JARQOD010000001.1:286828249-286902798 GCA_033576555.1 Oophaga sylvatica
TTTTGTTAATTAGTTCCTTTTCCCTTGGGTTTTGCTGGGGAAGTTCCCGGTGAAAGCTTTTTTTTCGACCGAGAGGGTGTTTTAAAAAGATTGCAAGGTCCTGTTTGGTTTTTCCCCCCCTCGCTTTTGGTTTTCTCCTTTCCTTTTGTGTTCCTCTGTGAGGAAGTTTTGTATGCAGAAGTGTTTCTTTCCCTTGTTTTTTTGTTTGTCTAAGACTGTGTGAAGTGTGACCCCCCTTTCCTTGGGGGTGGTAATCGAGCCCTTTCCCCGGGACTGATTACAGGGCGGGAACGGAGAAGGGTTACGCTGGGGCCCCTGGACCTCTGTACCATTAACAGTACCCCAGGAGGGGACTAGTCAGGCCCCGTTCGGGTCAGTTGCCCCGGTCCCTCTCCCCAGGCAGGTGCAGAACAGTATTGTTTGAGGGGTTTGAGATGGTTCTGGGGGGGCCCCCTTGGGGGTTTATGCGGTGTGGGTCTGTCCAGTGAAGTTGTGAGGACTGGGAATCGGGTTTTTACGACTGGTCTTTAAAGGGGGAGCCCCCTTCCCATAGGGTTCCCCGGTGATCAATTGTTTGGTCTGATCCTTTATTCCAGTTTCCCTTTTTTGCCTGCTGTGGTGTCGCTTTCCTGCTAAAGATAAGACTTTTTTTTTTTTGTGTTTGTGCTTTTTTTTTGTTTTTTGTCTGCACTTCTGTGGGGGCCTTCGGGTCCCCCCGGGGGGCTTTGCCCTCTCTTTTTTGTTCAGCCACTGTTTTTTGACTTTTTTTTTTTCCATTTTTTCGTGGCTGTGTTTTTTTTTTTGTTAACCAGGAATAATTTAGGTGGAGAGGTGTGTTTGGGGTGTTTTGAATTTAGTAGGTTGGTGCCTTCAGGGTTTTTGGGATTGCAGTAATATTTCCCCTTTTTTTTTTAGTTTTTTGGGGCCCCCCAGGTTTGTCATCTATTTTCTTTTTGTGTCATTTTTTCCTTGTCAAACCCCTTTAAGTTTGGGGGGTTTTATTTTCTTTGGGGTTTGTCCGGGGCAGATAGCTTTCCTATTTCTTTTTAGGTGTAGTTAGTTTCTCAGGCTGTGAGAGGCGTCTAGGACAACGTAGGAAAACCCACGGCTGCCTCTAGTTGTGGTGGTTAGAGGGTATGCAATCTCTAGATTCCAAGCTCTGGGGTATTGCCTTTTTTCCTGCATCCTCAGCTACCCAAAAAAACGTTCCCGGCCTAAAAATTGAAAAAATTTTTTGGTACTGCAGAAGGGGGAAAAAATTGTGAAAGAAATGGTTGTCAGAGTTGTCGAAATTTTTTTGTTTGTTGCATTTTTTTTTTTTTTTTCCCCTGTACTCTGGGTGTGGGAGGATTTTTTCTCAATGGAGTTTGCACAGTTGTCTGGGGCCTGTGGATCGCTTGCCTGAGGTTGGGTATTGTATCTTTTGTGGGTTGCCCCTTGTGGAACCTAGGTCCCCCGCCAGATTTGTTTTTTGGGGGGCGAGTGTTTCAGGAAATTTTTAAAATAATTTTTTAAAAAGTTTTTTTTCCTTAAAAACTAAGTCCTCGGGGGCGCAGCGGCGGGGGAAATTTTCATTCTCCTGCGGGCGATCCTCAGGATTGGGTTTTTCCTGATACCTGGGGTCCTTTTTGAGTGTGTTGATCATTTTTTAGGCCCCTTGGGGGGTTTTGTAGTGAGCCTAATGTCCGATTTTAAACTGAAAAAACCTTGTTTTTAAATCAGGGGGGGTTATGGTGAGTTATCTGTCAGAGATTCTAGGTGGGGGGGTCCGACAAATGGAAAAACGACGCTTTGGCAGCCTTTTCCGGAAGGGGCTTCAGTAATGTAAGGGGTTATGGTGGGGGTTCCCTTTTCCCCTTTGGGCTCAAAAATTTATGTCATTAGGTTCAAATTGACAGACGTTTGGTGGCGGAGAGTATGGTGGAAATGGTGTTGCCTTGTGAACCAGCTTCTGAACCCATGCAGGTGATAGGTGGTGTTGGGGCACAGCGTATGAGTTTAAAAAGCGCAATGGGTTTGTTTCATGTGGTGATGCCTCTCTGTTTTAGTCTGCCCTAAGCGGGGAAGAGTTTTGCAGTCAGTTTTTGGGTAGTGTTCAGACTAATTGTTAAACTGCACTTGATATGCTTCTGTCCTCATTTTTGCTCAGGTTTGTTGATTTGGAGCAGCTTTTAATTGAGGGTCACGCTGTATAGAGATATTTATATGTGATGACAATAACTATATCAAAAGGGCAACATATTTAACATGGCAAGCTTATGATAACATGATTTACCTGAAGAAAGTCCAGTGGGTCAAAACGGAAACCGTTATGCTGTTCCGGCTAGAGGGTGCGGGGGTCTAAGCTGACCCTAATGGGGTCCTAATAATCCCTAACTGGAGGTATGTTAAAGGTACGAGGTCCAGGCCACAGCGTAACCTGTTCCTATCAATCCTGCCAACTGTATTTATCCTAAGAAGGCCCTGAATACCCCAAAGGAATGACCGGTAACGGTTAATGAAAGAAGACATCCAGAAAGATAAGAAATAAAGAAATAAAGTTTACATAAAATCACACACGTAGGAACACCATGGTCTCAGAGATAAACTATAAGCTGTAGAGTAAAAAAACTGGGGTCTTAGCTTAGTTTTCCCCCGAACCGATCCAGTCTGCTAAATATATGAATGCTTTCACCGGCATCCAAAACCCAGATGGCAGGAATATAAAGGAAACTATTTAGAAAAATCCAAAGCAGGGGGAGGCTGAACCTTTTAGCAAAGAGCTAGGTAAAATTAACTCTCTATTACCAAACCAAAGAAACAGGTCACTGTGAGAGTCGAATGTGAAAATCGCGACGTCTTCGTGGCGATGCACCATGACAGACCCCCTTCTCGAGGGGCCTCCGGACCCTAGACCAGGTTGTCGGGAAGTTTTTGTGGAAAGGTCGAACCAATCGATCTGGTTATTTCAGACGCGGGACCCCGTCCTCTCCTCAGGCCATCCCCCTCCAATTGAACTTCCAGTTTCTTGATTACCACTGAAGGAGGAGGGAAGGTGCGGTATGACTGGGCCCATTTTTTAAGTAAGACTTTGAAAATTATGAATTTTAACGTAGGAGGGAGGTCAGACGAAATGCCACAGGTTAATTATGGAATGATCCTGTTGCCCGATGAACTGGGACCAAATCCAGGAGGGAACTTTAAGTTTTATATTCCTGGTAGACAACCACACCAGATCGTTCCCTCATTCTAGCCAGAAACTTCCCTCCTTCAGCATGTTTGTAAGGGTTTCCGTAACCCAGTTTAAGCTTTTGGAACTTCGTTCCTGGAAGTCCCACAGGGCGTCCCCCTGGCCCCAATACTCCCCCTCAGTCAGAGTAAGCTGACATAAAATCCCCCTGAGGAATAGGAACCGGATCATCCGTCTTCCCGCCCTGGGAAAAGTACGGTAAGGCATCAGGAAGCACTTTATTGGCGTCTTATGTGCGTGGGATTGTAACTCTTTACAACCCCTCTTGAGAACTTCTCCAAAAGTCCCCAGAAAAGGAGGGGAAAGTCCTAGGCACAACCCAACGTTGACCGTGCTCAGCAGTTTTTCTTGCAAAATTCACCCCATGGGCTTATCTTTTGGATTGAAATCAATCATGGGTTTGTTTAGCCAACCCAAGGAGTCCCAACCAATAGGAGAGGCCGAAATCCAACAATAACAAGACAATTGCTCTTTTTGTATTGCCCCTACTCGAAGATTTGTTTGAACAGCTTGTACCAAGTACCTTGACCAGAGGTTAGAATAATTAGAGGTTAGGGACGGTTTGGCCATACATCAGTTGCATACCATGCACCTGGGCAAACCAGTGTCCACCAGATTAGCCCCGGCCATATAAGAAAAACAGAAAATCCTCTCAGTTTAGTACCATACACCTCCGCAGGCCGAGAAATGGAGGGATTTGGGAGAAATACACACTCCCAGGTTAACTCCTTGGTTCAAAGAGGTCCGGGATGGACCCCCCAACAAAATGTCCCTTCTCCGCAAAAGAAACCCTTCTAGTCTTGCGGGCACCGCCCGATTCCCTCCTACAAAATGATGTCCCTCCCCTGCATGGGTTCCTCGAACAGACAGGGAACCTCAGTATAAGGCTTTAGTGAGGTGGAGTCATCAGGGGGGGGAGTTACCGCGTCTTCCCCGAAGCGTTATCAATGCGAATGCGAGGGCCATAGCAGCCTCAGTGTGGAGGAGAATTACGAGCCAAACATTTTTAATTTGTCGACCCCTTGACAAAACTGGCTCCTAAGGGGGTCATTCCCGAGTATTGTTGCCCATCTACGGAACTCAGAAGAATATTCCTCCGTGGACGATTTCCTTGCCGTTTTTAGTAACCTGTTTCAGCAAGGGAGACTCGACGGTTCATCATATACCAGACCCAGGGCGTAAAAATCGATCCACTGACTGGAGATCTGGGGGGTGGAGGAAAGAGACGCCCAAGATTGAGGATCCCCTTGTTGAAGGCGAGATAACATTTCCCCCTCTGCTTTCCTCCCGATGACGGGGCCGCAGCCGAAAGTAAATTTACGCCTCCCGGAAAGTAAAAAATTTGTCCCCCCCCACCAGTGAATGTCCGGGAGAGCAACCTTAGGTTCAGATTGGTTTCTCGGGGGGGACAAAACCTTGGTTAAGTCTGCCAACCCTGGACAATCCCTGCAATGCCGGGCCAGCGGGCTATGGATCCATGATGCGGGGGAATCTTTAGTTGGCCGGTTAAAAAATGTCCGCTGTATAGCGTATTATATGTGTGACAATAATCTATTTAAAAAGGGCAAATACTATATAAATGCGCTAGCATATGTAAATAGATTTTACCTGACAGAAAGTCGGGGTCAAAACGGAATCCGTTAAGCTGTCTCCGGTAGAGGGTGACGGGGTTAAGTGACCCTAACTGGGGTCCTAACTAATCCTCAACCTGGAGGTATGTTAAGGTCAGAGGTCCAGGCACCAGGTAAACCCTGTCTCCTATCAATCCCTGCCAACTGTATTTAGTCCTAAGAAGGCCTAATACCCCCAAAAGGGATGACGGTAAACGGTTAATGAACAGAAAGAAATACCAGAAAGATAAGAAAAAGTAAATAAAGCTTACATACAAACTCAACACAGTAGGAAAAAACCATAGGTCTCAGAGGTAAATTTAGCTGTAAGAGTTAAAAACAATAAGGGCTTTGTTAAGTTTCCCAGAACGTCCAGTCTGTAAAATTTAGATGTTTCACCGGCATCAAACACCCGATGGAGGAATATAAAGGAAAAAATTAGAATATCCAAGCAGCCGGGCGAGGCTGGACCTAGTTTAGCAAAGAGTAGGTAAAATTAAACTCTTCATTACCAAACACAAAGAAAACAGAGCTCAGCTGTGGAGTCGAATGTGCAATCGCGACGATTTCGTGGCGATGACCATGCAGAGGTTTGATTTTGCTAAACGTTGTGGATTTCCCTTGATACCCCTACAGAAGTCTATTCCCCTACTGGGGATCGATTCTACCCCTTTGGTGAGAATAAAACCCAGTTTTCTACTCAGGTGATAATGAGGGTTGAACCTGATCACCAGGAGTGCTGCAAATTTTTGGTTCTGTATAATCGCATGACATTATCGTGCTGGATTTTCCTTGGTTACAGTCTCATAATCCTGTTTTGGATTGGAAATCTGTGTCTGTAACCAGTTGGGGCTGCCAATGTGTTAACACTAACACTCCTGTTTTTTCTGCCTCCCCCAGGTCAGGATGTTCCTGACTTTTTGATTGATTTTTCTGATGTGTTTAGCGAAAGTAATCTGCATCCTTGCCTCCCCATAGGAGCTATGACTGCGCTATTGAATTAGTGCGGGTAGTAAAATTCCTTAAAGGTCGCTTTTTAACTTGTCTGTACCTGAACATTATTATTATTATTATTTTTATTATATATTTATATAGCGCCATTTACTCCATGGCGCTTTACATTGAAAAGGGGAAAAATATAGACAGATACAATAAACATGTGCTAGACAAGGGACGCATAAAGTACAGAAGGAGAGAGGACCTGCCGCGAGGGCTCACAGTCTACAGGGATGGGTGAGAATACATAGGAGAGGGTAGAGTGGTTGTGCGATGGTTCAGTACACTGAGGATCATTGCAGGTTGTAGGCTTGTCGGAACAGGTGGGTCTTCAGGTTTTCTTGAAGGTCTCCGTTGTTGGTGAAAGTCTGATGTTTTGCGGCAGAGAGTTCCAGAGTATGGGGGAAGCCCGGGAGAAGTCTTGTATGCGGTTGTGGGAAGAAGAGATGAGGGGGGAGTCGAGAAGGAGATCTTGAGAGGATCGAAGGTTGCGTGTGGGTAGGTAGGGGAGACCATGTCACAGATGTATGGAGGAGAAGGTTGTGGATGGCTTTGTATGTCATGGTTAAGGTTTTGAACTGGAGCCTCTGGGCAATAGGAAGCCAGTGAAGGCCTGGCATAGTGGGGAGGCAGGGGGAATAGCGGGAAGACAGGTGGATTAGTCGTGCAGCAGAGTGTAGGATGGATGGAGTGGTGCCAGAGTGCTAGAGGGAGGCCAGACAGTAGGAGGTTGCAGTAGTCGAGGCGGGAGATGATAAGGGCGTTGCACTAGTGTTTTTGTGGTTTCATGGTTGAGGAATGAGCGGATCCGGGAAATATTTTTGAGTTTGAGGCGGCAGGAGGTGGCGAGGGCTTGGATATGTGGTTTGAAAGAGAGGGCAGAGTCGATGATCACCCAAGGCACCGAGCATGTGGGACTGGGGGAAAGCGAGCAGCCATTGACATTGATGGATAGGCCTGGTGGAGGGGTTAGAATGAGGTGGGGGAAAGATGATGAATTCTGTTTTGTCCATGTTCAGTTTGAGGAAAGCGAGCAGAAAAGAAGGCTGAGATAGCAGACAGACACTGTGGGATTTTGGTCAGTAGGGAGGTGAGGTCAGGTCAGATAGGTAGATCTGCGTGTCATCGGCGTAGAGGTGATACTGCAAGCCGTGGGATTCTATGAGCTGTCCCAGGCCGAAGGTGTAGATGGAGAAGAGTAGGGGTCTAGGACTGAGCCTTGGGGAACACCGACAGACAGGGGGCGAGGTGAGGAGGTGGTGGTGGAGGGAGACACTAAATGTTCGGTCTGTTAGGTATGATGGATCCAGGATAGGGCCAAGTCTGTGATGCCAAGAGATGAGAGAATCTGTAGGAGGAGGGAATGGTCTACGGTGTCAAAGGCAGAAGACAGGTCCAGGAGAAGGAGGACAGAGTAGCGTCGCTTGCTCTTGGCGGTTAGCAGGTCGTTAGTGACTTTAGTTAGGGCAGTTTCAGTTGAGTGATGCGGTCGAAAGCCTGATTGTAACGGTCAAAGAGGGAGCAGGAGGAAAGGTGGGAGGGACAGTTCAAGATATACATGCTGTTCCAGTAGTTTTGAGGCGAAGGGGAGAAGAGATATCGGGCGATAGCTAGACGCTGAGGATGGGTCGAGGGAGGGCTTTTTGAGGATCGGGGTGATTGAAGCATGTTTGAAGGATGAAGGAAAGACACCATTTGTAAGTGAAAGGTTGAAGAGGTGTGTGAGAGTAGGGATGAAGACTGTGGCAAGGTTAGGGATGAGGTGGGACGGGAGTGGGTCAAGCGCGCAAGTGGTGAGGTGTGATCTTGACAGGAGAGTGGAGAGCTGATCTTCTGTCATGGTGGTGAAGCTGGTTTTGGAAGAACAGGGCTGAGTGGCTAAGAGGGGCATTGGGGGCTGCGGGCCAAAGCCTTCTTGATAGTATCAATCTTTTGCTTAAAGAAGGAGGCAAAGTCTTCGACAGAAATTAGAGGAGAGGGAGGAGGTGCTGTGGGATGGAGTAGAGAATTGAAAGTGTTGAAGAGCTGTTTAGGGTTGTGAGACAGGGAGGATATGTCACGCGGTCTTATGATATGTGTACGATGTCAGTAAACTATTCTTAAAAGAACAACACTCTATACAACATATAGATTAGCAACATCAGCATGTAAATATAGAATAGATTTACCTGACACGATATCCGTTGAACTCAGGGTTAATCTTGAGGACTTGATACACTGTCACAGGAAAGAGGAGGACCGGGGGTCTAACCTGACCCTAAACTGGGGTCCTAACTAATCCCTCACTTGGAGGTACTGATAATGGTTCAGAGGTCCAAGTCTCCAGCCTAACCCTGTCTCCTATCAGTCCTGAACCCTGTAATCAGTCCTAAGAAGGATTCTGATTACCACCAAAGGGATATGGGCTGATCTCTGCTAAATACACAGATTAGACATATAAGACAGACTGGAGAAAACACAGACTTGCATACACACTCAAACACAGAAGGAACATAAATGATTTGGGATATTAAACTCTAAGCAAGGTGAGCTTAAAACAACTAAGGAGCTCTTTAACTTAAGTCTATACAGATACAATCCTATCTGTGGTCTGCATGAAGAATTTCACTGGCAACTCCCAACACAGACAACCAGAGATTTAAAGGAAACCAATCAACAAATAATTAATTGCAGCCGGAAGAAACTGCACCCAGTCCCAGAACTGAGCACAGACAGAATTAACTCCCTAACTGCCAAACACAAAGAAACAGCAACTCAGCTGTGAGAAGTCAGAATGTGCAACCGCGACGATCTTCATGGCGATGCACACATGACAGTATATGAGAGATGTGAAGTAAGTTTGTTTTGCGGCAGAGAGCGTGGACTTGAAGCTGGCAAGGGACTGCTTGTATGCGTTGAAATGCTCGGTGTAGTGGGTTCTCTTCCATCTCCGCTCGGTAACCCTGGAAGCCCGTCTCAGTTCTTTGGTCAGGCCGGTCAGCCAGGGCTGCCTGTTGATTGTACGAGTTTTGCTCTGCATGAGGGGGGCGGCCGAATCAAGTGTGGTTTTTATTGTGGTGTTATAAAATGTGGCAGCAGCATCTGTGTCATGAAGTGAGGCTATGTCTGTAAGAGGGAGGAGGGACTCAGAGAGCGATTGTAAATTGAGGTGTTTGAGATTTCTGCGAGGGTGGGTGAGTTTGTCGAGTGGGGGATGCGTACTAACAGAGGAGAGGGAAGAGAATGTCAGTAGGTTGTGGTCAGACAGGGGGAGTGGGGAGTTAGTGAGATTAGTGAGGGAACAGAGACGGGTGAAGATAAGGTCCAGCGTGTGACCGCCTTTGTGAGTGGCCGCAGAGGACCATTGAGTGAGGCCAAGGGAAGCTGTGAGCGAAAGAAGTTTAGAGGCCGCCGGGGTGGAAGTGTCAATGGGGATGTTGAAATCGCCCATGATGATGGTGGGGATGTCAGCAGAGAGGAAATTGAGTAGCCAGGTGGTGAAGTGGTCGAGAAAGGTGGAGATGGCTAGTTCCGGGGGGCGGTAGATGACAGCCAGTTGGAGGTTGGAGGGGGAATAGATGCGGACGGAGTGCACTTCGAACGAGGGAATAGCAGCGGAGGGTGGAATTTGAATAGGGGTAAAGGAGCAGGTATCAGACAGGAGTAAGCCAACTCCTCCACCACGTTTGTTGCTGGGGCGAGGGGTGTGAGAAAGATGAAATCCGCCATAGGAAAGCGCAGCTGGAGAGGCTGAGTCAGAGGGAGTGAGCCAGGTTTCAGTGATGGCAAGGAAGGAGAGTTTGTTGGTGATAAAGAGGTCGTGGACAAATGACAGTTTATTGCAGACGGAGCGTGCGTTCCATAGTGCTCCGGGTAGGGGGACTGGGGGAGGGTGGTGTGGATGGATAGGTATGAGGTTGACAGGGTTGCAAAAACGTGTGGAAGATCGTGGCAGGGTGTTAGAAATGAGTGTGGGGATGTGATGAGGAGGGCCAGGATTTGGGGATACATCGCCAGCGATGAGGAGTAGCAGACAGAGCGTTAGAAGGTGGGAGCAGGATAAACCATGGTGTGGCCGTGTGTGTCTTGGTAAAAAGGATTGTATGTGGAGGAACAGTTCTGAGGGAAAGGTGAGATGGCTGGGGAGAATGGAGGGGGAAATGACTAGTTCCTTGCTAGGTGGGGGGATTACAGGGGATAGGAAGAAAGAAAGGAGGATGGGGGTGAAAGTGATAAGAAAATGAAACATAGTGGTTTTATAATCTGTTACCTTGCAGCCAAATTCCAGTCAAATTCTAGTCTAATTCACAGTAGTGTAATTAGAAATCTGTAATTTGAAATATGGGATTTGAAATATATGAAGCAGACTACGTCTGGAGCAGACCCATTGCACTGGTTATATCTGCAGCTAATGCCAATCAGGTGTGAGTGGAAAGTGGGCTGAGACTGCTCAGGCCAGATGCAGAGTTAAGGAAAGGTCATAAAAGGGGGTAGGGATTACACAGACCATTCGGATGTGTGGTGAAGATAAGAAGTATGGAGTACAATTATGTACACAGGAAGATGGGTGAGCAAATCATACCATTAACAAAGCAATATACATGATGCATTCAGGAGCATAGAAAAGCTGGAGTTTTCATACCATTAACAAAGCAATATACATGATGCATTCAGGAGCATAGAAAAGCTGGAGTTTTCATACCATTAACAAAGCAATATACATGACGCTATGCGGTCTTATATCAAGGAATCATTGGAGAAGGGTCATATCAGACCATCCTCTTCACCCTTAGGTGCCGGTTTTTTCTTTGTGGCCAAAAAGGATGGTTCTTTAAGGCCGTGTATTGATTATCGTCTCTTGAACAATATTACTGTGAAATATCAATACCCGTTACCCTTGATTTCTGACCTGTTTTCCAGGGTGAAAAAACGCTACTTGGTTTACCAAGCTTGACCTCAGGGGGGCGTATAACCTTATTCGCATTAAGCACGGGGATGAATGGAAGACGGCATTCAATACCCCTGAAGGGCATTTTGAGTACCTGGTGATGCCCTTTGGGCTCACTAATGCTCCTTCCGTCTTCCAGTCCTTCATGAATGACATTTTCAGGGATTTTGTGGACAAATTTCTGATTGTTTATTTGAATGATATCTTGATTTTTTCTAATGACTGGGACTCTCATGTGAAACATGTTCGAACTGTATTCCAGATTTTGAGAGAGAATGCTCTGTATGTGAAGGGATCAAAGTGTCTTTTTGGCGTACAGAGGATCTCATTTCTGGGATTCATTTTGTCCCCATCTGTTATTGAAATGGACCCGGTCAAGGTTCAGGCCATCTGTGATTGGGTCCAACCTACTTCATTAAAGGCTCTTCAGAGATTTTTGGGTTTTGCCAATTTTTATCGTAAATTTATTGGTAATTTCTCGGTTATTGTTAAACCATTAACTGATTTGACCAGAAAGGGTTCTGATGTGGTGAATTGGCCTCCTGAGGCAGTCTCTGCATTTCAGGAACTTAAGCAGAGATTCACTTCTGCTCCTGTTCTACGGCAGCCTGATGTTTCTCTGCCATTTCAGGTGGAGGTTGATGCCTCTGAAATTGGGGCAGGTGCCGTTTTGTCCCAAAAAGATCCAGAGACCTCTAAAAGTAACCCTTGTGCCTTTTTCTCTCGAAAATTTTCTCCTACTGAACGTAATTATGACGTGGGTAATCGGGAGTTATTGGCCATGAAGTGGGCTTTTGAAGAGTGGAGACATTGGCTGGAGGGAGCCAAACATCAGGTGGTGGTCCTTACGGACCATAAGAATCTGGTCTATCTGGAATCTGCCAAGCGACTCAATCCTAGACAGGCCAGGTGGGCCTTGTTTTTCACACGTTTTAATTCTGTGGTTTCCTTTCTTCCTGGCACTAAGAATGTTAAGGCGGATGCCCTCTCGAGGAGTTTCCTTGCGGACTCTCCTGAGTTATCTGATCCTTCTGTTATTTTGAAAGAGGGTGTAGTTCTTTCCGCCATCTCGCCCAATTTGAGACTTGCTCTGGAGGGGTGTCAGGAGGATAGGCCCGAGTGCTGCCCTGTTGGAAAATTGTTTGTCCCGGACCAGTGGAAAAAGAGTGTGATGTCTGAGATTCATTGTTCCGCGTTGGCTGGGCATCCCGGAATTTTTGGTACCAGAGACTTGGTTAGTCGGTCCTTTTGGTGGCCTTCCTTGTCTCGTGATGTCAGGGAATTTGTGCAGTCCTGCGGGACTTGCTCTCGCTCCAAGCCTTGCTCTCGCTCTAGTGGTTTGTTGATGCCATTGCCTGTGCCCAAGAGACCATGGACCCATATCTCTATGGATTTCATTTCCGACCTTCCTGTTTCTCAGAGAATGACCACCATCTGGGTAATTTGTGATAGGTTTTCCAAGATGATACATCTTGTGCCATTACCTAAGTTGCCTTCCTCCTCTGAATTGGTGCCGTTGTTCCTTCAGCACGTGGTTAGTTTACACGGCATTCCTGAGAACATTGTGTCTGACAGAGGAGTCCAGTTTGTTTCCAGATTTTGGAGGACTTTTTGTTCTAAACTGGGTGTTCAATTGTCTTTCTCCTCGGCATTTCATCCTCAGACCAATGGTCAAACTGAGAGAACAAACCAGACATTGGAGACTTATCTAAGATGCTTTGTGTCTGCTGATCAGGATGACTGGGTCTCTTTTTTGCCTTTGGCTGAGTTTGCTCTTAATAATAGGGCTAGCTCTGCTACTTTGATGTCTCCGTTTTTCTGTAATTCTGGGTTTCACCCTCGATTTTCTTCAGGACAGACGGAGGCTTCTGTCTGTCCAGGTGTTGACTCTGTTGTGGAGCGTATGCAACTGATTTGGGACCAGGTAGTGGAGAGGTTGTCCCTCTCTCAGGAGAGGGCCCAGCGGTTTGCTAACCGGCATAGGACTGATGGTCCTCGGTTTAAAGTGGGGGACTTGGTCTGGTTGTCCTCAAAGAATATTCCTATGAGAGTAGCATCTCCTAAATTTAAACCTAGGTTCACTGGACCTTATAAGATCATGGAGATTATTAATCTTGTTTCTTTTCGTTTGCTTCTTCCAGGGACATTTAAGATCCATAACGTGTTCCACAAGTCCTTGTTGAAGAGGTTTGTTGAGCCAGTGGTTCCTGCTGCTGTGCCTCCTGACCCTGTTTTGGTTGAGGGCAATCTGGAGTATGTGGTTGAGAAAATATTAGATTCTCGTTTTTCTAGACGGAAACTCCAGTATTTGGTTAAATGGAGAGGTTATGGTCAGGAAGACAATTCTTGGGTGTTTGCTTCGGACATTCATGCTAGGAGACTTATCCGTGCGTATCATAGAACTCATCCTGACCGACCTGGTTGCTCAGATGAGGGTTCGGTGACCCCTCCTCAAGGGGGGGGTACTGTTGTGAATGGGTTTGAGATGAGTTCTGAGCAGAGGCTCCCTCTGGTGGTTACTAGCGGTGCCAGTCTGTCCAGTGAAGATTGTGAGGACTGGGAATCAGGTGTTACTGACTGGTCTTATATAAGGGAGTCACCTTCCCATCAGGGTTGCCGGTGATCAATTGTTCTGGTCTGAATCCTTTATTCCAGTTTCCCTTGTAGCCTGCTGTGTCGTGTCTGCATCTCCTGCTAACAGATAAGACTTTTTCTTCTTTTGTGTTTGTGCTATATTTTTGCATTTTGTCCTGCACTTCTGTGGGGGCCTTCAGGGTCCCCTCCGGGGGCTTCTGCCCTCTCAGTTTTGTTCAGCCACTGATGTTTGTACTTTTGCTTTTTCCAGTTTTTTCAGTGGCTGCTGTTTTGATTTTGTTACACCAGAGAACTAATTTAGGTGGAAGAGGTCGTGTGATCTCAGGTGTTTTTGAAATTAGTAGAGTTGG
The DNA here is from genome assembly GCA_033576555.1 of Oophaga sylvatica. NCBI lineage: Eukaryota > Metazoa > Chordata > Amphibia > Anura > Dendrobatidae > Oophaga > Oophaga sylvatica. Next base: position 286,841,957 of record JARQOD010000001.1, read on the forward strand.
TGCCTCTCAGGGTTTTCTGAGATTGCAGTAAGTACCCTTCTTATCCTTTTCTATTTAGTTAGTTTGGGCCCCAGCGTTTGCTCATACTATTTTCTTTCTGTGTCAGTATTTCATCTTGTCTAACCGCCATTACATGTTTGGGGGCTTTCTATTATCTTTGGGGTTCTGCTCCGGGGCAGATAGCTTTCCTATTTCTATCTTTAGGTGTAGTTAGTTTCTCAGGCTGTGACGAGGCGTCTAGGACCAACGTAGGAACGCTCCACGGCTGCCTCTAGTTGTGGTGGTTAGTCAGGGTACTGCAATCTCATAGATTCCAACTGCTCTGGTGTATTGCCTTTTTTACCTGCACTCCTCAGCTACCGAAACATAACACAGTATAGACCCACAATTCATAGGATATTATGTCAGGTAAGACATTGCTGGCAGATACTATGTATACATGTTGATATTTTCTATTATATGTAATATAGAATGTTGTCACATTAGATATAGGTTACTATCATAGAATATATCTGTTATACGTCGTGACATTTTCACCGGCCACTCTAAAAGATTCTCCCCAGCTACCATGGATCCAGTAGCCCAGTTAGCTCAGCAGTTACAGAGGTTGTCCATGGAGCTGACGGACGTTAAGTCCAAGGTTTTGTACCCCCGGGAGCAAACCAGATCTGAACCTAAAGTAGCTCTCCCGGACAGGTTCACTGGTGGGCGGGACAAATTTTTTACCTTCCGGGAGGCATGTAAATTATATTTTCGGCTACGGCCTCAGTCTTCGGGGAGTGAAGATCAGAGGGTGGGAATTGTCATCTCGCTCTTACAAGGGGACCCTCAATCCTGGGCGTTCTCTCTTCCTCCGGACTCCCCGGCTCTCCAGTCAGTAGATCGATTTTTTACAGCCCTGGGTCTGGTATATGATGATCCGGATCGGGTCTCCCTTGCTGAAATGAAGTTACGCAAGATACAGCAGGGAGATCGTCCGGCGGAGGAATTTTCTTCTGAGTTCCGTAGATGGGCCACAGATACTCAGTGGAATGACCCAGCTCTTAGGAGCCAGTTTTGTCAAGGATTATCTGACAAATTAAAAGATGTGTTGGCTCAGTATGATTCTCCCCCGTCACTGGAGGCCGCTATGGCCCTTGCTATTCGCATTGATAGACGGCTTCGGGAGAGGTGCGAGGTAACTCCGCCTCCTGTGATGACTCCACCTCCTTCTAAAGTCCCTAATATTGAGGTTCCCCTGGTTTGTTCTGAGGAGCCTATGCAGTTAGGAGGGACATTGTTTCGAGGGAGGGGATCGGCGGTGCGCCGCAAGACAGGAAAGTGTTACTTCTGCGGGAGAAAGGGACATTTTGTTGGAGGGTGTCCATCCCGTACTTTGCTGAGCAAGGAGTCACCGGAAAACTGTTGATCCCAGGTTGTGTGGTGGACGACAATCTGGGAGTATGTATTTCGTCCCCAAGTCCGTCTCAGTTTCTCGTACCAGCGGAGGTGGTGGTAGGTACGAGAACTGAGAGGATTTCTGTTCTTCTGGATAGTGGGGCCGCGGCTAATCTGGTGGACGCTCAGTTTGCCCAGGTGCAAGGTATGCAACTGAGTGTATTGGCCAAACCTATCCCTATATTCACTATTGACGCCAGGCCTCTCGGTCAAGGTAGCTTTGTGCAAGCCGTGCATAACATAGACCTTCGAGTGGGGGCAATACATAAAGAACTATTGTCTTGTTATGTGTTGGAGGGCCTTCCCACTCCTATTGTGTTGGGACTTCCTTGGTTAACTAAACATAACCCAGTTATTAATTGGCAATCCAGGGAGATAAGCCAGTGGGGTGAATTTTGCAATAGTAACTGCATGAACACGGTCATCGGTGCGGTCGTGCCTAGAACCTTACCTCCTTTTCTGGAGGACTTTGAGGATGTGTTTTCAGAGGAAGGGTGTCAAGAATTACCTCCTCATCGTGCATATGACTGTGCTATAAAATTGCTTCCTGATGCTAAGTTACCAAAATCTAGGTTATATAACCTTTCTGGTCCTGAGAGGCAAGCTATGAAGGATTATATTTCGGAAAGTCTGGCCAAGGGGCATATTAGACCTTCATCTTCTCCAGTGGCCGCGGGGTTCTTCTTTGTGAAGAAAAAAGATGGAGGCCTACGCCCTTGCCTGGATTTCCGTGAGCTTAATCGGATTACGGTCCGAGATCCGTATCCGCTCCCACTTATTCCTGATCTCTTCAATCAGATTGTGGGCGCCAAATGGTTCTCTAAGTTGGATCTCAGGGGGCGTATAATCTGATTAGGATAAAGGAGGGGGATGAGTGGAAGACGGCGTTTAACACTCCGGAGGGACATTATGAGAACCTTGTCATGCCTTTTGGTCTGACTACTGCCCCGGCGGTGTTTCAACATTTTGTTAATGACATCTTTCGCCACCTAGTGGGACAGTTTGTTGTCATTTATCTAGATGACATCTTAATTTACTCGCCGGATCTTGTGTCTCATCAGGAGCATGTGAGACAAGTGTTGCAGATCTTGCGAGACAATAAACTGTACGCCAAATGGGAGAAGTGTGTATTCGCCGTACAAGAACTTCAGTTTTTAGGATTCCTGGTGTCAGCTTCCGGTTTCCGTATGGACCCTGGGAAAGTGAAGGCTGTGCTTGAATGGGATCGGCCAGAGGATCTTAAAGCACTGCAGCGTTTCCTGGGGTTTGCTAACTACTACCGGAAATTTATTCGTAATTTCTCATCCGTTGTCAAACCTCTCACTGACATGACAAAAAAAGGGACGGATTTTTCTAGGTGGTCTGACAAAGCTTGTCAAGCATTTTCCTCCTTGAAAAAATGTTTTGCTTCAGCACCCATACTCATCCAACCTGATGCATCACAACCGTTCATTGTGGAGGTAGACGCATCTGACGTAGGAGTGGGTGCGGTATTATCTCAAGGTCCGTCCCCTGGTAAATGGCATCCGTGCGCTTTCTTCTCTAAAAAATTGTCGTCCGCCGAGAGGAATTATGATGTCGGCAATAGGGAACTCTTGGCCATTAAGTTGGCTTTTGAAGAGTGGCGTCACTTTTTGGAGGGGGCAGTCCACCCGGTCACCGTCATTACTGATCACAAGAACTTGCTGTATTTAGAGTCTGCAAAACGTCTGAATTCCAGACAAGCTAGATGGTCGTTGTTTTTTACCAGGTTTAATTTTGTCGTCACATATCGTCCTGGGTCAAAAAATATAAAGGCTGATGCCTTATCTCGTAGTTTCCCGGGGGCCGGGAAGACGGATGACCCGGTTCCTATTCTTCAGGAGGGAGTTGTGGTGTCGGCTGTTTGCTCTGAGCTTGAGGAGGAGGTATTGGAGGCTCAGGGGGACGCCCCTGTAGGACCTCCAGGGAGACTGTTTGTTCCAGATCAATTAAGACAAAAGGTTATCGAGGCACATCATAATTCTGCTTTGGCAGGACACCCAGGGAGTAAAGCAACTGTAGATCTCGTTTCTCACCGGTTTTGGTGGCCTAACTTAAATAAAGAGGTGGTAACTTTTGTCGCGTCCTGTGGGGTATGTGCGCGCTCTAAGACCCCACATACCCGTCCGTCTGGGGTCCTTTTACCGTTGAAAATCCCAGAGCGTCCATGGACCCACCTGTCTATGGACTTCATTACGGACCTCCCTCCGTCTTCAGGTAAAACTGTCATACTAGTTGTAGTTGACAGGTTCAGCAAAATGGCACATTTTATTGCTCTTCCTGCTCTTCCTAATGCTAAAACTCTGGCGCAGGTGTTCATTGGGGAGATTGTGAGACTTCACGGGTTGCCTTCCGATGTGGTGTCGGATCGGGGTTCTCAGTTTGTGTCCAAATTCTGGAAGGCATTTTGTTCTCGTCGGGGGATGCAGTTGTCATTTTCTTCGGCTTTTCATCCACAGACCAATGGTCAGACAGAGCGTCTGAATCAGAGCTTAGAGACATATCTCTGGTGTTTTGTCTCAGAGAACCAAGAGGACTGGTCTTCTTTCTTGCCTCTGGCAGAGTTCGCTCTTAACAATAGGCGGAGCGAGTCCACTGGTAAGTCCCCGTTTTTTGGGGCATATGGTTTTCACCCCCAGTTTTGTACTTTCAATGGGGGGGGGGCTCTTCTGGGGTTCCTGAGGAGGAACGATTTTCGTCGTCACTTGCTTCAGTGTGGAGAGGAGTGCTTAATAATCTGAGCACTATGGGGAACCGATACAAACGTATGGCTGATAGGAGGAGAGTGTCTGGTCCGGACCTAAGTGTGAACGATCTGGTATGGTTGTCTACAAAGAATATAAAACTTAAGGTTCCCTCCTGGAAACTCGGTCCCAGATTCATCGGGCCATACAGGATCAGTTCAATAATTAATCCGGTGGCTTTCCGTCTTGACCTCCCTCCTACGTTTAAAATCCACAATGTGTTCCACAAATCGTTGCTTAAGAGGTACGTGGCACCAGTTATACCGTCTCCTCTACCTCCTCCTCCAGTGGTGGTCAATGGTAATTTGGAGTTTCAGGTATCGAAGATCATTGACTCACGTCGGAATCGACGGTCCCTTCAGTACCTTGTTCATTGGAGGGGGTATGGTCCTGAGGAGAGGATGTGGGTTTCTGCGTCGGATATTAACGCAGACCGATTGGTTCGGGCCTTCCACACTACTCACCCAGATAGACCAGGCCCTGAGGGTCCAGAGGCCCCTCGTAGAAGGGGGGGTACTGTCACGGGTGTGTCGCGGCGGAGATCGTCGCGATTGCACACCCTGACTTCGCACAGCTGAGTTTCTGGTGCTGGGTGTTTTTCGGCACTGAGGGAGTTAATTCTTTCTCTCTCGGTGCTGGACTGACCAGCCTCGCCCAGCTGCGTTTGATGTTTTGTTAATTAGCTTCCTTCATATACCTGCTGGTCTGCTGGGGAAGTTGCCGGTGAAAGCATTCATTCAGACCAGCAGAGCGGATCGTTTCTGAGAAGACTTAAGCTAAGAGTGCCTGTTGTGGTTTTTCCTCTCCTCGCTTATTGTTTATCTCCTTTACCTTTTGTGTTCCTCTGTAGTGGAAGTTTTGTATGCAAGACAGTGTTTTCTTTACCCCTTGTCTGTTTCGTTTGTCTAAGACTGTGTGTAAGCTGTGACCTGCCCATTTCCTGTGGTGGTAATCAGGGTCCTTCTCAGGACTAGATTACAGTGGTCAGGGATCTACAGGAGACAGGGTTACGCTGGTGGCCTGGACCTCTGTACCATTAACAGTACCTCCAGGTAGAGGGACTAGTCAGGACCCCAGTTCAGGGTCAGCTTAGACCCCGGTCCACCTCTATCCAGAGACAGCGTGACACGTACACAGTATAGACCCACAATTCATAGGATATTATGTCAGGTAAGACATTGCTGGCAGATACTATGTATACATGTTGATATTTTCTATTATATGTAATATAGAATGTTGTCACATTAGATATAGGTTACTATCATAGAATATATCTGTTATACGTCGTGACACTCTTGTACCTTCTGCTACCCGTCCGGGTTCCAGTACCGTCAGCTGGTTCTCCGCAGTGCCTTTGGCCTAGGTGCCTCCATCTCGGTATCCGAGTTCCAGCAACGTCTGCTGGTCCTTGGTAGTGCTTTGGAGCACAGGTACCTCCTGCTTAGTAACCGTGTCCCAGTAACGTCAGCTGGTCCTTGGTTGTGCCATTGGCTCTTTTCCTTCTGCTGCCCCTCCGGGTTCCAGCACAGTCAGCTGGTCCTCGTTACTTGCATTGACTCTTGTACCTTCTGCTACATTTACAAATTGAAGATTTTTTCAATGCTTTTTTGGGTAATCACTCTGGATCTCCAACAATGAAGACGACGACCCTGATGACCACCCCGAAGAAGATGACGACCACAAGGACGACGAGCATCAAGCCAACCAGCCTAAACACCATCACAAAGAAGAAATAAAAGATTACCAAACAGGACTAAGAAGGTTAAGACAAACTACAAGATACAGAACAAGAGACTTAAGAACAATAAGCAGAAGATCAAAAAGCAGAAGAACATGAAGTATAAGACCAAAATGAAGAGCAAAATATATGCTCTAAATTCTAAGCAGAAGAAGACTAAGCAGTGTATGGGGGTGAGTCCGTTCCTCCTCGTGGTGCCCCTGGAAAATGCCTGCTGCTGCAGGCTAAACTGAACACGGACAAATACTGTTGTAATTTAAATCTTTTGTGACAGCAAGAACGGAAGGATGAAAAATTCATACTTTGACAGATTACAAGTACAGGATTCTCTGTCACAAATAAGAATATGATGAAGAAGATGAAGTACAATATGAATAAGAATAATAGTTTAATAAGAAGGATATGAGTAATGTTAACAAAAAGATGAATAGCAAGAAGTTTAAGAAGAAGATAAAGAAGGTGAAGATGAAGAATAATTTGATGAAAAAGATGATGCTGCTGAAGATTATGAAGGAGAAAGTGTGTCAAAAGTTAAAAAGGTGAAGAGCATGGAAGTTGTGAAATATACATATTTGCCAAAATAGAAAAAACGTTAACAACATTGTCAATTTCTTCGTCAATCCGAACATCTTTAAAAAAAAAAATATTTATGCTATTCCATTTGATTGGGTTAAACATCTATGCCTTTAATGTCTCCTCAACCTTCCCCAATACATTCTACATTACTCTTTGTTGTTTTCCTTCATGTACAATTAACCAACAAGGCAAGAATGGGTTTTTTTAATTCCGATATTTTGTTCCCATAGACTTACATTGGATTTCCGGTATCGGTATCGGGTATCGCCGATATTTTTTGGGTATCGGCGATACAATTCCGATTCCGATACTTTTGGATATCGGAAAGTATCACTCAACTCTAGACAAGACTGGTGGTAGCGCTCACCTTGTCTTCTCCGAATGAGGTGTTTTCCTGATGTCCCAAACAATCGAAAAGGGGATTCATCAGAGAAAATAACTTTAGACCAGTCCTCAGCAGTCCACTGCCTGTACCTTTTGCAGAATATCAGTCTGTCCATGATGTTTTTTCTGGAGAGAAGTGGCTTCTTTGCTGCCCTCCTTGAGACCAGGCCTTGCTCCAAGAGTCTCCGCCTCACAGTGCGTGCAGATGCACTCACACCTGCCTGCTGCCATTCCTGAGCAAGCTCTGCACTGCTGGTAGCCTGATCCCGCAGCTGAAACACTTTTAAGAGATGGTCCTGGCGCTTGCTGGTCTTTCTTGGGCGCCTTGAAGCCTTTTTGGCAACAATGGAACCTCTCTCCTTGAAGTTCTTGATGATGCGATAGATTTTTGACTGAGGTGCAATCTTTCTAGCTGCGATACTCTTCCCTGTTAGGCCATTTTTGTGCATTGCAATGATGACTGCACGTGTTTCTTTAGAGATAACCATGGTTAACAGAAGAGAAACAATGATGCCAAGCACCAGCCTCCTTTTAAAGTGTCCAGTGGTGTCATTCTTACTTAATCATGACAGATTGATCTCCAGCCATGTCCTCATCAACACCCACACCTGTGTTAATGGAGCAATCACTGAAAAGAGGTTAGCTGGTCCTTTTAAGGCAGGGCTGCAATGATGTTGAAATGTGTTTTGGGGGATAAAGTTCATTTTCTAGCCAAATATTGACTTTGCAAGTAATTGCTGTTAAGCTGATCACTCTTTATAACATTCTGGAGTATATGCAAATTGCCATTAGAAAAGTGAAGCAGCAGACTTTGTAAAAATTAATATTTGTGTCATTCTCAAAACTTTTGGCCATGACTGTATGGTATTGTTAAAAAAAACTGCTGCACCTAAGATCCAACATAAATAAGGTTTGCGACATTCAGGAATCTGCAAATGTGTCACAAGAGTCCTACACAATGGTAAGGTCCCAGAAAAGATTACAGAAAATCAACACACTGTATATTCTGCTTCTGTAGAAGATAATACGACTGACACTAGTTTTCTGCTGGAACAAGAAATTGAATTTTCTCCTAACAAGTAATCACTTGTTGATTTCCGATCACTTGAATCTCCAGCCCAATCTGCATCCACATAACCCCTCTGAGAGTGAGATCTCCTGATGCAGATATCTTAAGATTTAGCCTTTGAGTTTCTTTAAGATATTGAAGAATTCTTTTAATTGCATTCCAGTCTCTTTGGTGTGCCTTGTTTACGCGTCGCTGAACAGCCAAAAAAGAGGACTTAAAAATCCTCCAAAAATTGAAAAAACAGCGGAAAAAAGGCAGAGATGTTTACCTGCCCAGGCCTCCAAATGCACTAACAGGATGCAGTGGACCAATTTAACACAGGTGCAAGAATGCCGATGAGGCAACCACTCACAGCCTGCCAATCCATTTAGCCTTTGAGTTTCTTTAAGATATTGAAGAATTCTTTTAATTGCATTCCAGTCTCTTTGGTGTGCCTTGTTTACACGTCGCTGAACAGCCAAAAAAGAGGACTTAAAAATCCTCCAAAAATTGAAAAAAACAGCGGAAAAAAGGCAGAGATGTTTACCTGCCCAGGCCTCCAAATGCACTAACAGGATGCAGTGGACCAATTTAACACAGGTGCAAGAATGCCGATGAGGCAACCACTCACAGCCTGCCAATCCATGGGGGGTTGCTTGGCATATTAATGCACAAAAATTGTATGCGGCGCTGTTCACATACAGGTTATGCAGAGCATCTGGCTCTTGGCCAAGTCTTGCATTTCATCGAACTTCACTTGGAGTTGATATAAAATTTGGCCCAGTTATACTGTCATGATGGCACTGTGTGTGGTAAACTGACAGTTCTTAATTGGACTTTGATTCAGTCTAACAGATTCCAGTAGGTACCCTGGTGTTATCATTTGGTAGCCGAGGAGGACAGTAGCCAAAATAGCCAAGGCAACCAGACACCCAGAGAGGTTAGTAACTAGCGGATTGTAGACCCCTAAACTGACAGCACAACTAGAAGTAGCCATGGGACGTACCTACGATGACCTAGACGCCTCGACACAGCCGGAGAGTTAACTAAGCCTAAAGAGAGAAATGGGAAAGCTTACTGCCCTGGAGTAGCGCCCCAAAGGATAAGGTAGCCCCCACACATATATTGGCGGTGAGACAAGATGAAATACAAACACAGGTAGAAAATAGAGCAAGCAAACGCTGGGGCCCAAACTGTCTAGATAGAATAGGACAGGAAAGAATACTGTTTGCAATCCAGCAAAAACTCTAAGAAAAATTCCAACACGTCTGATTTCCAAAAATACTGAGACCACACGATCTCTCCCCCGCTAGATCAGAACTCTGGTGTGAACTGGTAGCTAACCAGCAGATACTGAAATAACAGGGACTGAAAACACATAAACAATGGTAAATGAGAAACAGAGACCAGCGCAGGCCCCAGCTGGGGAACCTGGCTGACCTCACTCCAGAAGGGAGGAAAACAAAAGGGAAAACAAATGTCACAGAAATAACCAGCAAATAACTTATCTGAAAGTTGCAGGAGAAAGCAGGAAGCAAGCTGACTTCCAAAAGGAACTAGGAAGAAGCAAATCACTGGTGAGGATCATGGGAAGTGTTATGATTTGGTAGCTGAGGAGAGCAGGCAAAAAACGGCAATACACCAGAGAGGTTGGAATCTACTGGATTGCAGTACCCTGACTAACCACGACAACTAAAGGCAGCCGTGGAGCGTTCCTATGTTGGTCCTAGACGCCTCGTCACAGCCTGAGAGGATAACTACACCTAAAGATAGAAAGAGGAAAGCTATCTGCCCCAGAGCAGATCCCCAAAGAACATAGGAAGCCCCCAAACATGTAATGGCGGTTAGACAAGAGGAAATACAGACACAGACAGAAAATAGTATGAGCAAACGTTGGGGCCCAATCTACCTGGACAGAAAAGGATAGGAAGGACACTTACTGCAATCCAAAAAACCCTAAAAAATACCAACTCTACTAATTGCAAAAACACCTGAGATCACACGACCTCTACCACCTAAATTAGTTCTCTGGTGTCACAAAACTAAGCCACAGCCACTGAAAAAACTGGAAAAGGCAAATGAACAAATAACAGTGGCTCAGATAAACTGAGAGGAGCACAAATAAGACCAGTCTGTAACTCCTGATTGCCAATCCTCATTGAATGGTTCAGTACTGTTTGTAACCACTAGAGGGAGCTTCTGCTCAGAATTCATTTCTAACACATTCACAACAGGGAAGGTTGCTCACTTATATCTCTCCAGTCAGTGACACCTGATTGCCAATCATTGCCCCCAGCTGATAGACCTCTGTTAGCCAAAGCAGCTTCATTACTATCAGCAGCCACCAGGGGGAGCCCAAACTCAGAAGTCAGATCCAGAGCGTTCACAACACCCTGGCTTGCAGCCTCAAAAGATAAAGACCACATTTTTTATGTTTTGTATTTATGTAAAAATAAAGAGCAGGCGCTGAGGAAGCCTGCAGCAGTGCCTGTCACACTGTCAGACCAGCGATCTGACATTATACAGTGATGTCCCACCCTGGGACAAAGTAAAAAAGTTAAAAAATGAAAATCACAAGTGTAAAAAATAAATAAATAAATAAATAAATAAAGGAAAAAAAAATTCCCCAATAAATTCATTTCTTCCTATAAATAAAAAAAACAAACCAATAAAAGTACACATATTTGGTATCGCCGCGTCCGTAACAACCCGCCCTATAGAACTGTCCCACTAGTTAACCCCTTTAATGAACCCCTTAAAAAAAACAACAAAAAACAAAGCATAAAATCAATTCTTTATCATCATACCGCTGAACAAAAAGTGGAATAGCACTGCGATCAAAAAGACCGATATAAATAAACATGGTACCGCTGAAAACGTCATCTTGTACCGCAAAAAACGATCGCAGAATAAAGCGATGCAAAAATAATTATTTTTTATAGAAAATTGTTTTTATTGTAAAAAAGCGCCAAAAACATAAAAAAATATATAAATGACTTCCGGGAGGCGGAGCCAAGGAATGGCTGCTTTTTAGCAGAGCTCCCCGCTGGCCTACTCTCATCTGTGGCCATCCCTCAGTTTGTGAGAGGAGAAACAGCTTTAATCAGCAGGGGGAATACCTGGACAGGAGGCTCGTCTGTCGGGTCTGCCTCTCCAGGCTCCTCGGGAGGCTCCAGGCGCAGGAGACGCCATGCAGCGTGGTACAGGCCGCAGGCGAGCTGTGAAGTTAGAGGGACTTGCACAGATAAGAGGTACCAAGATAACAATCGACCACCCGCCAGTGAAGCCCTGAAGATCTGGCCATTATCGCATCTAGGGCCAGAGGAGGTGAGTGCAGTGGCAATAGGGGGAGGGTTAACTACAACAGAAGCCATCTCCCTGCCACAGCCCTCAGCAGTATCCCTGCACTTCAGGCTTGTTGTGAGCTGTATTGTTTTAAGTTGCTGACCATCCTGTAAGAGGTGACAGAAACAATAAAGTACTCAAGGTCTGTCTGATAGAGGATTAACCCCTGAGGCCCTGCTACAGAGCTCAAATAAATCAGCCTAAAGGCTGGGTCTCACATAGCGATACACCAGCGATCCCGACAACGATCAGGATCGCTGGTGTATCGCTATATTATCGCTGCTGAGCTGCCAAACAGGCAGCTCAGGCAGCGATCAGCACAAGGACACTGCGGGTAAACATCGCTAGTTACCCGCAGTGTACCTTGGATACCAGCGCCCTGATGCAGGGAGCTGGTAACCAAGGTACACATCGGGTTTCCAGGTGCTGCGCGGTGCCTAGAAACCCGCTGTGTACCTTGGTTACCAGCTCCCTGCATCAGGGCGCTGGTATCCAAGGTACACAGCGGGTTTCTAGGCACAGCCCGGCGCCTGGAAACCCGCTGTGTACCTTGGTTATCAGCGGATCGCTGGTCTCCCGCCTGTCACACGCAGCGATGCGTGCCTGTCAGCGTGCCTGTCAGCGTGAGACCAGCGATCAAAAAAATGTCCAGACATTTCAGCGACGATCAGCGATACCCAGCAGGGGGGCTGATCGTCGCTGAATGTCACACACAGCGATATCGCTGGTGAGCTCGATGCTACGTCACAAAACTAGTGACTCAGCACCGATCTCGCTAGCGAGATCGTTGTGTGAGACAGGCCCTTTAGAAATCACAAGGGGATTACCTCAGAGACTACACACAACACAGGACCTAGAGGACAGTTATTATTGTCTTTATTAACCCTTTGGCAGCAGTGTAACCTGGTGAAGTCCTCACTCAGTGACACATTAATCTGTTTACAACTTAGAGGATTATATTTGTCCTCTCTGACTTTCAAGGTTACTTAACCCCTATAAATAAAGGTAAACAGCAAGAGACTAATATTCTATACGCTCCATATAGGAGTTACATGCTACATAGCAGATTCTAATGTAACGTTTCTTAACTGAGACATCACCGCCTTCTATCTTCTCACCATTGTCGCTGAGTATGGATAAATTTGTGGGCAAACAAACTAAAGGAGGCCGTGCCTCTTCTCGAAACCAACAAGGCTCATCCTCGCCTAAATCTACCTATGATACCAGTAGAGAGACTTCTCATTCAATAGCGGATGCCATCTGGAACGCCTTATGCCTGAAATAGACTCCAGATTCGCCACTCTTCAAACCTCAATAGACTCTATAATATCACAAGTTAATAATCAGGGCACTCACCTGGATGAGGCTGAACAACGTATCTCTGATCTAGAGGATGTTACCAGGGAAATGGCAGAACGTCTAGAGGGAAAAGAGAAAGTCGTCACAGAGCTTCAATCCAAAGTGGACGACTTAGAAAACCGATCTAGACGCAATAACTTGAAACTGATAGGACTACCTGAATCCATACATCCCTCTGAATTGCTAAAATTAACATCTGAGTGGCTGCCGGGAGCCTTGGACATTCAACTAACATCCGTTTCAATGGCGGTTGAGAGAGCACACAGAATAGGCCCGCAGAGGGGAAAAGACAATGACAGACCCAGACCGGTGATATTCAAGGTCCTTGACTTTCAAGACAAAATTCGTCTACTCACTGCTTACAGGAAGAAAGCGCACCTATCCTACCAAGGGCACAAAGTTCTGATGTTTCAGGACTATTTGGCCATGGTGACGACCAGACGCAGGGCCTTCAACCCAGTGTGTAAATTGCTGGCTGACAAAAACATTAGGTTCGGCCTACAATATCCAGCGATACTGCGCTTCAATCTATCTGGGAAAAACTGGGCTTTCGACGACCCGGTGAAGGCTCTGGAGGTTGTCCGGGATACTTCCCAGCCACCATGAGCAAGATCCAGAGTGGCTTACTCAGTGGCAATACCATGAATCACATAAGGTGATGTCAACTGACATCTGTTTGTTATGTTGTTGTTTTCTGCTGTATTTTTACCTCTGCGTCTAACGTTGGGATGCGGGTTTAAGGGAAATGTTGAATATGGCACACAGTTACAAATTTTGTGGGAGGGGGAGGTTTTTTGGGGAGAGGGTCTCTGCATTCGACTTCAGGTAATCAATAATCCAGGGATTCTAATGCCTACTCGCTGGGATGGGCAGGGATCCTATTATTATGTAACAGTTATATCTTATCATATTTCCCGCACTGGAGTGGGTTAATGGTAGATATCAACAGGCCAAAAATGTCCGCTATGACATCTCTCCTTTGGTGTTCCTGGAATGTCAATGGCCTAAATTCCCCGGTCAAGAGGAAAAAAATTTAAATTATCTGCATCGAGAAAATTTTCATATTGTACTTTTGCAGGAGACACACTGGGTGAAGGGCAGGGCCGGCTCCAGGTTTTTATGGGCCCCGGGCGAAAGAGCCTCAGTGGGCCCCTTTAACACAGACCACGATTCATGATGCACAGATACGGCAGAGAAATATGGGTATAGTACAATGCCAAATACTTCACTTCTTCCATTACATGAGTGATATCTATTGTAAATTGTACAATAGCTCAAAAACCGCCAAATCCTCACAGCGCACAGTACAGACTGGACAGTACAGTCCTCCATACAATATTATGGGCACCACAGTCTCCCCCTCATCACCCATATAATACCCCATGCAGGATGTCACCCCCCATATAATTCTCCATACAGAATACTGGACTCAAAATAATGCTCCATACAGAATACTGGACCCAATATAATGCTCCATACAGGATACTGGTCCCCATATAATGCTCCATACAGGATACTGGTCCCCATATAATGCTCCATACAGGATACTGGTCCCCATATAATGCTCCATACAAAATATGGAGCTCTCCTCTGCGCTGTACTGCGTTCTGCACTGTTACAGCTCAGGAAAGGGCGCTGTGGAAAGACTCCCCATTATCATCATGATTGCCTCCCCATCATCATCAATGCCTGCCCATCATCATCATCTTCTCCCCATCATCAATGCCTGCCCATTATCATCATTGCCTGCCCATTATCATCAATGCCTGCCCATTATCATCATCTTCTCCCCATCATCATCAATGCCTCCCCATTATCAGCAATGCCTGCCCATCATCATCTCCTCCCCATCATCATCAATGTCTTCCCATCATCATCTTCTCCCCATCATCAATGCCTGCCCATTATCATCATCTTCTCCCCATCATCATCAATGCCTCCCCATTATCAGCAATGCCTGCCCATCATCATCTTCTCCCCATCATCAATGCCTCCCCATTATCAGCAATGCCTGCCCATCATCATCTTCTCCCCATCATCAATGCCTCCCCATTATCAGCAATGCCTGCCCATCATCACACACAGACAGCACCCAAGCACTCTCTCACATACATACATACACACACAGAGACACACACACAGAGACGTCTTACCTGTTCAGCGTCCCCGCGCTCTGTGCCACAGCCGGCCGCTAAATGATGACGTCATTCAGCGGCCGACTGTGAGAGGAAGCGCCGGCGCCCCCTGGAGCCCGGAGCTGCGGCAGCGGAGGCACGGGAGAGGTAAGTATTGTTGCCAGCTGCTGCCGGGGCCCTGAGCAGGCGGGGGGGGCCCAGTGGCGGCGCTGACACCGCTCTCCGCGCGGGGGTGCCAGACTGCGAGTGGGCCCCCCCGCCTGCTCAGGGCCCCGGCACTAGACCGAGTGTGCCGGGTGCTGACGCCGGCCCTGGTGAAGGGCAACCATCCAGTGTTTTCTAACAAAAAATTTATGTTATGTGCAGAAGCTTCTTTTACTAAAAAACAGAGGGGTGTCTCTATTATGATAAACAGGAATATTGACCATGAGATAGTGGATGTGTTAGAAGATCCTTCAGGGAGGTTTGTCTGCGTTAAGCTGGTTATAGAGGGAACAACCTACAGTGTAATAAATATTTATGCGCCAAATTTGTCGGATCCATTCTTTCGGGCTAATGTGCTAAAACAAATCGCAGGATGGGACACCTCCCATATGATTGTGGGTGGCGATTTTAATGAGGTGCATGACATCGAGATGGATAGATCTAATTCTCAATCTCCTCATATACCTACGCAGGGGAGACTAATACAATCTTTTTTAGATCACTTGGGATTGTTGGCTGTCTAGAGAGTGCAACACCCCCGTTGAGAGAGATTACTCTCACTATTCACATGTTCATAACTCCCATGCTAGAATTGACTACTGGTTGTTGGGTCCCTCACTCATGCCAAGAATCACACATACCAAAATTCTGGACGTGCATATCTCAGATCATGCACCGGTAATGTTCAGCCTAAAACTAACTAACCCAATCTATTTTCATAGGAAATGGAGGTTTGTTGTGAATGTTTTGGAAATGAATTCTGAGCAGAAGCTCCCTCTGGTGGTTACAAACAGTACTGAACCATTCAATGAGGATTGGCAATCAGGATTCACAGACTGGCTTGATATAAGGGAGGTTCCCTCCCATCATGGTTGCCGGTGATCAATTGTTCTTGTCTCAACTGTGGTTCCTGGTTCACTTGGAAGCTTGCTGAGTCTTGCCTCTTCTTCTGCTTTCTGTTAAGATATTTTCTGTTTTTGTGCTTACCATTTGCATATATCTCTGCATTTCTGTGAGGTTAGCCAGGTTCCCCCCCCTGGGGGGCTTGGGCTCCTCTTGGTTCCGCTGGAGCCACTGTTGTTTGTTCATTTGCCTTTTCCAGTTTTTTCAGTGGCTGCGGCTTAGTTTTGTTACACCAGAGAACTGATCTAGGTGGTAGAGGTCGTGTGATCTCAGGTGTTTTTTGCAATTAGTAGCGTTGGCATTTTTTAGGGTTTTTTTGGATTGCAGTGAGTATCCTTTCTATCCTTTTCTGTCTAGGCAGATTGGGCCCCAGCGTTTGCTCATACTATTTTCTGTCTGTGTCTGTATTTCCTCTTGTCTAACCACCATTACATGTTTGGGGGCTTCCTATGTTCTTTGGGGATCTGCTCCGGGGCAGATAGCTTTCCTCTTTCTATCTTTAGGTGTAGTTAATCTCTCAGGCTGTGACGAGGCGTCTAGGACCAACGTAGGAACGCTCCACGGCTGCCTTTAGTTGTGGTGGTTAGTCAGGGTACTGCAATCCAATAGATTCCAACCTCTCTGGTGTATTGCCGTTTTTGCTTGCTCTCCTCAGCTACCAAAACATAACAATGTCACCGGCCCAAACTGAAAATTGTATGGTACTCACAGAAGGGAAAAATAGTGTGGAAAGAAAAAAAAAGTTGTCAGAGATTTTTTTTTTTCTGTTTCTTGCATTTTTTCCCT
Source organism: Oophaga sylvatica (assembly GCA_033576555.1). Taxonomy (NCBI): domain Eukaryota; kingdom Metazoa; phylum Chordata; class Amphibia; order Anura; family Dendrobatidae; genus Oophaga; species Oophaga sylvatica. The sequence goes on from JARQOD010000001.1 coordinate 286,858,637, forward strand.
CTTTTTCTCTGGGTGCTGATGAGGATTTTTTTTTTCTCTCAATGGAGCTTGCACAGCTGTCTGGCTGTGTGGATGAGCTTGCCACTGAGGTTTGGAGTATTGCTACCTATCTTGCTGGGTTGCCTGTTGTGGAACCTAGGATTCCCATGCCAGATTTGTTTTTGGGAGATCGGGCCAAATTTCTGAATTTCAAAAATAACTGTAAGTTGTTTTTTGCCTTAAAACCTAAGTCCTCAGGGAACGCAGCACAGCAGGTTCAAATTGTCATCTCTCTCCTGCGTGGCGATCCTCAGGATTGGGCTTTTTCCCTGACACCTGGGGACCCTGTTTTGAGTGATGTTGATGCATTTTTTCTGGCTCTGGGGTTATTGTACGATGAGCCTAATGTCACTGATCAAGCTGAAAGAACCTTGTTGGCATTAAATCAGGGCTTGAGGACGCTGAGTTACACTGTCAGAAATTCCGAAAATGGGCAGTCCTAACCAAATGGAATGATGATGCTTTGGCAGACCTTTTTCGGAAGGGGCTGTCAGAGAATGTAAAAGATGTTATGGTGAGTTTCCCTGCTCCCTCTGGTCTCAATGATTCTATGTCATTAGCGATTCAAATTGACAGACGTTTGCGTGAGCGTAGAGGTATGCGTGAAATAGTTTTGCCTTGTGAGCCAGCTTATGAGCCCATGCAGTGTGATAGAGTGGCTTCTGGGGCACAGCGTCATGAGTTTCGAAAACGCAATGGGTTATGTTTCTATTGTGGTGACGCCTCTCATGCTATTTCTGTCTGCCCTAAGCGGGGAAGACGTTATGCACGCTCAGTTGTCTTGGGTAGTGTTCAGACTAAATTTCTGTTGACTGTTACCCTGATTTGCTCCCTGTCCACATTTTCTGCTCAGGCTTTTGTTGATTCAGGAGCAGCAATTAACCTGATGGATTTTGATTTTGCCAAACGTTGTGGGTTTCCCTTGATACCCCTATGGAAGTCTATTCCCCTACTGGGCATTGATTCTACCCCTTTGGCGGAGAATAAACCCCAGTTTTCTACTCAGGTGATAATGAGGGTTAAACCTGATCATCAGGAGAGTTGAAAATTTTTGGTACTGTATAATCTGCATGACATTATTGTACCAGGTTTCCCTTGGTTACAGTCTCATAATCCTGTTTTGGATTGGAGATCTGTGTCTCTGACCAGTTGGGGCGGACAATGTGTTAATTCCAGCACTCCTGTTTTTCCTGCCTCTCCCCAGTCTCAGGAAGTTCCTGACTTTTTGACTGATTTTTCTGATGTGTTTAGCGAAAGTAAATCTGCATTCTTGCCCCCCCATAGGAGCTATGACTGCGCTATTGAATTAGTGCCTGGTAGTAAATTCCCTAAAGGTCGCCTTTTTAACTTGTCTGTACCTGAACATGACGCTATGCGGTCTTATATCAAGGAGTCATTGAAGAAGGGTCATATCAGACCATCCTCTTCACCCTTGGGTGCCGGTTTTTTCTTTGTGGCCCAAAAGGATGGTTCATTAAGGCCGTGTATTGATTATCGTCTCTTGAACAAGATCACTGTGAAATATCAATATCTGTTACCCTTGATTTCTGACCTGTTTTCCAGGGTGAAAAGTGCTACTTGGTTTACCAAGCTTGACCTCAGGGGGGCGTATAACCTTTTTCGCATTAAGCACAGGGATGAATGGAAGATGGCGTTTAATACCCCAGAGGGGCATTTTGAGTACCTAGTGATGCCCTTTGGGCTCACTAATGCTCCTTTCGTCTTCCAGTCCTTCATGAATGACATTTTCAGGGATTTTGTGGATAAATTTCTGATTGTTTATTTGGATGATATCTTGATTTTTTCCAATGACTGGAACTCTCATGTGAAACATGTTCGGACTATGTTCCAGATTTTGAGAGAGAATGCTCTGTATGTGAAGGGATCAAAGTGTCTTTTTGGCGTACAGAGGATCTCATTTCTGGGATTCATTTTGTCTCCATCTGTTATTGAAATGGACCGGTCAAGGTTCAGGCCATCTGTGATTGGGTCCAACCTACTTCATTAAAGGCTCTTCAGAGATTCTTGGGTTTTGCCAATTTTTATCATAAATTTATTGGTAATTTCTCTGTTATTGTTAAACCATTGACTGATTTGACCAAAAAGGGTTCTGATGTGGTGAATTGGCCTCCTGAGGCAGTCTCTGCGTTTCAGGAACTTAAGCAGAGATTCACTTCTGCTCCTGTTCTACGGCAGCCTGATGTTTCTCTGCCATTTCAGGTGGAGGTTGATGCCTCTGAAATTGGGGCAGGTGCCGTTTTGTCCCAAAGAGATCCAGAGACCTCTAAAAGTAACCCTTGTGCCTTTTTCTCTCGAAAATTTTCTCCAACTGAACGTAATTATGACGTGGGTAATCGGGAGTTATTGGCCATGAAGTGGGCTTTTGAAGAGTGGAGACATTGGCTGGAGGGAGCCAAACATCAGGTGGTGGTCCTCACGGACCATAAGAATCTGGTTTATCTGGAATCAGCCAAGCTACTTAATCCTAGACAGGCCAGGTGGGCCTTGTTTTTCACACGTTTTAATTTTGTGGTTTCCTTTCTTCCTGGCACTAAGAATGTTAAGGCGGATGCCCTCTCGAGGAGTTTCCTTGCGGACTCTCCTGAGTTATCTGATCCTGCTGTTATTTTGAAAGAGGGTGTAGTTCTTTCCGCCATCTCGCCCAATTTGAGACTGGCTCTGGAATGGTGTCAGGAGCATAAACCCGAGCGCTGCCCTATTGGAAAATTGTTTGTCCCAGACCGGTGGAAAAAGAGTGTGATGTCTGAGATTCATTGTTCCGCGTTGGCCGGTCATCACGGAATTTTTGGTACCAGAGACTTGGTGAGTCGGTCCTTTTGGTGGCCTACTTTGTCTCGTGACATCAGGGAGTTTGTGCAGTCCTGTGGGACTTGCTCTTGCTCCAAGCCTTGCTCTCGCTCTAGTGGTTTGTTGATGCCATTGCCTGTGCCCAAGAGACCATGGACCCATATCTCTATGGATTTTATTTCCGACCTCCCTGTTTCTCAGAGAATGACCGTTATCTGGGTGATTTGTGATAGGTTTTCCAAGATGATACATCTTGTGCCATTACCTAAGTTGCCTTCCTCCTCCGAATTGGTGCCTTTGTTCCTTCAGCACGTGGTTCGGTTACACGGCATTCCTGAGAACATTGTGTCTGACAGAGGAGTCCAGTTAGTTTCCAGATTTTGGAGGACTTTTTGTTCTAAACTTGGTGTTCAATTGTCTTTCTCCCCGGCTTTTCATCCTCAGACCAATGGACAAACTGAGAGAACAAACCAGACATTGGAGACTTATCTGAGATGCTTTGTGTCTGCTGATCAAGTTGACTGGGTCTCTTTTTTGCCTTTGGCTGAGTTTGCTCTTAATAATAGGGCTAGCTCTGCCACTTTGATGTCTCCATTGTAGCATCGGCGTCCCTGCCTTCTGCCAGGCAGGGACGCTGTTCCCCTGCGACAGCGTCCTCTGCCAGGCAGGGACGTCGCCCCCCTTACCCGCGCTCAGCGTCCTCCTTCCGCCCTGCTGGGGCCGCGCGCTCCTTCCCTGCTGCTGGACTTAGGGTGCGCGCCCGCGCCCTCCCCCGCTCTTAAAGGGGCCGCGCGCATCTTTCAAAAAGGTCCCCGGCCAATGCCGGAGGACTCCACCCTATATAAAGTACTTCCTCCTTAATGGAGGTGCCCGAGCAATGTTGTTGTTGTTGCACTGTTTACTCTGCTTCAGCCCTCAGGGTCCGTTACCAGTTACCTGCCTGTTTCCTGCCAGTTTGCTGTCTGCTACCTGCCTGCAAGCCTGCCTGGAGGTTCGGCCGTCACATGCGGTGACCATCGGCAATTCCAGAGACTCTCGCCTGCTCACTTGGGGGCGCTCGTCTGCCATCTGACTGCAAGCCCACCTGAAGGTTCGGCCATCACCTGCGGTGTTCATCGGCTGTTCCAGAGACTCTCGCCTGCTCACTTGGGGGCGCTCAGCTGTCATCTGCCTGCTAGCCTACCGGAGGCTCCACCGTCTCAGGTCGTATATACCTGTCCAGTCAAAGACTGCCCCGGCTCCTTGCCTGCCTGTTTATCCAGAGACTGCCCCGGTCACTTGCTGTGACTTCCTGCCTGTCTAACCAGAGACTGCCCCGGTCACTTGCTGTGACTTCCTGCCTGTCTAACCAGAGACTGCCCCGGTCACTTGCCGTGACTTCCTGCCTGTCTAACCAGAGACTGCCCCGGTCACTTGCCGTGACTACCCGCCTGTCTATCCAGAGACTGCCCCCGTCACTTGCAGTGACTTCCTATCCGTCTCCCCGGGCGCCACCCGCTCCTTTACAAGGAAAGCCTCCTTGTATAATAAAGCTCAGAGGTTCCGCCTCCCAGACCCGTTACAGTTTGCTGGGGCCATGGAACCCGGTGGCACCCAAACTCCCTCGCTCTCTGACCTGTGTCATGAACTGTCTCGTCAGAGGTCTCAACAGGAGTCCATCCTGGGTCACCTGCGGAATGTTAATTCCCGCCTGGACACACTGACTACTTCACCAGCAACCACCGCGGGCGCCATGACTCGCAATCCGGCAGTTCCGCTGCTTACCAATTCTGTGGTTTCCGTTCCTGGACCTCGACTTTCAGCTCCTCCTCGGTTTGGAGGCGACCCTGCTCTGGCTCGGGTTTCATTAACCAGTGCACCCTGCATTTTGAACTCCTGGCACACCAGTTTAACTCCGACCGGGCCAAATTGCCTTCATCATGTCCCATCTCACCGGAGAGGCCCGGGCCTGGCTAAATCCTCTTTGGGAGAGAGAGGATCCTCTGGTGTCTGACCTGTCTGCTTTTCTCTCAGCCTTCCGGAAGGTATTCGACGAACCCAGACGGAAGATCTCCTCTGCATCTTCTCTGCTGCGTCTCCATCAGGGAAGTCTCACCGTGGGTCAATATGCCATACGGTTCCGTACCCTTGCCTCGGAGCTAGCTTGGGATAATGACGCTCTGATCTCTGTCTTCTGGGAGGGTCTGTCCGGCCGCATTAAAGATGAACTTGCTGGTCGGGACATTCCAACCTCTCTCGATGACCTAATAACTCTCGCCAATCGAATTGATCTGCGGTTCCAGGAGCGCGCTAAAGAGGTCACCCGTGAGAGAAGGTTTCCTCGTCTTGCTCCTTCTTTTCAGAGACCTGTAACCCCTTCCGTTTCTCCTCAGGTACACTCTTCTGAGCCTATGCAAGTCGACCAGACCAAGATGGTCAAAGCTCGTCAGGACTCACGCCGTACCGAGGGAGTTGCTTCTACTGTGGCAGTAAGGAGCACTGGATCCGTACCTGCCCAGAGAGGTCGGGAAACGCCTGTGTCTAGGTTCGCTCGGAGAGGTCCACCTAGACAAAAATAAATCCTCTTCATCTCTGCTGTTGTCAGTCTCAATTCTCCTGGGTGAGAACCGTTATTTCGAACTTGCCCAACTTGACTCTGGAGCAGCCGGGAATCTTGTTTCACAGGCTCTAGTAGAGAAATATTGCATTCCTAGCAAACCTCTGGTTGAACCAGTATCTGTTGCTGCTGTGGATGGAGGTCTCCTGCCACGTCCCATCCAACTTATCACTGAAGCCATAACCCTGCAGGTAGGAATGCTGCATTCTGAGAGCATCTCGTTTCATGTTCTGCCTGGACTCTCACATGCTTTCTTACTAGGTCTGCCTTGGCTCCAAAAGCATGCACCCGTGCTCGACTGGCAGACTGGTGTCATGTGTGCATCGCCACGAAGATCGTCGCGGTTGCACATTCTGACTTCTCACAGCTGAGTTGCTGTTTCTTTGTGTTTGGCAGTTAGGGAGTTAATTCTGTCTGTGCTCAGTTCTGGGACTGGGTGCAGTTTCTTCCGGCTGCAATTAATTATTTGTTGATTGGTTTCCTTTAAATCTCTGGTTGTCTGTGTTGGGAGTTGCCAGTGAAATTCTTCATGCAGACCACAGATAGGATTGTATCTGTATAGACTTAAGTTAAAGAGCTCCTTAGTTGTTTTAAGCTCACCTTGCTTAGAGTTTAATATCCCAGATCATTTATGTTCCTTCTGTGTTTGAGTGTGTATGCAAGTCTGTGTTTTCTCCAGTCTGTCTTATATGTCTAATCTGTGTATTTAGCAGAGATCAGCCCATATCCCTTTGGTGGTAATCAGAATCCTTCTTAGGACTGATTACAGGGTTCAGGGACTGATAGGAGACAGGGTTAGGCTGGAGACTTGGACCTCTGAACCATTATCAGTACCTCCAAGGTGAGGGATTAGTTAGGACCCCAGTTTAGGTCAGGTTAGACCCCCGGTCCTCCTCTTTCCTGTGACAGTGTATCAAGTCCTCAAGATTAACCCTGAGTTCAACGGATATCGTGTCAGGTAAATCTATTCTATATTTACATGCTGATGTTGCTAATCTATATGTTGTATAGAGTGTTGTTCTTTTAAGAATAGTTTACTGACATCGTACACATATCATAAGACCGCGTGACATTTTCACTGGCCCATAAAATTATTCCCAGTTGCCATGGATCCAGTAGCCCAGCTGGCTCTGCAGTTGCAGGGATTATCCATGGAGCTGACGGACATTAAGTCCAAAGTTTTGTCTCCCTCGGAGCAAACCAGATTTGAACCTAAAGTAGCTCTCCCGGACAGGTTCACTGGTGGGCGAGACAAATTTTTTACCTTCAGGGAAGCATGTAAATTGTATTTTCGGCTTCGGCCTCGATCATCAGGGAGTGAAGAGCAGAGAGTGGGAATTGTTATCTCGCTCCTACAAGGGGACCCTCAATCCTGGGCCTTCTCCCTTCCTCCGGGATCCCCGGCTCTACAGTCAGTAGATCGATTTTTTACTGCCCTGGGTTTGGTATATGATGACCCAGATCGGGTCTCTCTTGCTGAGACAAAATTACGTAAGATACAGCAGGGAGATCGTCCGGCGGAGGAATTTGCTTCTGAGTTCCGTAGATGGGCCACAGATACTCAGTGGAATGACCCAGCTCTTAGGAGCCAGTTTTGTCATGGGCTTTCTGACAAATTAAAGGACGTTTTGGCTCAGTATGATTCTCCTCCATCACTGGAGGCTGCTATGGCCCTAGCTATCCGTACTGATAGACGGTCCGGGAGAGGTGCGAGGTAACTCCGCCCCCTGTTGTTACTCCACCTACTACTAAAGTCCCTTATGTTGAGGTTCCCCTTGTCTGTTCGGAGGAGCCTATGCAGTTGGAGGGACATCATTTCGTAGGAGGGGATTGGCGGTACGCCGCAGGACTAGAAGGTGTTTCTTCTGCGGGAAAGAGGGACATTTTGTTGGGGGATGTCCATCCCGTGCCTTGTTGAGCAAAAAGTCGCCGGAAAACTGTTAATCCCAGGTTGTGTGGTGGACGACAACCTGGGAGTATGTATTTCGTCCGCTAGTTCTTCTCAGTTCCTTGTACCAGTGGAGGTGGTGGTTGGTACGAGAGTGGAGAGATTTTCTGTTCTTCTTGATAGTGGGTCCGGGCTAATCTGGTTGACGCTCAGTTTGCTCAGGCTCAAGGTATGCATCTGAGTGTATTGGTCAAACCGATCCCTATATTCTCCATTGACGCCAGGCCTCTCGGCCAAGGTAGCTTTGTTCATGAGGTTCATAACATTGACCTTCGGGTAGGGGCAATACATAGGGAACTATTATCTTGTTATGTGTTGGAGGGTCTACCTACTCCTATTGTGTTGGGACTTCCTTGGTTGGTTAAACATAACCCTGTGATTAATTGGCAGTCCAGAGATATAAGCCAATGGGGGGAGTTTTGCAAAAGTAACTGCATGAACACAGTCATCAGTGCGGTCGTGCCTAGTACTTTTCCTCCTTTTTTGGAGGACTTTGGGGATGTGTTCTCTGAGGAGGGGTGTCAGGAGTTGCCTCCTCATCGCGTGTATGACTGCTCTATTAATTTACTTCCTGATGCTAAGTTACCTAAAGCTAGGTTATATAACCTTTCTGGTCCTGAGAGGCAGGCTATGAAAGATTATATTTCGGAAAGTCTGGCCAAAGGGCATATTAGACCTTCATCTTCCCCAGTGGCCGCGGGGTTCTTCTTTGTGAAGAAAAAAGATGGAGGCCTACGCCCTTGCTTGGATTTCCGCGAACTTAATCGGATTACTGTTCGAGATCCGTATCCACTCCCTCTGATTCCTGATCTCTTCAATCAAATTGTTGGCGCCAAATGGTTCTCTAAATTGGATCTCAGGGGGGCGTATAATCTGATTAGGATAAAAGAGGGGATGAGTGGAAAACGGCGTTTAACACGCCGGAGGGACATTATGAGAACCTTGTCATGCCTTTTGGTCTGACTACTGCACCAGCAGTATTCCAACATTTTGTTAATGACATTTTTCGTCATCTGGTGGGGCTGTTTGTGGTCGTATATTTGGATGACATTTTAATTTACTCACCAGATCTTGTGTCTCACCAGGAGCATGTGAGACAGGTGTTGCAGATCTTGCGAGACAATAAACTATACGCCAAACTGGAAAAGTGTGTATTCGCCGTACAGGAACTTCAGTTTTTGGGTTTCTTGGTGTCAGCCTCCGGTTTCCGTATGGACCCTGAAAAGGTGAGAGCAGTGCTTGAATGGGATCAGCCAGAGGATCTTAAGGCTCTGCAGCGTTTTCTGGGGTTTGCTAACTACTACCGGAAATTTATTTGTAATTTCTCATCTGTTGTCAAACCTCTCACTGACATGACAAGAAAAGGGACGGATTTTTCTAAATGGTCGGACAAAGCTTGCCAAGCTTTTTCCTCTTTGAAAAAATGTTTTGCTTCGGCACCCGTTCTCATCCAACCAGATGCATCACAGCCGTTCGTTGTGGAGGTGGACGCGTCTGACGTAGGGGTGGGTGCAATATTGTCCCAGGGTCCGTCCCCTGGTAAATGGCATCCGTGCGCTTTCTTTTCTAAAAAATTGTCGTCCGCCGAAAGGAATTATGATATCGGCAATAGGGAACTTTTGGCCATTAAGTTGGCTTTTGAAGAATGGCGTCACTTTTTGGAGGGGGCAGTCCACCCGGTCACCGTCATTACTGATCACAAGAACCTGCTGTATTTGGAATCTGCTAAGCGTCTGAATTCCAGACAAGCTCGATGGTCGTTGTTTTTTACCAGGTTTAATTTTGTTGTCACTTATCGCCCTGGATCTAAGAATGTTAAGGCGGATGCCTTGTCTCGCAGTTTCCCAGGGGCCGGGAAAATGGATGACCCGATTCCTATCCTTCAGGAGGGGGTGGTAGTGTCGGCTGTATGTTCTGAGCTTGAGGAGGAGGTGTTAGAGGCTCAGGGGGACGCCCCTGCAGGACCTCCAGGGAGACTTTTTGTCCCAAATCAGTTGAGACAAAAGGTTATTGAGGCACATCATAATTCTGCTTTAGCAGGACATCCAGGGAGTAAGGCTACTTTAGATCTCCTTTCTCGCCGGTTTTGGTGGCCTAACGTTAATAAAGATGTTTTAACTTTTGTCGCGTCCTGTGGGGTTTGTGCTCGCTCTAAGACCCCTCATACCCGTCCGTCTGGGACCCTCTTACCCTTGAAACTTCCGGAGCGTCCATGGACTCATTTGTCTATGGACTTCATCACGGACCTTCCTCAGTCGTCAGGGAAGACTGTCATACTGGTGGTTGTTGACAGGTTCAGTAAGATGGCACATTTCATTGCTCTTCCTGCCCTCCCTAATGCTAAAACTCTGGCGCAGGTGTTCATTGGGGAGATTGTGAGACTTCATGGCTTGCCTTCTGATGTGTTGTCAGATAGGGGGTCTCAGTTTGTGTCCAAGTTTTGGAGGGCATTTTGTTTACGTCGGGGGATGCAATTGTCATTTTCCTCGGCTTTTCATCCGCAGACCAATGGTCAGACAGAGCGTCTGAATCAGAGCCTAGAGACTTATCTTCGGTGTTTTGTCTCAGAGAACCAGGAGGACTGGTCTTCTTTCTTGCCTCTGGCAGAGTTCGCTCTTAACAACAGGCGGAGCGAGTCCACTGGTAAGTCCCCGTTTTTTGGGGCATATGGTTTTCATCCCCAGTTTTGTACATTCAATGGGGGGGGCCCTTCTGGGGTTCCTGAGGAGGAGCTTTTCTCGTCGTCACTTGCTTCTGTGTGGAGAGGTGTATTGAATAATCTGAGTGCTATGGGAACCGTTATAAATGTATGGCTGATAGGAGGAGAGTTTCTGGTCCAGATCTTAATGTGAACGATCTGGTATGGTTGTCTACCAGGAATATAAAACTTAAAGTTCCCTCCTGGAAGCTGGGCCCCAGATTCATCGGGCCGTACAGGATCAGTTCCATAATTAATCCTGTGGCATTTCGTCTGGACCTCCCTCCTACGTTTAAAATTCATAATGTGTTCCACAAGTCATTACTTAAGAGGTACGTGGCACCAGTCATACCATCACCTCTACCTCCTCCTCCAGTGGTGGTCAATGGTAACTTGGAGTTTCAAGTGTCAAAGATCATTGACTCACGTCTGAATCGCCGGTCCCTTCAGTACTTGGTGCATTGGAAGGGGTATGAGGAGAGGACGTGGGTTCCTGCGTCTGACATTAACGCAGATCGTTTGGTGCGGACCTTCCACAGAACTCACCCGGGCAAACCTGGCCCTGAGGGTCCGGAGGCCCCTCGTAGAAGGGGGGTACTGTCATGTGTGCATCGCCACGAAGATCGTCGCGGTTGCACATTCTGACTTCTCACAGCTGAGTTGCTGTTTCTTTGTGTTTGGCAGTTAGGGAGTTAATTCTGTCTGTGCTCAGTTCTGGGACTGGGTGCAGTTTCTTCCGGCTGCAATTAATTATTTGTTGATTGGTTTCCTTTAAATCTCTGGTTGTCTGTGTTGGGAGTTGCCAGTGAAATTCTTCATGCAGACCACAGATAGGATTGTATCTGTATAGACTTAAGTTAAAGAGCTCCTTAGTTGTTTTAAGCTCACCTTGCTTAGAGTTTAATATCCCAGATCATTTATGTTCCTTCTGTGTTTGAGTGTGTATGCAAGTCTGTGTTTTCTCCAGTCTGTCTTATATGTCTAATCTGTGTATTTAGCAGAGATCAGCCCATATCCCTTTGGTGGTAATCAGAATCCTTCTTAGGACTGATTACAGGGTTCAGGGACTGATAGGAGACAGGGTTAGGCTGGAGACTTGGACCTCTGAACCATTATCAGTACCTCCAAGGTGAGGGATTAGTTAGGACCCCAGTTTAAGGTCAGGTTAGACCCCCGGTCCTCCTCTTTCCTGTGACAGTGTATCAAGTCCTCAAGATTAACCCTGAGTTCAACGGATATCGTGTCAGGTAAATCTATTCTATATTTACATGCTGATGTTGCTAATCTATATGTTGTATAGAGTGTTGTTCTTTTAAGAATAGTTTACTGACATCGTACACATATCATAAGACCGCGTGACAACTGGAGAGATTCTTCACTGGGGACAGGACTGTCATAAAACTTGTTTGGTTCCTGTTCATCCCGTCCGTCCTTCTCCTACACCAACTAATCTACCAGGGCTCCCGATTCCGTATTGGTCTTTCGCTGATGTCTTTAATAAAAAGGAAGCAGAGACATTACCCCCGCACAGACCGTATGATTGCCCTATCGACCTGCTACCCGGTACTACGCCTCCCCGTGGGCGTATTTACCCATTGTCCGCTGCTGAGACCAGGTCGATGTCCGAATATATCGAGTAGAATTTGGCTAAGGGATTCATCCGGAAATCCACCTCCCCAGCGGGAGCAGGTTTCTTCTTCGTAAAAAAGAAAGACGGCTCTCTCCGTCCCTGTATTGACTACAGAGGCCTAAATTTGATCACGGTGAAGAATAAGTACCCTCTTCCGCTCATTCCAGAATTGTTTGATCGTCCGAGGGGGCTAAAATCTTCACCAAACTGGATCTCCGTGGGCATATAACCTGGTCCGTATCCGTCGGGGAGATGAATGGAAGACGGCATTCAATACCCGGGACGGCCACTACGAGTATTTGGTTATGCCCTTTGGTCTCTGTAATGCTCCAGCAGTCTTTCAGGAGTTGGTCAATGACATCTTCCGGGACCTTCTCTACTCCTGCGTTGTGGTGTACCTAGACGACATCTTGGTCTTCTCTCCGGATCTCCAGTCTCACCGGAGGGATGTTCGTCAGGTTCTGCTCAGGCTCAGGGAGATCACCTCTTCGCCAAATATGAGAAGTGCCTCTTTGAGCAGACCTCGCTTCCGTTTTTGGGCTACATCATTTCTCAGACAGGCCTACGAATGGATCCGGAGAAACTGTCTGCCATTGAGAAATGGCCCCGACCGGAGGGGTTGAAGGCCATTCAGCGGTTCCTGGGATTCGCCAATTATTACCGTCTCTTCATACCACACTTCTCTTCCCGGACTGCTCCAATCTCCGCGCTCACCCGCAAGGATGCTAATCCCAAACAGTGGACGCCCGAAGCAGAGGAGGCCTTTCTTTCTTTAAAACAGGCCTTCTCTTCCTCTCCAGTGCTGCATCGCCCGGACGGCAACAAGCAGTTCTTCCTGGAGGTGGACGCTTCCTCTTCTGGAGCCGGAGCGGTACTTACTCAAAAATCTTCATCCGGGAGGATGGTATCTTGCGGCTTCTTCTCCAAACTCTTCTCCTCTTCTGAGCGCAATTACTCCATAGGAGACCGAGAGTTATTGGCCATCAAGCTGGCATTGGAGGAGTGGCGTTACCTACTCGAGGGGGCTCTTCATCCGGTAATCATTTACACTGACCACAAAAATCTGGCTTACCTCCAGCATGCCCAGAGACTTAACCCTCGCCAAGCCCGGTGGTCCTTGTTTTTTGCCCACTTTGATTTTCTTTTACATTTTCGTCCGGCCGACAAGAACATCAAGGCGGACGCCTTGTCCCGGTCCTTCCTGGTGTCGGATCTCGAGGAGGAACCTAAACATATCATCGATCCCGCCAGAGTGATGCGGGTGGCTCCCGTGAGTCTAAATCGTCTCCCTCCTGGCAAGACGTTCGTATCGGTAACCGATCGGGAGAGAATCCTACACTGGGGTCATTCGTCTAAACTAGCTGGCCACGCTGGTCAGAAAAAGACCCTCCAGCTCATTACTCGGCATTACTGGTGGCCTACCCTGCACAAGGACGTAATAGACTTTGTTTCTGCCTGTGTCTCCTGTGCCCGCAACAAAGTTCCGAGACACCTGCCTGCCGGCCGTCTTCTTCCGCTTCCTGTACCCGCTGCTCCCTGGCAGCATATAGCCATGGACTTCATAACAGATCTGCCCGTCTCTGCCGGTTGTACGGTCATTTGGGTGGTCGTTGACCGATTTTCCAAGATGACTCACTTCATTCCCCTGCCAGGGCTTCCGTCTGCACCCGAGTTGGCTAAAGACTTTATCCGCCACATCTTCCGTCTTCATGGTCTGCCTCGTCACATTGTATCGGATCGTGGGGTACAGTTCACCTCACGATTCTGGAGAGCCACTTGTAAGTTGCTAGACGTTACCTTGGATTTCTCCTCCGCTTACCACCCGCAGTCCAATGGACAAGTCGAGCGAATCAATCAGAATCTGACCAGTTATCTCCGGCACTTCGTTAATGCCCACCATTCTGACTGGGTGGATCTCCTGCCTTGGGCCGAATTCTCTTATAACAATCACGAGAGCGAATCTTCCTCCAAATCTCCGTTCTTTGTAGTCTTCGGTCAACACCCCCGGATCCCTGTTCCTGTCTCCATCTCTGTGGACAATCCAGCTGCGGAATCTCTGGTTAACGAATTTTCCTCCATATGGGAGAGTACCCGGTCCGCACTCATTCTGTCATCCGAGCGCATGAAGAAACATGCTGACAAAAGACGTTTGGATCCTCCTCAATTCCGTCCTGGGGATAAGGTCTGGCTTTCGTCCAAGTATGTCCGGCTCAAGATTCCTTCCTACAAGTTAGGCCCTCGGTTCATCGGTCCTTTTGAGATCATCAGTCAGATCAACCCGGTGTCCTATAAATTGAAACTCCCGGCCAATTTGCGGATTCCTAACTCCTTCCATGTATCTCTCCTCAAACCGGTGGTACTTAACTCTTTTGTCAAGTCTACAGGTACACCTCCTGCTCCAGTGTCTGCTGAAGACGAATTTGAGGTAGAGAACATTCTGGCCACAAAAAGGGTAGGAAGAAAGACCTATTTTCTGGTGGATTGGAAGGGGTTTGGTCCTGAGGAGAGAACGTGGGAGCCTCGGGAGAACATCTGTCGGGGTCGTAACGACAAACCACTCATCCTCCAGTCACTCCAAATTAGACTAAGAGCACGGTCGACCGAGAATGAATCAGGCAATACGCTGGTTCAGACTTCAGAACGTGCCCTAAAGAAAATGGTGCTATTAGGCGGCCATCTCCAGTAAGCACTGAACTTTTTATTCACGTACATAAGATTACATACACAGAATATTGGGTGGAGTAAAGGCGGGATTGAGGAGAAAGAGATATGCTGAATCATGTCCATATATGTATATATTCAGCATCTGGTCATCCTAATTGGTCCTTAGATCTTCTTCTAAGTCCTCCTTGATCGTGTTGTCATCCTCAGTTTCGTTTCTTGAAGAAAGATTCTATTGTTCTCGTGTATCATGTGGTTCCTCAATTCCCCAAAGGTGGGGGGCATTTCAGTGGATCCAGTTCAAGTTATTAGATAGTTAGTGTAATACAGTGATAGGACACAAGGTGGAGACAGACACCAGCAGATACTAACATTGTCCTAAAATAAGTTTCAATCTGAATAATATCATTTAAGGGAAACTTCGTGTTTACAAAATACATATACACACTATAAATATAAAAGTATAGTAGAAAATTATATTTTACCTTGACAATTCCCCCTAAACACTAAGTTTTTCCCTTAATTTATGCGGCCTTCGAGACTGTCCATGTGTGGGGACAGGGGTAATGGATTTCTTCGCTTGGTCATTTTAGAAACTGGCCCCTTATGGACCGCCCCCAAACAACCAAGTCCCTACCAAACATGCACATGGAGTTCTCCCACTATCCCTTAACTAAATCTCTTATTTCCATTTGTATTTTGTTATAGGGGGTTTTATCAGGTTTATCCTGCGGAGTATATTTCTCCATATCACCCTTATCAGTGTCTTCATATAGTAGCGACACAACTTCCTGATGAAGGAAAGTACCTGAGGAGGCGGCTGCATTGGTCACAGCTTTCCTATACATAGATATCACACAACATAGAATTATCAATCCTAGCACCAAAAGCCCTGTTACCACTAAGCAGGCTTGTTGGAGAAATTCTTTAAGTCCTTCAAGCCATCTTAAGAAGAAAGAGGTATCTACTTCTGCATTGGCTTTTATTTCCTGAGCCAGATTTTTAATCTCTGTAAGGGCCACTATAGTTTTACCATTGACTCCAGAATTCTGAGGAATATAAGTACAACATTTTTCCCCTATCATCCCACAGACTTCATCTTTTTCAGCTAGAATCATGTCAATGGCCAGTCTATTTTGAAGAGTCAGTCTTTTGTTTTGGGCCCAGTTTCTCAACTATACCCTGGAAAGCATCTTGACTAAAATTGATATTGATAAATCTTTGCTTGGTGTAGTATATATATTTTATCCAATCTACATTGTAATTGATCTGCACAGTTGGGATAGAGAACGGAAACCCGCCAGGATCTGATTCTGAGCTTTGTATTCGTCTGGGACCCCCCTAGGAACACCTATGGAATCCATATAAACTTTGGGATCCTCAGCATAACTGGTGTGCAGCTGACCCAGACTCCTTCTTTTTCTGGATATCAGTGGAGCTATATTCTCGGATCCAGACTCTTTCTCACGTGTCTCTTAATGACTACCTAGTCTCCAGGCTGCAGGCTGTGACTCCCAGGATCCTGGTTCGGATCTGGAAGAGAACTGAAAACATTATCATATACTTTCTTGAGTCTTTTATGCAAATCCCTTACATATGAACTTAATACATGGTTACTTATTTCCAATGCTTGGGAAAAGAAACATCCTAAACTAGGCACTTTGCCAAATAGTACTTTATACGGAGAAAGTCCAGTTTTTCTACTTGGAGTGTACCTTACTGAGTATAGGGCTAATGGTAAACATTCAGGCCAAGATTTCCCTGTTTCAGCCATGGCCTTTTAGATTTTTTTTTTTAACTTCAATATCCTATTTAGTCCTTTTACTTTTACACCGCTTTGTGGTAATATGGGGTGTGGAAAACGTGTTGAATTCCAGCGCTGTCAAGACTTCATTCATTATTTCACCTGTGAAATATGTACCTCTGTCACTTTCGGTCACCTTTGGTACTCCATACCTGCACACCACCTCCACAAGCAGCTTCTTTGCGGTTGCCGCAGCCGTAGCCTTGGCAATCGGGAAAGCCTCCGGCCAACCTGAGAATAAATCAAAAACACACCAACACGTACTCCCATGAACCTGATTTTGGCAGCTGAATATAATCAATCTGCAGTCTCTGGAAAGGATAGAAGGGCCGAGGGGTGTGTTTGGGTGGTGTCTTGACTACCCTTCTCTGATTATGTGTAGCACATACCATGCATCCCTGGATCAAACCTTCTATACAGGTGGAAAAGCCTGGTGCCTCCCAATGCTTCTGCATCACACTCATCACAGCAGTTTTGGACTGGTGGGTTGGCCCATGTAACATCTGGGCGACCGCAGGGTACAACGCTCTTGGAAGGCATCGGCGCATCCCTCTTCCCCATACCCCAGTTGCTGCATTCAGACATGCACCTTCTTTTTACCACTTTTCTACTTCCTCCTGGCGCACCTGAGCCTGCATCTGGGCTAAGGCATCCTCCGACACAAAGGGATTTTTGGGAGCGCTTACCTGGTGCATCGTTACCCCTTGGAGTGGTCTACTGGCTGCTGTTTTTGCTGCTGCATCGGACATTGCGTTTCCTTTACTCACCTGATCAGTGCATCTGGTATGTGCTTTAACTTTTGACAACTACTTCTTTTGGTAATTGTAATGCATCAATTAACTGCTGGACTGCGTCAGCATTTTTAATGGGATGTCCTGCTGCTATCAGGAATCCTCTAGACTTCCAAATTGGACCCAAATCATGAGCTATACCGAATGCTTATTTAGAATCTGTGTAGGTGTTAACAATTCTACCTTCAGCTATCTTACAGGCCTCGGTCAGAGCCTTAAATTCAGCCTCCTGGGCCTACTGATATGGGAGCATTGGTTCTGCTTTGATTACTGCATTCAGGGAGACGATGGCATACCTGGTGTGGAAGGTACCTGAGTCATCTTGGTAGCGAGTTCTACAAAAGATTTAAAGTCAACATTATGTCTTTCAGTTTTAAACACTGTGGGTAGGCCTGCTGTTTCCTGTGCCATAAGCTGAACATAATCATAAGGAATCTCCTCTCTTGGATCTTGTACAATACCGTACAATACCTGACCTCCCCCCTAGATCCGAGAGAGGTAACAATGTGACAGGACTAAGTGTGGTACATCTCTGCAAAGAAACATTTGGAGGCATTAAAAGTGCACATTGCAATCGAAGGTGACGTGCAGCTGAAAGATGTGCCGACTGCACCTGGTTCAGTATGGTGTATACATCATGAGGTGTAAGTGCTGTCAGTGGATAATCAAGAACGATATCTGATGATTTGTGGAGCAATAGTCCTACAGCATGTATCGCCCGTACACAGGACGGGGTACCCCTAGCCACTGCATCTAGTCTTTCACTGAAACAGGCCACTGGCCTTTGATTGTCACCATGTAACTGAGTCAATACTCCTGCCGCGTGTCCCTGCTGTTCGTGGAGATACAGGGTGAATGGTAGTTCATAGTTGAGAGTTCCTAGCGCTGGAGCTGCCACAATCCTGTTTTTGAGGGAATGAAAACAGTCTATACCTTCAGGAGTTAGTTTAAAAAGCACAATGGTAATAGTCATAGAGAGGCTGCATGAGAATTGACACAGCACGAATCCACTGCCTGCAGTAGAAAATCAGTCCAAGAAATATCCTAAGAGCGGCAACATTAACAGGCATAGGAAAGTTCTGTACAGCTTCTTTGCGAGCGCTGGTCAGATGTCGCGCCCCCAGTGTAATACAATGTCCCAAAAAGATAACTGAAGATTTACAGAATTGCAGTTTATCCTTTAACGCTTACAACCTGCTTGGTACAAAAACAACATATTATAAAAATAACATTGGCAAAATCAATAACTGTAAACTAAGCAGCATCCTGAGATATCTGGAACAAAAGTGTATATATATATTGTACCAGCCAATACATAGAGAGTTAAATCTCGTAGCCGAAGGGGGAAGCTGAAGGTTGGAATTTGTACTGTCAAGGCCATTGATAAGGGACCTTACTCTTAGCTGCAGAGATGCCGAAGGTGGGGGCTAGGTTTTAACTAAAACACCCCTTGTTACCAGTTTCTGCATCTGCTGAGCAATAGTCCTTTCTTGAGCTAAACTAAGAAGATACTGTCTCTGTTGGGGCAGGATTGCACCTGGCTTTAATTTGACCATGACTGGCTGCACCCTTAATCTGCCCACGTCTGTTTTATCTGAAGCCCAGAAATCATGCAGTATCACACCTTCCAACATTGAAGGAAATTCATTTATGTCCTCTATACTAGCAACGTCTAGCGACATGATTTTACAAAGAGTGCTCTGCTTCAATCCTGGTGTCATAGTGACAGTCCCATCAAGATGATACTCAATATGTGCTTGCAATTGTGACAACACATCACTTCCTAAAAGATTACATTGACCCCGTGGTGATACCATTAACTGTGTGTGTACAGTGGTTCCTTGAATTTGCAGGGGAATCTTTTTAGTGACTGGGAGCAGGATAGATGGAGAGTTATAAGGAGTCGCTATAACATGGTGGGAGAAATCACTTTTCCCAAATGGCCAGTCCTTTTCTGTAACTACTGAATTGTCTGCCCCCGTGTCCACTTGGAACTCAACCTCATGTCCCCCTGGTAGGTTCACCTGTACTGTGCAATTAGGAGTGGGGGGTAAGGAGACAAGGGGTTCATGTGCAAGCTACCATTATCCTATGGGAGCGCCTCTAATTGGTCTTGGGGGCCTCTTGCAGGCGAGTCATTTGCATATGGATTAGTTGGACAGGCTGGATATGGGTTAGTTCTGCAATCCCTCCTGAAATGTCCTGGTTTCTTGCACACGTAGCACAATTTCTGCCCATCTCCTGGCACACGTCTCCTCTCCCTGTTGTTTGCAGGACAAGTACCTACAGCATGTATCCTTGCTCCTCTTTTTGCCTGCGCTAAACCATGTTGTGCCCCCTGTGCTTTTCTGGCTAGATCCTCTGCTTTTACTGATCTCCAATCCGGTCTACTTACTTTCAGTTTTTCCTTGTCACTTCTTTTTTTTTTTTTTTTTTTGCCATTCATATTAAACTTGCCAGAACCCTCTCATTAGTCTTGTTTTCTTTGACAAAACCCATTTCCACCCAAGTTTTTCTTAGAGTCCAGAAATAATCTTTTGGCTCTTTCCTGAACTCTGTCCTCTAGTGTAACTTCCTTTCTCTGCCTGTCTATTTGCTTCTCACATACTCTGACCTTCGATTCTTACGTACTGTGTCTATTCCAAAAGCATAAAACTGTTGCACTCTTTCCTGTGCATCCTTACGAATACCCGACGGGAGGGGTCAAACCACTGCGTAGTTTGTGTGTCCTCTCTCCCTCAGCCTGCAGGTTGCTTATCTGTAGAATGACCTTGGTGTACAGCAAAATACCATCTCGCTGCTGCCAGCACTTATCTCTGCTTGCTGTCACTGACTTCTGCATTCTTAGATCAGTTCCTACAAACACTTGTATATCTCATTTATCAATCTATTGTATCTAGCTTCATCTGCCAATTTTCCCTTTTTCTGTTTTCTATCCCACATCTAACCAATCATAACAGTTTTCATTCCCTGGGCGGGTGACATAGAGATAAAATATCCCTTTTTCCCTAAATTTAGTGTGTTGATCCCTTGAAATCATTCCTATCACAGTTGAATATTTGATAGAAATCGAACTTAAAGATAACCACAGGGGTTGTAGTATTAACCCAGAAGGTGGGCATACTGGCACTACTGGAGATCAGGATATAGCTCAAAAGGATATGTATATCAGAAACTTCATGACTGCTGATTAATCTTGTCCTTCTTGCAATGGGAGGCGTGAATCCAGGTGCTCTTGCCCTCGAGCTTCGGGCAGTAGGGGTGGACAGGATCACAGAGTAGGGACCCTCAAATCTGGGCTGGAGACAGTCTCTTCCCATAAATTTTTATATATATAAGGTCATCAGGTGAGAAATCATGCACCGTGTCACCTGTAAATTCTGGGAGAGAAGCAGACACTATAGAGTGGGTGTTAGTTAACTCTTTAGACAAAGCAATCACAAATTTGCTATTTTATCATTGGTTTCAAATAATTCCTGGTGCCTAATGTCTTCTGTTTTTAACATACCAGCATGATGGAGTATTGAATGTATGGTGGCCCGAAGGGTGGCCCGTGACTCATTTGAGTTTAAAGGATCATGGACTGGACCTACTGCATGGATGATGATATCAGCGGGAAGGTCCCCTGCATGGTTTGTCAGAGTCTGTCCAGGTGGCAAAGGGTCATGAGTGTGTATATGAGCCATACATTCTGCAGTGACGATGGGACCACCAGCTTGGGCTATTAATAGAGCCAGACCCCCTTTCTTGGAGCAGTTGGAGTTGGCAGGACTAACTATAGCACCAACCCGATGTGTCAGGATATCACCGTACCCTATGGACAATGTCACTGGATTTCCATTGTGGTCTGTGTAATGCTGTGAATGGCAGGGATACCAGTTTTCAAGTACACCGGGAGCTGGGGGCCTGACCGGGGTTTCCGTGAATCTTACAGAACGACTGTCCTCTCTGAGGATTTGTGAAGGAGAGGAAGGTGCCCCATCTCTGGAGTAGGGGTGGAATAGGCCCTAGGACCAGGGGTTGACAATGATGGTGGGGAATGGAGGAGGGAAGAAAAGATACTGGTGCTGCTGGGGATAGTGGTGGCTGTTGAGGGCCCACCCCTCTTCTATCTCCTGATCCTCCTCCCCTTCATTAGATCCCATAATATCATGGCGGCGGCTTCTGATCATTGTTTGAAAAACTGAAGATTCATGCATTGCAGCAATGGCCGGGTTGGGGTGTGTGAAAGGGAACAATGGTGTTGCATCTGGTGCCATATTGGGAGCTGTGGCCTGCACAGGTGCGGGCGGGGGCTGGTAGTAGGCCCTGGTTGGTATCAGCAAGGGATATAGGCCTGACTGGGTGTGCTTGGGTGTCCCAAGATGGCCGCCGGAGGAGATGGGGTGTTGGCCATTTCCGGGTGTATTAAGATGGCCACTGGGTTTACCAAAATGGCCGCTGGGTGTGGGAGGGCGATGGGCTGGGCATTACACCAGGAGCGACCCGCCCCACAAACACGGCAGGTCTCCGCCCAGGGCGGATTCTGTTCACCACACACAATGACAAGTCCAACCTCCCTTTGTTCTGAGATCGGCACCATTATAGGGCGGTGGCCGAGGGCTTGGAGCGGCCATTTTAGTTACATCAACAAGATCATATGCAGAGCATTTTACATATCCGAACAAAGGCTCAGCACTTTCCGAACCTCCTTATTCCATCTACCTCTTTCCAACCCTCAACTTTCAAATCATTTACTACTCTTAAATGTGCTTGGGCTTGATACAAGAGCCCTGATCTCTCAACTTTCCCTCATTCTGTGCGACAAAGTCTTTCCACACTGAAGGCTGAAGCCTGCCTGTACTCGGCAAGCTCATTCTTAACAGCCTTCTTGCCTCCACGTGATTCCATCAATTCAACCACTCCCAAAGCACCACCCTCTAACTTGTGGGTTTTGTTTGATTTAAACATGCGCATCATAATATTAACAGAGTGTAATGATCTGTCGCGACTCAGACCACCGGCGTCACTCGCAGGTCACCACCCGTCACTGCAGAGTCCCCTCAATACACTGACAAGACAAAGAGTCCTCCTCTATTTGTCCCTTCCCTAACTGTGGATGGTGACGTTACAGCGCAGTACACCGTGACACTCTACACAGCACAGAGTCCCCCTCCATATGCTGACACTTGGGCTTCTCCTAATGAGACTTCCCGGGTTAGACAAAGAGTACCCCCTCCATTTGTCCAAGACAAAGAGAACCCCTTCCATTTGTCTCCTAGCAAAATTTAGGTATGCGCACCCCTCCCACAATTCTCTATAAAATGCTAGAAATTTAGACACTACCAAATAATCACGGGAGACAACTATGGGCATAAAAGTACAGTGACTGGAGGAGGAGGAACGTGGTAATTTTCATGAGAACGTGCAGGCATGCAACGTCACTCGGTCAGACTTGCTGGTTCGTGGCGTGGGATTGCCCTTGGTCTCACCACTCAACCAGTCACCCCTCCAGACCCAAATGGACAATACGACAGGACCAAACAGTGACTGACACACAGGCAAGTGGGACGCATATAAAGTATATGATCCCAACTTACCGTGTTCAACGGAGGCTGCAGTCCTCGCACTCAGTCACCGCGGGCACCACCGCAAAGTCCTCGGGACGGGTTCGGACAATCCACTCATCCTCCAGTCACTCCAAATTCGACTAAGAGCACGGGTCGACCGAGAATGAATCAGGCAATACGCTGGTTCAGACTTCAGAACGTGCCCTAAAGAAAATGGTGCTATTAGGCGGCCATCTCCAGTAAGCACTGAACTTTTTATTCACGTACATAAGATTACATACACAGAATATTGGGGTGGAGTAAAGGCGGGATTGAGGAGAAAGAGATATGCTGAATCATGTCCATATATGTATATATTCAGCATCTGGTCATCCTAATTGGCCCTTAGATCTTCTTCTAAGTACTCCTTGATCGTGTTGTCATCCTCAGTTTCGTTTCTTGAAGAAAGATTCTATTGTTCTCGTGTATCATGTGGTTCCTCAATTCCCCAAAGGTGGGGGGGCATTTCAGTGGATCCAGTTCAAGTTATTAGATAGTTAGTGTAATACAGTGATAGGACACAAGGTGGAGACAGACACCAGCAGATACTAACATTGTCCTAAAATAAGTTTCAATCTGAATAATATCATTTAAGGGAAACTTCGTGTTTACAAAATACATATACACACTATAAATATAAAAGTATAGTAGAAAATTATATTTTACCTTGACACATCCATGCCCCTCTCATCCTAGCTAAATTTCTTTCTGGCCTAAAGGGGGGGGGCTAAGGGGGGGGTACTGTAGCATCGGCGTCCCTGCCTTCTGCCAGGCAGGGACGCTGTTCCCCTGCGACAGCGTCCTCTGCCAGGCAGGGACGTCGCCCCCCTTACCCGCGCTCAGCGTCCTCCTTCCGCCCTGCTGGGGCCGCGCGCTCCTTCCCTGCTGCTGGACTTAGGGCGCGCGCCCGCGCCCTCCCCCGCTCTTAAAGGGGCCGCGCGCATCTTTCAAAAAGGTCCCCGGCCAATGCCGGAGGACTCCACCCTATATAAAGTACTTCCTCCTTAATGGAGGTGCCCGAGCAATGTTGTTGTTGTTGCACTGTTTACTCTGCTTCAGCCCTCAGGGTCCGTTACCAGTTACCTGCCTGTTTCCTGCCAGTTTGCTGTCTGCTACCTGCCTGCAAGCCTGCCTGGAGGTTCGGCCGTCACATGCGGTGACCATCGGCAATTCCAGAGACTCTCGCCTGCTCACTTGGGGGCGCTCGTCTGCCATCTGACTGCAAGCCCACCTGAAGGTTCGGCCATCACCTGCGGTGTTCATCGGCTGTTCCAGAGACTCTCGCCTGCTCACTTGGGGGCGCTCAGCTGTCATCTGCCTGCTAGCCTACCGGGAGGCTCCACCGTCTCAGGTCGTATATACCTGTCCAGTCAAAGACTGCCCCGGCTCCTTGCCTGCCTGTTTATCCAGAGACTGCCCCGGTCACTTGCTGTGACTTCCTGCCTGTCTAACCAGAGACTGCCCCGGTCACTTGCTGTGACTTCCTGCCTGTCTAACCAGAGACTGCCCCGGTCACTTGCCGTGACTTCCTGCCTGTCTAACCAGAGACTGCCCCGGTCACTTGCCGTGACTACCCGCCTGTCTATCCAGAGACTGCCCCCGTCACTTGCAGTGACTTCCTATCCGTCTCCCCGGGCGCCACCCGCTCCTTTACAAGGAAAGCCTCCTTGTATAATAAAGCTCAGAGGTTCCGCCTCCCAGACCCGTTACATCCATTTTTCTGCAATTTTGGGTTTCACCCTCGATTTTCTTCGGGACAGACGGAGGCTTCTGTCTGTCCGGGTGTTGACTCTGTTGTGGAGCGTATGCAGATTTGGGACCAGGTAGTGGAGAGGTTGTCCCTCTCTCAGGAGAAGGCCCAGCGGTTTGCCAACCGGCATAGGACTGATGGTCCTCGGTTTAAAGGGGGGGACTTGGTCTGGTTGTCCTCAAGAAATATCCCTATGAGAGTTGCATCTCCTAAGTTTAAGCCTAGGTTCATTGGACCTTATAAGATCATGGAGATTCTTAATCCTGTTTCCTTCTGTTTACTTCTTCCAGGGACATTTAAGATCCATAACGTGTTCCACAAGTGCTTATTGAAGAGGTTTGTCGAGCCAGTGGTTCCTATGGCTGCGCCTCCTGACCCTGTTTTGGTTGAGGGCAATCTGGAGTATGTGGTTGAGAAAATATTGGATTCTCATTTTTCTAGACGGAAACTCCAGTATTTGGTTAAGTGGAGAGGTTATGGTCAGGAGGACAATTCTTGGCTGTTTGCTTCGGACATCCATGCTAGGAGACTTATCCGTGCCTATCACCGAGCTCATCCTGACCGACCTGGTTGCACAAATGAGGGTTCGGTGACCCCTCCTCAAGGGGGGGGTACTGTTGTGAATGTTTTGGAAATGAATTCTGAGCAGAAGCTCCCTCTGGTGGTTACAAACAGTACTGAACCATTCAATGAGGATTGGCAATCAGGATTCACGGACTGGCTTGATATAAGGGAGGTTCCCTCCCATCATGGTTGCCGGTGATCAATTGTTCTTGTCTCAACTGTGGTTCCTGGTTCAGTTGGAAGCTTGCTGAGTCTTGCCTCTTCTTCTGCTTTCAGTTAAGATATTTTCTGTTTTTGTTTTTGTGCTTACCATTTGCATATTTCTCTGCATTTCTGTGAGGTTAGCCAGGTTCCCGCCCCTGGGGGGCTTGGGCTCCTCTCGGTTCCGCTGGAGCCACTGTTGTTTGTTCATTTGCCTTTTCCAGTTTATTCAGTGGCTGCGGCTTAGTTTTGTTACACCAGAGAACTGATTTAGGTGGTAGAGGTCGTGTGATCTCAGGTGTTTTTTGCAATTAGTAGCGTTGGCATTTTTTAGGGTTTTTTTGGATTGCAGTGAGTATCCTTTCTATCCTTTTCTGTCTAGGCAGATTGGGCCCCAGCGTTTGCTCATACTATTTTCTGTCTGTGTCTGTATTTCCTCTTGTCTAACCGCCATTACATGTTTGGGGGCTTCCTATGTTCTTTGGGGATCTGCTCCGGGGCAGATAGCTTTCTTCTTTCTATCTTTAGGTGTAGTTAATCTCTCAGGCTGTGACGAGGCGTCTAGGACCAACGTAGGAACGCTCCACGGCTGCCTTTAGTTGTGGTGGTTAGTCAGGGTACTGCAATCCAATAGATTCCAACCTCTTTGGTGTATTGCCGTTTTTGCCTGCTCTCCTCAGCTACCAAAACATAACAGAGGTTCCTGTCATACCTATATCACTCAGATGATTTAAAAAAAATCATACAATTCTCATGGGATACGTACAAATCTGATAACCAAATACATTGTGAAACACCAATTCTTTTCTGGGATACCTCTAAAGCAGTGTTGAGAGGGCAAAATAATTGCGTATATATGTCATAAAAAAAAACAGTTGCAGGAGCAGACCCTGGCAGCGCAGAGGGCTTTAACCTTAGCATATAAAAAATTTAAACTTAATAATTCACCCTCACAAAAAAACAATATATCAAGGCAAAGGAATCGGCGGATGCACTAGCTCATGAATGGGCCACTTATAGTATTGATCTTCAAAAGCACAAATTTTTTAAATGGGGCAACAAACCTGGCAAATTACTTGCATCTGTTACTAGACCATACAGAAAGGCCACAAGTATTCACAAAATTCGGACCAAAGAGGGCAGAGTGTTGACAGAGAATGAGGAGATTGTAGAGGAATTTAGATCATTTTTTGGTTCCCTGTACAAAGCGGAGAAGAGAGAGGGGGAAGATATTCTAAACTTTATGCAAACGGAGGTGGCACCTTTACTAACAGAGGAACACAGGGAAATCCTTAATGCTCCTATATCCCCTTCAGAAGTCATCCAAACTATCAGCTCTTGAAGCTCTCTAAATCTCCTGGCCCTGATGGGTATAGCAATGAATTTTACAAAATATTGGGAGGAAGTATAGGGACACATCTTTGTGAAGTCTTTAATCAGTTGGTTCGATCGGGGCAGCTCCCGGACCGTTTCAATGAAGCAGACATAATAGTGCTCCCCAAACCGGGCAAAGATCCTTCACTAGTGGAAGGATATAGACCAATCTCGCTTTTAAACTCCGACTTTAAAATTTTCACTAAAATACTAGCAAATAGAGTGCAAAAAATAATCCCCAACCTGATATTGCCTCAACAAATTGGGTTTGTCCACGGTAAATCCATAACATACAACATACGGACGGCTTTGGGAGCTATCTCTTACGGAAAATCTCATGGCTGTTTAGAGTCTATTGTGGTCAGCCTGGATGCTGACAAAGAGTTTGACAGGGTTGCATGCGATTATCTCCTCGATATCCTGGAGTTTAGAAACTTTGGTCCATGGTTCTGTGAGGCGATAAAGTTGTTATATAAAAACCCGGTGTCCAGGTTGGCCATAAATGGTATACTCTCTTCCACATTTGAAATCCAGAGAGGAACGTGTCAGGGCTGCCCCTTGTCGCCCTTACTTTTTAACCTTGCTTTAGATCCTTTACTTAAACTCTCCAAAATTCTTCAATATACAGGGGCATAGAGGTAGGCTCCATCTCACTCAAAATTGCGGCATTTGCCGAAGATATACTCCTATTCATCTCCAATCCCAATGCGGCAATACCAGTTATCATGGAGGCCCTAAATCATTTTGGCAAATGCTCAGGCTTTAAAATAAATTATGATAAATCAGAGGCCTTGGCTCTGTTTGAGCAAGGGAAATTAAATAACTCGACACTTCCTTTCCAATGGAGCACATCATCTATCAAATATTTGGGTGTCCACCTTCCGGCAGATTTGGCGTCCTTATACCACATTAATATTAGACCCCTAATTACGTCCATATTTAACCTTCTAAACTCCTGGAAACACTTTACTTTTTCCGGAAGATGATAATATTTCCAAAACTATTGTATATTTTCCAAACACTACCTACTTTGTTGACATGTGCTGATGTTAAAACTCTAAACACTGCTTTTAGGAATTTTATTTGGGGAGACAAAAAGCGTACACGCATAGGTCTAATCAAACTACAAGCCCCAAAGGAGGAGGGTGGCATCAATTTCCCAGACATTGCAAAGTACAATCTAGCAGCAAATCTCAGATACACCATTGATTGGTTAAGAGGTAGCTCACATTTCGCAAACGTACTTTTAGACCAACAATTAAGTCTCCATGTCTCCTTACCAGCATTACTACTTATGGCCAACGATGACCTTATTGCAGACATAAGAAACCACCCCACCTTATGGCAAACTATACAGACGTGGAGGAAATGCAGGAGACTATGTCATTTGAGAAGCAATGTCTCTCCTTTTGTGCCCTTTCTGGGTAACCCGGGCTTTATGGGAGGTAAACCACCCTTATCTTACATTGAGCTAGCTGGGCAGGGTTGCATCTTGGCAGCTGACCTATTAGATGATAGATTCTCCATGCTTGCATTTGACATAACAGCACAACGTTTCCCAACATTTGTAAACAAGCCCTTCCTTTTTCTTCAAGCAAGGAGCTTAACTTTGAAAGGCATAGCTGCTGGGGGTGGAGAAAGAGGGAGGAACGCTTTGGATGGCTTCCTTAGGACCTCCAGGGTGCAGATAGCCTCGACAAGCAGTATTTACACACTGTTGCGTAAGCAATGGTCATGGGAGGGCAAAAAGACAGGTCCAGCACGATGGGTTAATGATATACAGAACATCACAGTCGGGGAAATCTTAGATGCCACTTTGATGCAACGGAAGGTGATCCCCTCCAGCAGTTATGCAGACATGTCTTTATTACTCCTTCATAGAGCTTATATTACCCCACACATTAAGTCTAGGATGTCTCCAGGGGGCACATTCACATGTTCCAAATGCGGGACAGGAAACACAGACATATTTCATCACATGTGGGGATGCCCCAAAGTGCAAAAATTATGGCAGTCTATCCATGCCGAACTACAGAATCTTGGTGGGATATTGTTTCCTTTGACGCCGCAATGGGCAATATTTAATATTCTAGACAGCTCTCAACACAAATTCCCCAAACATGTTAAGGCCATGTTGATAATATGGGCCTCAGCTACCAGGAAAAGTATCTTGCAGCACTGGCTAAATCCATTGCCACCACCCAAATCTCTCATATACTCCAAAATAATGTTTATTTTTCGAATGGACTGGCTAGACACCCTGACAAATAAAGAGAAACAGACTGGGAAATTTTTAAGTACATGGTCATTGTTCATCTCATCTCTGCCTCAGGACACCAGGGACAAACTAAGGACACATTTTGAAAACACCCAGTGGTATCTTCTTCAGAAAATTAGCGGACATAATCCTATTCCTTGAACTTGTTGATTGTTAATCAAATGCAGGGTCGCTTTAGGGGTTTATATGTTGGGGGGATGGGAGGGTTGAGGGTGGTGGGGGGATATTTATGAGTATTATACCTGTCAAATAAGCGTCAAATAAGCTTGATACCTTCAAACCTGTATGACTTACTTTTTGGCAATGCTCTTTAAATCAATATTTTGAGTTTTATGTCTGTCAAATAAGCT
The DNA here is from genome assembly GCA_033576555.1 of Oophaga sylvatica. Classification (NCBI taxonomy): domain Eukaryota; kingdom Metazoa; phylum Chordata; class Amphibia; order Anura; family Dendrobatidae; genus Oophaga; species Oophaga sylvatica. The sequence goes on from JARQOD010000001.1 coordinate 286,887,717, forward strand.
TGTTACTTCAAGACTTGTATGATTATCTTTTATTGTAATACTCTTTAAATCAATAAAACATGTTGGAAAAAAAAAATATAAATGAGGTATCGCCGTAATCGTACTAACCCGAAGAATAAAACCGCTTTATCGATTGTACCACACACGGAACGGTATAAACGCCCCCCCAAAAAGAAATTCATGAATTGCTGATTTTTGTTCATTCTAACCTCCCAAAAATCGAAAAAGCGCTCAAGAAATGTCACGTGCTCAAAAATGGTACCAATAAAAACATCAACTCGTACCGCAAAAATTAAGACCTCACATGACTCTGTGGGCCAAAATATGCAAAAATTATAGCTCTCAGAATGTGGTGATGCAAAAAACTATTTTTTGCGATAAAAAGCGTCTTTTAGCGTGACAGCTGCCAATCATAAAAACCCGCTATAAATAGTAAATCAAACCCCCTTTATCACCCCCTTAGTTAGGGAAAAATAATAAAATTTAAAAAATGTATTTATTTCCATTTTCACATTAGGGTTAGGGTTGCGGCTAAAGTTAGGGTTGGGGCTAAAGTTAGGATTAGGGTTGGGATTAGGGTTAGGGGTGTGTTAGGGTTAGGTTTGTGGTTAGGGTTATGGTTAGGGTTGGGACTAGGGTTAGGGGTGTGTTGGGGTTAGGGTTGGAGTTAGAATTGGGGGGGTTTCCACTGTTTAGGCACATCAGGGGCTCTCCAAATGTGACATGGCGTCTGATCTCAATTCCAGCCAATTTTTCGTTGAAAAAGTCAAAAGGTGCTCTTTCACTTCTGAGCTCTGCCATGCGCACAAACAGTGGTTTACCCCACATATGGGGTATCAGCGTACTCAGGACAAATTGCACAATAACTCTTGGGGTCCATTTTCTTCTGTTACCCTTGGAAAAATAAAAAATTGGGGGCGAAAATATCATTTTGTAAAAAAAAAATGATTTTTTGTTTTTGTGGCTGTACGTTATAAACTTCTGTGAAGCACTTAGGGCTTCATAGCGCTCACCACACATCTAGATAAGTTCCTTGTGGGGTCTATTTTCCCAAATGGGGTCAATTGTGGGGGGTTTCCATTGTTTAGGCACATCAGGGGCTCTCCAAATGCGACATGAAGCCCACAGACCATTCCATCAAAGTCTGCAATCCAAAACATCACTACTTCCCTTCCAAGCCCCGACGTGTGCCCATACAGTAGTTTTCTCCCACATATTGGGCATCAGCGTACTCAGGACAAATTGAACAACAACTTTTGGTGTCCAATTTCTCCTGTTACCCTTGTGAAAATAAAATATTGGGGGTGAAAAAATAATTTTTGTAAAAAAAAAGATTTTTTATTTTTACGGCTGTACGTTATAAACTTCTGTGAAGCACTTTGAGGTTCAAAGTGCTCACGACACATCTGGATAAGTTCCTTGGGGGGTCTATTTTCCAAAATGGGGTCACTAGTGGGGGATTTCCACTGTTTAGGCACATCAGGGGCTCTCCAAATGCGACATGAAGCCCGCAGACCATTCCATCAAAGTCTGCAATCCAAAACGTCACTACTTCCCTTCCGAGCCTGACGTGTACCCATACAGTAATTTTCTCCCACATATGGGGTATCAGCGTACTCAGGACAAATTGGACAACAACTTTTGGAGTCCAATTTCTCCTGTTACCCTTGGGAAAATAAAAAGTTGGGGACTAAAAGATCATGTTTGTGGAAAAAATGATTTTATTTTCATGCTCGGGTGTTATAAACTTTAGTGAAACACCTGGGGGTTCAAAGTTCTCACCACACATCTAGATAAGTTCCTTGAGGGGTCTAGTTTCCAAAATGGTGTCGTTTGTGGGGGGTTTCCACTGTTTAGGCAGATCAGGAGCACTCCAAATACGACATGGCGTCCAGCCAATTCTGCTTTGAAAAAGTCAAACGGCGCTCCTTCCCTTCCAAGCTCTGCCATGCACCCAAACAGTGGTTTACCCCACATATGGGGTATCAGCGTACTCAGGACAAATTGCATAATAACTTTTGGGGTCCTGTTGCCCTTGGGAAAATAATAATTGGGGTGAAAAGATCATTTTTGTGGAAAAAATATGATTTTTTAATTTTACGACTCTACGTTATAAACTTGTGTGAAGCACTTGGGGGTTCAAATTGCTCACAACAGATCTATATAAGTTCCATAGGGGGTCTAGTTTCCAAAATGGTGTCACTTGTGGGGGGTTTCCACTGTTTAGGCACATCAGGGGCTCTCCAAATGCAACATGGCGTCCAATCTTAATTCCAGCCAATTTTGTTTGGAAAAAGTCAAATGGTGCTCCTTCCATTCCGAGCTCTGCCGTGCGCCCAAACAGTGGTCCTCCCCCACATATGGGGTTTCAGCGTACTCAGGACAAATTGGACAACAACTTTTGTGGTCCAATTTCTCCTGTTACCTTTGGGAAAATAAAAAATTGGTGACTAAAGATTATTTTTGTGGGAAAAAAATAGGATTTTTTATTTTCATGCCTGGGCATTATAAACTTGTGTGAAGCACTTGGGGGTTCAAAGTACTCACCACAGAAGTAAGTTCCTTAGGGGGTCTAGTTTCCAAAATGGGGTCACTTGTGGGGGGTTTCCACTGTTTAGGCACATCGGGGGCACTGCAAACGGAAAATGACCCCCATCAACGTCTGCATTCCAAAACGTTACTTCCTTTCCAAGCCCTGCCGTGCGCCCAAACAGTTTCCCCCCCACATATGGGGTATCAGCGTACTCAGTACAAATTGGAGAACAACTTTTGGGGTCCAATTTCCTAGGGAAAAATAAAAAATTTGGGACTAAAAAATCATTTTTGTGGAAAATTGTTTTGTTTTTTTTCACTCCCAGATATTATAAACTTTTGTGAAACACTTGGGGGTTCAAAGTGCCCACAACAGATCTAGATAAGTTCCATAGGGGGTCTAGTTTCCAAAATGGTGTTACTTGTGGGGGTTTTCCACTGTTTAGGTGCATCAGAGGCTCTCCAAACGCGACATGGCGTCCAATCTCAATTCCAGCCAATTTTGGTTTGAAAAAGTCAAACGGCGCTCCTTCCCTTACGAGCTCTGCCGTGTGCCCAAACAGTGGTTTTCCCCCACATATGGGGTATTGGCGTACTCAGGAGAAATTGCACAACAACTTTGTCTGTCCATTTTCTCCTTTTACCCTTGTGAAAATAAAAAAAAGTTTGTAAAAGATCATTTTTGTGACTAAAAAGTTAAATATTCATTTTTTCCTTCCATGTTGCTTCAGCTCCTGTGAAGCACCTGAAGGGTTAATAAACTTTTTGAATGTGGTTTTGAGTACCTTGAGGGGTGCAGTTTTTAGAATGGTGTCACTTTTGGTATTTTCTGCCATATAGACCCCTCAAAGTGACTTCAAATGTGAGGTGGTCCCTAAAAAAAATGGCTTTGTAAATTTTGTTGTAAAAATGAGAAATCGCTGGTCAACTTTTAACCCTTATAATTTCCTAACAAAAAAAAATTTTGGTTCCAACATTGTGCTGATGTAAAGTAGACATGTGGGAAATGTTATTTATTAACTATTTTGTGTGACATATTTCTCTGTTTTAAGGTAATAAAAATTAAAAGTTTGAAAATTGCTAAATTTTCGCCATATTTGCGTTTTTTTTCAAAAATAAACGCAGGTTATATCGAAGAAATTTTACCACTAACGTTAAGTACAATATGTCACGAGAAAACAAGCTCAGAATCGCAAAGATCCGTTGATGCGTTCCAGAGTTATAACCTCATAAAGAGACAGTGGTCAGAATTGTAAAAATTGGCCTGGTCATTAACGTGCAAACCACCCTTGGGGGTTAAGGGGTTAATACTGCAAACAAGGGCGGTAGGAGACTGCATTTTGTATGATGTCACTACATCGAGCCTGCAATGCAGAGCTTCAGAACATGTTGCTGCGAGCCGCAGCTCCGGGCTCCAGGGGACGCCTGCAGGGCGCATGCGCTTCCTCTCAGCAGCGCCGCTGAATGACGTCATCATTCAGCGGCCGGCTGTGGCAGAGAGAGCGTGGACACCGGACAGGTGAGATGTGAGGTGTATGTGTCTGTGTGTGTCTGTGTGTGTGTGTGTCTGTGTGTATCAGTGTGTGTGTATGTAGTGCGGTGCTTTGTGTGTGTATGTGAGAGAGTGCTGTATGTGTGATGGTGGTGGGGGGAGGCAGTGATGATGATGATGGGGAGGCAATGATAATGATGATGATGGGCAGGCAATCAGGGCCGGCGTCAGCACCCGGCATACCGGGCAAGTGCGGGGCCCTGAGCAGGCGGGGGGCCCACTCACCGTCGGGCACCCCGGCGCCGTTAGCAGATGAGAGCGGTACCAGCACGCCACTGGGCCCCCCCGCTTGCTCAGGGCCCCGAAGCAGCTGGCACAATACTTACCTCTCCTCGTGCCTCCGCTGCCGCAGCTCCAGGCTCCAGGGGACGCCTGCAGGGCGCCTGCGCTTCCTCTCAGCAGCGTCGCTGAATGACGTCATCATTCAGCGGCGGCTGTGGCAGAGAGAGCGCAGACGCCGGACAGGTGAGATGTGAGGTGTATGTGTCTGTGTGTATCAGTGTGTGTGTATGTAGTGCGGTGCTTTGTGTGTGTATGTGAGAGAGTGCTGTATGTGTGATGGTGGTGGGGGGAGGCAGTGATGATGATGATGGGGAGGCAGTGATGATGATGGGGAGGAAATGATGATGATGATGATGATGGGGAGACAATGATGATGATGACGATGGGGAGGCAATGATGATGATGATGGGCAGGCAATGATAATGATGGGGAGGCAATGATGATGATGATGATGGGGAGGCAATGATGATGATGATGGCAGGCAATGATGATGATGGGGAGGCGATGATGATGATGATGATGGGCAGGCAATGATAATGATGATGATGGGGAGGCAATGATGATGATGATGATGGGGAGGCAATGATGATGTTGATGGGCAGGCAATGATGATGATGGGGAGAAAATGATGATGATTGGGAGGCAATGATGATGATGATGGGCAGGCAATGATGATGATGGGGAGGGGATGATGATGATGATGGACAGGCAATGATGATGATGAGGCAATGATGATGATAATGGGGAAGCAATGTTGATGCCAGCACCCTTTCCTGAGCCGTAACAGCGCAGAACGCAGCACAGTGCAGAGGAGAGCTCCATATTTTGTATGGAGCATTATATGGGGACCAGTATCCTGTATGGAGCAATTTATGTAGTCCAGTATTCTGTATGGAGCATTATATTGGGTCCAGTATTCTGTATGGAGCATTATATGGGGGATGGGGGGGGTGACATCCTGCATGGGGTATTATATGGGTGATGAGGGGGAGACTATGTGGTGCCCATAATATTGTATGGAGGACTGTACAGTCATGGCCAAAAGTTTTGAGAATGACACAAATATTAATTTTTACAAAGTCTACTGCTTCACTTTTTCTAATGGCAATTTGCATATACTCCAGAAAGTTATAAAGAGTGATCAGCTTAACAGCAATTACTTGCAAAGTCAATATTTGGCTAGAAAATGAACTTTATCCCCCAAAACACATTTCAACATCATTGCAGCCCTGCCTTAAAAGGACCAGCTAACCTCTTTTCAGTGATTGCTCCATTAACACAGGTGTGGGTGTTGATGAGGACATGGCTGGAGATCAATCTGTCATGATTAAGTAAGCATGACACCACTGGACACTTTAAAAGGAGGCTGGTGCTTGGCATCATTGTTTCTCTTCTGTTAACCATGGTTATCTCTAAAGAAACACGTGCAGTCATCATTGCAATGCACAAAAATGGCCTAACAGGGAAGAGTATCGCAGCTAGAAAGATTGCACCTCAGTCAACAATCTATCGCATCATCAAGAACTTCAAGGAGAGAGGTTCCATTGTTGCCAAAAAGGCTTCAGGGCGCCCAAGAAAGACCAGCAAGCGCCAGGATCGTCTCTTAAAAGTGTTTCAACTGCGGGATCGGGCTGCCAGCAGTGCAGAGCTTGCTCAGGAATGGCAGCAGGCAGGTGTGAGTGCATCTGCACGCACTGTGACGCGGAGACTCTTGGATCAAGGCCTGGTCTCAAGGAGGGCAGCAAAGAAGCCACTTCTCTCCAGAAAAAACATCATGGACAGACTGATATTCTGCAAAAGGCACAGGCAGTGGACTGCTGAGGACTGGGGTAAAGTTATTTTCTCTGATGAATCCCCTTTTCGATTGTTTGGGACATCAGGAAAACGCCTCATTCGGAGAAGACAAGTTGAGCGCTACCACCAGTCTTGTCTCATGCCAACTGTTAAGCATCCTGAAACCATTCATGTGTGGGGTTGCTTCTCAGCCAAGGGAATCGGCTCTCTCACAGTCTTGCCTAAAAACACAGCCATGAATAAAGAATGGTACCAGAATGTCCTCCAAGAGCAACTTCTCCCAACCCTCCAAGAGCAGTTTGGCGATCAACAATGCCTTTTCCAGCATGATGGAGCACCTTGCCATAAAGCAAAGGTGATAACTAAATGGCTGAGGGAACAAAACATAGAGATTTTGGGTCCATGGCCTGGAAACTCCCCAGATCTTAATCCCATTGAGAACTTGTGGTCAATCATCAAGAGACGGGTGGACAAACAAAAACCTAAAAATTCTGACAAAATGAAAGCATTGATTGTGCAAGAATGGACTGCTATCAGTCAGGATTTGGTCCAGAAGTTGATTGAGAGCATGCCAGGGAGAATTGCAGAGGTCCTGAAGAAGGGTCAACACTGCAAATATTGACTTGCTGCATTAACTCATTCTAACTGTCAATATAAGCTTTTGTTACTCATATGTTTGCAATTATTATATTTCTGTCTGTGATAAAAACATCTGTCAAACACACATAAAAACCAGAGGGCAGCAGATCATGTGAAAATATAATATTTGTGACATTCTCAAAACTTTTGGCCATGACTGTACTGTCCAGTCTGTACTGTGCGCTGTGAGGATTTGGCAGTTTTTGAGCTATTGTACAATTTACAATAGATATCAGTCATGTAATGGAAGAAGTGAAGTATTTGGCATTGTACTGTACCTATATTTCTCTGCAGTATCTGTGCATCATGAATCGTGGTCTGTGTTAAAGGGGCCCACTGAGACTCTTTCGCCCGGGGCCCATAAAAACCTGGAGTCGATCCTGAACAAGGGAGTGGTGGTGAGTATTTTTTATGCTCAATGAGTACATTCTATGGGGGTATAATGTTGAGCAATCATACTGTGTTTAGGGCTGTCATAAAGTGTGGAAAGCTTTAGGGGCCATTAGCTGAATGTGGGGGTGATCAAACGGTGTGTGGGGTTTTGAGGTGGTCAAACTGGGAGTGGGGCTTTGGGTTCATCATACTTTGTGGGGGACATCATAATGTGCATGTGGAGAATACTGTACATTAATTCACTGTGAGGGTATCAAACTCGGTTGGAGGCCATTTTTGTTGGCATTGTACTCTATTGGGACATGGAAGGGGTATGTAGTGGGTGAGCACACTAAGGGGCTTGAGTAAGGGCAAAATTACTTTGTAAGTGCTACAATAAGTATCCATGTCTCTGTCTTTAAACGTTAGGTGATACTCCCTTCTGTGACTATGCCTGTTTGCCAACACTGGTGAATACTTTTTAATTGCCATGCCCCATCCCGCCTCCTCCCCCTTTTGTCAGATCTGGCTGAAAGTGAAAACACTAAAAATCTAATTTTTTTTTTTTGCAATTTCACGTTGTGCAAAGATTTTGAAATTTCTTAGTGTTTTACACCAGAATTCTTGTGTAAACATGTTGATGAGTTGGGGCCTTAGATGATATACAAAAATAAGTTGCACTCTATCATGCTAACTCATGTCAATGTGAAATATATGAAATATGAATAGCAATATGGCTTTTGAATATTAGGAACACATTTTTAGATGCTTAGCATAACATTTGGCCAAATTATATCTGCCCATCAAATATCGGCTAGGTTGCCTCAAAAACTGATGGGTCCCTACGTGTGTGAATACCTCTCGAAGGCCGGGGTCACACTTGCGAGTGCAATGCGAAAAACTCGCGCTTTAATACCCGTCACTGCCGCCGGCACTTGGGCCAACACGTTCAGCTGCATAGAAATACATGCAGCCGCACACTCCGGTCCCGAGTGCCGGCGACAGTGCCGGGTATTGAGGTGCGAGTTTCTCGCATTGCACTCGCAAGTGTGACCCCGGCCTAAGGCTGATGTCTGAATTCCTGGGTGAATGTGGACATCTCTCTCAGTAAAGCCTGCATTTTTGGGTAAGTAGGAGTCAGCTGTAATTAAAATCACAAGTTGAAGGGCGGAGTGCTCGGTCAGTAAACTAACATACAAATGACAAAAAACTGACTGGCACATCCAGACTAGTGTGAATAGGTGCATGCCAGGAGGAGCTACTAATGTTCAAAAGCCGTATTCCTGTTCATATTTCATATATTTCACATTGACATGCTTTAGCATGATAGAGTGCAACCTTTTTTTGTATATTGTATATGGGTGTAGCTCCTCTTGGTATGCACCTATTTACACTAGTCTGGATGTGCCAGTCAGTTTTTTGTCATTTGCATGGGGCCTTAGATGGAACAGTCTAAAGATCACCAATTTTATCATCCAGCATGAGCCACTGTGATAAGTCTGGTGTGCTGACTGTGGCATCAAGGTGGTTATAAAGGGAGTCGGGTTCCTTCTGTAACACCATTGGCACTCAATCTGATCATGGATTACTGATGAGTTACGATAGTAGTCGGGGGGGTCCAACAAGGGTGCAAACCCTGACATGGCTGTATGCCTACTAGAGCCTAATGATTTGCCTGACAGCTTATTACTGACAGGTAGAGATGATCTGAAGGATCCTAGTCTAGTTGGTGGTCCACGGCTTCTGGACCAGTCACCAGTGAACTTCCTCCTACCTGCTGGAATCCCCAGAGCCTCTTCTGGTTAGGATGGCCTTATCATTGGGGTACCATAAACACTTGACGTTGTGCTAGGCTTACTAATCAGAAGAGAAGCCGGTGACTCTGACAAGTGTGCGGACATTCGCAAGGCCCAAACTAGCAGCTATGGACTACCGATGTAGCCACTTGGCCAAGGTTCTGTGAATTGTTTTGGTGATCTCCACTGACAAGTAAAACCAACGCGTTATAGAAGCCGATCAAGTGATTGTATTCTGTGGTCACCTAGTAGGACTAATAAAGTAACATGACATAAAACTATTTTTTTCCCTCTTGCCCCAAAAACAATCAAAGTTAGGCCACGTTCAGTATTTTACCTCAGTATCTGTAAGCCAAAACCAGGAGTGGGTGATAAATCCAGAAAGTGGTGACGAGTTTCTATTATACTTTTCCTCTGATTGTTCCACTCCTGGTTTTGGCTTACAAATACTGAGGTAAAATACTGACCAAATACTGATAGTGTGAACCTAGCTTTACTCAACAAAAAAAAAAAAATTTAATAAATGGTGGGAAAAAGTTACAGTTTTTGGAGACATAAAAATTTTCACCCAATGCTTGTATTACTTTTTTTTAGTTAAAAAATGTTTGGTTTTGTTATACTCGTATTTTTATTTACACCTTACGATGAACGGCATAACTTTATATTGCAGAAAACCCCTAAGACCACGTGCACACTGCACACGGTGAGCATTTTGTGAGTTTTTCACCTGTTTTTGTAAGCCAAAAGCAGGAATGCAACAGGGGAAAACCATTTATCACCCACTCCTGATAGTGTCTAACAAATACTGAGGTAAAAAGCTCACCAAATAGTGTGCACGTGGCCTTACCAAGATGAAAAATACATCCAAAATTGCCTGTCATGAAGGGGAGTAATAAGGGCTCTGGTACACAAGAGGTTAAATAGCCATCTCTGGTCAGTTTTCAGCATTCACACTTAGTCAGGGGCAGCACGGTGGCTCAGTGGATAGCACTACAGCCTTGCAGCGCTGGAGTCCTGGGTTCGAATCCCACCAAGGACAACATCTGCAAGGAGTTTGTATGTTCTCCCCGTGTTTGCGTGGGTTTCCTCTGGGTTCTCCGGTTTCCTCCCACATTCCAAAAACATACTGATAGGGAATCTAGATTGTGAGCCCCTTCGGGGACAGCGACGATAATGTGTGCAAACTGTAAAGCGCTGCGGAATATGTTAGCGCTATATAAAGATTATTATTATTATAAAGATTATTAGTCCTCCAGAAACACCAGATCTTTGTTTAGCTTTTCTACCATTTTTTAAACTAATGACAAGTATCGGCCATAATGAGTATTGCATGCCCATAACAACCGCATCCAAACTGTGAGGCTAAGTGCATACGTTCAGGAATATTTGCGCTTTTTTCGCGTTTTTTCGCGGGAAAAAACGCGTCAAAAACGCATGTATTAAGCATCCTATCATTTAGAATGAATTCCGCAATTTTTGTGCACATGGTGCGTTTTTTTCCGCAAAAAAAAACGCATCGCGGAAAATCTAGCAACATGTTCATTAATTTTGCGGAATTCTAGCGTTTTTCCCACTATATTATTGACCTAGAAAGTTCAGGAAAAAATTGCGGTAAAAACGCGTCAAATCCGCGCAAAAAAACTCACCAAAAACGCGCAAAATCCGCGCAAAAAAAACCCCGCGCGTTTTTGCCGCAAAAAAAGTCCGGTTTTGCTCAGGAATATTCTGCAAACGTGTGCACTTAGCCTAAGTGCGGCCATAGGATTGATTACTAAGAGTAACCAGAAAGCTTTTCACTACAGAAGTCTCTAACAGCAGGAGGCGCCATCTCTACTGAGATGTCTGAGACTTGTTCAGCTTCTGTATGCCTTGTACTAGTACGCGTACTTCCCTCCTTTACGGCCTCCGTACTGGCAGCTGCACACAACAAAGATGGCCGCCAGGCAATGATGCGCATGCGTTCTGAGCATATATAAGGGAAGGAGGCGAGAGAAAGTAGAAGCAGCAGCTGCTGAACCCAGGAGCGGAGGCTGGGCGGTAGTGCGCGGTTCGGTAGGTGAGTGCTGGGCCCGGTCCATGCGCGCCTCTGGTGATATCACGTTACATGGCCTTGTAGCCATGGTGGTCCGGCGCGCTCACTGTCTCTTGCATGTGTGCTGTATAACCCACAGCGCCTCCATTCATAATGAGGTATGACTCGGATCCACACCATAACTGGGGTCCCTGCTGTGGCATGTAGGAGCCCCTGGCTCCCAGCCCTCCTGGCTATGCCCCTCTATAAATGGGGTCTTCACCTGCAGGCTCAGCCCATCAGTGAGAAGCTACTTCTCCTAACTATAATGCCATCTCCTGGACCTGTAGGAAAGTGTAGAAGAATCCTAAGCCCCCTTCTATGTGTGGTGAGCGACCTTAAAGGGGGGGGGGGGTCTTCCCTTGTGAACTTTTTTTTTTCTGCATGCAATTTTGTCTAAGTCACTTTTATAATTGGGTTTCATTACAATCTGGTCCTGATTCCTCCTAGAGCCTCGGTGCTCACTAGTTCTGACTTCTCCGATTGCACAGCTCACCGGTCCTGCTGGTGGAGGAGCATGTAATCAGTCTCCTCCAATAGGAAAGCAGCGTTCCCATGAGCGGTCTTCCCGCTGGAGACTGCCGGACAGGTCCCATGCTCCGCCATCTGTCCTGTGGATGGGAGGTCTGTACAGTTTGTGGGCAGGTGCGGTGGAGCCAGTCATATCTATGTCATAAGTGTAGGTGATCATGTCCTCTACACATCTGGGAATGTCTGGCCCCTGTCCTCATGTTGTCACCAGCAATACAGTATAGCAGAGGCTATAGAAGGCAAACAATGCAAAGTGACTTTTGCCCAAATTGTAAGCATTTAATTGACAAATGTTCTCAAAAGTAGGTAACACCTCTAAGCTCATTGTTACTTTGTTTTTCATCTCCAGCATGTTGATGGTTGGATTGTTTACGTTGCAGTCGGACATGTTATCGGCCTCGCTGTGTAAGGCTGGACTCTTCTCTGAGTGCTGGAGACTAGATTTTTCTGCTATGGTATAAAGAGCATTTTTCTACCGACTTGGGTGCCGTGATATACATTTTATGTATCTTGTCTGGCTGTGGCAACGCAGGTATGTGCAGACTCCACTAGATGGCAATAATATGGAGGAAGGACTGCACACTCCCAGGGCAGGCTTGCAATGCAGCAGCAAGGCTACCACAGGTGGCAACAAAGTAGTCAAACAGGCCGAGTCAAGTCACTGTAGTGCAGTACAAAACAGAATAAACAAACTCGGGTCAGAGGCAAGCCAAGGAGGTCAGAGCCGGTCAGGAGCAGAAGTACCAAAGGTCACAGCAGTACACGTGGTCAGAAACAAGCCAGGGGGTCAGCAACGGTTGGAAGCGGATATGACAAAGACAGAAGCAGGTCCGAATGCAAGCAGAGTCAACTAACAGGGAAACACTGAGGCAGGACAGAGAGGGAATAAACAGACACGGGGCAAGTCATTGATTGCAGCAGGGCAAATCGGGATATACCAGAGTCAGATACACACGCCGAAGGCAGAACTATAGCTGACACCGCCTGTAGGATGCAGCGGAGCTAAATAGCAAACCTGAAACCAAACTGAGGCTGAGAAAAGTTAACCCCTGAAATAACAAGGTTGGGAACATGGAAAGACAGGACTCAAAACCCAGTGTGGATCATGACAACTTGCAAGTTTGGCATTCTTTCTCACTGCATTTCGTCTCCTGCTTGATGGCCCTGTCAGGGCTCATGTCCAAACTCCCCACCCCCCGCAAAACCGTATTCAGATGTATGCACTGACAGGGCCCATAGACTATAATAGTGCCGACAGAGCGAATGTGTGATCTGCCATGCATCATTCAGATGCATACTCCTACTGGAGGAGGGAACCCAGACGCACCATTATAGTATATGGCCTTGTCGGTACATCTGTCCAAATCCCATTGGGGGGCGGGGGGTGGAGTGTCAGACGTAAGCCCCACCAGGCCACCGAGTAGGTGCTGGAACACAATGTGAAAGCCACTTAAGCCTGACCATGGCAAGTCGCCATGTATGTGAATAATGGATTTCTGAATGAGGCTTTACTCTGTCCCAGGCCACAATACTACTACTAAGCATCTGCTGCTCTGGAGAGCTCCTGTCGTCTGTGCTGTACTTGGATCCTGGTGTCTTCCATTGGTGCTCTGTATATTATTTTTTTCTTGCGTTGCCTACAAGAGTATGCATTGGACATGCTCCAGCCATTACTGATGGCTCTCCTGTATCTCTTAAGAGGCCTATGAGTCTTTACACTAATAACCACTTGTAGAGTTCAGTGCAGATATGGAACTCTCACAGCCTTGTATCATTGACCGTGACATGCTATGTGTGGCAGCCATGGTATGTCATGAGTATGTGATTAGCATTGCTTATTAGTGAGGGTAATTATATAGTCACTAAGTGGGAGGCACAAAGTTCACATTCACACGTCAGTACCCGGCTTCTTACTGTGGGTTTCCATAGTTACTGGATAATTGTTCTCGTGCTATCATTTCAATAGCAAGAAGTTGGCAAGCGAGTCTTTCCTGTCTACTGCAATTAGCCTGCTAGCGTAAGTGCTCTGCAATGTCTACTGCTGGACAAGTGACTTTGTATAGTTGGATGTACATGTGGAAGAAGCACTTGGCGTCATGTTGGCTCTTGAAGGGTTATCCCACTCCTTTCACTTCAGCATTGGGTGGTGAGAGGTGCTGTCTGGTTGTGGGACTTGTGCATGTGCTCCTGTCCTATGAATCGGATGTGTTCTCATAGTTTCTAAGCAGGCGAGTGGCCACTGTTGCGATATCGATGGCATCCTTTTGCAGAAGTGCGGGGATGGATAAACTCCTTCAGGGTGGTCTTAAAGTTAAGAGATGTTGGTAGACCACTGGTTTCCCAATAACTATTCCCCTCATATAGATGGTTGGGGACGCTATACTGACACTTGTCTATTATGTACGGCCAACCTAATGGTTATCCACTGCTGAACTACCCTCTACTAATGTTCACAGGGTGGTGTACTCAATTTGTCAATCAGTGCTGCACCTAAGCTCTCTGAGGAATGACCTTAGCTGGTCTCCTGGGACCAACATCCACCTAAATAGTGACTGCAGTGCTCATGCTTCATCCGAGGGGAATAGACTGGTTGACATGGTCATGGCACACCTGTTGCCAAATATTGATCCCAGGACAAATTGCGCCTGATCTGGGGAACAGTGCTGAGGCATAGTATCTTTTGTATAATATAGCATTGTGAAGTTTTTTGTTATAAACGCCCTATGTTGTCTGATCGATTGGCAATAATGCCAGTATTCACACCTTTACCTGAATTTAAGCTGGCTATTATATAGGTGCTGCTGGAAATAAGAATCCATATAAGATCTGGACCATTGGTGATCTTTTTGATGGATCAATGCTCTAAGCAATACTATCAAATATTCAGATGTATGTTTGAAATTACTGAACTTGAAGGTATACTATATTTTTTCTATTCGCAGATCAAGATGGCTGCTTTTTTTGGCCATATCCATTGATCTGAAGGATTTGTGGCTGCCAGGAATTTTCTACTCTTCTGATGGCATCAGAATCCATGCTCCCTGGACAACCAAAGCAACCACAGACGAAGGGGAAAAGGAAGCTCCACCAGGACAAGTCCTTCACGAGTGACAGTGAGGGAGATGGCTCCTTTGTCTTTGAAGCTGATGAGGCTTGGAAGGAGTTTCACAGCTCACTTCTCCATTTCTATGAAGTGGGAGAGCTGTGTGACATCACACTTAAGGTACTGTTTTAGGATGTCTTTGTCATAACTGAGATTACTTTAGCTTTCTGGATAGAGACCTTGAGTTTAGATGTGACATTCCTGCTCAGTGAACTGGTAAACCTGTAATAAAACAACTTGTTCTCACTTTAAAATACAGCAGTTTCCATCATCTTCAAATTAACTTGCGCAATTATTGACTGTAACACCATAAGATCCCGATGAGCGAATCGCTACATGCTAAATTGTCTGGACGTGTGGGTTTTTTTTTCTCCAATTTAACTTTGGGTTGAGCAGAGCCAGTTCTTAAT
>JARQOD010000001.1:286902898-287009589 GCA_033576555.1 Oophaga sylvatica
CAAGATGTATCATTTTGGAAAACCTATCACAAATTACCCAGATGGTGGTCATTCTCTGAGAAACAGGAAGGTCGGAAATGAAATCCATAGAGATATGGGTCCATGGTCTCTTGGGCACAGGCAATGGCATCAACAAACCACTAGAGCGAGAGCAAGGCTTGGAGCGAGAGCAAGTCCCGCAGGACTGCACAAATTCCCTGACATCACGAGACAAGGTAGGCCACCAAAAGGACCGACTAAATTCCAGGATGCCCAGCCAACGCTGAACAATGAATCTCAGACATCACACTCTTTTTCCACTGGTCCGGGACAAACAATTTTCCAACAGGGCAGCACTCGGGCCTATCCTCCAGAGCAAGTCTCAAATTGGGCGAGATGGCGGAAAGAACTACACCCTCTTTCAAAATAACAGAAGGATCAGATAACTCAGGAGAGTCCGCAAGGAAACTCCTCGAGAGGGCATCCGCCTTAACATTCTTAGTGCCAGGAAGAAATGAAACCACAAAATTAAAACGTGTGAAAAACAAGGCCCACCTGGCCTGTCTAGGATTGAGTCGCTTGGCAGATTCCAGATAGACCAGATTCTTATGGTCCGTAAGGACCACCACCTGATGTTTGGCTCCCTCCAGCCAATGTCTCCACTCTTCAAAAGCCCACTTCATGGCCAATAACTCCCGATTACCCACGTCATAATTACGTTCAGTAGGAGAAAATTTTCGAGAGAAAAAGGCACAAGGGTTACTTTTAGAGGTCTCTGGATCTTTTTGGGACAAAACGGCACCTGCCCCAATTTCAGAGGCATCAACCTCCACCTGAAATGGCAGAGAAACATCAGGCTGCCGTAGAACAGGAGCAGAAGTGAATCTCTGCTTAAGTTCCTGAAATGCAGAGACTGCCTCAGGAGGCCAATTCACCACATCAGAACCCTTTCTGGTCAAATCAGTTAATGGTTTAACAATAACCGAGAAATTACCAATAAATTTACGATAAAAATTGGCAAAACCCAAAAATCTCTGAAGAGCCTTTAATGAAGTAGGTTGGACCCAATCACAGATGGCCTGAACCTTGACCAGGTCCATTTCAATAACAGATGGGGACAAAATGAATCCCAGAAATGAGATCCTCTGTACGCCAAAAAGACACTTTGATCCCTTCACATACAGAGCATTCTCTCTCAAAATCTGGAATACAGTTCGAACATGTTTCACATGAGAGTCCCAGTCATTAGAAAAAATCAAGATATCATCCAAATAAACAATCAGAAATTTGTCCACAAAATCCCTGAAAATGTCATTCATGAAGGACTGGAAGACGGAAGGAGCATTAGTGAGCCCAAAGGGCATCACCAGGTACTCAAAATGCCCTTCAGGGGTATTGAATGCCATCTTCCATTCATCCCCGTGCTTAATGCGAATAAGGTTATACGCCCCCCTGAGGTCAAGCTTGGTAAACCAAGTAGCGTTTTTCACCCTGGAAAACAGGTCAGAAATCAAGGGTAACGGGTATTGATATTTCACAGTAATATTGTTCAAGAGACGATAATCAATACACGGCCTTAATGAACCATCCTTTTTGGCCACAAAGAAAAAACCGGCACCTAAGGGTGAAGAGGATGGTCTGATATGACCCTTCTCCAATGATTCCTTGATATAAGACCGCATAGCGTCATGTTCAGGTACAGACAAGTTAAAAAGGCGACCTTTAGGGAATTTACTACCCGGCACTAATTCAATAGCGCAGTCATAGCTCCTATGGGAGGCAAGGATGCAGATTTACTTTCGCTAAACACATCAGAAAAATCAATCAAAAAGTCAGGAACATCCTGAGCCTGGGGGGAGGCAGAAAAAACAGGAGTGTTGGTATTAACACATTGGCAGTCCCAACTGGTTACAGACACAGATTTCCAATCCAAAACAGGATTATGAGACTGTAACCAAGGAAAACCCAGCACGATAATGTCATGCAGATTATACAGAACCAAAAATTTGCAGCACTCCTGGTGATCAGGTTCAACCCTCATTATCACCTGAGTAGAAAACTGGGGTTTATTCTCAGCCAAAGGGGTAGAATCGATCCCCAGTAGGGGAATAGACTTCTGTAGGGGTATCAAGGGAAATCCACAACGTTTAGCAAAATCATAATCCATCAGGTTAATAGCTGCTCCAGAATCAACGAAAGCCTGAGCAGAAAATGAGGACAGAGAGCATATCAGAGTGACGGTTAATAAAAACTTAGTCTGAACACTACCCAAGACAACTGAGCGTGCAAAACGTCTTCCCCGCTTAGGGCAGACTGAAATAGCATGAGAGGCATCACCACAGTAGAAACATAACCCATTGCGCTTTCTAAACTCATGACGCTGTGCCCCAGACACCACTCTTATCACACTGCATGGGTTCAGAAGCTGGTTCACAAGGCAACACCATTCCACGCATACTTCTCCGCTCACGCAAACGTCTGTCAATTTGAATCGCTAATGACATAGAATCATTGAGACCAGAGGGGACAGGGAATCCCACCATAACATCCTTTACATTATCTGACAGACCCTTCCGGAAAAGGGCTGCCAAAGCGTCGTCATTCCACTTGGTCAGGACTGCCCACCTACGGAATCTCTGACAGTATAACTCAGCGTCATCAAGCCCCTGATTTAATGCCAACAAGGCTTTCTCAGCTTGATCAGTGACATTAGGCTCATCGTGCAATAACCCCAAGGCCTGAAAAAATGCATCAACATCACTCAAAACAGGATCCCCAGGTATCAGGGAAAAAGCCCAATCCTGAGGATCGCCGCGCAGGAGAGAGATGATAATTTGAACCTGCTGCGCTGCGTTCCCTGAGGACTTAAATTTTAAGGCAAAAAACAATTTACAATTATGTTTGAAATTCTGAAACTTAGCTCGATCCCCTAAAAAACAAATCTGGCATGGGAATCCTAGGTTCCACAACAGGCAACCCAGCAAGATAGATAGCAATACTCCGAACCTCAGTGGCAAGCTGATCCACACGGCCAGACAACTGTGCAAACTCCATTGAGAGAAAAGATCCTCCCCAGCACCCAGAGATACAGAGGGGAAAAAAAAAAAAAAAATGCAACAAACAGAAAAATATCTCTGACACTATTTTTTCCCTTCTGTGAGTACCATACAATTTTCAATTTTTAGGCCGGTGATACTGTTATGTTTCGGTAGCTGAGGAGTGCAGGCAAAAAAGGCAATACACCAGAGCAGTTGGAATCTGAGATTGCAGTACCCTGACTAACCACCAAAACTAGAGGCAGCCGTGGAGCGTTCCTACGTTGGTCCTAGACGCCTCGTCACAGCCTGAGAAACTAACTACACCTAAAGATAGATATAGGAAAGCTATCTGCCCCGGAGCAGAACCCCCAAAGACAATAGAAAGCCCCCAAACATGTAATGGCGGTTAGACAAGATGAAATACTGACACAGAAAGAAAATAGTATGAGCAAACGCTGGGGCCCAAACTAACTAAATAGAAAAGGATAGGAAGGGTACTTACTGCAATCCCAGAAAACCCTGAAAAGCACCAACTCTACTAATTTCAAAAACACCTGAGATCACACGACCTCTTCCACCTAAATTAGTTCTCTGGTGTAACAAAATCAAAACAGCAGCCACTGAAAAAACTGGAAAAAGCAAAAGTACAAACATCAGTGGCTGAACTAAACTGAGAGGGCAGAAGCCCCCGGAGGGGACCCTGAAGGCCCCCACAGAAGTGCAGGACAAAATGCAAAAATATAGCACAAACACAAAAGAAGAAAATGTCTTCTCTGTTAGCAGGAGATGCAGACACGACACAGCAGGCTACAAGGGAAACTGGAATAAAGGATTCAGACCAGAACAATTGATCACCGGCAACCCTGATGGGAAGGTGACTCCCTTATATAAGACCAGTCAGTAACACCTGATTTCCAGTCCTCACAATCTTCACTGGACAGACTAGCACCGCTTGTAACCACCAGAGGGAGCCTCTGCTCAGATCTCATCTCAAACCCATTCACAACACATGGGGTCTGGGAAATACAATGGGTGTGTTTTCTGTGTCTAGCTGGCAGGTATAATCTCTTTGAAGCCCCCAGCTTTGAAGTACTGTTTTGGCCTGGCCTACTTGGCATACTAAAAGGCCGGGCTATTCAATGGAGGCTAAACCCTATTGTCTTCAATATGCCTAAGGCCATGGGGGGTAGGTGCAGTTAGCTGCTGTGAATTCAGACAAAATAGCACCTGGGAACAGACAAGATGGTGGCTGGTACAGGCCATATCCAAGATGGTGGCTGTTCCATCATCACACGTGCTCTTTAAATTTTGTAGTCTATCAAATAATATGCCCGTGTGGGCTCAGGACTAAATTGCTGGCATTACCAGTACCTAAGCATTTTGTTGAATGTAGACATTCCGTCAATCAGCTAAGGTTCAGGGTGATGGAGTCCCTATATTGAGACGGGGAGGAGATAGGGTTAAAATATTGAAAAAAGGGAATTACAGTGGATATCTATTCTAGATATGTCGCAGCCAAAGGGCTTGAACTTAGTACAAATATGCAAGTTATAATCTGTGATTCCTCCTTACCTCATGGCTTCATTCTGTTATTTGATAAATATGGTTTTTATTTCTCCATCGCCTCATTGGGGGACACAAGACCATGGGTGTTATGCTGCTGCCACTAGGAGAACACTAAGCAATACACAGAAAGTTAACTCCTCCTCCTGCAGTATACACCCTCTGTTGGCTCAATCCTGAACCAGTTCTTGCTTAGTGTCTGTAGGAGGCACTAGGGTCTGGTTTCAGACCCCAATTTTATTTTCTTTTTTTTTACTAATTTTATTTATTTTTTCCACGATTTGGAAGGGCGACGGGTCTTGCAGAAAAGTCCCGATCTTCCACAACAATCAACAGGCGGGAACGCTGAGTGTCGCCTCCATGTACCCCCTCCTGCAACGCTACCATCGGGCGACTGTTCCCTTCAATGGGCCTGCTCTCCCCATGTCACTGATGGCTGTAAACGAGCTTCGGGAGCGAAAACCCCTCACCACCACTATTGAAAGCAGCTGGTGCTAGGATGTTGGGAGCAAACACACTCCACCTCCCTATCAAAGGGATGGTGGATTGAGGACGTACGTACGGCCGCGCCGGTCATAGGGATTCTGAGCCGGGAGGCTCTGCAGTGAGTACATCTGATGAAGTGGATATTGTGCTCACTCTGTCTATACCCAACAGCGATGCCTACTGCGCTGTCAGCGGCGCCGCCGTTGCGGCTCCCCGTTTCCATCTCCGTCGCGGCCGCTCTTGTGATCCCTATCGGGTCGCAAGGCCGGCGCCGCAAATTTAGTCCCCGGCTTCGGGCCGGGGTAGGCCTTGAGAGTGTTGGCGGGCTTACTGCTCTCCCAGCTATCTCCGCCCACATCACGCACTCTCCACAGGCCCCAGGCATTGGCAGGGAGTGACTGACTCCTCCCTAGTCTCTCCATCACTCTCTCCTCCCACAATTTCTGGCGCTTCTCGTGACCGAGAAGCGCAAAAGAACCAAATCTGATCCAAAAAGATCCAAACCTGGGTAAGCTTACACAGCGCTTAACCCTTCTCCTGCAGCAGGCTCACAGGTGCAAAAATGTCACAAAGGGCTCTAAAAGGCCTGACAAAAACCACACTGTGGTGTATGCCACCTGTGCCTCATGCAATGCTTCCCTGCCATCAAAGCATGGTTCCGCATTCTGTGCAACATGTGCCCAAGAGCCCTCTGCTTCTACCGCTCAGGAGCCCCCTTCTACCGTTCAGGAGCCCATACCTAGTGAGCCGATCCATCCAGGTGGCCTGCGTTTCTGGCACAGTCCATGGATTCTCTGACTAAGGCTTTGGAATCTTTCCGTGGTTCCTCCTCTAGCCAGGGCGCCCCAGTTCCAGAAAGGGGCCCGTCAGCCTTCAGAGAGACCTCATCAGATATCGGCCGACCCACGGCATCAGCAAAGCGCCCGTCTAGGAAACGCCACCATAATGCATCTCCTAATCCATCTAGCGGTTCGGCATCCGCGAGCTCAGGTTCCCATTCCCCCCTCTCCCAGAGCTCTCAGTGATCATGATTCTGAGTACGAGTCGGATATAGGTGATGACCCGAACTGCCAGAGTTTCAAGAGTCCCTTGACTCTCTCATAGAGGCAGTTAATAAGGCCCTGAAGGTAGAGGAACAACCCGGGTCTAACCCGGATCACCCTATCTTTCAAAAGAACTAAGCACCCTCACAAAGTTTTCGGTAACCACCCGGAGTTTACGGACATTGTTCAGGGACATGGGGATCGGCCAGACAGACGTTTTTCAGGACAGAAGTCTCTAAAAGCGCGATACCCATTTTCAGCAGCACTAGCAAAAGAGTGGACCGAATCTCCGATAGTAGATCCGCCTGTATCTCTCTTGGCTTCAAAAACCCTCCTGTCCCTTTCGGATGGCTCATCTATTAAAAATCCCTCCAATAGACAGGTCGACAACCTCGCTAGATCGGTCTTTGAGGCTGCTGGGGCATCGCTCCTTCCTTCTTTTGCAGCCACCTGGGTGGCAAGGGCCATGGTGGCCTGGGCTGAGGATCTGGTTAACGTTAGTAACGATATCCCTCCCCCCCCCGAGGCACGTAATCTTGCCTATCAGATTACTCGGGCAGGCGACTATATAGTCCATGCGTCCTTAGATGCAGCTAATTGCTCTGCACTCACAGCCGCTAATGCCATTGCCATTCGAAGGTCCCTTTGGCTTCGAGAGTGGCGCGCAGACTCTGCTTCAAAGAGGTCTTTAACTTTGCTGCCTTATCAATCAGGGCGTCTCTTTGGAGATCGTCTTGATCAGATTATTTCTGACGCTACCTGTGGCAAAAGTAAATTTCTTCCGCAGCGCAGAATCAACCGACCCTTTCGATCCCAGTACCAAAGTTGTTCCCGGCCATTTTGCAGCTCCTTTAACTGGTCCTCTGCTTCGACCTCGTCCCGTGCACCCCGTTCTTCTCGCAGAGACGGGCCCGCAATCATCGTTCGAGCCCTCTCAGCCCTGGAGAAACAGATTCTCTCAGTCGGGGCTCTTCCTCTCGAAAATTATCTTCCTAGTGACTCCTTGCTGGGCCCAGGGGAGCCAAACAGGGTAGGCGGCCGCCTAATCTTGTTTCTGGAGGTCGGTCGTTCACGACCGGTGGGTCCGAGATCTCGTAGACTCCGGCAACAAGTTTGAATTCTTGTCTCTTCCCCCAAGGCGTTTCTTAGTCTCGCGCCCCCCCCCCCCCAAGGTCCAATGCTCTCGCAACTCCCTTTCTTCAGGCCTTAAACATTCTTCGCACCAGTGGGGTTATCGTCCCAGTTCCTCACGAGGAAAGGTTCAAAGGGTTTTATTCAAACCTATTTGTGGTCCCCAAGAAGGACGGCTCCTTGCGTCCTATCCTGAACCTAAAACTGCTGAACAAATTCATCAGAGTCCACCATTTCAGAATGGAATCTCTCCGTTCGGTTATCGCATCTCTAGAAAGAAAGGAATATCTGGCGTCAGTCGACATCAAAGACGCATATCTACACATTACGATTTTCAGAGGCCATCAAATTTCTGTGTTTTGCAATCGGAGACTATCATTTTCAATTTGCCGCTCTGCCCTTCGGTCTCGCAACCGCCCCCAGAGTGTTCACAAAGGTCATGGCGGCCGTCATGTAAATTTTACACTCTCGGGGTGTGGTGGTCCTTCCGTACCTAGACGACCTGCTCATCAAAGGACCGACCTTTCGGGCCTGCGCAGAGAGTGTCAAGATCACAATCGACACCCTCTCTCGCCTGGGTTGGTTAGTGAATTTGGACAAGTCCTCTCCCATTCCCTCTCAGAAGATTCCTTTTCTGGGAATGATTCTGGACACCTCCCAAGGGTTGGCATCTCTCCCTCCAGAGAAGATTACTTCTCTCAGGCGGGGAGTGCTCCTGTTGTCTCTAGGCCACTCCCACTCTCTACGGTTCGCCATGCAGGTCCTAGGGAAAATGGCAGCCTCCATCGAGGCAGTACCGTTCGCTCAATTCCATTTCCGACCTCTTCAACAGGAATTAATATCACTCTGGGACAGGAACCCAGCGTCCTTAGGTCGCCGCGTTCGTCTCTCCCTCAGAGTCAAACGCTCGCTAAAATGGTGGACAAGTGGTTCATCATTGAATCAGGGAAAATCTTTTCTGCCTGTCAATTGGCTGGTAGTGAACACTGATGCCAGTCTCTTCGGATGGGGGGCAGTGTTCCTTCACCACACGGCTCAGGGCCGCTGGTCTCTTCCAGAGACCCGTCTTCCGATCAACATCCTGGAGATCAGAGCTGTCAAACTAGCCCTCTTCCATTTCCATCAACTTCTGGCCGGTCGTCCCATCCGGATCCAGTCGGACAACGCCACAGCCGTGGCGTACATCAACAGTCAGGGAGGCACTCGGAGCAGAACAGCGATGCTCGAGGTATCGCACATACTGCAATGGGCCGAGTCAAACTGCTCGCTCATCTCTGCGGTTCACATCCCAGGAGTGGACAATTGGGAGGCGGACTTTCTCAGTCGCCAGGGCTTAGCCTCAGGAGAATGGTCTCTGCACCCGGAAGTGTTTCAGATCATTTGCCAGCGTTGGGGAATGCCAGATGTGGATCTCATGGTGTCCAGACTAAATACCAAGGTTCAGGCTTTCATAAGCCTGTCCCACGACCCGCTAGCCATCGGCTCGGATGCGCTAGTCCTCCCTTGGAGCCAATTTCGCCTTCCTTACATCTTTCCACCTCTTCCATTAATCCCCAGGGTAATCCGGAAGATTAAGGGGAAGGCGTTCCCCCTCATTCTTGTCGCTCCGGACTGGCCTCGCTGACCGTGGTATGCGGAGCTAATGCGTCTGGTCGCAGACGTACCCTCTCGCAAGGTCCAATTTACCATCACAATTCGAAAGCGCTGAATTTGACGGTATGGCCATTGAAGCCTGGATCCTAGGCCAGGCTGGTTTTTCTCAAAAAGTTGTTTCTACAAGGATCAATGCCAGGAAGCCTGTTTCCGAGCGCATTTATCATCGTGTTTGGAAAACATTCTTTTCCTGGTGTAAGGATAAAGGTTGTTCCCCTTTGGTCTTTTCTATCCCTTCCATTCTGGAATTCATCCAGGCAGGATTGGACTCGGGGTTAGCACTCTCCTCCCTCAAGGGCAGATTTCCGCCTTGTCCGTACTTTTTCAACGACAGATTGCATCTAAGTCTCAGGTCAGGACTTTTATCCAAGGAGTGTCACATCTCGTTCCACCCTACAAGAGGCCCTTGGAACCTTGGGATCTTAATTTGGTCCTCAGTGCCTTACAGGAATCCCCCTTCGAGCCTTTGCCGGAAGTGCCTTTTTCCCTTCTTTCTTGGAAGGTTGTCTTTCTAGTTGCAATTACCTCCATCAGGCGGGTATTGGAATTGGCAGCCTTGTCTTGTAAACCTCCTTTTCTCAATTTTCACCAGGACAAGGTAGTTCTTAGGACTTCTCCTTCTTTCTTGCCCAAAGTTGTTTCAGCCTTTCATATCATTGAAGATATAGTCCTGCCCTCGTTCTGTCCGGCGCCGATTCACCGTACTGAAAAGGCCCTTCACACTTTGGATTTGGTGAGGGCTCTCCGAAGGTACATTTCTAGAACTGCATCTTTCCGTAAATCGGACGCCCTTTTTGTGCTTCCGGAAGGACGCAGACATGGTTTCCCTGCTTCCAAAGCCACGTTAACCAGATGGATCCATTTGGCGATCCAAGAGGCGTACCGTGTCAAAGGTCATCCTATCCCGACTGGGATTAAGGCACACTCCACTCAGTCTGTGGGGGCCTCCTGGGCCATTCGGCACCAGGCTTCGGCACAACAAGTGTGCAAGGCTGCGACTTGGTCCAGTCTTCATACTTTTGTCAAGCATTACAAAATCCATGCTCAAGTTTCTTCAGATGCGGCACTTGGCAGACAAATTCTGCAATCAGCTGTTGCACATCTGTAAGTTGTCTGACTGTTTAAGCTTTTTATGCATTTGGCTCATGAGGCTTCATCTGTTGTCATGGCTTCCCACCCAGGGACTGCTTTGGGACATCCCATGGTCTTGTGTCCCCCAATGAAGCGATGGAGAAATAGGGATTTTTGTGTGTACTCACCGTAAAATCCTTTTCTCCGAGCCAATCATTGGGGGACACAGCTCCCACCCTTGTTTACTCAGTAGCCTCATTGTTTCTTTGGTTTTGACATATTGCATTCTGTTATGAGCTCCTACTGCTTTGGCACCAATCTGGTTCAGGATTGAGCTAACAGAGGGTGTATACTGCAGGAGGAGGAGTTAACTTTTTCTGTGTATTGCTTAGTGTCCTCCTAGTGGCAGCAGCATAACACCCATGGTCTTGTGTCCCCCAATGATTGGCTCGGAGAAAAGGATTTTACGGTGAGTACACACAAAAATCCCTATTTTGGCATTTGTATCTGCTATTATGTGGTTCTACCCATGATTGTTTGCTATATTGATTGCCATTATATTGCCTTTACCCATGAGTTGGCCTTATGTCTGTACCTTTTTAGGTGCTAAGCTGTAGGGACCTATTTACAATGTGGATGGGGTTTCCATACAGTTGCCATGGATATGGCTATTAGCTCCGTGTTCCTTCTGTTGGAATGGTGCACGTGCAAAGCGTTCACGTGACTGTCACATGATCCCTTCCCCTGTCGTTACTTACGCCCTGATGGCCATCTGTCATCAGGTTCCCGATGTATATGCGGTCCCTTAGCACATAATAGCAAGTGATTCAGCCGAGGTGGGTGAGTATCGTGAGATCTTGCCTTACCTGTGACTGTCCTGCTTGCATAGAGGATGAGACTTGGGCTGCTGATGCCGGCCTGGACGGAGGTTCCGCACATGCATTGGGCCTGTGATGTGGGGCGTCACATGGTCGCATCCCATGTGCGGCCCTGTTTTTTTGTTATATGGACTTATGGGTATGGAGGCGGCAACAGACATGACATAGGTCGTCTGAGGGGTAAGAGACATGATAGGCTATCTGGGTTGGCACCATGAGTTATAAGAACATACATTGGTGGATAGCGATACATTTGTGTGGTTACTCACAATTGGCATTTCATCACTATGGCTACTATTATGCCATTTGACAATTGGTAGGTACATGTGGTTTTTATCTGGGAGGTTTTATATAATATTTGGGCTATGATGTAAGTAAATTTTGATATATTGTCTATGATGTTTTGTAGGTATTTGATGTTATTGTATACCTTTTATATATGTACTGTTGGTAGGCGTTACCTGATTGGCGATTGGCTCCTCCACACCATATAAGGTCGTCATTTGCACTATATGTTGTACTTGAAAAAGGCCACAATATGGCAAATATGTATTTGATGGCGAAATAAACAATTTTGTATTTTTTCCACCTGGATTGGATGCTGTCCTTTTTTTATTTTTTATGGAACTTTGTTCATTTGGATCTTTGAACTTTTTATCGTGCATCCCCCAACATCTCCGTTGTGCTGTCGGCTGTCTTCTCAGACTTTAATGAATCTAAATTAAACCATATTCGCATCATCGCCCTTCCACCACTGAATCATAGAATGTTTGAGTTGGATGGGACCTCAAGGGTCATCGTGTCCAACCCCCTGATCAATCCATGGCCCATTACCAACCTGAAGATACTATCCCCCAGCTGTTTGCTTTAGCTTGGCTGGTTGCCAGAAATGGGGGAGGGGTCACCGTAGCAGCAAAACCACAAAAAGAGGACTTAAATCTTCCAAAAATCTATAAACACCAAGAAAAAGGCAGAGATGCTTACCTGCCCAGGCCTCAAAACAAATGCACTATCAGGGTGCAGTGGACCCAATTAAAGATGGCGGCTACACAGGTGCACCAACACCGATGAACGAGCCAGCCTACAATCAGGGGGTGGCCATTTGTATTTTTTTGTGCACTGGTGTACCAAACAGCCACCCCATGATTGTAGGCTGGCTGTTTCATTGTATTGCCACACCTGTGTAGCTTTAATCTTTAATTTTGTCCACTGCACCCTGATAGTGCATTTGTTTAGAGACATGGGCAGGTAAGCATCTCTACCTTTTTTCTTGGTTACCATAGCAGCGAGGGGGCCTGCCAAAGTCCCCTGTAACTGACATGTGAACCTCTGCTCCAGAGAAATACAATTTCCCTCTTACACTGTAAAATGCTAGTATTGCAATATAAACTGTAGTAGCAACAATCGTTTCTATTAGTTCCCTTATGGAACTTGAACCTGTGAAGTTTTAAGAAACTACCATAATTATCACCCCTGTTTTGCATTATAAATATACATAAGAATAAGATGCAAAATATATAAAAATACTAAACTATTGAATCTACTTGGTTTTTGTTTTTGTTTTTTTGTTTTTTTAACGATGTAACATTATTTTACAAAACACTTAGGTTCGCCTGCCTCTCCTGCCCATTGAATTCCTCATGTCAGTTGTGGCCAAGGAAGAAATCATCCGACAAGACTTGAAATGCAGAGATCTGCTAGATGAAGCAAGGAATTACCACCTTCACTTGAGCAGCCAGGCTGTGCCTGACTTTGAGTACACTGTCCGCACAACACCCAGGAAACAGACTGCTGGTAATTAAGATATCAATGTTTTCTTGCATGGTTCTCATCCACCTCCAACTTTAAAAAAAAAAAAAAAAAAATGATCGTGGCTGGTGGTCATTTCACTGTCATCCCTCTTTTAAATGTCACTTAGGCTTTTGCTAAACTTCATTCAGATGTCCGGGAGTCAAACGCATACCTGACTATTTCCCAAATGCTGACACTAGTGTTTCTTTACAAAAAAAAACCCTGGACACGAGAGCCAATTGGTAACATTGCATTACAGGGGTGGTGGATGCGGATTTGTCAACCACACAGGCACCAGTAAGGGTTGGTTCACACACCCATATTTTCAGTCCAAGTGCTGCTTTGCCCTATGTGGTTGTCATCTTCAATTTCAATGTAACCTGCTGCAGAAAACTTTTTAATATGATGAAGCTGCACATTTTATCAGCCTGAGGAAGGATCCTTATGGTGCAACCATATATTGATGAAAAAATTATTCTAAAGAGACCTCTGACATAATTTGTAGCTACATACACAAGCTGTCATTATGACAAATGTAAAAATACACTAGAGTAAGTATTTGTTTACTCCTGTCTGTGCTCCCATCAGGTGTTCTGTTTTGTGTGGGAGGACGTGGGGGCTCTGGTGACCCGTTTCGCAGTATTGAATGCTACTCAGTTAGCAAAAACAGCTGGTTCTTCGGCCCTGAAATGAACAGTCGCAGAAGACATGTTGGTGTAATCTCTGTTGGTGGTAAGTGGAACACGTTCTGTCTTTCTTACTAGGTCACTGCAGGTGTTACAAATATTAAAGGCAACGTCCAAGCTGACAACTTCATGAGCTAGTTGGATCAGAGGTACGAGAGCGGTCATGTGATCAGACGCGCCTAGCCTTACTGGTGTAGCGGTCACTCTGCCAGCCTTCTGCTGATAAAGAAGTTCTCATTAGAATGAACAGTGAACGTTTCTTGGGATTTAGTTTTACACTAATATCCACCCAGTGTATTTACACGAAGATTACTGTTAACAAGCATATTTCCTCTTCAAAATGTTTAGTTTTATAAAATTTTTATAGTAGGATAAAGGTAAGGGACAATGGGGGTGGGAATAAAATGGTAAGGGAGGAAAGGACAGAAATTTAGTAAAGAAGAAAGGGGAAAGAATGAAGAGAACCCCTATAAAAATGGGGTAAAGACAAGCAACAATTCCATAAGTTTACACAGCCAATATTACTAAAATAACATACCTAGAAAATAAAGCCATTACAAATCCTGAATGTACTAGAAAGCCATCATTAAAATACATAATACAAGTAGCATATTGAATATATGAGCTTGTCGCGTCTGGGGCACCATAAGTGACCCTAGGACTAGATAGAGGGAAAGTTTGGTTCCTTTCAGTAAGACTATAATAGTGGAATATAATTCCTTTAGGTGCTCAGTTATTTGAGACTAGTATTAGTCACTGTTTCAAGTAGAATATTGTTTGTAGTCTCTGATGTGGAAAACGCCTGTAGAGGTTGTAGAGACTAATAATCCAGATCTTTCAGGTGGGATAAGTCCTGCAGAGATGAGGAAGAGGCCGCAGGAGGGTCCATGGAAGTTATTACAGCATTTTTAAGAAAATCAATTCCCTCTGGAGATGAAATAACTTGTTTTGATGCAAATTTCACATTTATTATGGAAGTCTGAGACCAATTGTAGGTTATTCCGGCACATAGGAGTTCTCTTGTAGTTTATTGAAATGATTTACGTTTTTGCAAAGTATCTCTAGACAAGTCCTTAAAAAAAAAAAGTTAGATTATTATATGGAGATGAAAAATTGTGGTTCTCCTATCAAACCTAGAAGCACATTCCTTACCCAGTTGGGGTAAAATAACATCTCTAGCTGTATCTGTTGGAAGAGAGTGGCCTGCGAATCCTAAATACCTTCTCAATCAACTTTCTTTAGATTCAGGTATTAAAAGAATATACTGTATCTACAATGTTCTCATCTAACTGGGAGGATTGGACCTATTCCAGAATTCCTCTAATCTTCAGATTATTTTTCCTTGTAAAATCTTCATAGTTAGCCATAGAATTCTTGATGGAAGCGATATCTTTCTAGACTTTTTTTTTTTTTTTCCAGAGAATCCAAGAGTTCACAGAGACTTTGATATTAGAATGTGAAGACTCATGATTTTTAAGAGGGAACTCAATTATTTTTGGATGTTAGAGAAATTAGTTATTCTGTTGGACTTTAGGTGGGTATCTTCAGCTATGAGCGATACTGTCTTTGAAAAGCTTTTTGATGGCTTTATTTGTTTGAAGATCAGACAGCTTGGTATTGGTCTCAAGCGGATCTCCCATATCAACCACTCCCAGGATATCCGCTGATGTAATAAGGGCTTTCCAGATATTGATCATGAATCCCTCAGTTGGGTAGTCCTTAGAATCTGGTATATTGTCTATTAATGAGGTATTAAAAGTACGATCCCCAAGTACCATACATGATTCCTCTTGATCCAAATTCGCTTTACCAGATTGTGAATACGATTTTTCTGTATGCTCTGACTTTCCAGAACTAGAAAAATAGAAAGATGAAGAATCGACAATCTGCCTTGTTGGAAAAATTTCTTACTTTTTTTTTTTTTTTTTTTTCTCAAGAGTTCATCCTCTCAATAAATTCCTGAGTGACACTCTCTAACTCGGGTCCCCAACCCCGGGCCGTTGCAGTTCTGTTGCCGGTCCGGAGCCACGGCTCAGAATGCTGGACACACGGGGAGCCAGCGGCTGTAGCACTGTAGTGACGGCTACAGCCGCCGGCTTCCAGAAGACAGCAATACTCACCTTCCTTCCCTGCATCCCTGTCTCGGTGCGGCAGCTTCATCCTGTGCTGAGCGGTCACGTAGTACCACTCATTAAGGTCATGAATATGGAGGCGACTCCACTCCCATAGGCGTGGCGTCCATATTCATGACCTTAATGAGCGGTACCACGTCACCACACAGAAGAAACAGACGCGCGGATAGAGATGCAGAACATGCAGCGACGGTTCAGGTAAGAATGATGGGGGAGCCCAGCCATGCATATAGGATGAGGGTGAAGTGAGCCATGTAACAGATGGACAGGGAGCCATGTTTACAGAATGGGGTACAGGAGCATGTTACAGGATGGGACGGAGCATGCATACAAGGATGGAGGGTGGGAGCGAGCCATGTATCAAGGGGAGCAAGCCTGCGTAAGAATGGGACAGGAGCCATGCATAAAGGATGGACGGGGAGCGGAGCCATGCATACAAGGATGGAGGGTGGAATGGAGCCATGTTTACAGGATGGGACAGGGGAGCCATGTTTACGATGGACAGGGAGCATGTTTACAGATGGACAGGGGAGCCATGTTTACAGGATGGGACAGGGGAGCCATGCATACAAGGATGGGAGGGTGGGAGCGGAGCCATGTATACAAGGGTGGGAGCAGAGCCATGCGTATAGAATGGGACAGGGGAGCCATGCATACAAGGATGGGACGGGGAGCGGAGCCATGCATACAAGGATGGGAGGGTGGAAGTGGAGCCATGTATACAGGATGGGACAGGGGAGCCATGTTTACAGGATGGGACAGGGGAGCCATGTTTACAGGATGGACAGGGGAGCCATGTTTACAGGATGGGACAGGGGAGCCATGTTTACAGGATGGGACAGGGGAGCCATGCATACAAGGATGGGAGGGTGGGAGCGGAGCCATGTATACAAGGGTGGGAGCAGAGCCATGCGTATAGAATGGGACAGGGGAGCCATGCATACAAGGATGGGACGGGGAGCAGAGCCATGCATACAAGGATGGGAGAGTGGGAGTGGAGCCATGTATACAGGATGGGACATGGGAGCCATTCATACAGCAGGGGGAGCCACACAGAGCTGGACAGGACGGGGGAACCACACATACTGGGATACTCGAGTCAATAAGGGGTTAAACAGATATGGACGATGTCAACACTAATCATGGCTGATGCAGCAAGTTGTCAGTTATAATGTACAGCCGCTGGATTGTCACCTGTATGGGGATGATATTCTCAGGTCGGTAAAAAGATGTATTGATGGTTAAGGTGTTAAGAACCCTCACTCATGATCTTTCATGGTAAACAGTCTGCCAATCACCCGATGAAGGCACAAAATGCTCATTCTTTTGTGCAGTGCAAAAAAATCCTTGTTCTATCTAGGCTGACTTGACCTGTGTAAACAGCAGGCCTTTTGCTGCTGAGCACCATAGTGACATATACACATGATCTATATTATTCTGTAGTTTTAAGACTTTTTTTTGATCTGTAAATTTTTAAATTTTTCTAGGGAAGGTGTATGCAGTTGGTGGGCATGATGGAAACGAACATTTAAGCAGCATGGAGGTATTTGACCCTTCAACAAATAAGTGGATGATGAAGGCATCAATGAATACGAAAAGGTAAAGTCAACAGTGCAAGATGAGTACTGCAATGTTATGCCATGATGACCTCTATTTTAGTCCAGAGATGTTGACCAGTCAGTATAGGCCCTATACTATAGGGAATGGGCCTATCCCCACATTTTGAGATCTAAAAGCTAGTCTGTGGGATTAGTTTAACGCCTCGGTAGCACAGCCATGTTTTAGATTTTGGCAGTTTACTTTTTTTGCTTTCTCCTCCCCACCCCCTCTTGGCCTAAACTTTCAGACAGAACTGAAGCTTTGCTATCGTTTGCATTAAATCCTAAGCATGGCATGAATGTTAGAAGGGACAACACCAATTGTGTATCCCTATTGTGCACATTGGCAGTGTTTGTTAGATGGCTGAACAAAGGCTGTTTTGACTGTGCCCTTCTGAGACCTCAAAGGGGCGATTTGTCAAGTGGCAGGACAAGAGTTCTTGCTTGGTTCACAATCTGCAAAGCACGCTCAGCACTTTTGGAATCTCTGGCCCTGGCATTCCTACCCTGGGCTAGCTTCATCAAAGTTCACAGTAACTATGTTTATTACTTACAGTAGGGTGCTTGTGTAGGCTGTATACTGTGCACATGAGGCCAGAGTAGATTCTGTATCTGATCTACATTACCCAGTTTTACAATTACTCTTTGCTTAAATGCAATGTACATGCAGTCATGGATGAAGAGACCAATGATAAAAGTAAGATTGTGCAGGTTTTCCTCATTGCTTTTGCAGAGGGCCTAGAAGTAGTAATGGGCCACCTGGATTTCCAGAGCATAATTACCCTCTATAGGTCAATCTTATGGACTGCAATGTTGCTTGGCTCATGTGTTCTGTGCCCAAAACAGAATGGGTCAGAGGTGGAAACAGAAATGTTACCATGTAGGCTACATACATGAACTGAGATTTAAAGGGACCTGTCATTAGATTTGTGCTGCCTGAACCACAAGAAGGGCTGCTACCAGGAATTCAGATTTCCATACTGGGAAAATTTTCAGGCCCCCTGGAGACTCTACCCAGGCTCCATCTCCACCCCTCAAACCTTCCACAGTCCACCACCCACTCATGAAAAACTCCACGTCTGCACCACGTCCTCACCAATTGCACATTAACTGTTCCCATGGAACACCATATGCGATGAAACTGAATGGGAGGAGACACAGATTAGATATTAGAAAACTTTTTGACAGGGTGATCAAGTGAGTGAAACAGGCTGCCACGAGAGGTGGTGAGTTCTACTTCAATGGAAGTCTTCAAACAGAGGCTGGACTGGGATTTAGTGAATCCTGCTTTAAGCAGGGGGTTGGACCAGATGGCCCAGGAGGTCCCTTCCAACTCTACCATTCTATGATTCTGTGACCATATCACATCCATGGCCATCAGTTTTTTTTTTTTTTTTTTTTTTTTTTTTTTAGCCTGTCGCCATGACAGGGTAGACTGTTAAAATATCCAATACTCTTTTTAGGTATTTTTAAGGTAACCAGTCACTTGGGCCCTCACTTCTGCATATAATGTGCCACTAGGGCCTGGGGCATGCCGTCAGCTTGATAATAAAGAATAGTGAAGTCAGACAATGCTGACACAATGTCATATTTGTAACCACATATCCAGATTGTAAAGTAATGCAGTTGTGAACCCTCTTCACAAAATGACTACATAAATAATGTCATATTTGTTCAGCCCCCTCTGCTGCAGCCATACAACGTAAGTAGCTGTGAGTGATTAGGGCTTAATAAAGTAACTGGCCTGTGCCCCAGCATAACAGTAATGCCTTGACCACAGGTAGCATAAATCGGACACCGGCTGCCCAATGGCCTGTGTTTTGGCTACCCACACCCATAACTGATAGGGAGAGAACCCCATCAACTGGAATTGGGAGAAGCAGCCTGGAAACTTGCATCAGACTAGTTGGCCAAAAAAAACTGTCCCGTTTGGCTTTTCGGTGTCCCTTTCAGCTCACTAGGGAAACATGCCTTGGACATCTGCTACTCACCATTCTAGTTGACAGACGGGCCTTGCTGTCAGTCATGGATGGGGACGGAGGGACTGTCAGCTGAGACAAAGGCACTAGCTGTAATTTAAGTAAAACAAGCCTGGCTGCAGTTGCTTAGCCAATGTCTGATTCGTGCTGCCAGTGACTCAGACAGCATGATTCTAACGGAGTACAGCACTGACAAAATGGCCTAGTGTCCAATTCCAACTTTAGTTACGTGCTGTTTGGATTGCAGCTTATGAATGATTTCCTGATTTATACCTCCAACAAATGCATCATCCAAAGGCTGTTAACACAAATCCAGTGTTTTTGGTTTTCTACTACTCATCAAGTGACAAATGGCTGCTCCTTTTAGCTTCAATAAGTGAATGGGCCCATGCATGTCTTTGTAGAAATATGCTAATTATGCAAATTGTCTCTTCAGAGAGGAAGAGAGCTAGAACTCTAGTGCCACCTTTTGGAAGGTAGCAATCCTACAAGTCAATGTCGACCCTTTAACGAGCCTTATCACATGACCTAGGATAATAGCCAAACCAGAATCTCAATTTGCAGACACTGTGTTTCGGGTTCAGCCCCTCGTCAGTGCAAAGCGGAGATCTGGTTTGGCTGTGTGAGAGGCGTCAGACCATTGTCCAAGAAATATGCGCTCCTTTGCGGAATCAAATGCTAAGCATGAATGAGGAGACTAAAGCCGCATGCTCCTCTGGGAAATATGCTAATTATGCAAATTGTCCTTCAGAGAGGAAGAGAGCTAGAACTCTAGTGCCACCTTTTGGAAGGTAGCAATCCTACAAGTCAATGTCGACCCTTTAACGAGCCTTATCACATGACCTAGGATAATAGCCAAACCAGAATCTCAATTTGCAGACACTGTGTTTCGGGGTTCAGCCCCTCGTCAGTGCAAAGCGGAGATCTGGTTTGGCTGTGTGAGAGGCGTCAGACCATTGTCCAAGAAATATCGTCACTCCTTGCGGAGATCAACATGCTAAGCATGCAGATGAGGAGACTTAAAGCCGCAATGCTCCTCTGGGAAATATGCTAATTATGCAAATTGTCTCTTCAGAGAGGAAGAGAGCTAGAACTCTAGTGCCACCTTTTGGAAGGTAGCAATCCTACAAGTCAATGTCGACCCTTTAACGAGCCTTATCGCGGCTTTAAGTCTCCTCATCTGCATGCTTAGCATGTTGATCTCCGCAAGGAGTGACGATATTTCTTGGACAATGGTCTGACGCCTCTCACACAGCCAAACCAGATCTCCGCTTTGCACTGACGAGGGGCTGAACCCCGAAACACAGTGTCTGCAAATTGAGATTCTGGTTTGGCTATTATCCTAGGTCATGTGATAAGGCTCGTTAAAGGGTCGACATTGACTTGTAGGATTGCTACCTTCCAAAAGGTGGCACTAGAGTTCTAGCTCTCTTCCTCTCTGAAGAGACAATTTGCATAATTAGCATATTTCCCAGAGGAGCATTGCGGCTTTAAGTCTCCTCATCTGCATGCTTAGCATGTTGATCTCCGCAAGGAGTGACGATATTTCTTGGACAATTTGTAGAAATACACACTGTAGTGTGAACACGCACTAACATGGTTGTCTTATTATGTGGAAACCTGTATGAAAAGGTTTCACACGTTTGCCAGTTTTGATCAAATTAGGAAGGCGATCGATCGGAGACGAGCACACAAGCAGGCTCTCTTGGTGTACGGGCTTGTCTGATCTCGGAAGCCAAGTCACAAGTTTTTATTACAATCACAGATAAGAAAAGTAGGAATGGCTTTACATTACCTGAGAAGATATCTTAATTGGAAAAATAATGAGTCCTAAATTGACTTCTACAGAAGTTTATTATGAATTCCGCAGAAGTCCTTGACTAGCTCTGTCCACTTCACACACCTGTATATCAGATACAACACGCTGCGATATTGCTTTCTCCATCGCCTCATTGGGGGACACAGACCATGGGTGTTATGCTGCTGCCACTAGGAGGACACTAAGCAGATACACAAAGTTAACTCCTCCTGCAGTATACACCCTCTGCTGGCTCTTTCCTGAACCAGTTCTTGCTTAGTGTCTGATTTCAGACCCAGACTTTATTTTATTTTTTACTTTTTCCTCTTTTTTTCATGGATTCGACGGGTGACTAGGCCTTTCAAGGTCCCGATCTCCCCAAAACATCGACAGGCGGGAATGCGGAGTGTTGCCTCCCCATATCCCCTCCTGCAACTTCTATGGCCTGGGCTCACATAGGGGCGACTGATTCTTTTAATAGGTTCGCTCGCCACCCCCCACCCCCCAACACCATCAACAGACGGGAACGTGAGGTGTCTCCCTAACGTACCCCTTCCGGAGCTAGGCCTGCAGTCGGACAGTCATTACCCCGGCGAATGCTCCCTTGCGGCATTTGTGTGGCCCATGGTACCACCACTACCAGAAAGCGGATGTTGCCAGGAATCTAAGGAGCCCTCTCCACCTCCCTATCAAAGGGATGGTGGATTGAGGATGGATGGCGCGCAGCGCTCCCGACTCTGCTACACCGGCCATGTGAGTACAGCCACTGGCTGGCAGGGGGAGGGAGGGCTCCTTCCTTTCCTCCCCTGGAGTCCTACGTTCGCGTCTGTGCCCCACCTACATGCTCTGGCGCTTCTCGTTACTAACGAGAAGCGCCAAACTTATTTTCAGGGTCCTGTTCCTGGAAGGTAGAGGGGTGATGTCATTTCCAAAAGCCTGGGCACCGCCACAGGACAACTACTCTGGGGGCACGGACACAGGACCTGGGTAAGCTAGCGCATGCTGCTTAACCCCTTCCACTGCAAATGCATAGGTTAACCCTTCACTGCAGGCTCACTCTGCTTAATTCATATGCTGCAAGCACATCCCTGCAGCTTCTCAGCAGCAGCCTCTGCAGCTCCCACCTGTAGTCTGCAAAATGTCTCAATCAAGGGCTAATAAAAAGGTGGATAAGAAGCACACAGTGATTTATGCCTCGTGTACCTCATACAACATTTCCCTACCTCGGAAACATCCTAAGCCTCTCTATACAGACTGTGAAGCCACAGGCTCTCAGGAGCCCCCCACTACTATAGAACACAGGGTGCCAGCCCCCTGAGTGGGCCTCTTCCTTGGCACAGTCTATGGCTTCCCTCGCAAAAGCATTTGAATCCTTCCCTCACAGGGCCCGGATGGCAACAGAGGGTACACATTCTCCTAGGAAACGTACCCGTGACACGTCCCCACAGATCTCCGATGCCTCGGCATCTGCTAGCTCTACGTCTTTCCCCCTCGCCAAGGGTTCGCAGTGAGAATGAGTCAGATATGGCCCCAGACCCGGACTCCCCTGAGTTCCAGGAGTCTAGCCAACTCGATGAGAGAATCTATAATCACGCTCTGAAAATAGACAAAGAGCCCAGTACTAATCTGGATCATCCAGTGTCCTTATAAAGAACAAATCGGCTTCACAGGGTTTTTTTGCTAACCACCCTGAGTTTACAGATATTGTTAAAAGGCATAAGTCGCTCAGACAAGCGTTTCTCAGGCCTAAAGCCTCTAGAAGTTCGGGATCCCTTTGCACCTGCTCTATGACAAGAGTGGACTGCGTCCCCTGCGGTAGACCCATCCATATTGAGACTCGCTTCAAAAACTCTTCTGTCTCTGGCTGATGGATCTTCCATCAAAAATCCCACTGATCATCAGATTAACAACCTGGCTAGGTCTTTGCGGCTGCAGGAGCAGCTCTATATTTCCTTCATTCGCCACCACTTGGGTAGCTAGAGCTATGGTAGCCTGGGCAGAGGCCATAGTGAAAACCAGTAGGGACAATGTCTGCCGTCCGAGGTGAATAGTGTCGCCTGCCAGATGGCCCGGGCAGGGGATTACGTAGTTCACGCGTCCCTAGATGCGGCTAATTGTGCCGCACTTGCAGCCGCCAACGCTGTTTCCATCAGAAGAGCATTGTGGCTCCGAAAATGGCGAGCGGACTCCGCTTCAAAGAACTCTCTGACCTCCCTGCCGTACCAGTACGGGCGTTTGTTCGGAGATAAACTCTATCAGATTACCTCAGATGCTATCGGTTAAAAAAAAAAAAAAAGCAAATTCCTCCCTCAGCGTAAACATAGCCGCCCATTTCTGAACCAATCCCAAGCTCGCTTCCAACCCCTTCGCAGTACCAAAGGATGGTCATCTAACTCCTGGAAAAACAGATCTCCCCAATTCAGACCCAAAAGTACACCTTCCCTCAGGTTCTCTTCTCAATGACTTCTTGCCGTGTCCGGAAGACACAGACAAGGTAGGCGGCTGTCTGCTTTTGTTTCGACAACCCTGGTTAAGGATCGCTCACGACCAATGGGTCAGAGTTCTCGTG
This sequence comes from Oophaga sylvatica, assembly GCA_033576555.1. Taxonomy (NCBI): domain Eukaryota; kingdom Metazoa; phylum Chordata; class Amphibia; order Anura; family Dendrobatidae; genus Oophaga; species Oophaga sylvatica. Next base: position 286,926,294 of record JARQOD010000001.1, read on the forward strand.
TCGTCTGGATAAAAATCGAACTCGCGTCCCCTTCTCCAACTCATTCTTCCGGTCTCGCCTTCCAAAGGACAAGGCGCATGTAGCTCTTTAATCAGGCCCTAGACGCCCTGCGCAACAGCTCAGTCATCGTTTCGGTTCATCCCACGAAAAGGTTCAAAGGTTATTACTCGAACCTGTTCGTGGTCCCAAATAAAGATGGAACAATGCGCCCCATTCTAGACCTAAAGTTGTTGAACAAATTCGTCAGAGTGCCCCACTTCAGAATGGAATCCCTCCGTTCTGTTATCGCTTCTCTGGAGAAAGGGGAATATCTAGCGTCCATCGACATCAAAGACGCTTATCTCCACATTCCAATCACTGCTCTGCCCTTTGGGCTCGCCACCGCTCCCAGAGTGTTCACAAAAGTCATGGCGGCCGTCATGTCCATCTAACACTCTTGGGGTGTGGCAATTCTATCCTACCTGGACGTTCTTCTTGTCAAAGGCCCGTCCTATCGGGCTTGTGCAGAGAGTGTCAGTGTCGCCATCGACACTGTCTCCCCTAGCTTGGCTAGTGAACCTAGAAAAAATCCTCCCCAGTCCCATCCCAGCAAATTCCCTTTTTGAGGATTACCACTTCCCGATGGTTGGTAATTCTCCCTCCAGAAAAGATACCCTCTCTCTCCCGGGGAGCCCAGTTGCTAGTTCTTGCCAGGTCTTACTCCCTGCGGTTCACCATGTAGGTCCTGGGAAAGATGCTAGCATCCATCGAGGCAGTGCCGTTTGCCCAATTTCACCTCTGTTCCCTCCAACAGGCGTTGATCTCAGCCTGGGACAAGAATCCAGTCTCCCTGGGTTGCCGCTTTCTTCTGACAGCCAGGATCAGACCGTCTCTCAAGTGGTGGACGGTAACGTTGTCATTGGATCAGAGAAGGTCCTTTCTCCCTGTACACTGGCTAGTAGTGACCACCGACGCCAGTCTCCTCGGATGGGGAACGATCTTTCGTCAACACACGGCTCAAGGACGTTGGACTACTCAGGAAGCCAATCTTCCAATCAATATCCTCTAGATTCGTGCGATAAGGCTAGATCTTCATAATTTCCATCACCTTTTAGCCGGACGTCCCATCCGGATCCAATCAGACAACGCCACGGCCGTGGCATACATCAATCTCCAGGGAGCCACACTAAGCAGAAGAGCAATGCTCGAAGTGACGCACATTCTGCAATGGACCGAGACGAACCACTCGCTCATCTCTGCAGTTCATATTCCGGGAGTAGAGGATTGGGTGGCTGACTTTCTCAGCTGCCAGGGCATAGCCTCGGGAGAGTGATCTCTACACCCGGTAGTCTTCCTTCAGATTTGCCTGTTGTGGGCACTCCATTCTGGAGGCCATGAGGTCCACATCCGAACGCCAAGGTTCCAGCATTCGTAAACCCGGTCTCGCGATTTATTAGCCATCGGCTCAGATGCGCTAGTACTGCCTTGGAGTCAATTTCGTCTCCCCTACATCTTTCCTCCACTTCCGCTGATCCCAAGAGTCATCTGAAAATCAAAGCGGAACGTGATCCTCGTGACTCCAGATTGGCCACGCCGAGCTTGGTATGCGGAGCTGGTACATCTAGTCGCCGACGTCTCCTGGAGTGTTGTGAATGTGCTAGAAATGAATTCTGAGCAGAAGCTCCCTCTGGTGGTTACAAACAGTACTGAACTATTCAATGAAGATTGGCGATCAGTTGTTACTGACTGGTCTTATATAAGGGAGGTTCCCTCCCATCAGGGTTGTCGGTGATCAATTGTTCTGGTCTCTACTTTTGTTCCTGGTTCACTTTGAAGATTGCTGTTTCGTGCCTGCATCTTCTAACAGATAAGACATTTTCTTTTAGTTTTTTGTGCTTGCTTTTTGCATTTTGTCCTGCACTTCTGTGGGGGTCTTCCAGGTCCCCTCCGGGGGCTTGTGCTCCTCTCAGTTTAGTTCAGCTAGTTGTTTGTTCATTTGCCTTTTCCATTTTTTTCTGTGGCTGCGGCTTAGTTTTGTTACACCAGAGAACTAATTTAGGTGGTAGAGGTCGTGTGATCTCAGGTGTTTTTGCAATTAGTGTGTTAGTATTTTTTTAGGGTTTTTTGGTTTGCAGTAAGTGACCTTCCTATCCTTTTCTGTCTAGGAAGATTGGGCCCCAACGTTTGCTCATACTATTTTCTGTCTGTGTCTGTATTTCCTCTTGTCTATCCGCCATTACATGTTTGGGGGCTTCCTATGTTCTTTGGGGATCTGCTCCGGGGCAGATAGCTTTCCTCTTTCTATCTTTAGGTGAAGTTAGCTTCTCAGGCTGTGACGAGGCGTCTAGGACCAACGTAGGTACGCTCCACGGCTGCCTTTAGTTGTGGTGGTTAGTCAGGGTACTGCAATCCAATAGATTCCAACCTCTCTGGTGTATTGCCTTTTTTGCCTGCTCTCCTCAGCTACCAAATCCTAACACTGGAGGTTACCGAACCATCCGGATCTCCTCTCCCAAGGACCATTTACCACTAGAACTCGAGAGTGCTGAGTTTAACGGCCTGGCCATTGAATCTTTGATCCTAGCCCAGGCTTCTGCCATGATCATAATGCTAAAGATAAATCTGGCACTCAATATAGGTAATTTGAAAGAAAATTTCTTTATTACAATGTGCAATCCTCAAAATTTGTAACGTTTCGGTCAAACATCTGACCTTCTTCAGACTGAGGAAAAATATATCAAACAGATCAAACAATATTCGTCTCTAATAACAGAAATTATGTAATTTATATGCAAATAAGAAGACAAAAAACACAATTAGTCAAATGAACCAAGTTTTAGCGTGCACTATAGGGCAGTATTAAGTAATATACAACAAGTTATACCACAGGTTCTAATGTATAAGTAAACTCTTTGCAATGATGAGTCATAGAGGGCAAAAAAAAAAAAAATAAAGTAGAAATAAACAAATTTTCTGATGTTCAATACCTATACATAGCAGCAAAAATTGCTGCTATGTCTAGACAAAATACTATGTAGAGATCATATGAACACATGGGAAAATGAACAAATACAACATGTGCTTTATAGCTCATAACAAAAGAGAAATAGATGCCTTACCGAATTGCAAATGAACTGAGAGGTGAGTTTCTGTGAATAGAAACACATGTGGAGATCGCTATCAACACCATAGCATAGAAAGTGCAGCGTTCACCAAGCATAAACAAACAATGCAGAGTGTCCAAAACGAGGTCTTACCATGTGAAGTCCACTTAGATAGAAAGAGTGAAGTGTAGCGCTAGATAAGTACAGCAATAAGGCTATCAGGTAAGGCGCTGTGTGAGGACGATCACCATGTGTATATATATAGAAGCCTGGCGTTACCATGTGACCGGAAGTGACCTCAGTGTGCTGAGACTGCCAGCTGAGACGCTTTTGGAACGCAGACATGGGAACTAGACCGGAAATAGGTCCTAATCCCTCTCCTCTAGGTGGTGGAACGCTCTGTGGAACGCACAAAACGGCAGTGCACTGTGACTGTGAACATAGCAGGATCTAGGAATCACTGGAACGATGTGAAGTGGTGATAGAGGTTTTTATTGATTCGCCTATGAAAGATGAAAGGGAATAATTTGTTAGTTATAGGAAATCAAATGTACGTTATAATTAAATATAAAAAATAATAATAGAAAAACCAGAAAAGACCTCTATGAATGCAATTTATGCAAATAAAGTCAGTCATATGGAGAATCCAATGGAACATTATATGCACATAAATCTATAAAAGGGGTGGGAGACCTGAAAATCCCATTATGAAAATAAAGTAAAGGATATGGGGGCTACTTATTGGATATCTATGAACTAATACCATGAAAAATAAGTTATATCTGTATATAGAGAAAAAAATATCAATTCAATATAGACCAACTGTGTCGAATTCTCTATTGAGGCCCTTTGGCTCGAGAGTCTCGAGTCGATGTATCCAGTAAGCCTCCCTATACCGTAATTTTTGGATCAGGTTACCACCCCTTCTACTCAATTGCACTTGTTCTAACACCAAAAATCTCAGTTGTGCTATGGAATGTCCCGCTGAGTTGAAATGTTGTGGAACAGGTAGGTAATTTTTTTGACAACGAATATCAGATTTATGATGTGAGATTCTGTCTTTAATGGCTTGGATGGTTTCACCAACATACATTTTCCCACATGGGCATTTTATGGCATAGATCACAGCTGCAGAATTACAGATAAAAAAAACTCTTATTGAAATGTCTATGCCTGTACAGGGATGTGCAAATTTAGGGCCCTTTAAGATGTTGGCGCATTGAGCGCAGTGTAGGCAAGGAAACGTGCCTTTCTTTTGAGTCCGAAAAAAGTTTGTCTGGAAACCGTCTGGGATGAACCTAAATCTGCTCTTATTAGTTTGTTCTTTAAATTGTCGGGCCTTCTAAAGCATGGTAAAAATGGAACCTGGAATTCAGGAATTTCAGGGAAGCTATCCCGAAGGACATACCAATGCCTGCGAATTCTATGATGAAGACCATACATAAGAGGATGGTAAGTATGGACGAATGGGATCCTATTGGTTACGGGTGTGAAGAAGTAACTCGTGACTGACGAGATTTACGCAGAAGTGATTTTGGATAACCCCTTTCCAAGAACTTATTCTCCATTTCATCCAAACGTTTGGTGCGTGTGGATGGGTCACTAACAATTCTGCGTATCCTGTCGAATTCTGAGACCGGTACTGATTTCTTAACTGCCTTCGGATGGCAGCTCTGGAACAGTAAAAGGTTATTACGATCTGTATTTTTCACAAATAGATCCAAAGATAGATTACCATCACCATCCAATAAAACAGACGTATCCAGAAAACTGATTCTCGTGTCACTATAATTTAGAGTAAATTTTAATTCAGGCCAAATTGCATTGCATTGATCTGCCATGATCAACGCTAGGAAGCCCGTTTCCATGCGCATTTATCGCGTTTGGAAAGCATTTCTCTCATGGAGTAAATATTAGGATTGTTCTCCGTTGGTGTTTTCCACCATCTCCATTTTTGAGTTCCTTCAGACTGGATTAGAATCAGGCCTAGCGCTGGTTTCTCTCAAGAACCAAATATCAGCTCTATCCGTTCTTTTCCAGCGAAGGATAGCTTCCGAGCCGCAGGTTGACCTTCATGCAAGGAGTGTCGCATCTTGTCCCTCCATACAAGATGTCTTTGGAACCTTAACTTGGTCCTCAGTGCCCTACAAGATACCCTATTCGAGCCTATACATGATGCTTCTCTCTTCTTTTGTGGAAGGTTGCCTTTCTTGTGGCAATAACGTCCGTTAGATGGATCTCGGAACTGGCGCCTTTGATTTGCAAACCACCATTTTTTATTTTTTTTTTTTACTTTCCACCAGTACAAGGTGGTGCTCAGGACGCCCCCGTCGTCTCGGTTTTTCATTTGAATGAAGACTTAGTTCTGTCCTCATTCTGTCCGGCCCCGGTCTATCGTACTGAGAAAGCTCTTCACACTTTGGACTTGGTTAGGGCTCTCTGAAAGTACATTTCCAGAACAGCGTCTTCACGCAAATCAGATGCCCTGTTTGTGCTTCCGGAGGGACACAAAAGGTCTGCCTGCTTCTAAGGCCACGATTGCTAGATGGATTCGTTCAGCGATCCAAGAAGCTTACAGTGTCGAAGGTCCGCCTATCCTGGTGGGAATTAAGGCACACTCCACTCAGTCAGTGAGGGCTTCCTGGGCCATTCAGCACCAGGCTTCCGCTCAGCATTTGTGCAGGGCTGCGACTTGGTCCAGTCTTCACTCGTTTGCTAAGCATTACAACATTCACTCTCAAGCCTCTTCAGATGCGGCCCTTGGCAGACAGATTCTGCAATCGGCAGTTTCGCATCTGTAGGCCACATTAGTCTTGGGGTACATAGGGTTTCAGCTGTCGTGCTGTTTCCTACCCATGGACTGCTTTGGGACATCCCATGGTCTGTCCCCCAATGAGGCGATGGAGAAATAGGGATTTTTGTGTACTCACTGTAAAATCCTTTTCTCCAAGATGCTCATTGGGGGACACAGCACCCACCCTTTTTAGTCTAACGACTTCTGCTTATTTCTTTCATTCTATGTGTTGATTTCTAATATTTTATGTGAATGATCGTACTTTGATATGATAAGTGTCTTGAACTGGTTCAGGAAAGAGCCAGCAGAGGGTGTATACTGCAGGAGGAGGAGTTAACTTCTTATGAATTTGCTTAGTGTCCTCCTAGTGGCAGCAGCATAACACCCATGGTCTGTGTCCCCCAATGAGCGTCTCTGAGAAAAGGATTTTATGGCGAGTACACAAAAATCCCTATTTTATGAATAACACTTATAAACCTAATATTAAAATACAACATTAAAGATGTATAGGTACATTTAATTGTCTAAAATAATAATCAAATCTAAATATAAAATATTTTACCATAACACTTGCAAGCTGCACCTGTCATGCAGAAGCTTGTTGTGGTTTGCTCGCAATATACAACTGTACCGATTTCGTTATTAATGGCATTTTAATGTTTGGTTTTCACAGGAGAGGCATTGCCCTGTCATCCCTTGGTGGACCAATATATGCGATCGGTGGGCTGGATGACAGCACTTGCTTCAGTCATGTGGACAGATATGATGTGGAATGTGACCACTGGACTGCTGTAGCTTCAATGAACACCCCTCGCGGAGGCGTAGGATCTGTAGCTCTAGTGGTATGATGCTACACTGTAAACTAATGAGGGCTACAGTAAAGTGTCAAAAGGGGAAACATTTTGGCGCCATGTCTATTGATGTAAATGGCTCCTTTTTATAGGTTTTTCAACAGCTATATTTTAATGGCGGTCTGTACTTTGTGTTGTGTGGGGTCCCTCCCTCCCCAATTACTTTTATCCACTTATCCATGTCATCTTTGGAGGATTCTGAAAAACACTAATGTTGCCTGTCCTTTCAAGAAACCTCATTTGCACCCAGTGCTATGGCCACTATGGTATTGTACAGTTGTGGTCACCCTGCAGTATTAACCTGTATTGTAGGTGTGTCTGGACACTGGTTATGAGGACTTTGCAGTATGAGCAAGTGCGGTGATACTTGTCAAAGACCTTTTACTACTGATTCACATTGGGCAATCCCTTCTCAGAAGGAGCTGCTATGAAGCTCCACCAACTGCTGCTGATGGTCGGTTATCTTGTCTGTAGACTTCCGCTGCATTAGTATCACGACTACAAGGAGCCAGAATTGAAGCTTGTCCTTATAATGGCTCTAACTTTAATGTCTTTCCATCTTGGCACACTCCTCCGAGGGATCTATGAATGTCCATATGCCCGAATAGTGTGTTATTTGTGATCTCCTGGTGTCTGTACTTTTTTGAAGCAAACTTGCCTCTTCTTATAAGTAAAGGCATACCTTGTACACTTGTGTTTTAGAATCATGTCTATGCCGTGGGAGGAAATGATGGTGTCTCTTCCCTCTCAAGTATGGAAAGGTATGACCCACATCTAGACAAATGGGTGGAAGTGAAGGAGATGGGCCAGCGACGAGCTGGTAATGGCGTCAGTGAACTTCATGGCTGTTTGTATGTTGTAGGTAAGTGTCTTGGAGCTTTCTTCCTATGGTTGTCCTTGCAAGCTCAACACTCCTTGAGCAGCCCATGTGACGCCCCCCACTTTGTGCTCTTGAGCAGGATTTAAAACCAGTGTAATGAAAGTAGAACAGTAATGAGTGGTAACAAAGGGTAGTTTGTATGTAGTTATACAAAGCACTGTTAAATAGAATTTTTCATAAGTGTCTTGCTGTCAACGCAATGGATACTTATTTTCTGCAGTGTGCACATGTTGTACAGCTTTTTGATGCTGAGGCCAGGAGTGGATAATGCTACACATGTGTAAGGAAAGACTTTTATTTCTGGATTTAAAGGGCATTTGTCACCAGGTTTTGGTACCCAATTGGAGCAACATAATGTAGAAACTGACCCTGATTTCAGCAATGTCACTTATAGGGCTGCTTGCTTTATAATCTTTTTTTTTTTTTTTTTTCTCTCATATCTCGGGCTAGAATTTAAAATGGATGGAAGAGGCACCACTTTGTTCAGAATGGTACGAGCTTTAATTTGATATGTCACAACTGTTTGATATTTTGAGGCATCAAATTCTAAATTCATGTGTGATTTTGGGAAGACTGTTACACTTTTTTTTTGGAAATTTTTACATAGTGGTTACTTGTGTTCCTGGTTACATTTGTTCAGAGACTCAAGTTTGGCTCTTTGTAGGTTCCTATTTTAAAGTATGATTTTCTAAAGTGTCATCCCAAACTATTTAACCCCTTCACACCCTTGGACGTATAGATGCGTCCAAGGTTGCCTCCCCGTTTGCTGCAGGCTCCAGCGATTAGCCCGCAACTTTTCTGGCACATGGCAGCTGACTTCATGCAGACTCAAATGCAAAATTTTTAAGATACTCTTGTGACCTATCAGGTAGAGACCTATACCGTTCTGAGTTGAATAGTGTGTGGGGTTTTTTTTTTTTTTTTCTCCTCTCCTCTCTCTATCTTGGTTCTGGCCTGAGTTGAGGAGAAACGTAAAAACATACAACACAAATTTTTTTTCAAAACTTAAAGAATTCTAAATATATAATCCTTTTTCTTTCATTATCCGTGAACACAATCTCAAAATAATGTTTGTACATGGCTCATGAGTATGAAGGGTTAAATGGCTTCAGCTTAACTATTCCTCTAGTGGTGGTCTCCTGCTGATAAAAAGGTTTAATTAACCCCTTAACCCCAAGGGTGGTTTGCACGTTAATGACCGGGCCAATTTTTACAATTCTGACCACTGTCTCTTTATGAGGTTATAACTCTGGAACGCTTCAACGGATCTTCGCGATTCTGAGATTGTTTTCTCGTGACATATTGTACTTCACGTTAGTGGTAAAATTTCTTCCATATAACTTGCGCTTATTTTTGAAAAAAACGCAAATATGGCAAATTTTGAAAATTTAGCAATTTTCAAACTTTGAATTTTTATTTCCTTAAAACAGAGAAATATGTCACACAAAATAATTTAGAAATAACATTTCCCACATGTCTACTTTACATCAGCACAATTTTGGAACCAAATTTTTTTTTTTCTTAGGAAATTATAAGGGTTAAAAGTTGACCAGCGATTTCTCATTTTTACAACAAAATTTACAAAGCCATTTTTTTTGGGACCACCTCTTATTTGAAGTCAATTTGAGGGGTCTATATAGCAGAAAATACCCAAAAGTGACACAATTCTAAAAACTGCACCCCTCAAGGTACTCAAAACCACATTCAAGAAGTTTATTAACCTTTCAGGTGCTTCACAAGAGCTGAAGCAACGTGGAAGGAAAAAATGAATATTTAACTTTTTAGCCACAAAAATGATCTATTACAAACTTTTTATTTTCACAAGGGTAAAAGAAGCAAATGGACAGATAAAGTTGTTGTGCAATTTCTCCTGAGTACGCCAATACCCAATATGTGGAGGAAAACCACTGTTTGGGCACACGGCAGAGCTCGTAAGGGAAGGAGCGCCGTTTGACTTTTTCAAACTAAAATTGGCTGGAATTGAGATTGGACGCCATGTCGTGTTTGGAGAGCCCCTGATGTGCTTAAACAGTGGAAACCCCCCACAAGTGACACCATTTTGGAAACTAGACCCCCTAAGGAACTTATCTAGATCTGTTGTGAGCACATTGAACCCCCAAGTATTTCACGAAAGTTTATAATGCCTGGGTCTGAAAAATAAAAAAAACAATTTTCCACAAAAATGATTTTTTAGTCCCAAATTTTTGATTTTTTCCCAAGGAAATTGGACCCCAAAAGTTGTTGTCCAATTTGTCCTGAGTACGCTGATACCCCATATGTGGGGGGGGGAAACTGTTTGGGCGCACGACAGGGCTTGGAAAGGAAGTAGTAACGTTTTGGAATGCAGACGTTGATGGGGGTCATGTTCCGTTTGCAGTGCCCCAGATGTGCCTAAACAGTGGAAACCCCCCACAAGTGACCCCATTTTGGAAACTAGACCCCTAAGGAGCTTATCTAGATCTTTGGTGAGCACTTTGAACCCCCAAGTGCTTCACACAAGTTTATAATGCCCGAGCATGAAAATAAAAAATCCTATTTTTTTTCCCACAAAAATTATCTTTTAGTCACTAATTTTTTATTTTCCCAAGGGTAACAGGAGAAATTGGTCCACAAAAGTTGTTGTCCAATTTGTCCTGAGTACGCTGATACCCCATATGTGGGGGGGAACCACTGTTTGGGCGCACAGCAGAGCTCGGAATGGAAGGAGCACCATTTGACTTTTTCCAAACAAAATTGGCTGGAATTGAGATTGGACGCCATGTTGCATTTGGAGAGCCCCTGATGTGCCTAAACAGTGGAAACCCCCCACAAGTGACCCCATTTGGGAAACTAGACCCCCTAAGGAACTTATCTAGATCTTTGGTGAGCAATTTGAACCCCCAAGTGCTTCACACAAGTTTATAACGTAGAGCCGTAAAATTAAAAAATCATATTTTTTTCCACAAAAATGATCTTTTCACCCCAATTTTTATTTTCCCAAGGGTAACAAGACTCCAAAAGTTATTGTGCAATTTGTCCTGAGTACGCTGACACCCCATATGTGGGGTAAAACACTGTTTAGGTGCATGGCAGAGTTTGGAAGGGAAGGAGCGCCGTTCGACTTTTTCAACACAGAATTGGCTGGATGCCATGTCGTGTTTGGAGAGCTCCTGATCTACCTAAACAGTGGAAACCCCCAACAAATGACACCATTTTGGAAACTAGACCCCTCAAGGAACTTATCTAGATGTGTGGTGAGCACTTTGAACCCCGAAGTGCTTCACAGAAGTTTATAACGTACAGCTGTAAAATAAAATTTTTTTTTTTTTTTTTACAAAAATGATTTTTTCGTCCCCAATATTTTATTTTCACAAGGGTAACAGGAGAAATTGGACCCCAAAAGTTGTTGTCCAATTTGTCCTGAGTACGCTGATACCCAATATGTGGGAGTAAACTACTGTATGGGTGCACGTCGGGGATCGGAAGGGAAGTAGTGACGTTTTGGATTGCAGACTTTGATGGAATGGTCTGGGGCGACATGTCACATTTGGAGAGCCCCTGATGTGCCTAAACAGTGGAAACCCCCCACAAGTGACCCCATTTTGGAAAATAGACCCCACAAGGAACTTATCTAGATGTGTGGTGAGCACTTTGAACCCCGAAGTGCTTCACAGAAGTTTATAACGTACAGCCGTAAAATAAAAATCCTTTTTTTTAAAAAAAAATGATATTTTTACCCCCAGTTTTTTATTTTCCCAAGGGTAACAGAATAAATAGGACAAATTACACAATAACTCTTGGGGTCCAGAGTACACTGATACCCCATATGTGGGGGTAAACTACTGTTTGGGCGCATGGCAGAGCTCAGAAGTGAAGGAGCACCGTTTGACTTTTTCAATGCAGAATTGGCTGGAATTGAGATCAGACGCCATGTCACATTTGGAGAGCCCCTGATGTGCCTAAACAGCAGAAACCCCCCTATTCTAACTCCAACCCTAACCCCAACACACCCCTAACCCTAGTCCCAACCCTAACCACAAACCTAACCCTAACACACTCATAACCCTAATCCCTAACCCTAATCCTAACTTTAGCGCCAACCCTAACTTTAGCCGCAACCCTAACTAAAATGGAAATAAATATTTTTTTTTAATTTTATTATTTTTCCCTAACTAAGGGGGTGATAAAGGGGGGTTTGATTTACTATTTATAGCGGGTTTTTATGATTGGCAGCTGTCACGCTAAAAGACGCTTTTTATTGCAAAAAATAGTTTTTGCATCATCACATTTTGAGAGCTATAATTTTTGCATATTTTGGCCCACAGAGTCATGTGAGGTCTTATTTTTTGCGGGACGAGGTGACGTTTTTATTGGTACCATTTTTGAGCACGTGACGTTTTTTGATCGCTTTTTATTTCGATTTTTGGGAGGTTAGAATGAACAAAAATCAGCAATTCATGAATTTCTTTTGGGGGAGGCGTTTATACCGTTCTGCGTGTGGTAAAATTGATAAAGCAGTTTTATTCTTCGGGTCAGTACGATTATGGCGATACCTCATTTATATAATTTTTTTATGTTTTGGCGCTTTTATAGAATAAAACCAATTTTATATAAAAAATTATTTTTGCATCGCTTTATTCTGCGAGCTATAACTTTATTTTTTCGTTGATGATGCTGTATGGCGGCTCGTTTTTTGCGGGACAAGATGACGTTTTCAGCGGTACCATGTTTATTTATATCCGTCTTTTTGATCGCGTGTTATTCCACTTTTTGTTCGGTGGTATGATGATAAAGCATTGATTTTTTGCTTTGTTTTTTTTTTTTAAGAGGTTCACTAAAGGGGTTAATTAGTGGGACAGTTTTTTATAGGGGGGGTCGTTACGGACGCGGCAATACCAAATATGTGTACTTTTATTGTTTTTGTTTTTTTATTTACAGGAAAAAATGAATTTATTAGGGAATATTATTATTATTTTTTTTTATGATTTTTTTTAAACAATTTTTATTTTTATTTTTTTAACTTTTTTACTTTGTCCCAGGGTGGCACATCACTGTATTTTAGCAGATCGCTGGTGTGACAGTGTGCACAGCACTCTGTCACACCAGCGATCGCTCTGGCATCGCTGCAGGCTTCTCAGTGCCTGCTCTCAGCAGGCACTGAGGAAGCCGCCTCCCTGCAGGACTCCGGCGCCATCTTGGATCCGGGGACCTGGAGGGAGGACGGACCCTCGGAACAGCGCGACATCGCGCTGCTCTGAGGGTCTCAGGGGAGCGCGCAGGGAGCCCCCACCCTGCGCGATCCTCCCCTGTGCCCCCAGTACACCACGATCATGTTTGATCGCGGTGTGCCAGGGGTTAACGTTCCGGGAGCAGTCCGTGACCGCTCCTGACACATAGTGCCGGGTGTCAGCTGTGATAATCAGCTGACACCCGGCCGCGATCGGCTGCGCTCCCCCAGGGAGCGCGTCCGATCGCTGGGACGTACTATCCCGTCCATGGTCATACGGGCCCAGGTACCATGGACGGGATAGTACGTCGGATGGCAGTAAGGGGTTAAAGCCCCCACCGTCACACTAAGCGAGATTTCTGCTGAGTCACAAGTTTTGTGACGCGACAGCGATCTCGCTATGTTTGACACGTACCAGCGATCAGGCCCCTGCTGTGAGATCACTGGTCGTGTCAGAAATGCCTGGACATTTCTTTGGTCGTTGATATCCCGCGGGGTAGCATGCATCGGTGTGTTTGACACCTTTTACCAACGATCTCGCTAGCGACTCAGCACTGAGACACATCGTTACACAGGTCACTACGGGTCGCCGGTCGTTGCTGCGTCACTGGGAAGATCTGACTGTTTGGCATCTCACCAGCGACCAAAAAGCGACGCAGCAACGATCCCTTCCAGGTCGTATCGTTCTCAGGATCGCTGCTGCGTCACGGAGTGTGACGGTACCCTAAAACTTTAGCAAGTAGCCCAGTAAGTGTCAGGGCAGGATATTGTAGAGACAGTTTCCAGCAATCAGATTAGGTGGGAGGATAAAGCCTGATGACCATTTCCTTTAACAAAAAAGTTGTCACTAGATTTGTGTTCTCATTAACTGTCTTATGATGTCAATCAGCACTAAATTAGGCAGAACACTGAGTTTTCTAGGGTCAAATAAATCTTACAGCCCCAGACTAGATTCACATTTATGTCTTGTATCAGTACTAGGGTGGATAGTCTGGTATCTTGTTCCTGAAGGGATGAATTTTTGTGGTAGATTTTACTTTGCTCCCAAAGCTTCTGTCCTGGTAACTTCTGTTTTTATCCTTACAGGTGGATTTGATGATAATTCTCCCTCAGTTCAGTAGAAAGATATGACCCCCGCTGCAACAAGTGGGACTATGTTGCAGAGCTAACTACCCCAAGGGGTGGAGTAGGTATAGCATCTTTAATGGGCAAAATATATGCAGTTGGTGGTCATAATGGAAATGCCTATTTGAATACTGTGGAGTCCTTTGACCCGATTAGCAACAGGTAATAGTTTATGATGGCACACTTTTGAGTTTTGTGTTTTGTTGTTGGATTATCCCAGATATGAGTGAAGTTGAGAGAATTTAATAGTATGCTCCTACAGTGTGCAAAAAAAAATAAAAATAAAGGGAACACTTACATTGTGTTTAATCAAGTCATTCACACTTCAGTGAAATCAACCTGTCAGATATGAAGCAACATGATGTGAATCAATTTCCCTGCTGTTGTGCAATGGGACAGACAACGTAGAAATGATAGGCAATAGCAAGCCACCCTATAAGGAGTTGTTCTGCATGGGGTGACCAAAAGTTCTCTGTTCTCATCCTTCTTGCCCTGTATTTTGTCACTGCTCTTTCCCCTGGGTTGAGGTGGTGTCTACACCAGAGTTGCCAGGTAGTGCAGCTCATCAGGATGTGCTAAATGTAAGCTGTGGCATGAAAGGTAGCCGTGTCTGTCAGCACAATGGCCAGAGCATGGAGCAGATGCCAGGAGACTAGGGAGGGCAACAATGCAGCTACAGGACTGCTACCTCCTTTGTGCAAGTAGGTCATTTTGTACTGGTCCTCAAACAGGCCACTAACATCCAGGTGTCTGCTCACAGTCAAACACTCAGTCAGGGTGGTATGAGGGCTGACGTCCACAAGTCATTGTTGTACTTGCAGCTCAATACTGTGCAGAGCAATTTGTATGTGCAAGAGAACACCAAGATTCAAGACTTCTACCCTTCATGGATGAGAGCAAGTTCACACTGAGCACATGTGACAGTCTGGAGACGCCATGGAGAACATTCTGCTGTCTGCACTATCCTCCAGCATGACATATTTGGCAGTGGGTCAGTAATGGTGTGGGAGGCATTTCTCTGGAGGAATGTACAACCCTCCATGTGCTTGCCATAGGTACCCTAACTGCCATTAGGTACCAAGATGAGATCCTCAGACCCCTTGAGAGACTATATGCAGGTGCAGTGGGCCCTAGGTTCTGTCTGATGCATGACAATGCTAGGCCTTATGTGGCAGCAGTTCCTGCATGATGAAGGCATTGATGCTTTGGCCTGGTCTGCCCGTTCCCCAGAAATTAATCTAATCGAGTACATCTGTCTGGGATATGTCTCGTTACATCCACCCAACATCATGTTGCACCACACTGTCCAGAAGTTGACTGATGCTTTAATCCAGGTCTTGGAGGAGATCCCTCAGGACAACATCACTGCCTCATCAGGCGCATGCCCAGAGATGTAGGGAGGTCATACAAGCATGTGGAGGACACACACTGAGCAACATTTCCTTCTCTTGAGGCTTTTCTACTGGAGTTGGATCAGCCTGTAACTTGATTTTCCACTTTTGATCTTGGGTATCATTCCATATCCCATAGAGGTCTGGATATTAATTTGGCTTTTACATTGCTCACTTATGCTTTTATTGTTCTCAATGAATTCCAGTATGTAATGAATAAAAATTTGCAAGTGAACTATTTCATTCAGTGATATCTATAATGTGGTATGTTTGTATTCCCTTTATTTTTTTTGAGCAGTGTATTTTAAGTAAGATGATGCCTCTCCCTGATCACTTTTCTTATTCTTCAGTGGATCTTGAACATGAGCCCATACAAGATAATAACATTCTTGTCTCCAACTTTATACTACAGATGGGAGCATGTTGGAACTGTGGCTCACTGCCGGGCTGGAGCAGGAGTTGCTGTCTGTGCTTGTCTGACCAGCCAGATACGGGATATTGGCCATGGCTCAAGCAATGTGGTAGACTGCATGTGACCAACAAAACTGTATTCTTAACACCTAAGCAAAATTGTTATTGGCATTACTTCCTAATGTTTGGCTTGTGTACTAGGAATCTTGTGTGTATATAGTTGTTATATGAAAGCTGCTCTAGTACAACCTCCTATGCTGTGATGTTTAAAGGGAAGTGATGATCCAAAAAGTAACTATTTTAAATCGGGTTATCAAGTTTTATGTTTAACTTTTTCTTTAATATAATTAATCTTGTAGTTTTTATACTGGCGCTTTTAAGACTGTTTCAGGAAATCCATGTGAACAAACTCTACACACGTAACTACATTAATATAAAAGTAGGGCTCAAAGCTTAATTTGTGAGGTGAAGTATCTTGGAGCTCACAATCTGTGGATCTGGTTATCAGTATGTAATCTTGCCTTTGCTGAATGCTTCTTGAAAGAAATGGCTTGAGAACTTTTCACATTGCATTTAGGCACATGTCCTGTGGCACTGTCGGGGCTTACATCCAAACCACCCACAAAACAGGATTCAGATGTATGCACCACTAGGAATATAGGCTATAATGGTGCCAACAGCGTGAAGGTGTGCTTTGTCATGCATCACTTTTGGGTGTGTATGCCTGCTGTAGGTGGGCATTCAGACATAGTAGCCACATGCTCCATTCTATAGGCCTTTAAACATGCTGTTCTCTTGCTACAGCTCAGACTGCCTTCAGTTTCTCATTTACTAGCAAATTCACACAATCATATTTTTTGTTTGAGTGTTGTCCATGAAAAAGACAGCACTCTGAGGAAGTGCAGATGAGATGTTCCTCCCACACATGACAATCTGCTTGTGGGACATCGCACTGGGGGGAACTATAAGACTTTTTTCCCTCCAGAATTTGGAAGGAAAATGTCTTATAGTCCAAATGTCACTTAACAGGTGAAGGGGGGCAGTGGTAGAGCGAGGTCACAGAAGGCAGGGTTATGGCTGCAGGAATGGGGCAATGCTGCGGGCCTTGGGCTGGAAGAAGCCATTGATCTCCTAGCAGTTGGCTTCAGGAAAATGGCCACCGGTGTCTACACATGCACAGATTTAGATCTCTGGTCAATGACCAGCAAAAATGTCAATCTGTGAATGTGCTGCCCTTGGGTGGCAATTTTCCCAAAGCCCACCTCCAGGACATCAATGGCTCCTTCCTCACACGCCAGGGCCCGCAGCATCACCCCACTCCTGCCACCACCGACTTTCTGCAGCAATCATCTCCCTTACCTCCACTTTCCCCCTCAAATACTATTACTATTGGTTTTTCTCCCACTTTAATTTCATGCCTTGCCTCTCTGAAACAATATTTCCAAATCTAAACTTGTTTCCACCCTACTAATATGCCTTAGTTGGGAATGCCTAATATCACATTATCGTCCTTTTTTTGTGTGTGGGTTCCCCTCACTTCTTCCCTGGACAACACTTCTACCCCATAGTAGATTGTATGAATGTGTGTCGTTCCGTACAGATTGTGAGCAGGGCCCTTACGTTCTGTAAACTAAGTTATTGTGTGGTATTAGCACATACACAGCAACCTGATTTAAACTATAGGTCATTTTCTGATGCCACATTCCCTTTAATCACTGAGCAATATTACAAGTCTGTTTTTTCACCTTTTTTACATAACTGCAGACTTAAAGGACAACCGGTACTTTATCTCTTGAGGTGCCAAATGTTTTTTTTTTTTTTTTTTCTTTTTTTTTAAAAAAGGTGTCAGTTTTTTTTTTCTTACCTTTTGTGTGTGTGTGTGTATATATACATATATATAGAAGTATATTTATTGAAGTGTTTATTTTGTGGATTAATGAGTTACTAATTTTGCAAATTGACATTAAAAACATTTGTTTGTTTCTAACTGTGCACTACTTTGGCTATAATTTTCTGTAAACCCGAGGGTAGTATGGCCTTAGGACACAAGGTATGGACACATGTCTGGAATTTACAAGCTCTCTGCAGAGATCAAAGCAAGCCTCAGCTCTAATACAGTTTTAAGCTATAAAGCCCTCACACTGCTCACATACAGCATTATTTGCGGCCTAGATGTTAATGTGCAGCCTCGTCTGTAGAATTAGATCTCTACTCCTGCGCAAGACCACTACAGTACAGCCTACTTTCCACTAAGCAATACCTGCAGTAGCTGGCCACTTAAAAATAGTGTTGATTTCCGGTTCCGGCGCCGCCATGAGCAGACGTGTGTGAAGAAGCTCCCGCTGACCGCCTCAAAAATCCTGACAATACGCAGAGCCCTGAGCCACACCGAGCGCCACAAGCACTGCGGAGACCCCCCAGGAACGGCCGCAGCATGGACCGGTACATTACGAGAAGCGGGAGAGGAGAGCGGAGGCGGTGGGCATAGCGGGAAGGGACTAATGGTGCCGGAGGCTCAGATACCGGCGCAGCTGCAGGCACAGACGTGTAAGGCGATGGAGGAGGCAGGACATGAGAAGGGGATCGCTATATATGAAGGGAGACACAGTTTGCAGAAAGCAACAGATGCAGACTTAGGCTGCACGCTGGATATGCAACTGCACACACATGCCCAAATGGACTTTAAGCAATTAGCTAAAGAAATAGTTTACCTGGCCGAAGACTTTAAACAGGCTGTGGCTGATATGATACAAGCCACCACCAAAGAGCTGCAGAATACAGTAGCTCATCAAGAGAAACAATTACAGGAGGCTGAGCACAGGATTTTTGAGGCAAAAGATAAAATCTGCCAGTTAGAGAAGCAAGTTACAGATTTAAAGACACAGTCCTCATACACTATAGACAAGCTGGAAGACTTAGAGAACAGATCCCGCAGAAATAACTTGAAACTGATCGGTCTCCCAGAATCAATAAATGCAAGACAGTTAAATGACATTTTTGAGGTGGATTTGCCTAAGGAATTGGGGCTGCCATATAAGTGTAGAGTGGAGCGTGCCCATAGAATAGGTCCTCTCAGAGAGCCCTCAGAATGTAGAGGAAATAGGTTCACGCAAAGCAACAAGGAACAGCATAAACCGCGCCAATCAGTGGCAAAGTATCTGAATTTCAAGGATAAGAAATAAAAAAAGAGGACTTGTACTCTATAGCGCCACCTATTGGAAGTAGCGATCCTACAAGTCACAATCAACCCTTTAACGAGTCTTGTAATATGACTTGGAGATACTGATTTGGCTTTTATCCTAAGTCATATTACAAGACTGGTTAAAGGGTTGATTGTGACTTGTAGGATCGCTACTTCCAATAGGTGGCGCTATAGAGTACAAGTCCTCTTTTTTTGAAGAGGCAATTTGCATATTAAATTTCCCAGAGGAGCATTGCACAGCGAATAAGCCTCCTTACCTAGACACGCCAGAGCTGGTATGTCACTCTCCACAAGGAGAGACCTTACCCCTTAGAAGGATAAGGAAGAAATACTCAGGGCATACAAAGGGAGACGTCAGCCGCTGATAATTCATGGGCACAAAATACTCTTATTTGGAGACTTTTCAGCCGAGGTGACGCGGAGGAGAGCATTCAGTGAAATATGCACATTGTTGTTTAACCCCTCTCTGACATTAGACGTACTATCCCGTCCATGAAACCCGTACCAATCTGACCATGGACGGGATAGTACGTCATAGGCGATTAGCTGCGCTCCCAAAGGGAGCGCAGCTAATCGCCGCCGGGTGTCAGCTGATTATCACAGCTGACACCCGTGACTGTGTGTCAGGAGCAGTCACGGACCGCTCCCGGCACATTAACCCCTATCACACCGCGATCAAACATGATCGCGGTGTACTGGGGGCACAGGGAAGCATCGCGCAGGGAGGGGGCTCCCTGTGCGCCCCCCTGAGACCCTCAGACCAGCGCGATGTGATTGCGCTGTTCTGAGGGCTTCCTCCCTCCCAGGACCCGGATCCAAGATGGCGCCAGGGTCCTGGAGGGAGGCGGCTTCCTCAGTGCCTGCTGAGAGCAGGCACTGAGAAGCCTGCAGCTATGCCTGTGCGATCGCTGGTGTGACAGAGTGCTGTGCACACTGTCACACCAGCGATCTGAAAAAATACAGTGATGTCCCACCCTGGGACAAAGTAAAAAAAATAAAAACATGTTTTAAAAAAAAAATCCAAAATAAATAAAAAAAAAAAAAAAAATATTCCCCAATAAATTCATTTCTTCCTGTAAATAAAAAAAACAAAACAATAAAAGTACACATATTTGGTATCGCCGCGTCCTTAACGACCCCCCCTATAAAACTGTCCCACTAGTTAACCCCTTTAGTGAACCCCTTAAAAAAAAAAAAAAGCAAAAAATCAATGCTTTATCATCATACCGCCAAACAAAAAGTGGAATAACACGCGATCAAAAAGACCGATATAAATAAACATGGTACCGCTGAAAACGTCATCTTGTCCCGCAAAAAACGAGCCACCATACAGCATCATCAGCGAAAAAATAAAAAAGTTATAGCTCGCAGAATAAAGCGATGCAAAAATAATTATTTTTCATGTAAAATTGTTTTTATTCTATAAAAGCGCCAAAACATAAAAAAATGATATAAATGAGGTATCGCCATAATCGTACTGACCTGAAGAATAAAACTGCTTTATCAATTTTACCACACGCGGAACGATAAAAACACCTCCCCCAAAAGAAATTCATGAATTGCTGATTTTTGTTCATTCTAACCTCCCAAAAATCGAAATAAAAAGCGATCAAAAAATGTCACGTGCTCAAAAATGGTACCAATAAAAACGTCAACTCGTACCGCAAAAAATAAGACCTCACATGACTCTGTGGGCCAAAATATGCAAAAATTATAGCTCTCAAAATGTGGCGATGCAAAAAACTATTTTTTGCAATAAAAAGCGTCTTTTAGCGTGACAGCTGCCAATCATAAAAACCCGCTATAAATGGTAAATCAAACCCCCTTTATCACCCCCTTAGTTAGGGAAAAATAATAAAATTAAAAAATGTATTTATTTCCATTTTCCCATCAGGGTTAGGGTTAGGGTTGCGGCTAAAGTTAGGGTTTAGGGTTGGCGCTAAAGTTAGGGTTAGGGTTGGGATTAGGGGTGTGTTAGGGTTAGGTTTGTGGTTAGGGTTGGGACTAGGGTTAGGGGTGTGTTGGGGTTAGGGTTGGAGTTAGAATTGGGGGGTTTCCGCTGTTTAGGCACATCAGGGGCTCTCCAAATGTGACATGGCGTCTGATCTCAATTCCAGCCAATTCTGCGTTGAAAAAGTCAAACGGTGCTCCTTCACTTCTGAGCTCTGCCATGCGTCCAAACAGTAGTTTATTCCCACATATGGGGTATCAGCGTACTCTGGACCCCAAGCGTTATTGTGCAATTTGTCCTATTTCTTCTGTTACCCTTGGGAAAATAAAAAATTGGGGGCGAAAATATTTTTGTAAAAAAAAAATGATTTTTTTGTTTTTACGGCTGTACATTATAAACTTCTGTGAAGCACTTGGGGCTTCACAGCGCTCACCACACATCTAGATAAGTTCCTTGTGGGGTCTATTTTCCAAAATGGGGTCACTTGTTGGGGATTTCCACTGTTTAGGCGCATCAGGGGCTCTCCAAATGCGACATGACGCCCCCAGACCATTCCATCAAAGTCTGCAATCCAAAACGTCACTACTTCTCTTCCGAGCCCCAACGTGTACCCATACAGTAGTTTTCTCCCACATATTGGGTATCAGCGTACTCAGCACAAATTGGACAACAACTTTTGGGTTCCAATTTCTTCTGTTACCCTTGTGAAAATAAAATATTAGGGGCGAAAAAATCATTTTTGTAAAAAAAAAAAAAAAAAGATTTATTTTACAGCTGTACGTTATAAACTTTAGTGAAACACCTGGGGGTTCAAAGTTCTCACCACACATCTAGATA
This sequence comes from Oophaga sylvatica, assembly GCA_033576555.1. Taxonomy (NCBI): domain Eukaryota; kingdom Metazoa; phylum Chordata; class Amphibia; order Anura; family Dendrobatidae; genus Oophaga; species Oophaga sylvatica. The sequence continues at coordinate 286,948,025 of JARQOD010000001.1, forward strand.
AGTTCCTTGAGGGGTCTAGTTTCCAAAATGGTGTCATTTATGGTGGTTTCCACTGTTTAGGCAGATCAGGAGCTCTCCAAACACGACATGGCGTCCAGCCAATTCTGCGTTGAAAAAGTCAGACGGCGCTCCTTCCCTTCCAAACTCTGCCATGCACCCAAACAGTGGTTTACTCCCACATATGGGGTATCAGCGCACTCAGGACAAATTGCACAATAACTTTTGGAGTCTTGTTACCCTTGGAAAAATAAAAATTGGGGTGAAAAGATCATTTTTGTGGAAAAAATATGATTTTTAAATTTTACGGCTCTACGTTATAAACTTGTGTGAAGCACTTGAGGGTTCAAATTGCTCACCAAAGATCTAGATAAGTTCCTTAGGGAGTCTAGTTTCCCAAATGGGGTCATTTGTGGGGGGTTTCCACTGTTTAGGCACATCAGGGGCTCTCCAAATGCAACATGGCATCCAATCTCAATTCCAGCCAATTTTGGTTGGAAAAAGTCAAATGGTGCTCCTTCCCTTCCGAGCTCTGCCGTGCGCCCAAACAGTGGTTCCCCATCACATATGGGGTATCAGCGTACTCAGGACAAATTGGACAACAACTTATGTGGTCCAATTTCTCCTGTTACCCTTGGGAAAATAAAAAATTAGTGACTAAAAGATAATTTTTGTGTGAAAAAAATAGGATTTTTTATTTTCATGCCCGAGCATTATAAACTTGTGTGAAGCACTTGGGGGTTCAAAGTGCTCACCAAAGATCTAGATAAGTTCCTTAGGGGGTCTAGCTTCCAAAATGGGGTCACTTGTGGGGGGTTTCCACTGTTTAGGCTCATCTGGGGCACTGCAAACGGAACATGACCCCCATGAACGTCTGCATTCCAAAACGTTACTACTTCCTTTCCAAGCCCTGCCGTGCGCCCAGTTTCCCCCCCCCCCCACATATGGGGTATCAGCGTACTCAGGACACATTAGACAACAACTTTTGGGGTCCAATTTCCTTGGGAAAATTCAAAAATTTGGGACTAAAAAATCATTTTTGTGGAAAATTGTTTTTTTTTTTTCACATCCTGGCATTATTAACTTTTGTGAAATACTTGGGGGTTTAAAGTGCTCACAACAGATCTAGATAAGTACCTTAGGGGGTCTAGTTTCCAAAATGGTGTCACTTGTGGGGGGTTTCCACTGTTTAGGCGCATCAGAGGTTCTCCAAACGCGACATGGCGTCCAATCTCAATTCCAGCCAATTTTAGTTTGAAAAAGTCAAACGGCGCTCCTTCCCTTACGAGCTCTGCCGTGTGCCCAAACAGTGGTTTTCCCCCACATATTGGGCATTGGCGTACTCAGGAGAAATTGCATAACAACCTTATCTGTCCATTTTCTCCTTTTACCCTTGTGAAAATAAAAAAAAAGTTTGTAATAGATCATTTTTGTGGCTAAAAAGTTAAATATTCATTTTTTCCTTCCACGTTGCTTTAGTTCCTGTGAAGCACCTGAAGGGTTAATAAACTTCTTGAATGTGGTTTTGAGTACCTTGAGGGGTGCAGTTTTTAGAATGGTGTCACTTTTGGGTATTTTCTGCCATATAGACCCCTCAAAGTGACTTCAAATATGAGGTGGTCCCTAAAAAAAATGGCTTTGTAAATTTTGTTGTTAAAAATGAGAAATCGCTGGTCAACTTTTAACCCTTATAACTTCCTAACAAAAAAAAAATTTGGTTCCAAAATTGCGCTGATATAAAGTAGACCTGTGGAAAATGTTATTTCTTAGCTATTGTGTGTGATATATTTCTCTGTTTTAAGGGAATAAAAATTCAAAGTTTGACAGTGGTCAGAATTGTAAAAATTGGCCCGGTCATTAACGTGCAAACCACCCTTGGGGGTGAAGGGGTTAAACGAAATATCAGATTACAACTGAATTACCCAGCCATTTTACGGTTTAGAATGAAGGAGGGCATGATGCGATGGTTCACGGACCCCAAAAAGGCCATGAAAAGTATAAACCATCAAATACCAACACCGGGTCATCAATCACCTGTCAATGCCAGTCCGCAGAGAGAGGTGGCAGAGAGACGAGGAAGAGGGAAAAGAGTCGGCACGCTCCTATAAACTACGTTCAGAGACACAGATGGAGGGTATTGGTGAAAAAGGTGCAAGAGTTAAAGAGCTGAGAACACCAATGACTAGATCTGCTAAAAAAGGCCCTACAAGACAAGAAGCTAGGTGAACAGACTGCTGAGCGGATGCGACAAGATGCAGCTAGCTATCAATGAAAAGAGTTCACCTGATGTATAGCCCCACGTATAATATGGAAAACATGGGGAGGGGGGGGAGGAATACCCCCCACCCCTTTTTTTTTTTTTATATTTTCTCTCATTCTTTCTTGTTTATCTGTTTGTTTGTCTGTTTGTTGGTCTGTTTGCTTATTTGTTTTGTTAGTTTGTGCTCCTTTGTTCCTATTATAAAGGAGGAAAGAGACTGGCAGGATGCTAACCCTCTCAGTCATTGGACCGAGATGAACAGAAGAGAGGAGAGCATGAAAACTCTGGACTGACGGTATCAAGATGTTTATATAAAAGAGAGACGTGCAAAATCCAGATAAAAGAGGAACTAATGCACAAATGTGGGGGTTATGTCCTGAGGAAGGGGGGGGGGAGGGACGAGGGCAAATTTTAAGCACTTTATGACAACTCAGTTTGAGAAAGAAAATGAGCGGTAGCTAATACAGAAATGTAACGGTTTAGTTTTTTTAAGCATACTCAAGAGAAACATAAGATGTTCTACGTTTTTTTTTTCTTTCTTAAAAATTTAATGTTTATAAGTGGTCCAGGGCTCAAAAATCCAATCTTATGCTTATTTAGCATTGGATATTAATAATAGATCTGACAAAACAGGCGGTCAGGGGAGTAATTGGCTTGGACAATGTACACGGAGAGGTTACAACAGGGAGGGAGGGTAATGGGAAAGACGGAAAAGTATGGGAGGGAAAAAGGGAACGATCCACAACTATACTTGCAACATACAAAAAAATACGTTAAAAATTGAGATATTAATGAACATAACATGTCCAAACAGAGGGAAGCAGACTAGACCTCACAGGAAAAAATACTATGTATTAAATAATGGTTAGGTTAGTAACTTGGAATGTAAAAGGATTACACTTACCAAACAAAAGGCTGATGATGCTACGTCATCTGAAAAGGTTAAAAGCAGATATTGCCATGTTACAGGAGACACACTTGAGAAAAGAAGATTTTTTTAGGATGAAGAAATTATGGGTGGGAGATGTGTATGGCTCCAGTTCATTGAATAGGAAAGCAGGAGTTTTAATACTCATACATAAAATGCTAACACACAAGGTGACATCAATAGAAACAGACCAAGAAAGAAGAGTAATTCATTTAAATTTACAGATACATAATGACAGTATGAGTCTATGCAACATACAGTACAGACCAAAAGTTTGGACACACCTTCTCATTCAAAGATTCTTCTGTATTTTCATGACTATGAAAATTGTAGAATCACACTGAAGACATCAAAACTATGAGTTAACACATGTGGAATTATACATTACACTTTACAAAAAAGTGTGAAACAACTGAAAATATGTCTTAAATTCTCGGTTCTTCGAAGTAGCCACCTTTTGCTTTGATTACTGCTTTGCACGCAGAACAGGTGAACGGATGGACTCTACATGCCTAGTTCCCACCGTGAAGCATGGAGGAGGTGGTGTGATGGTGTGGGGGTGCTTTGCTGGTGACACAGTTTTCAAAAGCAAGTGGAGAAGTTAGGACTTCGTATACCAAATATAAAAACTCCCTATCAGATGAGGATAAAAGTAAGTTGTTGAGAGCAAAGAAAATTTTGACGAATGGGCAGAAAAAAAAGAGAACAAATGCATAGGAATTACTTGGAAATAGAATTAAATAGATATGGAGACAAAGCAGGGAAAATATTGGCCAATTTAGCTAGGGGGAGCTATGTTTATACATCGATAATGGCAATTAGGGAAAAGGGAGGACAACGTCTTACGGACCCTAAGGATATAAATCGAGAATTAGGCAAATTTTACAATAAGTTATATAGAGAGGAAGGCCAACAGGATGTAGACGGTGATAATTGGTTAGACAAAAATAATATCCCGAGACTGACGGATGAGGACCTACAAAACCTAAATGGACATATCACAGAAGAAGAAATTAGTATGGCAATAAGTGGGATAGGAGCCAATAAGGCCCCGGGACCTGATGGGTTTAACGGATCCTTTTATAAAGCAATAAGGGAACAAATCACTCCCACACTTAAAGATCTATACAATCACATTTTACAAGGGAATGTCATGTCAGAAACCATGAATACAGCCTACATAAAACTTCTCCCGAAGGGAGGGAAAGATCCAGAGGACCCTTTGGGTTATAGACCAATATCATTAATAAACCAAGATGTCAAACTTCTCTCCAAAATAATGGCAGATAGGTTAGCTGGGATATTACCAAGATTAATTGCTAAACAGACAGGTTTTATAAAGGGAAGATCAGCCGTTACTAATATCAGGAAGGCAATGTTATTACTAGATATGGTCAGAAACAAGCGCCTAGAAAGGGAGAAGACCCAGCCATGGTCACATTGGATGCTGAAAAGGCGTTTGACAATGTGAGGTGGCCATGGTTGGGTCAAGTATTAGATAAAATAAATCTGGTGGGTCCATTTAAGAAATTTTTGACTGTTTTATACCACAACCCTAAAGCAAGAATTTATACGCCGGGGTTTCTATCAGATGTCTTCGAGCTGAAAAAAAGGGACGAGGCAGGGGTGTCCATTATCTCCCTTGCTATTTAGTCTTGCAATCGAACCTCTGTCAAGATATCGAAACCAACATAGCTGTTATAAGGGAATAGAAGTGGGGAAAGAGACAGTTAAAACTGCGCTATTTGCGGACGACATAATCTTGTTTATGAGAAACTTAGAGGAAGACCTCCCAATATTATTATCAGAGATTGAAAAATTTGGAAAGTTCTTGGGTTTTCGATTAAATAAGAGCAAATGTGAAATGCTATACATGAGAAATCCCGAGAAACATGGTCAAGAAAATAATATAATGGGTATTCCAAAAGCGGCAACATCTATAAAATATTTGGGAATAAATATGGGAAGATCGCCGAAATAGATTTATGATCTTAATTAGAAACCTATTATTGCTAAAATAGAGAAAGTTAGAAAGATGGGGAAATCTACCTCTCTCGCTATTAGGTAGATATCATCTCATTAAGATGACAAGTTTTGCGAGACTATTATACCCTATGCAAACCATCCCAATGTTGATTAGACACGTAGATGTACTTAAATTGAACAAGGCTTTATCAAAATTTATATGGAGGCGGAGAAAGGCAAGACTTGCCATGAGAACATTAATGCACTCAAAAGAGGGCGGGGAGCGGGGTTGCTGAACATACGGGGGTATAATTTTGCATGTTTAATGAGGAACGTAATTGATTGGATTAAAAAGACGGGTCGCTACACTGATTATACGCTAGAAACGGAGTTTTGTGGTAAATGGGACTTGACGGCACTGCTACACACACCACTGCCACACATTCCACCTAATATCAAGCATTCAGTGATATGTAAAGACACTATTGCCACGTGGAAGGCAGTTAGGAAAAAATTAAAAATGTCATGGAGAGTATCGAAACACCTGAATCCTTGGGCATTCCCAGCATTTAAAATGGGAAGAGAAAATAAATTATATCTAGAATGGGCTAGTAAGGGCATACGGACGGTAGGAGATCTGTTACATGCACAAGAGAATCGCTGGCTTACGGGGTTAGAGGTGATAGACAAATTTGAATTACCAAGATTCCACTTGATGCTATATAGTCAATTGAAACATTATGTATTGGACAATCTACAAGATGTGAGGAGATAGATTGACTCTGAGACGTGGGGTGATTTAATTACCAAAGATATTGCGGAGATATCGGTCTCCTCAATATATAGAGTGTTAAGAGAGACATTGATGCCCTCAGGTAAAGGTAAAATTTCTAACAAATGGGTGAAACATATGCAAAATGAAGAACTTGAGCGTAAAATATTACAAGGGTGGGAACTAATAAGGAAAAACATTATTAATGAACAGTGGAGAGATAGTCAATTCAGGATAATGCACAAAATAATATGTGCCTTCAATATACTAGCAAATCTACGGAATCCTGATAGACAGACAAGTTGCCCCAAATGCAATACATCTAAAACAGATATGGAACATGGCATTTGGTCATGCCCCAGAACACAAGAGTTCTGGAAAGAGGTACAGGAGATATATGTGCAGATGAGTGGGGTTTGGGTTGATATTGACCCAATATGCTGGTTGTTTCACTATACGTTAGATAAAACGAGAGGGGGCCATCTACATGAACTGTTTCACACCATAGCATTGGTAGAAAAGCGATTGATTCTGCAGTACTGGCTTGCCAAATCACTTCCAGGGGCAAAGGAAGCTAAGGCAGGGTTATTATCTACCTTATATTTGGAAAAAAGAGAAACAGAAAGACACAAAGACAAGATGACGAAAAGGTTTTTTAAGAAGTGGAGATCGTTTATGGAAACGTCGCTATCCACATGGGAAATTCAAGAGATAATGATGCCTTTTATTAACTCAGATTGGTATCTTTTAGAGGACTTGGGAGGTAGCTTAGGTAAATTAAAGTACACGGCATGAGTAATTCATTATAAGATATATAGATGGAAGGCTCAATTAAATCTCAATCAATACAAACTCGTATAGTTGTGGACATATGGGGAGATGTTATTACTATTGTTGGTATTATTATTTCTATTTGTTATTATTGCTTGTATTTTGTACGCTAGAGCTCAATGTGAGACATGACACTAATGTAATATTTATGATGCGTACGATATTTTGCCAATTTTTTGAAAATCAATAAAAAAGTTAAAAAAAAAAAAAAGTGTTGGTCTGGAACCGGGATGTGGCCAACTTCCTGGTGTGTTTTTGGGGTGGTTGTCCTGCTCAAACATCAACGGGATTTCTCCTTCAGCATAAGGTAACATGCCCCCTTCCTGTATTTTGATATTTTCAAACTGGTCAATGGTGCCTGAAATGCAATAGACTCTAATCTGTAGTATGTGAAACATCCACCAACCATTGCTGCACCTCATGTTTTACAGGCTTCACAGTGAACTTGAAATCAGTGTTTATAGGTCATCTTACAACTGTCTGCGCCTATAGACCCAAATGAACAATTAACGACTCACGCTTTCCCGTACAGAAGTCCGCTGCTCGAGTAACCTTGACTCTGCCCTGTCTTCAAACCGCACATCCAAGCTCTTTCTACATCCTGTCGCCTTCAGCTCAAATATTTCAATCTCTTTCCTAACCCTCAATTACTAAATGATTGTGCGCCTCATTCTCCCTCGACTACTGCAACACCTTTTCTTGGCCTCCTGCTACCCTCGCACTCTCCAGTCTTCCTTATCTAGCTGCACGACTAATTCACCTCTCTCTCGCTTCTCCTCGCTTCTCCTCTGCAATTCTTCATTGGCTCCATTCCCTCACGTATCGTTCAAATTCTATACTGACCTACAAGCATCTATAATCTGTCTCCTCCTTATATCTCTGAACTAATCTCTCGTTTTCTCCTCACGTAATCTCCGATACCTCCAAGACCTCTTCTCTCCACACTATTCGTCTACCCAACGCTCCCTTCTCCGATATCCCCCATCTCTATCTTGCCCCCACGTCCATTCAACTTCGCTCAGACTAATGAAAACCCATCTCTTCGGAACCCGCCTACATGCCTGCAAATGACCCTGCTACCTCCTCACCACTACACGGAGATTCGCCTCAACTCCAACACCGGAACTGCTGCAACACCCCCGACCTACTGTCTCCTGCCTCACAATCCTGTAGAATGTAAGCCCGAAAGGGCAGGGTCCTCTCCCCTCTGTATCATTCTGTCATTGTTAGTTTGTTTACTGTAAGTGATACCTGTAATTTGTATGTAACCCCTTCTCATGTACAGCACCATGGAATCAATGGTGCTATAGAAATAAATAATATAATAATAATCTTGCTCTCATCTGTCCATAAAATGTTGCGTCTATTCTCTTTAGACTAGTCAGTGTGTCGTTTGGCAAACTGTAACCTTTTCAATGGTTTGTTTTTTGTTTTTTTCAGAAATGGTACTTTACAAAGGCTTCTGTTAAACAGTTTGACTTCACATATGCATCTTCAGAAAGTTGAAGGAATCACTTCTTTGGTCTCCATGTAGCTGATAATTGGATGCTTCTTTGCCATTCTTGTGATTTTATGATCTATGCCATAGGTGTCAATTGAAGGCCTGAAGGCTGAATCCGGTCCACCATGTCATTCTATGTGGCCTGTGAGGTCAGGCCACACTTCAACATTGCTCTGACCAGCTCTTCATACGGGGAAAGTGGAGAGCTGGTTGTAGTATTGATGAAGCGTGTGCCAAAGCTCAAAATCTAAGATGACAGCCGCCCCATGTGCTGGCACCAAAACTTCTACTAAGTACCGGCTGCATTCTACATCGGCACAGTCTGTGCGTAGCAGATAGGCGAGCAGGGAGCTGATGTGATATTTGAATCTGAGTGAGATGCTTCCTGAGCAGATTTCGCCAAGAGCGGGCTACACCAGCAAAAGGAGCGCAGTTAGCCAGTATGAAAAGTGTCTGCAGTGAACAAAGTCAGCCAGCACTTTTGTGTGGTTCCATCTTTGAATCAGAGCAGATGCAGCCTGTACTTAGCATAGGGACCAGTCCATCATGCACTCTGAGGTCTGGTACCATGCTCTGGGCCCTACAACCCAGGCACGGCTCTTATTGCCACTGGCCAGTTCGTGTGTTGCAGTGCTTGCACTGTGTTGCACGGACATCTGCATGATTCCTTACAATTACGAGCTGTCCTTTGAAGGCAACTATGTTGTGGATATGGCTCTCAGCAAAAATGAGTTTCACACCCCTGATATGCCGATGTTAGTATTTTTTACTATCATGTGTTCTGGTTTTGTTTTCCAATTCTTTAAAATGGCAATCTTTTTAGCTGAGCAGCCAGATATTTTATGCACTTATATGTTGAGCAGGGGGTTGGACCAGATGGCCCAGGAGGTCTCTTCCAACTCTACTATTCTATGGTTTCCCCTCTCCAACTCCTTGATCAAAGTTTTGTCTCATTCGGGACAATATCTGGAATGACCCATTTTACTCACTGAGCAAGAGCTAAAACCAGTCGGCACAGCATTTGCTGCCCTCCTTCTTTAAAGAAAGGCCATAATTGGCATCTGTTTCTTCATAGTGAATGACCTCACTAATTGAATTCTGCACTGGTATTAATTAGAACACACCCCCTTTCATTAAATGAGTCAATTACACCCAATTAGCAGCATGCATGTCATGTTTATGTTGGTTGCCCATTACTGCCCTACATATAGTCAAAATTTATTCCCCACGTTGTATCAAATTTTCTGCCGAAAACCATAATTAAAACAATGTTAGACTGCTATTATTTTGCACAAGACAGCATTACACACTAAAGTATGACAGTAACCGGGAATAAAGCCCTCTGGTAAAGTCGGTATTGAAGTAAAACGGCTATTGCAAGCCTGAAACGCGACATGATTTAACAACGCAGTGGCTGAAAGAGCAAGAGCTAATGCTTTGTTTTTTTGGAAATTGTCTCTGCAGAGAGGAAGAGGACTAGAACGCTAGTGCCTCCAATAGGAAGTAGCAATCCTAGAAGCCAGTGTCGACCCTTTAACGAACCTTGTCACATAATTTAGGATAAAAGCCAAACCAGAATCTTAGACAGTGTTTAGGGGTCTTGACACGCATCAGTGCAAAGTGTGAGATCTGGTTTGGCTGTGTGAGAAGCATCTGACCGGGATCCATGGAGAAACGTTTCTCCTTGCAGAGAGTGACATGTCAAGTATGCAGAGATGAGGAGACTTAAACCGCAGTGTTTCTCTGGGAAATGTTTTTTGGAGTCACTTGAGCAGCTTGTGCAGGGCCGGAACTATCGGGGAAGCAGATGCCACAGGGCCCAGGCTAGAAGGGGGCCCGTCCCTGCTGCAGCTGCTTCACCTACCACCAGCAGGGCCGGCGTCAGCACCCGGCACACCCGGGCAAGTGCCGGGGCCCTGAGCAGGTGGGGGGCCCACTCGCCGTCGGGCACCCCGGCGCCCGTTAGCGGTGTCAGCGCCGCCACTGCCCCCCCCCGCTTGCTCAGGGCCCCGGAAGGAGCCGGCGCAATACTCACCTCTCCCCGTGCCTCCGCTGCCGCAGCTCTGAGCTCCAGGGGGCGCCTGCGCCGGCGCTTCCTCACAGCAGCGCCGCTGAATGACGTCATCATTCAGCGGCCGGCTGTGGCAGAGAGCGGGCGGACGCCGGACAGGTGAGATCGGTGTCTGTGTGTGTGTGCCTGTGTGTATGTGAAAGAGTGCTGCCTGCGGTGCTGTATGTGTGATGGTGGTGGGGGGAGGCAGGCAGTGATGGTGGTGAGGAGGCGATGATGATGATGATGGGGAGGCAATGATAATGGGAAGGCGATGATGATATTAATGGGGAGGCAATGATGATGATGGGGAGGCAATGATAATGGGAAGGCAATGATGATGATATTAATGGGGAGGTAATGATGATGATGATGGGGAGGCAATGATAATGGAAGGCAATGATGATGATATTAATGGGGAGGTAATGATGATGATGGGGAGGCAATGATAATGGGAAGGCAATGATGTTGATGATATTAATGGGGAGGCAATGATGATAATAGGGAGACAATGATGATGATGAGGGGCAGGCAATGATGATGATAATGGGGAGTCTTTCCACAGCGCCCTTTCCTGAGCCGTAACAGTGCAGAACGCAGCACAGTGTAAAGGAGAGCTCCATATTTTGTATGGCGCATTATATGTGGTCCAGTATTCTGTATGGAGCATTATATTGGGTCCAGTATTATGTATGGAGCATTATATGGGGGATGGTGGGGTGACATCCTGCATGGGGTATTATATGGGTGATGAGGGGGAGACTATGTGGTTCCCATAATATTGTATGGAGGACTGTACTGTCCAGTCTGTACTGTGCGCTGTGAGGATTTGGCGGTTTTTGAGCTATTGTACAATTTACAATAGATATCAGTCATGTAATGGAAGAAGAGAAGTGTTTGGCGTTGTGCTATACCCATATTTCTCTGCAGTATCTGTGCATCATGAATCGTGGTCTGTGTTAAGGGGGCCCACTGAGACTCTTTCGCCCGGGGCCCATAAAAACCTGGAGCCGGCCCATGATGGGCGTACCGCACAGTGAAAGAACCTGCCCCGCCGACAATGAACTGACAGTTCATTGCCGGTGGGCCCTTTAATCGAGGCGGGCGGAATGTGCAGAGTGAGGAAGGCCTTGCGGCCTTCCATATGCAGCACAGGCGACGTGATCGTCATCACGCCGCCTGCGCGTCCTGATGACGTCACACCGCCTGTGCCAGGAGAAGACGGGGTCCAGAGCGCGCTTCTTCAGAGCAGCAGGCGAGATAGGTGAGTACTGGTATTTTTTTTTTTTTTTTAACGCCGAGCCTGGCCTATGGGGGATTCTGCTGCCTATGGGGGATTCTGCTGGCTATGGGGGATTATGCTGCCTATTGCTGCTTATGGGGGATTATGCTGGCTATGGGGGATTCTGCTGCCTTTTGGGGCCTATGCTGCTTATGGGGGATTATGCTGGCTATTGTGGGATTATGCTGGCTATTGTGGGATTATGCTGGCTATTGGGGGATTATGCTGGCTATTGGGGGATTATGCTGGCTATTGGGGGATTATGCTGCCTATTGGGGACTATGCTGCTTATGGGGGATTATGCTGGCTATTGTGGGATTATGCTGCTATGGGGGATTATGCTGGCTATTGGGGATTATGCTGCCTATGGGGGATTATGCTGGCTATTGGGGATTATGCTGGCTATTGTGGGATTATGATGGCTATTGGGGGATTATGCTGCCTATGGGGGATTATGCTGGCTATTGGGGGATTATGCTGCCTATGGGGGATTATGCTGGCTATTGGGGGATTATGCTGCCTATTGGGGACTATGCTGTTTATGGGGGATTATGCTGGCTATTGTGGGATTATGCTGGCTATTGGATTATGCTGCTATGGGGGATTATGCTGGCTATTGGGGATTATGCTGGCTATGGGGGATTATGCTGGCTATTGGGGATTATGCTGGCTATCGGGGATTATGCTGGCTATGGGGGACTATGCTGCCTATCGGGGACTATGCTGGCTATGGGGGATTATGCTGCCTATTGGGGATTCTGCTGGCTATGGGGGATTATGCTGCCTATTGCTGCTTATGGGGGATTATGCTGGCTATGGGGGATTCTGCTGCCTTTTGGGGCCTATGCTGCTTATGGGGGATTATGCTGGCTATTGTGGGATTATGCTGGCTATTGTGGGATTATGCTGGCTATTGTGGGATTATGCTGGCTATTGGGGGATTATGCTGCCTATGGGGGATTATGCTGGCTATTGGGGGATTATGCTGCCTATTGGGGACTATGCTGCTTATGGGGGATTATGCTGGCTATTGTGGGATTATGCTGCTATGGGGGATTATGCTGGCTATTGGGGATTATTGTGGGGGATTATTGTGGGATTATGATGGCTATTGGGGGATTGTGCTGCCTATGGGGGATTATGCTGGCTATTGGGGGATTATGCTGCCTATGGGGGATTATGCTGGCTATTGGGGGATTATGCTGCCTATTGGGGACTATGCTGCTTATGGGGGATTATGCTGGCTATTGTGGGATTATGCTGGCTATTGGATTATGCTGCTATGGGGGATTATGCTGGCTATTGGGGATTATGCTGGCTATTGTGGGATTATGCTGGCTATTGTGGGATTATGCTGGCTATTGTGGGATTATGCTGGCTATTGGGGGATTATGCTGCCTATGGGGGATTATGCTGGCTATTGGGGGATTATGCTGCTTATGGGGGATTATGCTGGCTATTGTGGGATTATGCTGCTATGGGGGATTATGATGGCTATTGGGGATTATTGTGGGGGATTATTGTGGGATTATGATGGCTATTGGGGGATTATGCTGCCTATGGGGGATTATGCTGGCTATTGGGGATTATGCTGCCTATGAGGGATTATGCTGGCTATTGGGGGATTATGCTGCCTATTGGGGACTATGCTGCTTATGGGGGATTATGCTGGCTATTGTGGGATTATGCTGGCTATTGGATTATGCTGCTATGGGGGATTATGCTGGCTATTGGGGATTATGCTGGCTATGGGGGATTATGCTGGCTATTGGGGATTATGCTGGCTATCGGGGATTATGCTGGCTATGGGGGACTATGCTGCCTATCGGGGACTATGCTGGCTATGGGGGATTATGCTGCCTATTGGGGACTATGCTGCCTATTGGGGACTATGCTGCCTATGGGGGATTATACTGCCTATTGGGGACTATGCTGCTTATGGGGAATTATGCTGCCTATGGGGGACTATGCTGGCTATTGGGGGATTATGCTGCCTATTGGGGACTATGCTGCTTATGGGGGATTATGCTGCCTATTGGGGACTATGCTGCTTATGGGGGATTATGCTGGCTATGGGGGATTATGCTGGCTATGGGGGATTATGCTGCTATGGGGGATTATGCTGGCTATTGGGGATTATGCTGCCTATGGGGGATTATGCTGGCTATTGGGGATTATGCTGGCTATTGTGGGATTATGCTGGCTATTGGGGGATTATGCTGCCTATGGGGGATTATGCTGGCTATTGGGGGATTATGCTGCCTATTGGGGACTATGCTGCTTATGGGGGATTATGCTGGCTATTGTGGGATTATGCTGGCTATTGGATTATGCTGCTATGGGGGATTATGCTGGCTATTGGGGATTATGCTGCCTATGGGGGATTATGCTGGCTATTGGGGATTATGCTGGCTATTGGGGATTATGCTGGCTATGGGGGATTATGCTGGCTATGGGGGACTATGCTGCCTATCGGGGACTATGCTGGCTATGGGGGATTATGCTGCCTATTGGGGACTATGCTGCCTATTGGGGACTATGCTGCTTATGGGGAATTATGCTGCCTATGGGGGACTATGCTGGCTATTGGGGGATTATGCTGCCTATTGGGGACTATGCTGCTTATGGGGGATTATGCTGCCTATGGGGGATTATGCTGCCTATTGGGGACTATGCTGCTTATGGGGGATTCTGCTTCCTATTGGGGACTATGCTGCTTATGGGGGATTATGCTGGCTATGGGGGATTATGCTGGCTATGGGGGATTATGTTGCCTATGGGGGATTATGTTGCCTATGGGGGATTATGCTGGCTATGGGGGATTATGTTGCCTATGGGGGATTATGCTGGATATTGTGGGATTACGCTGCATATTGGGGACTATTATGCTGCCTATGGGGGATTATTATGCTGCCTATGGGGAATTATGCTGCCTATGGGAGACTACTATGCTGCCTACTGTGGACTACTACGATACGATACAATACACTTTATTGATCCCGGGGGGAAATTACTATGCTGCCTATTGGGGACTATTCTGCCTATTTGGACATTTAGAGGAGGTGGGACGGGCCCCGAACAGTCCGGGACTTCCGCGTCATGTGACGTGGGGGCGTGCGCGCGCTGTCATGTCACATGCAAGGCTGGCGTGGTGGACGTCGGAGCGTGGAGGACGGAGCAGAAGAGCTGGAGGACGCAGTCACCTAAGGATTGGCAGATTGGTAAGTATGCTTACTGAGTCTGACTCTCTTTTACAGGGACGCGGCAGCCGCAGCTTCCCGTCCCGGCACTTGAGGAGAGGGGGGAGAGCGGAGGGGGAGGTGTGAGTGTATCAGGGGCCTCAGGCCCCAGGACACAGCGGGCCACATTAGAGGCCCCAGGAAGCAGCAGGCCCTTAATGGGGCCCTAGGAAACAGCAGGCCTCATTAGGGGCCTAGGTCCAAAGGAAGCAGCAGGCCCCATTAGGGGCCTAGGTCCAAAGAAAACTGCAGGGCCCTTGGGCCCCAGGAAACTGCAGGCCCCATCAGGGGCCTAGGGTCCCAGGAAACTGCAAGCCCCATCAGCGGCCTAGGGCCCCAGGAAACTGCAGGCCCCATCAGGGGCCTAGGGCCCCAGGAAACTGCTGAATAAGGTAATTATGTTGCATTATTCTTGTGAAGAAGAAATTTGTAATCTAGCCCATAAATTGCTTTCAAAATGGATGATTTATTCAGTAGAACAAAAGTACGGTATACAGAACAATCTTAGATTATTCTGTATACCGGACTGTTGTTCTACTGAATAAATCATCTGTTTTGAAAGCAATTTGCAGGCTGGATTACAAGTTTCTTCACACATTTACTCTGGAGAAAGCCTACCTTCGTCACTACCTCAGTTGCTTCCTGGGAGTTGGTTCTTTTCTGTTATTTCACTATCATTAGTCCAAAAACCTCTAATTTTGGATAATAAAGGTATCTTTCTTAACACAACTTGGGTAGACCGGGATTGGCAACGCGCGCAGGGGGGGGAACCCATTGTGAAGTTTGCTGTGGGGCCCTGCCGTTACTAGTTACGCCCCTGAGTTTGTGAATACTGCAAGTAGTGGCAAGTTAATGTGTCTTTACGCTCCCAAATGCTCCACAGCTATACTTGCCACTTCCCCACTCGGGTAGTAAGGGACAGGGTGAAACAGGCTGACAAACTCAGTAACTGCCTCAATACAGACCACAGGCAAAGGGATTCTGTTAATATCTGCAACCGCTACATAGTTGTCAAGTGAGACAATCTTTCTGCTCTATTTGAACATCAATTTAAAACTGACAATATAGTAGAAAAAGGCGTGCACTCTGTAGTAACGAATAGGTGCAGGCTGAACCTGGAACTAGGCCAGATACTCATGTAATTGGAAAAACAGCCGCACTCAAACAATCTTTCAATGCAAGTGAAAAAAGTTTTATTTGAAAACACCACAGCATAAAAAACGTGTAGAGGTAACGTTTCGACCCTGCAATGGGTCTTTCTCAAACCTAACCAAAGAAAATATACACAAAAAAGATAGAAGGTTAGATCACAAAATTCAATACAAGAATTAATAAACAAAGTAACAATTATGTACAGGATCGAGGAAAGGTATATACATATATATATATAGATAGATTTTAACTAAATCCAAGACATGGAGAAATTTGGGTAAAAATTTTTTTTTTTAAAAAAAAACCTTTTTGAAAAAAAATTTTTTTAAAAGGCAAAAATATTTTTTATATAGGAAAGACATTATGCACAATATACAAGGAAATATATACACAAGAATTCATGTACACAATTATGAATACTGAATACACATACGTATAAATTAATACAATATCTACTGGTAAAGCCCGTGTAACATCTGAGTATGTGACACACTTTGAGGAGTGCAGTCTCAGGACGGGACAACAGAGGGGCTGAAATGCTTTGATATGGAATAAGGGGGATTAATACGGACACAGAGGCAGTGTATACATAAATACTGACCTTAAGGAAGATAACAGAAAAGGAACAGAGGAGGCCACTGTGGGATATGAAAACTTGAAAAGGCTGGAATAAGATGTGGAAAAAAAACAGAGGTAAAACACATGCAATAAATATACGTAAGAAACATGCACAAACCATGAATAGCCAGGAGCCCCAAATGAGGAGGGGGGGAAAAGAGGGAAGGGGAGGGGGGACAGGCATACCTCCAGGCCATATACACGGAAATCCGACAGGGCAGGGACTAACTGAAGGTCCTTTCTTAGCATTTCAGCCCCTCTGTTGTCCCGTCCTGAGACTGCACTCCTCAAAGTGTGTCACATACTCAGATGTTACACGGGCTTTACCAGTAGATATTGTATTAATTTATACGTATGTGTATTCAGTATTCATAATTGTGTACATAAATTCTTGTGTATATATTTCCTTGTATATTGTGCATAATGTCTTTCCTATATAAAATATATTTTTGCCTTTTAAAAAAATTTTTTTTCAAAAAGGTTTTTTTTCAAAAATGTTTTTTACCCAAATTTCTCCATGTCTTGGATTTAGTTTAAATATGTATATATGTATATACCTTTCCTCGATCCTGTACATAATTGTTACTTTGTTTACTAATTCTTGTATTGAATTTTGTGATCTAACCTTCTATCTTTTTTGTGTATATTTTCTTTGGTTAGGTTTGAGAAAGACCCATTGCAGGGTCGAAACGTTACCTCTACACGTTTTTTAAAACTGACAATACTCTGCTACCAAACCAAAAAACCTTAGCTGGACTGTAAGCTGGTATATGTGCAAAGTGTAAGCGCGTGTTCACACTGTGGCCAATTCACAGGCAAAACCAACAGAAAAACACAAAAGAGTATATTACCATACAGCAAGTAAATAGTAATAGTACATGTAAATAACATAGGGTAATTAACACCATATTGATTAAAAAAAACATGAAAGCCATCCTACCACGACAAGATGTACCCATCAAGACGGTACTAACCTGTCTCTAGTATTCAAACCTCTGCTGCCACTTATTGGTGCCTGTAGTACAACTTGGCACCAGGAAATATCTTAAAGGGAATCTGTCACCAGTTTTTTGGCCTATCAACTAAAAATATCATCTAATAGAGTGTGAGCTATACATTCCCCAACGACTTGTGAAACCCCGACTCCCCATGATTCCCCATAAAAACCTTTTACATTGCTCCCACTCTGTATGTAAATATCCTCGGTCCAGTCCGATGGGTGTTGGTTCTGATCCCTCTCTCCGCCCCAAATCGGCGTGCTGCACGCATTCCGTTCTGTGAATAACGTTCGCGTACAGGTCCCGCGTGTGCGCAGTATGCTTTGCCGAAAAGCATTCAATGCTTCAACACTAGAAGAAGCTTTCTGTACCAGACTGCTAACAGATCTATTGACTTCCACTGCACATTGGAAAAAGCAGATTTTCAACTGCAGTATACTGTTGGACAGGTCTGGTCATATGTTCCACCCAGGAGCAGCCATTTTGTAGACTTGAATAATGCACAGTGCTGGATGAGAATATATGCATTGGTGCCACAAACAGTTTCAGACTGGGATGCCAAGGGTCCAGTTACATAGACTCTGGGGGCCCATTGTGAAGCTACATGTAAATATTACTTTACCATCATTAAGAATATTTCTCTGCGTCTTTGTACATAGTGAATCAAGTGTATTGTGCCAACTACTGCTCAGATAGGGGGTAAAGACCCCACTTCAATACATAGGCCCATCGAGGGATTCAGCTACCCCCCTGTGGGCCAAGCAAAAAAATCAGGAGATATATATAGCTCACAAAAAAAATAATATCTAAAAAAATAATAAAATGTATGAAGATTAATGCTAGAATATACAGGTCCTTCTCAAAAAATTAGCATATAGTGCTAAATTTCATTATTTTCCATAATGTAATGATTACAATTAAACTTTCATATATTTTAGAATCATTACACATCAACTGAAATTTGTCAGGTCTTTTATTGTTTTAATACTGATGATTTTGGCATACAACTCCTGATAACCCAAAAAACCTGTCTCAAAAAATTAACATATTTCAACCGTCCAATAAAATAAAAGTGTTTTTTAAAAACAAACAAAAAAACCATCAAATAATAAAGTTCAGTTATGCACTCAATACTTGGTCAGGAATCCTTTTGCAGAAATGACTGCTTCAATGCGGCGTGGCATGGAGGCAATCAGCCTGTGACACTGCTGAGGTGTTATGGAGGCCCAGGATGCTTCGATAGCGGCCTTAAGCTCATCCAGAGTGTTGGGTCTTGCATCTCTCAACTTTCTCTTCACAATATCCCACAGATTCTCTATGGGGTTCAGGTCAGGAGAGTTGGCAGGCCAATTGAGCACAGTAATACCATGGTCAGTAAACCATTTACCAGTGGTTTTGGCACTGTGAGCAGGTGCCAGGTCGTGCTGAAAAATGAAATCTTCATCTCCATAAAGCATTTCAGCCGATGGAAGCATGAAGTGCTCCAAAATCTCCTGATAGCTAGCTGCATTGACCCTGCCCTTGATGAAACACAGTGGACCAACACCAGCAGCTGACATGGCACCCCACACCATCACTGACTGTGGGTACTTGACACTGGACTTCAGGCATTTTGGCATTTCCTTCTCCCCAGTCTTCCTCCAGACTCTGGCACCTTGATTTCCGAATGACATGCAAAATTTGCTTTCATCAGAAAAAAGTACTTGGGACCACTTAGCAACAGTCCAGTGCTGCTTCTCTGTAGCCCAGGTCAGGCGCTTCTGCCGCTGTTTATGGTTCAAAAGTGGCTTTACCTGGGGAATGCGGCACCTGTAGCCCATTTCCTGCACACGCCTGTGCACGGTGGCTCTGGATGTTTCTACACCAGACTCAGTCCACTGCTTCCTCAGGTCCCCCAAGGTCTGGAATCGGTCCTTCTCCACAATCTTCCTCAGGGTCCGGTCACCTCTTCTCGTTGTACAGCGTTTTCTGCCACATTGTTTCCTTCCAACAGACTTCCCATTGAGGTGCCTTGATACAGCACTCTGGGAACAGCCTATTTGTTGAGAAATTTCTTTCTGGGTCTTACCCTCTTGCTTGAGGGTGTCAATGATGGCCTTCTTGACATCAGTAAGGTCACTAGTCTTACCCATGATGGGGGTTTTGAGTAATGAACCAGGCAGGGAGTTTTTAAAAGCCTCAGGAATCTTTTGCATGTGTTTAGAGTTAATTAGTTGATTCAGAAGATTAGGGTAATAGGTCGTTTAGAGAACCTTTTCTTGATATGCTAATTTTTTGAGACAGGTTTTTTGGGTTATCAGGAGTTGTATGCCAAAATCATCAGTATTAAAACAATAAAAGACCTGACAAATTTCAGTTGGTGTGTAATGAATCTAAAATATATGAAAGTTTAATTGTTATCATTACATTATGGAAAATAATGAAATTTAGCACTATATGCTAATTTTTTGAGAAGGACCTGTATATGTGACTATATCACCTGAACCTTGGATGGCAGACCATCCGGAAATAAGTGGAAACACCCCAGGATGTGGAAGGGAGTACCGCAGTGGCAGGGAAAGAAAAAGAAGACCAGAAACACAATGCCGAAATGAATTAATTGCCTTTATTTATCAAGTGGCATAATAAAAAAACCATGTATATTAAAATGTATATTTTAAAAATAGAGACATACACAAAGCTGATGCAGATATAAATCCACACTCACATGCATATCAATTTGACCATATACAGGAAGAATTTATACTATTATCCATATATATGCAGCGGGGAAGGGCTCAAATAATATGACCAAGAAAAGAGGTCCACACAAAAAAATCATAAAACTAAATAATGCAGTATAACCAACCGTGTATAATAGATTGGCAATTAATAAATGGGGCCAACCAAAATATAAATTGTGCACACAAAAAAATTAATTAATTAATTTAGATAGGATCCACTAATATGGTGAACCGGCAGAGATACGTGAAACATGTGATACACATGAAAAACCCCATACCAATAGAACCAAAAATTGAGGACCACAATACCTCGGAGCCAAAGGTCAGCACGGTATGTCTCTAAAGAACACGCCTCCTGTGGGCCAGAATGAGCCTTGTCACAATTTAAATAGCTCAAGCCAACTAGTATAATATATCTGAATTCATCACAAAATGAATTAAGTTTTACTGACTACTACAGTCTCTGAATTAGTCGACCCTCTAAATAAAATCCCTCACAAATGAAATACCAACTTGACAGGGGGTTGTTGACTGTGAGGTTTGTTTGATTGCTAGTTAAAAATATGGCTAAGTCAATAAAATGGTCCAAAAAGTTGAGATCAATGTTTTGCACAAACAAGGAAAGTGATACAGTGCCTTTGCTGTATTTTTTTATGTTCCTAGAGAAACCCGTCGGAATCAAAGTTCTTAATTTCCAATTTAAAAAGAACACCGACTACACTATGTGCACATGACAGAAAAAGCATGCTACATCTGCTTGTATTAGATTTCTGAGAAAGCAGTCAAAAACAGCCAAGTGGCTGCAAAAGACCAGTAGCTTGATTTGTTGGCAGAAGACACTGAGGTTTCTAAACGTACTAAATGCTGAAGGTCTCCATGTCCATACTCCAAGACAAATCCATTGACCCAAAAGCAAAAGAGAAGCTGGCTTCAGTATGCTCAAACCTTTATAAATATGCCATGGAAGATTCTGTTCTTTGGACAGATGAAACAAAAATGGAACTTTTCGTGCATATAGATTAGCAGTATGTTTAGAGGAATAATGAAGCATATTATGAAAAGACACTGCCTACAGTGAAGTATAATGGGGGCTCAGTGATGTTCTGGGACTTCTTTGCTTCACACGGAAACCTGCAGTGAGTGGAGTGCAAGATGGATTCCATCAAGTATCAAGATATCCTAGGCGAAAACATGCCTTCTGTAGGAAGTTGAAGCTTGGGTGTCATTTGAACTTGCAACAGGACAATGTACTCAAGTAACAAATAAAGTAGCACTCTGTAGCGCTATAATATGCAAACATGAAATATGAAACTTGTATTGCATTACTGCACTAGATATGAAAAGAATGCTTGGCGCGTAAATTGGCCAATTCATGTATACCTGACAGCCACGATAAGGCGATCCTCATTGCTGGGACTTGCCTAATGTGGACCAAATCAACATTTTTGAGGAAAAAAGTAAACATTTTAAATTTTTTCCTTCAACATTGCTTTAATTGGATGTGTTTTGAGCACGTTGAGGGGTTCAGTTTTTAAAATGGTTTCATTTTTGGTTATTTTCTGTCATATAGGCCACTGAAAGTCACTTCAAATATGATGTGGTCCCTACAAAAATTAGGTTTTGTAAATTGTTGAAAAAAATTGAGAAATTGCTGATCAACTTTTAACTCTTATGACTTCATAATAAAAAAAAATGTTTAAAAAAATTAGGCTGATGTAAAGTAGACATGTGGTAAAATGTTATTAACTTTTGCGTGGTATAACTATATGGTTTAAGAGTACAAAATTTAAAAGTTTGGAAATTGCAAAATTTTCAACGTTTTTCACTGAAATTCTGATATTTTCACAAAAGAAATGCAAAAAAAAAATAGAATTAGACTTACCGGTAATTCGGTTTCTAGGAACCTTACACGACAGCATAGGTAGGTTGCCTATTAGCTCTGATGGGGAACAGGAAACACAGAGAGGTTAAAAGGCCCTCCCACCTCCAGTGACTTATAACTGAGAACCATTGCACCGGACCGGTTACCTTTGAATCCCAGAATTTTTATCCAGAACAATTGGGTGGGAATTATCGCTGTCATGGAAGGTTCCTAGAAACTGAATTACCGGTAAGTCTAATTCTGTTTTCTCTAGTTAATTTCCACGACAGCATAGGGAGGAATAACAGCTAATTCTGCGCTAGGGTGGGACGATTGCCTGGAGCACTTTCCGGCCGAAGGTTGAGTCTCTATTAAAAAATATGTCCAATCTGTAATGTTTGGAAAAGGTATGTAGGGAAGACCAAGTAGCGGCCCTGCAGATCTGCTCTACTGATGCGCTTGCTCTTTCTGCCCAGGAGACTGATGTAGATCTTGTTGAGTGGGCTTTGACCCCTATTGGGTGTAGTTTATCTTGAGCTTGATATGACTCAGATATGGCTCTTTGTATCCAACTAGCGATAGAACTTTTCGCCACCTTCCTACCTCTATTTTGACCAGAGTGATGTATGAACAGGTTTTGGTCAATTCTGTAAGCGCTGGATCGCTCTAGGTAATGCAGGATGATGCGACGAACATCCAGGGTGTGGAATTTTCCCGCATTTGAATTTGCCGGATTCGGGAAAAAGGATGGTAAAACAATCTCCTGGGAGCGGTGAAAATCGGAGACTACTTTTGGAAGGAACGACGGGTCCAGACGAAGTACTAACCAGCAAATAGGGTTCCCTTATCGACAGGGCTTGTAGTTCTCCTACCCTTCTGGCCGTGGTTATGGCGACTAAGAATGCTGTTTTGTAAGCAAGCATTCGTGGAGAACAAGCAGATAATGGCTCAAAAGGTGGACCTGTGAGACCCTGGAGTACCAGATTAAGGTCCCATGAGGGAGCTAGAATTTGTTTATTAGGGCTTATTCTAAGGGTCGAGACCATGAATCTCCTGATCCAGCGATGGCCTGCTAGGTCCTGATTGAAGACTGAGCTCAGGGCGGAGACCAGGACCTTCTAAGTACTATGTCGAAGGTCTATCTCTAGGCCCCTTTATAGGAAGTCCAGAATATGCGCCATGTTTGGGTGAAGTGGATCCGGCAGGTTAGGAAGACAAAATGATGAGAACTTCTTCCAGGTCTTATTGTATATGGCATTGGTCACCGGCTTCCTAGATCTCTGTAATGTGGAAATTACCAGTTCTGATAGCCCTTTAGCCCTCAGCACCTGGGCCTCAGCAACCAAGCAGCTAGCTTCCACTTCTGAGGGTCGTAATAACATATGGGCCCCTGAGAAAGAAGGTGTTACTCGTGTAACTGGACCGGACCGTCTATCTGCAGCTCTAGGATTAGGCTGAACCAACTCCTTGGCCAAAGCGGAGCCACAAGTGTGGTAGGGGTCCGACTTTCCCGGATTTTCTTCAGTACTTAAGGCAATAAAGGGACTGGCGGAAATGCATAGGCTAGGCGAAAGTCCCACTCCTGGGCCAATGCCTCCACCCCCAATGGATTGTCCCTGGGGTTGAGGGAGTAGAACTGCTTCACTTGTGCGTTTTGCCTTTCCGCGAAGAGATCTACCTCTGGAAGCCCCCATCTGTCTACTAGTATATTGAAGCTTTGCTTTTTTAGACACCATTCTCCCAGCTGGATGTCCTGGCGACTCAGGAAGTCCGCCTGGATATTTGAAGTGCCTTTGAGATGGACCGCTGACAGGGATAGCAGATGTTTTTCGGCCCAAGCAAAGATTCGACTGGAGATGTTCTTCAAGCTGTTTATCTGAGCCACTGTCGTCATATTGTCCGAGTATATGCGGATATGTTGACCTCTGATGTGGTGATCCCCCATCAGGAGGGCTTCTTCCACCGCTTTCAACTCTCTGAAGTTGGATGACTTCCTGCTGGTGCTCTGGTCCCAGAGACCTTGAAGAGGGATATGATTTACTATGGCCCCCCAGCCTCTCTCGCTGGCATCTGTTGTTATTGATACCAGTGGATTTTGAGACCAGGTTACTCCCTTGCGGAGGTATTTGGCAGCTAGCCACCATGTTAGCGAGGCTCTGACGTGACCGGAAGTATGTAGTCTTTTTGACAAGGTATTGGGAAGGCCATTCCAGTTCCGCAAGATGTGTGACTGCAGGATTCTTGAATGGGCCAGAGCTCATGCGACTGACTGGATGCAGGCTGTCATGGATCCTAACACAGACATGCTTTCCCGAATCGTAGGGGATCTCAGGGCTCTACGTCATGACTTTCGCAACTAGCGATTGTGATCTTCTGGGAGGAAGGATGTCTGTTTCTCCGAGTCGAGCAGTACTCCCAGGAACTTTCGGGTTCTGGAAGGCTGTAGTTGGGACTTTGCTAAATTTGGAATCCATCCCAGGGATTTTAGTATGTTCAAGGTTTGGGATACTTGAGATTCTAGGGTTGCCGCTTTAGAGGCCACTATCAGCAGATCATCCAGGTAGGGCACTATGCAGATGCCTTGTCTCCTTATGAAAGCTACAGCTTCCCCCCATTATTTTGGAGAAGACTCTCGGCGCTGACGAGATACCGAATGGAAGGACATCGAACTGATAGTGTTCTACCTGCCGGCCCCTTCGAACCGCAAATCTGAGGTATTTTTGTGCCTCGGATGGATCGGCACATGAAAATAGACGTCTTTTAAGTCGACTGTTGCCATAATGTAGCAGGGCCCAATCAAGAGGATGGCTGATTTTATCGATTCCATTTTGAATTTGCGATATTTTACATACCAATTCAACCCTTTCAAATTTATGATGATACGTGCCCCGTCTGACAATTTTTCCACTAGGAATAATTTGGAGTAGTGGCCTAGGCCTTGTTCTGCTTCTGGCACCAGGGAGATCGCATTTGAATTTAACAAGTTTTCCAGTCCTGCTAATAATGATCTCTGATACTTTAGAGATGGAAGGGAAGTGATTTTTACGCCTTTCGGAGGGGAGGAGTTGAATTCTATCAGACCGTCCCTGATGACATTCAGGACCCAGTGACAATTGGTGATGGATGCCACTGGTGGATGTGATCTGAAACCAGGTCGTGGTCATTGTTTACTTTGATGTTGCTGCTGGGGAGCAAAAATGTTCTTCCCCTACCCTTGGCATAGCTCCACCTACCGGTCTTACCCTTACCCCCTGATTGGGAGGTCTGAGGTTGTGAGGTACGAATAAAACTCTTCTTGCCGGACCTTTGTTCTGGGAGAGCTTTTTTCTTGTCCGTTGCCTTTTCTAGAATCTCTTCTAGAGCGGGCCCAAACAGATATTCGCCCTTAAAGGGTATTGCGCACAATTTAGATTTTGACGTGACATCTCCACTCACATCTTCAACTAGAGGGCTCTTCTGGCGAAATTCGATTGAACCAGGGATCTGGCAGCGACTCTTACAGACTCCACAGAGGTGTCAGCTAAAAAACCCGTAGCTCTATGAAGTATGGGTAGGGAGTCTAGTAGATCGGCTCTAGAGGTTCCTTGGGAGATATGAGCTTCTAGTTCTTCCAACCAGCGAGAAAGTGCTCTAGCTACGTACGTGGAAGCTATGTTAGATTTTAAGGAGATAGTGGACGCCTCCCAAGATTTCTTAAGGAGGCTCTCAATTTTCCTATCCAGTGGGTCCTTCAATTGTGAAGAGTCCTCAAATGGAAGTGTGGTCCTTTTGGCAACTCTGGCCACCTGGACATCCACCTTGGGGATATCCCAATTGATGGCATCACCCTCTAGGGGGAATCTGTGCTTCATCTCTGAAGGTGTGCTGAGGCATTGCTCAGGCAGTTCCCATTCTTGAGCAATCATGTCTAATATATTGGTGTGAACCGGGAACCCTATATTTTTGCCTTTTTTTTATACCGCCAAACATTTGGTCTTGGATTGACTGAGGCTCTGACTCCTCCTCCAATCCCATCGTTCTGCGTACAGCCGTCACTAATTCCTCAATATGGTCAGAGGAGAATAAGTATCTCCGGGGCTCAGTGTCTTTAGGTGACACGGGTCCCCCCATTTACTAGAAGAAGATGCGAAGGAAAAGTCTGAGTCGGACTTTGAATCTTCAATCTGTATTTTCCTCTTTTTCCCTGGAGAGGGGTGAAGAGGTGGCGGAGGGGTAAATGTCGCCAAGGAGGACTGGACCTCCTGCTTAACCAGAGAGCAGATCTCATCCATCAGGGAGGGTTGCTCGGCTTTAAGTATTCTATCAATACATGGCTGACATAGCTTTTTGTTCCATGCCGAAGGCAGCTTAATGCTGCAGACAGCACACTTTTTCCTATTGGTAGCTTTGGGGCCAGACTTGTCTCCCTAAAATAAGAGGGAGAGGAAGATCAATAGATGGGCTCCTTATTGTACTACCAAGGACCATTCCCCCCTGCATACAACTTACTGCAGCAGGGGCAGTACTGGGCTCCGCAGGTACAGGGCATGCAGCTCCTTCCATAGTGGTAGCAAGTCTTACCTCTGTGGCGACTGGACATTCTCTAGGCAGCTCTTTTAAGGCTTCAGCCACTGCCCAAGCGATCGATTGTCCCCCTCCCCCTCCTGGGTCCAGGTGCCAGCCAGCAGAGGCGAGCACAGTGTGTCCTCAGAATTAGCAGTGTGTTCCAGCGTGGAACGCAAAAAACGGAAGTGATGCGCGCGATATGATATGGTCACTTCCGGGATGCCGAGGAACACGCTGAGGAGGGGAGAAGACCGGGGAGCTGCGGGAGGCCCCCGGTCGATGTCCCAGGCCTGCTTTACCCTCGTGGGGGCGCGGGAAGGCCTGAGAGAGGTCCCAAGGTCACCTGCAGGAAGGACGACGAGAGCAGCACGGAGGAGGCCAGAGGCGACCACCGCTGCCAGCAAAACAGGCGCTGCCTGTACACGTACCACGGTTGCCGGCCACCGCAGCATAGAGATGTAACCTCTCCCTGTCCCATGGGGAACAGGAAAGACACTGGCAGGTGGGAGGGCCTTTTAACCTCTCTGTTTCCTGTTCCCATCAGAGCTAAGAGGCAACCTCCCTATTCTGTCGTGGAAGGTAACTAGAGAAAAAATAGAGCTAAATTTACGACTAAAATGAGTACAATGTCATGAAAAATCAGTCTCCATCTTGTGACCGTTACCTCTAACGAGAGCCTCGTTCTGGTAGTGTTCTAGGTCTCGTACACTTACTTTGAGTTGTGACTTCCAGATCATCCAGCAAACACTTATGCAATCCGGCTGGTCAAACTGCCGGAGAGCGACCGAAGCAACGCCCAGAGCAGAAAAAGAGCAATTTCCTCTTTGTGAGAATAAACCTTTAACTTAGCAAAGTAATTGCATACTTAGTGTAAATATACAGACTAATGACAAGTTTATTTCTCGTACCTTTGGGAATTTTTTTAATGTTTATTTTCCCCTGTCCATCCAGCTTCACAAAGCTTAATGTGTAGGCCTGGAACACTGCTAAAAAACCCGGATTACTTACAGGTAATGCTCTTTTATAGAGTCCACGACAGCACCCACTGAGAGAGGGGATCCGCCCCTAGGAACAGGAAACCTACAGAGAGATAAAAGGGGCGGCCCCCCTCGCTCCTCAGTTGGATTACAGAGAATGAGTGGAACTGCCACACAAGTTTCAGTTAATTTGCTCTGTAATACATTTAAAGTATATATACATATTTACACTCTTAAGCTATGTACAGCTATCTATATACAATTAACCCCTCACCCACCGGAATGCACCGTGTGTAACTATAACTAAGGGAGGGAAGTGAGTGGGTGCTGTCGTGGACTCTATAAAAGAGCATTACTGGTAAGTAATCCATTTTTTTCTCTTCGCCACAACAGCACCCACAGAGATTTTCAGAGACAATCACCTGGGAGGGACCACCGTGTCAAGAACTGATCTACCAAAGACTAAGTCCACCGAAGAAGATAGGTCTAGCCTATAGTGGCTATAGAAGGTAAAAGGTGAAGACCAGGTTGCGGCCTTGCATATGAGGTTAATCGGGACATCTGCTCTTTCAGCCCAGGAGGAAGATATGGCCCGTGCGGAATGTGCCTTTACGCCCTGCGGTGGGTCTTTCCCTTTTGCCAAATATGCCAGTGCTATAGAGTCTCTGATCCATCTAGACAGTGTGCCTCTCTTGACTTTTGACCCCTTCTTGTTACCCTGAAAAGACACAAAGAGAGCACTGCTCTGCCTCAGGGTCTAGTCTGTCCAAATATGCTAAGACGGCCCTCTTTACGTCTAAGGCCGGGATCACACATGCGAGTAAATCGGCCGACACCGCATGTGAAATCCCAGCTCTGGTGCCGGCACTCGGGAGTGGAGCGAGCGGCTCCATGTATTTATATGCAGCTGCGCGCTCCACTCCTAAGTGCCGGCGCCAGAGCTGGGATTTCACATGCGAGTGTCGGCCGATTTACTCGCATGTGTGATCCCGGCCTTAGGTGTGAAATCTTTTTTCCTGTTGTGATGTGGGGTTATCATAAAAGGAGGGAAGGTAGACTTCTTGAGATCTATAAAATTTAGTAGCCACTTTAGGGAGATAGGACGGGTCTGTTTTCAACACTATTCTGTCAGGGAATACGGACAAGAAGGGAGGATCTACTGACAGGGCCTGGAGATCACTCACTCTTCTTGCCGATACCAAGGCCACTAGTAAAGCGGTCTTTAATGAGGCATATTTGATTGAGACGGAATGGAAGGGCTTAAATGGTGCTTCCGTTAAGGCATCTAAGACTAAATTGAGGTCCCAAGGTGGCACCTGCGGTATATGGACTGGGTCTGCTCGCTGGCAAGCTGAGATAAACCGAGCTACCCATCTATTGCCCGCCACGTCATGACTACACTGTGTTCCAAATTATTATGCAAATAATATTTTCTCAGATTTTCCCAAATTACCTATATAAATTGCAGTCATTGTAATTTTCCAGTCAAATAACTATTAGAGTACAATTGAAAGTTTTTTATACAAACTGCCTATGATAACAGTATATTTTTAAAAAAATAAAACACTCAAACTGCACTCAAAATGCATGTTCCAAATTATTATGCACAGCAGAGTTTTCAACCTTTTCATTTTAATAAAGAACAAAAAAATGGTCATTTTTGAAATTATAAGCATTAGCAGGTTCTTACAAACTGAAATCAAACAGTTTTCAAATCAAAACTTTATTCAAGGTGATGTTACATTTGCACATAGGACCCCTTGTTCGAAAGGAGCTTCTGAACTCTCTCGTCCATTGAATTTGTCAGGTTTTGGATGGTTTCTGCTTTAATTGTTTTGCATGAGGACAGAATACCTTCCCAGAGCTGTTGCTTAGATGTGAACTGCCTCCCGCCATCATAGACACTCCTTTTGATGATGCTCCAGAGGTTCTCAATGGGGTTGAGGTCAGGGGAGCATGGGGGCCACACCATAAGTTTGTCCCCTTTTATACCTATAGCAGCCAGAGATGCAGATGTGTTATGTGCAGCATGAGACAGTGCATTATCATGCATGAAAATGATCTTGCTGCGGAATGCACGGTTCTTCTTCTTGAACCATGGCAGGAAGTGCCGTTTGAGAAACTCAACATACACTATGGAGTTCATCTTTACCCCTTCAGGAATCCTAAAGGGGCCGACAATCTCTCTCCCCATGATTCCAGCCCAAAACATTACTCCACCTCCTCCTTGTTGGCGCCGTAGCCGTGTTTGCATGGGGTGTCCATCAACCAGCCATCCTCCACTCTATCCATCTGGATCATTGAGCGTTGCATGGCACTCATCGGTGAACAAAACAGTTTTGAAGTCAGTCTTCATGTATTGTTTGGCCCACTGGAGCCGTTTCTGCTTGTGTGCAGTGGATAGAGGAGGTCGACAGGATGGCTTACGCACAGCTGCAAACTTCTGAAGGACCCTGCATCTTGTTCGGGGGATGTTGGAGGCACCAGCAGCTTCAAAAACTTGTCTGCTGCTATGACAAGGCTTTTTTGCCGCTGCTCTTTTAACCTGACGTAATTGCCTGTAGGAAAGTCCTCAATTTTCCCTTATCAGCACGCACACGTGTGTACTGTGAATCAGCTACATACTTCTTGATTGTGCGATGATCACAATGACGAGTCATGGCAATGTTGATTGTAGTCATGCCTTGACCTAAACACTCCACAATTTCTTGCTTTTCAGCAGCCGACACATCCTTTTTCTTTCCCATTTTGGCAGAAAATGTAGGCTGCTTAATAATGTGGGACAGCCTTCTTAGGTAGTCTTGCCTTTCATTGGACACACCTGCCAAACTAATTAGCACAGGTGTCTGCAATTGCTTACAGTGATATAAAGAGCCCTGACACAAATCACCATCAAGAGTTTAACTGACAAACAAAAAAATCTTACCTTATCACTCCTAAACAATTTTTGCATAATAATTTGGAACACAGTGTATACAAGGCTCTTAGAGCCGAAACTTGAACTTTTAGTGTATTAACTGACAGCCCTAACTCATGCCCTTTCTGCAGGAATTCTAAGATAGCCGGGATAGGTACTTCACTGGATAGGCCTGCTGAATGAAAAGTTAGAAATTTTTTCCAGACTCTGGTGTATATTTTAGTCGTGGCCTCCTTCCTGCTATGTAAAAGAGTATCAATTAAACTGTCTGAAAATCCTCTTAGCTTTAATAGCTGCCTCTCAAATTCAGGCTGTGAGGCGTAAGCCTTTGACCTGTGGGTGATAGAAGGGTCCTTGCAAGAGAAGGTCCTGGTCCCAAGGGAGGATCCATGGGTTGGAGACTGACATGGCCCTCAGCCATGAGAACCACAGCCTCTTGGGCCAGAACGGGGCTATTAAGACTACTCTCGCTCCTTCCTTCCTTATCTTTCGGATGACAATCGGTAATAGTATCATTGGAGGAAAGGCGTAGGCCTGGCGAAATGTCCACGGGGTCTGTAAAGCGTCGAGTATGTCTGGATTGTCCGTCTTGTATAATGAAGCGAACCGTTCGACCTGCCTGTTGTCCCTTGTGGCGAACAGGTCTATGTTCGGCCTGCCCCACATGACCGTTATCATACTGAAGATTCGACGGCTGAGCACCCACTCCCCTTGATGTAGGGTATGGCGACTGAGAAAATCTGCTTTGACGTTGTCTATCCCTCTGATGTGCAGAGCTGACAGGGACAGGAAATGTCTTTCTGCCAAATTTAAAATCTTTTCCGCGATAGACATGAGAGTCACTGATCGTGTACCTCCTTGGTGGTTTAGGTATGCCACGGAGGTGGTGTTGTCCGACTGAATCCTTGTACGAGTCCCTTGCAGCTGCAGAAGAAAGTTACATATGGCGTGATATATAGCTTTTAGCTCCCTCACGTTTGACGAGTCATCCGCTTCTGATCTAGACCACCGTCCCTGAACCATATTTTCCTCTAAATGTGCTCCCTACCCTAAGGGGCTGGCATCTGTAGTTACTATATTTGAGGGGACCACTACCAAAGGGACTACCTCCAGAGAGATTATTTGGATTCAGCCACCAGGTCAGGGAACTAATTACTTCCGACGGTAGGGACGGTTGGATCAGCCAACCTAAAATCTGTAAGGATGAGATTACATCAGACAGCCTGGTTCACATTGGAGGAACGAATTCCCCACTACTAGAATATCGTCCAGGTACGGGACTACCAGGGTATCTTTTACTCGTAAATGTGACATCACCTCCAGCATCAGTTTGGTGAAGACGCGGGGTGCCATAGATAGCCCGAAGGGCATCGCCGCAAACTGAAGATGACGGATCTGGCCCTCTAATATGACCGCCACTCGGAGGAAGCGTTGATGCGAGATATGTATCGGCAGATGGTAATACGCATCCTTGAGATCCACGACCGCCATGTAGCATCTGGGAAATAAAAGTTTTATGGCTGATCGTATAAATTCCATTTTGAAGGTTCGAGATCTCAAAAAGGTATTCAGCTTTTTTTAAATTAACTATGGTTCTAAATGAGCCATCTGGCTTGGATACCAGAAACAAGGGGGAGTAAAAGCCTTCTCCTTTTTGATCTGCTGGAACCTCCACAAGCACTTTTTTGGACAACAGGCCTCTAATTTCTAACTCTAACGCCTCTTGCTGAGCCTGGGACTTTAGAGAAGTCAATAGAAAGGAGTCCGGAGGACTCCGGCCAAATTCTAATGATAGGCCAATGTTACGATGTTAATGGCCCAGGAGTTAGCTGTGATCAATCTCCAGTAATAGCAGAAGTGTAATAATCTGCCACCCTCCGGTAGGTTGGAGCTACCGGAATTTATCTCCCGACTTGAAGGGACGGTCTACCGAACAGGTTTCCCTTCTGCTTGAAATCTTTATTATTACAGCGGTCCTGACTCAGTCTTTTTTCCTGCCAAACGACGGCTTCCTGAATGCCCTCCTGTAGGATGGAATGTATGGATTAGGGAACCCTTTCTTTCTTTCCCCTGCTTTGGTCAGGATTTCATCTAATACTGCGCCAAACAGGTACTCATCCTAACAGGGCATAGCGCAGAGTTTAGACTGGTTTTGTGCGTCCCCCTTCCATCCTTTCAACCATAAGCTCTTCGGGCTGCATTTGGTTAGTCCCGCCGTTCTTGCCGCTAGGCGGAGAGAGTCAACTGAGGTGTCCGATAGGCTGCCGCGCCTCTGATTAGAGGGATGGAGGAACGCAGTTTGTCTCTAGACAGGCCATTTTTTATATTCTCCTCCAGCTGATCTAACCATATCAACATGGACCTGCCGGTACACGTGGCCGATATTGCTGGTTTGAATGCCCCTATGCACGACTCCCAGGACCTTTTGAGAAGTGCATCTGCCTTCCGATCCAGGGGATCTAATAGAATTCCAGTGTCTTCCACTGGCAAGGAGGACCGGGGGAAGTTGAGGCAACAGCCGCATCTACCTTGGGCGCTTTAGCCCAGGAGGCCAGATCTTCATCATTGAAAGGATACCGCCGTTTGGATGCTGCGGGCATAAAGCCTCTCTGCCCCTGCTTTTCCCACTCTTTTTTCACCAAATCCTTTATGGCCGTGATAATTGGAAATGCTCGACCCTTCTGCTGGGAGAGACCCGCAAACAATCTCCTGGGAAGTTTTGGGGTCTTTAGCCTCTGATAACCCCATTGTGTTTCACATCGATTTGACCAAGTTATTAATACTGTCGGTTGGAAAACACGTGTGTTCTTCCTCTGAGGAAAAAGATTCTTGTGATGCCTCTGAATTAAGTTCTCCGCTGTCCGAAGAGGATCCGGCCCTGGGTGGGGTGACCTCTTTGAAGGGCTTTCTTCACGTGATACTATTAGCACCCCCTAGGGCCTGTAGTTCTTCCCTAATCATTAGGCTGATGTCCTCAGTTCTTACTGAACTCTCCTCCTGAAGGGTATGGCCAATACAAGTTTGACAAAATCTTTTAGGATAAGTGTCCAGAAGGGGCTGGGAGCATAGGGCACATTCCTTATGTTTGGATTTGTCCGTCTTTTTAGCTTAAGGAATAACACAAAAAGAAGGGGGGGGGGCACCAGCTTGACAGGTGTGATCAATAACACTCACCCAGTGAAGCTTTGGCAGCGTGGTACCGGCTGCGGCGACAGAGTCCCCGGCTGCGGCGTGGAGCGAGTTGACTTTTCTTCAGTCCTGCTCGTGGAACCACTCTGCTTAGAATGTCCACTACCACTTTTTCTGCTGCGACGTGGCACCACCAGCTCCTCAGGTGGGCGCGAAACATGGTCACTTGGGGATGACATTGCTGCGCACCGGTATGCAATATGGCCGGTGCTTTTATGCAGCTTCCCCATTTTCTCCCTTTTTTTTTGTGACTGCCGACCCAGAAGTGCTCACCTTCACTTCCGGGTTCCGTACCTCCGTGCGCCAGCTCTATACCGCGGCGCTTCTCTCTGGTATCCCCAAAGTCAAACTACTACTTCCGGGGACCGCTCTGGTGTCTGACCGCCTCCATGGCCGGGGAATCTCCGGTCCCGCCCTTACATCGCCGAGAGAGGCAGTGGGCCCCATACCACGCCTGGGCGGAATACATCATGGCTCCCAGCTCCTCTGCCAGGTAGGGCAACCGCAGTGCTGCGCTTATTCTCCAGCCCCCAAGTGCTATCGCACACGCATTCTGTATGCGAGCCAGAGCAGCATTGCTCCTGGCCTCGCACTGCCACGGGGATCTATGCCTCATGCCACCCCCGTAAGCCAGGTCAGTCATCTCAGGTTTTTTTCTTAGACGAGGGGGGAGCTGAACCCGAACTCCCCAGACGCTGCGCCTGGCGCTGGAGCCCCTGCCGCTCTCATAGAAACTGCACAGGCGGCAATCCAGCCCAGGAATCTTCTTCTCGATAGGTTCCTCTTCTAGGAACAGGAAACCAACTGAGGAGCGAGGGGGGCCACCCCTTAGGTTTCCTGTTCCTAGGGGCGGGTCCCCTCTCTCAGTGGGTGCTGTCGTGGCGAAGAGAAAATACATTTCTTTGCAGTACTTTGCTACTCCTCAGTGATGAAGGCCCAACCCTATCTCCCCTATATGGACCCTCCTCTGAGTTATCAAGCTAAGCTAAATGTATAATTCACCTAATGCTTCTGTGTGCTCTCTGCTACTGTACAGTACTCTGTGACCAATTTCATCTAATACCATTGACATACACTACCGGTCAAAAGTTTAGGGTCACTTAGAAATTTCCTTATTTTTGAAAGAAAAGCAGTTTTTTTCCAATGAAGCTAACATTAAATGATTCAGAAATACACTCTATACAGTGTTAATGTGGTAAATGACTATTCTAGCGGCAAACGTCTAGTTTGTAATGCAATATCTTCATAGGTGTATAGAGGCCCATTTCAACAACCATCACTCCAGTGTACTTATGGTATTTTGTGTTCGCTAACTGTGTAAGAAGGCTAATAGATGGTTAAAATACCCTTTAAAACCCTTGTGCAAGTATGTTAACACAGCTGAAAACCGTTTGGTTGATTAGAGAAGCTATAAACCTGACCTTCCTTTGAGCTTGTTGAGAATCTGGAGCATACATTTGTTGGTTCCATAAAATCTCAAAATGGCCAAAAAAAAAGAACTTCTTGTGAAACTGACAGTCTATTCTTGTTCTTAGAAATGAAGGCTATTCCTCGAAAATTACCAAAACTGAAGATTCATACAATGGTTGTAGTACTCCCTTTAGAGGAGTGCACAACAAGCTCTACAAGAAGAAAGACAAGTGGGAGGCCGCTGCACAACTGAGCAACAAGACAAGTACTTAGAGTCTTAGTTAAAAATGACGCTCAAGTCCTCAACTGGCGCTTCATAAACAGGACACATTAAACGCCAGTTCAACACTACATGAAGGGCATTTGGAGCTGGCCTTCAGGCAGATTGCAAACAAAAGCCTATTTAAATGGCTTAAATGAAAGGAAAAGATTAATATGGCAAAAGACACAGACATTGGACGAGGAATATTGGCTTTTGTTTTGCCATCTGCCCTGAAGGCCACATCCCCAAATCGCTCTTCATGTAGATGTTGACACGGCGTTAATGTGTACTGTTTAATGAACTGCCAGTTGAGGACCTGTGAGGCGTCAATTTTCAAACTAAAGACTCTAAGTACTTTCTTGTTGCTCAGTTGTGCAGCGGGCCTCCCACTTGTCTTCTCTCTGGTTAGAGCTTGTTGTGCATCCACTAAAGGGTGTACTACACACCATTGTAATGAATTCTTCAGTTTCTGGTAATTTTCGCATGAATAGCCTTCATTCTAAGAACAGTAATAGACTGTCGCGTTTCACAAGAAGTTTTTTTTTTGCCATTTTGAGTGTTTAATGGACAACAATTAATGCTCCAGATTCTCAACAACTCAAGAAGTCGGTTATAGCTTCTTAATCAAACCCAACGGTTTTCAGCTGTGTTAATACTTGCACAAGGGTTTTAAAGGTATTTAACCATCTATTAGCCTTCTTACACAGTTAGCGAACACAAAATACCATAAGTACACTGGAGTGATGGTTGTTGGAAATGGGCCTCTATACACCTATGAAGATATTGCATTACAAACTAGACGTTTGCCGCTAGAATAGTCATTTACCACATTAACACTGTATAGAGTGTATTTCTGAATCATTTAATTGTTAGCTTCATTGGAAAAAAACTGCTTTTCTTTCAAAAATAAGGAAATTTCTAAGTGACCCTAAACTTTTGACCGGTAGTGTATGTAAAGCTGCAGTGTGGATTTCCATAATTACTGGCTGGTTTCTCTGAGCTCAATACTCCTGCAGTCTACCACAAATCAGTGATGTAGAACTGCAAATACTACTCTGTTGATGCATATGACAGAGGTCGTATCCATCAACATAGCAGCATTTTCAAGTTTCACATCACTGATCTCTTAGCAGCTGGCAACAAACAGCTCAACTCTGCACTGACGAGCAATTCTAAGTTACTTTGTGGAGAAATGCAGGAGAGTTGAGCTCTGCTAGAAACTGGCTAACAATCATGTAAAACCACACTGACAGCTAAACTCATGTAGATGGCCAAAGAAAAATCTGTCAGGCAGGGTACTGTACACAAAACAGTGTTCAGAGGCGGGGAGTATTCGTAAAGGTAGAATGCACTGTGTCCGTGTTGGAGCCAGAACAGAGCTATGCTGGCAGAAAACCAGATAAAAAGAGACTGCAGCTCGTATATCACATCGTGATTTTGGGATTAACCTTTTAAATCAGCGCTAGTTCTGAACCTTGTGCCCAGTATATCTTTCACAATCCTTGTGCAGATACGCACCTGTTATTTGTTGTTTCATCGACATCAATAAAAGAAAAGAAACCATTCATAAAAATGTATTTGATATTTTATTTACAGCTTAATTTCTGACATCTCTTTTGCCAAAAAGAAAGAATAAATCATTTTCCTCTGTTCTTTACATCAAATTATCCTCAACGTCATCAATATAATTAACAAAATAGGAGTGGCACAGCTTCTTTGTAAAGAGATTTCGCATAGACTTTCTTCTTTAAATAAAAGATAACATAATAAACAAAATCACAGATCTGTTCAGTCTCTCTTGCCCTAAGGAACTGTACAAGGCAGCTATAGAGTATTCACAGAAGCCCCAGAACGCAGATCTACTCCAGAAGTAGTTAAATTCACCAATTACTTCTTATCAATTGTTCTTTGCACATCTTCTCATTGCACACAATTATTTGTAATTGGTGGCGGGTTTATTGTATTGGGAGCAATCACTTGACCAATTCATTGAGTTATTCCTGAAATGTAGTGTCTGGCATGGCACTATGGCTCTGGTAACACGACAGGCTGCAGAAGAGATCACCACATGCAATTTCACAGGACCTTGCTGTGGCAACTTCAATAAAAAAAAAATAATATGTTTTCATAATTTCCTTAGGAAATAAAGAAAGTTGCCCAACACAAATCATGTCATGGGTACGCCCAAGTCCATTATCTCATAGCAGGAGGATTGTTTTTGATGGGTGGCAGCAATGTCATAAATGCACACAATCTCAATGCATAACAGTCAGTTAAAGCTAGTCTGCCAGGTAGCATGAGCCAGGGCCTGCCATGTCATCACTACAGCATGGATATTTCTTGATTTGCTTGTAAGCTGTAGTTTGAAAGACTATATATGCATTAAGCATTCAACTGATTAAAAAAAAAAGGAAATATTTCACAAAACTCATTAAAGGGAACTAAAATAGTGTGACTGTGGTCCCAAACTTTTAAAAGAAAGATATTCGTAAATCCATATAGGTGTTACAAATCTATAATTTCTGGCTGCAGTGTTTATTTTAATCTACAGGTGACACTGTTGCTGTTAATAGGCAAACAGAAAGGGACCAGTGCCACCTGCAGGACACAAAATTATTACACAGGAAGACAAAATGAATGATGCATCACACAAGGGGCACTGCTTACACAACAAGCCTTTTTTCAATTATTTAGAAATCCAAATTATTAAGTCAGAAACATTTCAATTCACCAATAAAGTTTACAAACACGCAGCAATGTTTAGCATGTGTAATGTATACAATGATTAGCCCCCAACACCACCTAACTTGGAAAATCAGCCTAGGCAATTATTAATATCCCAGTACATGAAATATTTTAACCAGAAGTAGTATAGTTCATAAACAATAGTGTGAATATATAAGGAGATCACAGCACCTGGATCAGTAAAGAGATTACATTTCCATATTAATCCAGCAGAGGAAGCCTGTAATACACTGAACAATATGCTCACGTATCCAGCCGAAACTGATCCCACACAGGTGACACTTAATACCCTACTATACAAACCTAACCAGCAGAGTCACATGATCGGTTTGGATGGTTCCACATGAACGCACTAGCTGGCCTTAAAACCTTTGGAGACGCTACCCTTAAAGAAAATCCCTAATAGAGCTATATTAGAATTATCGGAAAATAAGCTTGCAGGATGGTGAATATTTCATATAAAGTATAGCATTTCAGACTGAACTGAACTACCAAGTACTGGCTGAAAATACCCGCTGAACAAAAAGTTAATTTATTTTTGCAGCATTCCCTTAATGAAATGGTCTTGAACAATTTCATGTATTAAGTGTCTAATTAGGGTTTGCCCTGATAAACTTGAATGCAGCTTGGAAGCGTTTCAGGATCATTATTTCCCTCTGCCAAAACGCAAGTCGGCTGTCTGCAGATTTGTAATAAGAATGTGGTTTTATTCCCAAGAAGCGCTCAGAGGAATAATTTATAGAGGGGAGCTATTCAAGAGGAGTGCAGAGTGGGGAGAGTCTTGCTTTTAACCACAGGAACCAGCATAATATAGATTACCCTTTAGGGCAAGACATAAAAAGCTGGAGTCTGAGAAAATGCCCCCTAGTCTATGGGACCATCACAATACTAAGATGCCAAACAGTTTGATCAGTCACTGCCATCTTCAATACTTTACACTCGTACAGACTTCCATATTTACGATCCAACAAAACATCGGATTGCACTCCGACCAAATGTTATTCTATCGGCCCATGCACAAGATGATTTTTTCCTTGGACACAGCCTGTCCGAGGGGAAAAAAAAAAAAAAAAAAAACACAGCATGCCCGATTTGTATCTAATATCTGGATTGCACTTGGTCATGCAAGTCAATGAGTCTGTGGACTCGGGTGACATCCTAAAGCGAGTTTTACAGTTTTTTTTTTCCTCATTCTCTTCATCTGCGAAAATCAGATCACACTATAATCAAACACTAATCAGAAAGTCTGATCAGACTGTGATCAGCATAATCAGCCTGATTTTCTTGGATGAGAGAAAATATGGTTGTGCGACCCTAGTTTAATGGTGCACTTGGAATGGCCAACTTCAACCAGTCGTGCACCAATACACCCATATTATGATTTATTCAATGCTCGTTTACTGGCCAGCAATGATGTGGACAGAGCGATCACTAATACATCAGTTCTGTCCCCAAACTACATCATGTTATCAGCAGCAAAACTCCAGTTTACACAGGTGATGTGCTGCCCATACTAATCGTTTGCGGGCATAAGTGACCAGGTCACTCGATGAATGAGCATTTTGCCGGCATGTCAAAACGATCCACTTGTCTAGTGTGATTTTAAGAGACATTTCATCCTACGTGTTATTACTTATCCGCTTATCACACACTTCAGCTCTACCACAAACAACATAACCACAATGCATACAATCAATATATGGCAGTGTTCAGTCCATGACACTTGTATAGCTTAAAGGGATTGCCTAGTCAGAAGTGACTGCAGACTTGTGAATCCTCATATTGCATGCACAGTGTGCTGGGGATTCTCCAGTGCTGGTGCCAGGAGTGGGTGGTGATGTAACTGCAAATATGGAATGATATATATGCTCCTGCCCACAATCAAACTAGACTGTATCCGGCCTCACTCAACACCCTTACATTGAGCGACACTGCGCTCAACTAGTTGGCATGTGACTGCATGTATGCAAATCCCATACTTGCGGTCACACGCCCCCACCGCTCCATGCACCAGAGAATCCTCAGAAGATCACACAAATCTACAATGATCTATGCTAAACCCCAAAAAAGGGGAAGCCCACTGGGTCTCAACGTCAAAACTTTACTGATGAAGTAGAAAGGCTGCCATTAGGAAGATGCATCATTCATTTGTCAATCTATTTAATGCAGTCCTGTACAAAAATAAAACAGGACAGACACACGGAGGCAGATTTATCAAATCTGTTGAAAAGAAAAACTGCCCATAGAAACCAACCAAAGCATAGTTTTTGATTTTATCACAGCAGTTTTAAAAATTAAAGGCCAAGCTCCGATTTCCGTAGACTACAAAAGATAGTTTTTCTTTTAGACAGTTTTGATAAATGGCGCCCAACATGTATATGGACAGCTAGGTAGTGTTTGTATATTTTGGATTCGGATTTTTCAGGTACTTGTTTTCTCCAAGCGGCAACAAACTTGCTGCAGACATTCCCCCTTCTCCAAAACATAATGATGTGGGGGTGTGGGCCACTTTAGGAATGAAGCAGAAACAAAAAATGACCTCATTACAACCTGTCGCCCCTCCGACTGTTGTGAAACTACAACTCTCAGCATGCTGGGAGTTATAGTTTCACAATAGCTGGAGTGCCACAGAAACGCAGCAGAAATTATAAAATTGGTGGCAGTGTTAAAATAAATCCCAACATGAAGTTCCATGATTTCATTCATAGTCCTGATAGCTGAGAGAACGGTGCCAGAACCAGCAGAGATCAATGATTAAAAAAAAATAATGTGCAGTATCGTTTTTAGCTTGAGAATAAGATATGACAGAACCAGGACAACATTTGGAAGTTAGATTAAGGCACAAAGCTTGAATTTAGAAATGCAGGCTATGTACTGTCATATGTTATCCCCTGCTCCATAGCCATCCATTCTGTGCAGACGTACAGATCAGGATGCATACACTCCCATCGTCATCGGACTTTAGGGCAGAAAGGAGCCGGCTTGTTTGGCAAGTTCCAGTTGTCCTGCATAGGCCTGCTGCTGAGTTACACCATATCTTAAAAGATGGAGGATGAAGATCTTCCAGAAGACATCTCTTCTCATGCTGGTTTTCATAAGAAATGTATAAAGACCACTGACTTCTGACCTTTTTAACATCACATTGCACTTTTTCTTGTCATCAAAAATATAAAAATGTATTATTTTCGTCTTCTCCTCGTCTTCACACATAACCTGATGCAGCGATTTCAGGCAATGTTCAGCAAGCTTCCAGTTGTAGCAGAACCCAGGAACCATATAGAAATATAGATATATATATTATCTTTATATACCTAGAATTCATGAACCCAATCGTAAACTCCAGGCTTTTCAAAGTGCAAAAAGTTCAGAGGGTAAGTGCCCTCCAGCCCAGTTTAAGTCGTACTTGATTCCAGCCTCAGCCACTGTAAACCCTGTCTAGTGTAGTGTACCAGTTCCGTCATGGAGCTGTTCAGCGCCAGGGGGCAGACCACTGCACCGAGATCTGCAAAGAAATCTAGAGGAAAGAAGACCGCGTGAGAACAGGTTACAGTGGAATACATCCTTGCCACTTTACAGCATACACCATCTGCTTAGATCTGTATTCTATGGGTGTGGGAGAAAGTAAATGTTTATATGGATTTCTGTGAACTGGGAGCGTCTCACGCTTCACTTACTATAGGCAAGATGTGTGACTTAGTCTAAGGCAAGTATATCCTTTAAGCAGGTAAGAAAAGGAGTTCATCAAGCAAATACAAGTTTAGTGAGTTGACATACTGAGCAACATTTAGTCCCAAAAAAAAACAAAAAAACTTATGTAGAAATGTTATCAGGACTGGAGCTATGGAAGCTAGAGAAATGTTGGATAACTATTGGTCTAAATGGAGTGAAATAAGATCATACCTTTGTTTTTCTTTGCGAGCACATCCGCTTGTTCCCATATGTCATAGGCATAGATGAAGTAAGAGGTGATATTGACGTAAGAGGATGCTATCTGGTGTATCATCTGGGGGATGCTGACTGAAGGATTCTGCCCTCCGCTGTTGCTGGCAATGGACCCTGGCTGAGATCCTCCAGAGCTGGCAGGTGATGGTGTGGGGGACATGGGGGAAGGCGTACCAGTACTTCTACAAGCAAAGGTTATCCATTTTAGCCATGAACCACATAATCTGTTTTACTACAGACACCATATGTAGGCATTTACTGGACTTCGGCATTAACGCTACACAGTATTTGTACGATATCACTGCACCGTATTTTTTGGACTATAAGATGCCCTTTTTTCCAAAAAATTTTTTGGTGAAAATGGGGGTGCTTCTTATAGTCAGAATACAATACAATACAGAATACAAGTTGTGTGACGGCAGCAGGAGTCGGGAGATTCTGCAGCGGTCTGACGCTGCAGGTCGATGATCACACTCCCTTCCCAGACTGGTGCAGCAGTATTCGGTGGTACTCTGTGGTGTGTGGGCTCCGCCGACATGTTGTGAAAGTCCGAAGCCCCCGCACTTCCATTGCTGCGATGGGTGGGCTCCAGGAAAATGGCTGCCGAAAGCAGCACATGCACAGATTGAGATCTCGGCAACGAGATTTCAATCTGCGCATGCGCAGTCCACGGCAGCCATATTCCCGGAGGCCACCGCATCGCAGCAATGGATGTGCGGGGGTTCTAGGCTTTCACAAAATGTCGGCGGAGCCCCCGCACCACTGAGCACCGCCGAACCTGCCGCACTGGCCTGGGATGGGATTTCCCGGAGGCCACCGCATCACATCAATGGATGTGCCGGGGCTGCAGGCTTTCAGTAAATGTCGAAGCCCCCGCATCACAAGCAACGCTGTACCTGCCGCACCAGTCTGGGATGGGAGTCATATTATCGCCAGGCCATCGAACACCCCCTGTGAACACACTCCAACAGCGTTGCCGATTCCCCCCCACCCCCCGGTAAGCTGACCCCCATTTGACAAATTAATTTTTTTTCCCCTATTTTCCTTCTGAAAATTTGGAAGGCGTCTCATGGTCCTGTGCATCTTATAGTCCGAAAAATACGGTAAGTCATAAAAACCCTACCTGCAGCTTTATATTATTAAACATAAAAAAAGATAATTGAACAGATCAAAACAAGCATTTTTCTATTCATTCTGCCTATAAAAACAGAAAAAAATGTGGATGCCTACAAATAGCATGGTAACTTTGTATAGGTTTTTTAGTCCTCGTGCTTAGGGCAGGCAAAGTCCTCAGACAGTCCTCTTGGTACTTTCCTTAACCCCTTAATAAAAGTTTTTCGCTCCCCTCCTTCCCAGAGCCACAGTTTTTTTATTTTTCCCATCAATATGGCCATGTGAGGGCTTATTTTTTGCAGGACGAGTTGTACTTTTGAAGGACACCATTGGTTTTAGCAGGTCGTGTACTCGAAATAGCAAAAAAGCCAAACAAAAAACAAGTGTGGGGTTGCACTTTTTTGCAATTGTCACTAAATGCTAAAACTGACCTACTACTATGATTCTCCAGGTCATTACGAGTTCATGGACACCAAACATGTCTAGGTTCTTTTTTATCTAAGTGGTGAAAAAA
The DNA here is from genome assembly GCA_033576555.1 of Oophaga sylvatica. Lineage (NCBI taxonomy): Eukaryota > Metazoa > Chordata > Amphibia > Anura > Dendrobatidae > Oophaga > Oophaga sylvatica. The sequence continues at coordinate 286,991,816 of JARQOD010000001.1, forward strand.
ATTCCAAAGTTTGCAAAAAAAAATAATAAAAAATTGCACCATTTTCCGAGACCCGTAGCGTTCCCATTTTTCGGGATCTCGGGTTGGGTGAGGGCTTATTTTTTGTGTGCCGAGCTCACGTTTTTAATGATATCACTTTTTGTGCAGAAACGTTCTTTTGATCGCCCATTATTGCATTTTAATGCAATGTCGCGGCAACAAAAAAACGTAATTCTGGCGTTTGGATTTTTTCTCGCTACGCCGTTTAGCGATCAGGTTAATCCTTTTTTATTGATAGATCGAGCGATTCTGAACGCGGCGATACCAAATATGTCTATGTTTGATTTTTTTTATTTTAAAGGGGGCGATTTGAACTTTTTTAATTTTTTAAATATTTTTAAAACTATTTTTCTTTAACTTTTGGCATGCTTCAATAGCCTCCCTGGGAGGCTAGGAGCTGCCATAGCTTAATCGGCTCTGCTACATAGAGGCGATACTCAGATCGCCTCTATGTAGCCGAATTACTGCATTGCTATGAGCGCCACAGCAATCTGACATCAACCATAGAAGCCTCTGGTTGCCATGCCGACACACCGGTGACCAGCAATCATGTGACGCGGGTCACCGATGAGCGCATTTCCGTCCGGATGGCCGAAAGCGCTTGTTAAATGCCGCTGGTAAAGCGGCTACAAGGGAAAAATGAAGTGTCATTCACCCTGCAGCCTCTTGATTTCAGTCATACAGTGAGCGTGCTGTGAATACACCCCAGTAAACTGACTGAAAGCTTGCAGATGCAAACGGAGTGATCACAATGGGCTCACAGTGTACTCAGTGCTGACTGATACTGGAAGCGATGACATAACTTCATTTTCTCCCTACAGTCAGTCTTAACCCCTTAATGACCGAATTTTTCAAATCTGATGTGTCACTATGTCGTAATCACTCTGGAATGCGTCAACATATCCCATTGATTTGAGATTTTTTTTCGTGACACATTCTTTATAATGGTAAATTTAGGTGATATTTTTATAAATAATCACTAAACTTATCAGAAATTTGACAAATTAAAAAAAAAAAAAAGCTAATTTTAAACTTTGAATGATTATCCCTATAATCCAGGTATTATACCACACAAAAACGTTAAGAAACATTTCGCTCATGTCTGCTTTACATCAGCACCATTTGTAAAATGTTATTTTATATTGTTACCAGGAGGTTTAAAATGTAGAAGAAATTTTTTTTCTTTCACGAAATTAACAATACATTTTTTTTTAGGGACCTATTCCGTTTTGAAATGGACTTTGGGGGTCCTATATATTGGAAACCCCCCAAAAGGGATACCATTTTAAAAACCACACCCCTCAACTTGTTCAAAATTGCTTTCAGATAGTTTATTAACCCTTCAGGTGCTTTTTAGGAATTAATGCAAAGTGACATAACAGGAATGAAAAAAATTATTTTTACCATCAAAATGTCGCTAACTTCTGAACAGGCCACTATAGCCGGCAGATCCAAAAGCCGTTATTTGGCAGTGAACTGCCATGGCAAACATCAGGACAACATGATCGAATCTCAGGGTGCCAATGGGGATAAAGAGGGAGAAGCCACACTCTGTTAACCATCTAGATGCTGTAGTCACTACTGACAGCAGTATTTAAGGGGTTAAACGGCCATGGTCGGTGCCACCACTGATCATGGCTGAAGCAGCAAGTTGTCAACTATACTGTACAGCCGACATCTGCTGGATTGTCACCTGTATGGGATGCTATTCTCTTATATCGCAGGTCAGTAAAAAAACGTATTTGTGGTCACTAAGGTGTTTTAAAGGAAACCAGCCTAACATGATTTAAAAGATATTTACAAACAGATTACCACTAGATCTACGTGTAAATAGCGTTTTGTTTCTTGATTTTCTTCTGTAGACAGGCTCCTTTTGAGGAATTGTTCCGCCCTGACATTTTCTTTTCAGAAAGTGAGTACCCAAAAGAGTCATCCTTTATCTCAAGCCTACATTGTTTTCAGCAAGACTATATACAGTGGGTATGGAAAGTATTCAGACCTCTTTACATTTTTCACTCTGTTTCATTGCAGCCATTTGGTAAATTCAAAAAACGTCATTTTTTTCTCATTAATGTACACTCTGCATCCCATCTTGACTGATAAAAACAGAAATGTAGAAATTTTTGTAAATTTATTTAAAAAGAAAAACTGAAATTTCACAGTCATAAGTATTCAGACCCTTTGCTCAGACACTCATTTAAGTCACATGCTGTCCATTTCCTTGTGATCCTCCTTGAGATGGTTCTACTCCTTCATTGGAGTCCAGCTGGTTTAATTAAACTGATAGGACTTGATTTGGAAAGGCACACATCTGTCTATATAAGCCCTCACAGCTCACAGTGCATGTCAGATCAAATGAGAATCATGAGGTCAAAGGAACTGGCCAAGGAGCTCAGAGACAGATTTGGTTCCTAAGAGCACAGTGGCCTCCATAATCCTTAAATAGAAGAAGTTTGGGACTACCAGAAGTCTTCCTAGACCTGGCCGTCCAGCCAAACTGAGCAATCGTGGGAGAAGAGCCTTGGTGAGAGAGGTAAAGAAGAATCCCAAGATCACTGTGACTGAGCTCTAAATATGCAGTAGGGAGATGTGAGAAAGTTCCACAAAGTCAACTCTATCACTGCAGCCCTCCACCAGTCGGGACTTAATGGCACAGTGGCCCGACAGAAGCCTCTCCTCAGTGCCAGACAGAGTATGCTAAAAAAAATAAATAAATAAAAACACATGAAGAACTCCCAGACTATGAGAACTAAGATTCTCTCGGTCTGATGAGACGAAGATAGAACTTTTTGTGATAATTCTAAGCGGTATGTGTGGAGAAAACCAGGCACTGCTCATCACCTGCCCAATCCAATCCCAATAGTGAAACATGGTGGTGGCAGCATCATGCTATGGGGGTCTTTTTCAGCTGCAGGGACAGGATGACTGGTTGCAATTGAAGGAAACATGAATGGGGCCAAGTACAGAGATATCCTGGATGAAAACCTCTTCCAGAGTGCTCTGGACCTCAGATTTGGCCGAAGTTTCACCTTCCAACAAGACAGTGACGCCAAGCACACAGCTAAAATAACAAAGAAGTGGCTTCAGAACAACTCAGTGACCATTCTTGACTGTCCCAGCCAGAGCCCTGACCTAAACCCAATTGAGCATCTCTGGAGAGACCTGAAAATGGCTGTCCACCAACGTTCACCATCCAACCTGACGGAACTGGAGAGGATCTGGCAGAGGATCCCCAAATCCAGGTGTGAAAAACTTGTTGCATAATTCCCAAGAAGACTCATGGCTGTACTAGCTCAAAAGGGTGCTTCTACTCAATACTGAGCAAAGGGTCTGAATATTTATGACGATGTGATATTTCAGTTGTTCTTTTTAAATAAATTTGCAAAAATTTCTATTTCTGTTTTTTTTTTCAGTCAAGATGGGGTGCAGAGTGTACATTAATGAGAAAAAAATGAACTTTATTGAATTTACCAAATGGCTGCAATGAAACAAAGTGAAAATTTAAATGGGTCTGAATACTTTCCGTACCCACTGTACCAGGCAATCATTGACTTCTGAGCTCACGCTTCATTAGTTCACTGAGGGTTTTGGTAATCTAGAGGACAAGACCAGTTCAATAATAAAATTCAGCTTACCTAGCAACACATGGGGAAGGTGCCTGTGCAGCTCTGGATGAACTCTAGAATAAAAAAAAAAAAAAACATGCTTTGAAACGCAAATGAAAAATATATCGTACAATAACATTTTGCAAGTAATCAGGTATTTGAATATTTCTCTTGAAAAATTGAAGTATTTACCTTGAAGTGTTCCCCAAGAGTGCGGGAATACTTTAACGCAGTGTCTTTTTTGTAGCGAAACATTGCCATGTAGAGAACGGACTGGCAACGCATGCTGGATATCAAAAAGAAAAAAAGAAAAGAAATATTGGAATAATGCATGTGAATATAGCTCGACACAATGTACGAACAAAGGATATTGCACAGCATACATACCACAAAACTGCAAATGATTTTTCATGAGCAGGTGCTAAACTATCAGAGAAGTTCTTCAACTTCATAATAAACCTATGGGAAAGATGGAAAAATTAAGTTTAAGAAGCAGTTCTAGTTATTTCTTGGCACAGTAGCAACGTGAACATTTCATAATAATCAAAGCTATTACATTGAATTGCACCAATCAAATGAGGATTTGGTTAAAGGATATGGACACATGGGAATTTTTTTTTTTTACCAAAATGCATGCATTTGTTATAAAAATCATTTTGGCATTTTAGTTACATTACAAATTTTGCTTAACTTGGCTTTTACAGACTCTTGTTTCCCTACACAGAATGAGTCAACCAAGGGTTCATGAGTGAGCTCGTTCTGATTAGGTCTGTCTTTTTCCTAAGCTTTTCTCAGCTGATTTATTATCGAATTTCAGCTGATCTTTCATGTAGTCCTAAACCAGAAAAAAAAAATAAAATAAATGGCTTATATACTCCCCATCAGAACTTCCCTGGCAGTAGTATCTAGTGAACCCTGGCATCTTCCCTAAAGACGCTGTCACCCAGGAAAGTCACTAACATATCAGTGCGAAATGTAGCAACATACCCCACGTACATGTCAGATATAGCAATGGTTTATTAGTTCAAACATGAGAACTCACTTTATGAGATCAACGGTTTCGGCAAACATGGTGTAGGCAGACTTTGGCGTCTGTACATCTGCTTCCATTGCAATACCACACTCTATGAAAAACATGGCAGCATCTAGGTAGTTGAAGGATTTTCCAGTCTTGTCCGACTAGAATGAGATTTGGAAACAAAGCCAATAAATAAATCATCAAGATGACGAAAATGACATAAGTAACTATTTTACTCACATCACAAAAAAAACAAAAAAACTCCTTTCTATATAATGGTAAAAGGTTTTCAAATGATCACTCTGGATTATCAAATGGGAAAAGGAAGTTGTGCTGTCTGATACTGCCAAGTATGATGTGACTGGCAGCCATGATTGGGATTTGTGGGTTTCTTGGGTAATCCCAACGCTGAAATGAAACCGCACTATAAACGTATTTACTTGGAAATAATGTATGAGGTTATTAGGAGCTTGAAAGCCCAAGTGACAAAAACCCTGCGGAAAAATTGACAATGCAAAGAGTAAGTAGTGCCAAACCCTGCATGCAATGATATACCATCAGCGTAAATTCTATGCATTTGGGAACAAAGATATTTTCAGTAAAAGTTGGTCAGCAGTTAAAATAGTCGGTACTTCTGTTGACAAACAGATCTCCACGTTCCACAGTGGGCTTCATTCTGGGTCTTGTGGTCATGCTATGGTTCCCAGCACATCACAGACGTCTCTGAAGCAGTTAATAGGACCTTGGCGCTGCACTGGAACAGCAGAGGGGATTGGCTAATCTTCCTTACAGGAATGTAAGCCGTGAAGAGGGCAGCCTGCCAGGAAACATATGGCAAGCAGTGCCTACATCACACAGATGGGCCGCGAGGGGGGCATCCTCACTGTATTCCTCATGCAAGAAACCAGCAGGTTAACACTTTAAAGTCAGACTACATACAACCCCCTAGTGGACGTATATGTAGGTGGATTACCCAAGGTGCTATCAGGCCTCATGCAGAAGTCAGTAAGATCATGTACGGCTGTTCATCAGTATTTTGATCAGAGTTTCATCAATGTTCTGTCGGTGTTTATGATCAGTGTTTCCATCAGTGATTTTTCACTTTCTTTTTTTGGGCTGGTGGGATCTTTCCCATATGAAAATATAAATAAATGACAAGGCTTCTACTCATTACGTTAATGACACAGACAACACGCGGGCTGCATACTGTGTTCTGTCTGTGATATTCATTGATCCATGACTCCAATCAAAAAAGCACGTCTTCACGATTTTTTTTTTAACAGACACCATCTGACACTATGGACTAGGTCATATGTGTGTGCGCTGCCAGGGGAAAGATGGATCAGGCATATTACAATTAAAATGCATTGCACTATGCAGATAATTTATTCCCTATCCACAAGTTGAGTGACAAATATATGACTTGCTGGGGGCCCAAAAGCCGAAGCCTCCAGAGATCACGAGAATGGGGTTTCAAGATCTCCTATGTAGAAAAAGCAGTAGTGTGCATGCCTAACTGTTGTTCCATTCACGGTCTACGAAAGCGCTGGACACTAGTGATGAGCGAGCATGCTCCGATATCATGTTACTGTCTAACAGGCAATCCATGCATGTGTTGTGACTAACAACTGTGAAACATGCAAACATGTCACCGAAGCACACCTGAGATAGCTGGATAACACGGCATCCGAGCACGTTCGCACATCACTACTGGACACTCATCTGCACTACTACTTCCATATACCAGGTATGGAGCACATTACAACGCTATTCATATAGGGAATTTCAATTTTGTGATAAATGCGAAAAAACAAACAAACAAAAACAAATGAATGGGAGATGAATCTTGGGTATATTGGGCAACACCTTTGACGGTGTATAAGAGAGGTAACTCAACCCACAGATTTGGCGGCATTAATAGTGGTACATCTTGCTTATATTGTTACTGGGCTGGATGGGAATTCAGGAGACGGACCTTTAAAGTAATGTAAGCGTTTTCAGAAAATACACTATGTGGAAAGCTCACTACTTTAAGTGCTACCACAAGGCCTTTGTTCTTAAGATGAAATTAGTGGCACCATATGAAGCCTCAGACATAACCATGGCATGAAATGAAGCACTAGCCCGAATGGATCTGTGACAAACTCACCATGGCATCAGCTTTATGCTTCAGCTTCTTGGCCTCCTTCATATAATATTCGGGTGAATGTAACCTGAGGAAAAGTCACAGATGCCATTAGAAGCACACAAGTCACAATTCAGCCTCCAGGACACGGCAATACTCTCAGGGAGGTGTAACCAAGTAAGAATACAACACACGTACTTTTCTTCAAACTTCAGCTGAGGTCTTGTTGGCTTGGCATTACCATTTGGCAAAGAAGGCACTGGGAAAGGATTTGTGTTATTTTCTGCAGAACCCTGGAAATTTTTATAAGAGGTTTAGTCCATAACTGTTAGATTAAACTTACTAGCACTATTAGGTATATAACATTTTTTTTTTACTATAAGAGCAAATACTGGATTTTAAATATATATACAAGATTCTGTGAAAGTATTACGGAGAAACCATGTAAAAAAAGCATTAAGTCACCCGATATACTACTTAAAACTTGCTCAATGCTCCAGTCAACTTCCTTTCTTGGCCTTCTCCATCACGCGCATTATTGTCATCTCCTAATATTAGAAGATCCCTCCAGTGTTGCTGGAGAGCAGACAGTATGGAGGTTTAGGGAACTGGCCAACACTATCAGCCTCTACACAATGAGACTGACAGGTGGTGAGGCTTCAGCATCTGATAGGCAGACCAGTCTGTTCTCGGCTATGCTCCCCAGCAGGATTTTTTAAAAAAACATTTTCTCTGGTACGCAGGCTCTGATTCATACTGCCCCCGATGTGAGCACAACAATCAGGTGACAGGCTCCCTTTAAGCAGTTCAAGGATAGGTACAATTTCAAATTTCATTTTTTTGGATATGTGGTTTTAAGAAATCTTAAATGTTTGTTAAGTTGTAATCATTTTTTAATTTTGCTTTGTAATTTTGGGGTTTAATTTTATGCAATTCTTGTATTCAGTATTTTTTTTTTGCCGATATCTGAGAAAAATATAAAAAACAGTATGTGTTTCATTATCACTTTTTAAAAAATAAACAATCTTTCTTCTTGATTTTTCATATCAGTGGGAGTCTGGGTCCCAAGAAGTGGACAAATTAATAGTCTGGTGCACACAGCATCTTTCTGAGCATACATGAAAGTATAGATTCAGTAGAAAGCAATGGCTCCTGTATGCTAGGTTGTGCACTACTTGGGGGTCTAATAACCCACACCACCACCAGTCTGTAGGCAATTCAAACCAATGAATAGAGAGGATTTGTTCGGATTCGGTTCTGAATACGATCGTAATCAAATATTGTTTTTGCAATATCTATCGAACACAGCCGAACGTCTTTAGAGTCAATGGGAGTAAAAATTACGAATGTGTTCAGAACAGATCATAAGACATACATTCAGCATGAATAGTGTCCGAATGTGGCCCAAATATGTCAAAATCCGATTCGGGGACAAAAGCCGAACAAATTCGCTCATCTCTACCAATGAATACACCGCAGCACTCTGGAAGCGCCATGATGTAAGCAAATATTGAGTATATGAAATCTGTATGCAATTCAAGCGTCTGCTAAATATGAAAAATTAAGAGGAACGTTTATTTATTTTTCCTTTTGCAATTACTTTTATATCTAATCTTGGATAATTGGACTTTTTTCTCAGACTGGAAATGGATTGTTCTTTAGTAGTTTTTATTTTCCCTGCTTTCTTTTTACTTATTTTTGTGAGACAAAATTGTGCCCCCTATAAGGTCATAAAACATATCTTCCATGCCTACTTCATGTTAGCATTGATCTTTTTCTACGAATACGTGGTGACATCCACCAGAATTCGTCACAATCATGCCACGAATGTTAATCTGTTAATGATCCATTTGTACACATATAAAAAGAGTATGTTTGACTAAAAGAGCAGCAATAGTTTTATGAAAGCTGTAGAAATGTAATAAATGTATAGATATTAAATGCCCCTTACGTACTACATAGTCATAGGAAAGGGAGTGACGATGGGTAGTTTGGAAAGTAGTGCAGACCACACACTTGGCAATCAAGATTACAGAGGACCAGTCACCAAGTCATAAGTGTCCAGTTTTGCACTTATTTTATTCTCACTGGAATTATTTTTCACCAAGGGGGTGTGGCTCACAGGATTCTCGGGGTGATGGGGGATTATTAGACTGCTGCCAACCAATCCTGAACCGTAAGAGGCACCAGAGCGATGCATTTCTCATGCCCATGTATACTAACACTTGCCAACATCAGTGTCATTTACCAGAAATTATTGGCTGCTGCAAAGTCCCAGAGTGCCAGCGATTGGCACCATTAGGCATACCTTGTTGCTTTTTGAAACTTCCACATTCTTTTCCTCCACCTTCCTTTGTTTGGGACTTGAGGGCTTTTTCGTACTTTTACTGCTGCTTGTGGTGGACTGCTGGCTACAAGTGCTGCTCTCGCTGGGTCGCCTTTTCTGTGCCACTTTCTCAGGTTTCTTATGTGCGTGACGTGTGGGAGATGAGGTTTTCTGCTGTCGATGTTCCTTATGGGTCTCCTCAGAAGAGGTTTTAGGTAACCTGTGGAAGTTACAGATTGAAAATGATCTTGCATTTTGTTTCCTTTCCAATTACAGAAGTAAATTATTTTAGATCAATAGGCTTCCATTTCCAGTATTATGCTAAGGGATAACATGTATTTATTCATTTTTACTCTTAATGCCACAGTACTTTACAGACGTCATCGCTGTCCCCATTGGGCTCACAATCTATAAATTCTCCTATCAGTCTTTGGCATGTGGGAGGAATCGGGAAAAGCCTCTGGGTCAATGTGACAGCTTCTACAATCATTTATATTGTTTGCAATTTCTAGGTGTAAATAAAAGTGGATGTCTTCCCTTTATAAGTTTTGGTTCTTTGTAAAGCAGTCAGTACAAAACTATAAGTGTCTTTTAGAAATGCATACATGATTATGCCTGTCCAAAGTGCAGAATTATCTAGTAGTAGCAATTTAAAGGCAGATTTTGTGTGTAGTTTTCACTCAAACCTCAATTTTACTTAAAAAAAAAATTAAATAAACTTGCTATAAAAACTCCTAGCGTCATATCATTTATTAGTGTAAACGGGAAGGTTAATGTTGGTGCAGTGAATGAGATCTTACAGTACTACACACCTTTTCATTGACGATTCCTTGTGGGCAGTGGAAGGCTTGGTATCATTTGACAGCTTCATTTTTTTGTGTGTTCCATTTTTCTCATGGTTTTCCACCTGGGAAAAACAAAATTGTAAAACAGTGTGAGCTAAAACAATACCATTAAAAAAATACCACATCAAATCAATGCTTGTTGCTGAGTAGTCTAAGTTTGTAGCATGCTCTATGGCTGGGTCTACATGGCGACTTTGGCAGAATGGTCATCAATCTCTAGAGGTTGCAGTGAACATAGGAAGGTACCATGACCATAAGAAAAAAGTGGCAAAAATTCACAACATTCTTCAGGGAACTTGTTTTGCGAGAACAATTTATAACGCTTATCTTCCTTTGTCTGGGCTGGTCTCAGCTGATATATGGACGCAAAGTTTAATGTGGTTATAAATCGGCTGAGAGGAGCTCAGATGAAGGAAGAGTAGAGTTCTAAAACTCTCGCCAGACCAAGCTCACTGACGGATTGTCTGTTGACTCATTTCTGCAGCCAGTGATACACAGTGGAACACAAAGGCTATGGATTGCAAATAGTGCAAAAATCTAGTTTTGGGCCCTAAATTAATGCATATTATATATATGGTACACACACACACTGACTCCAGCTCTCAGCACCTATGCCAGTCAGATACTTGAAGAAGCTGGAGCTTTTCACCTTCACTTTTTTTTTGCCAGCCACAGCTGCAGACTTTTGGTAGCACTTGCAAAACCTATATACTATGGTAAGATGAAAAACTGCAGTGCCAGGACCACCACTAGTCAGTATAGAGATGTGCCTAGAGAACATATAGCGCAGCAGTCCCCATAACGGCAGATCAATGTGGCGGTGCTGAGAGACCCCTACTAAAGCAATTTTGATGTCCAATCTTAAGAATACACTTTTATTATAAAAAAAAAAACCCATGGATCAAGCATTTAAATACCAGCCATAAATTAGGTCTACTTCGAGGAACTGGATTTACAGTATTACCTTTTTTTTGCTGTATTAAAATGCAGCAGACTGGCTTTCTAGTATAGTGGGTGGGTGGCAAAGTGGTTTTTTTTTGTGTTTTTTTTACATTTTACGCACGGGTGACATGACACTATATGGATATAGCATCCCCTCGTCAGAGGGGAACGTTGGAGAATACTCCCAACCAATATCTTCAACATAACGTTCTGCCAAAATATGAGCCTGAATATGATACAAGAAACTTGTTCTAGAAAGTGACACATCTAGAACACTTGCATGTCACTGCCACATTTGTTAGAAGGCTATCTATTTTCATATGCTGCAGCTATTTCTGCATCAAAACAGTGTTTCTCAGTAAGAAAACGCTGCATAGATAAAGCACTTTATTGCAGAATTTTTTATGTGTTTCTTCTATTCACTAAAAGGGGAAAACAGTGCTGAAAGAATTGACACACTGCAGATTAGAAACGGCTTCAAATCTGCAAGGAAAAAGTAAGCAACATGTAAGTGCATGAGATTTCAGAATCTGGTACAGTAAAAAGCTGCATTTTTTGCAGCAAACACGTGAACATACCCTACACTTCCTTCCTCTTAATGAGAATCTGTCAGCAGGCTTTTGTTCTGTAATCTGAGAGCAGCATGATGTAGGGAAAGCGAACCGGATTCCAGGGATGTGTCACTTACTGGACTGCTTGGTGTAGTTTTGATAGAATCCATGTTTTCTCTGTAAATGTAGGAGTGGTCAAAATGCTGAGCTGTGTATAACTCCACCCCTGATTGGCAGTGTGCACATGAATCTGCCAATCAGTGGTGCAGGCGGGGTTACACAGATTACTTGGACTGACTTGCACACATCTAGTCCAACAGTGATAATCTCCTGATGATAAAACACTGATTGTATTTAAACTACAGCAAGCTGCTGAACAAGTGACAGTTCCCTGGAATCAGGTTCTCTGCCCCCAGATTCCCTTTGAAATGTGAAACAGAAAAAATTCCCAAATGCCTGAACAAGAAAAAGAATATAAACCAAATGCGTCCATTTCAGCTAGCTAAGGTAAAATAGTCATCTTCCTTATACAAGTTTCAGTACGCACTGTGGTACATGACGCCATTACCTTTCTCTTGGTGTGCTCTTTGCTGGGATATTGAGTCTTCTCAGGCCTCTCCTTGTGGTGAGTTTGGTGACTGCTCACCTTTTTACTTTTGGTCTCACTCAATTTACTCGCTGCTCCTGGGATCCTAGAAAGCATTGACAATTCTATTTTGACAAGAAGCGCTATAGGTTTATGAGTGCTCTTCTTCGGTGGCAGCAATCTGTTCTCCCCTATGGGTAATAACACTTTGTCCCTATGACAGTCCTCACGCACAACAACAGCAGGATGAGAGGTGTTAGTCCTGTGGTTGGTTTTGCTCTCAATGTATACCTTTTGACTAGGAGGAGATTGTAGGTGGGATGGGGCACTTTGATGTTTGTCTGCTTGGTACTTGGACACTTTTTGGTGCTACTACTGTGGTGGGAACTCCTGTGCTTTTTCTCATTTGGATGTGCAATGGTTGTATTTGGTTCCTTGTGTTCATTTGATTTGGTTTTCATTTTCGTTTTCACAGTTGGCTTTTCTTTGGAGGGCTGGTCTCTTGGCCTGTATGGAGCAGGTTCACTTTCCACAGTAAGACCACCCTTTGGCTCCTCTTGAAATGAAGACTTCACAGTCCTTCTGGGATGTTTTATGCCAACAGTCTGCCTAGGAGGAACAGTTTCATTGTCTGTGGGGGAATTTGGAAAGCTGGGTTTGTTCTGGATGTCTTCCTGAGAAGTCCAAAGAGCAGCTTTGTGTTGAGGCTCAATCTTTGGAGATTCATGGGGAAGAGGTGAAAGACAGTCATGTTCTTTACTCTCCCAATGGCTTTCTTGTTCTTCATCATCTGCAACATTATTATGGTTCTCAGCTAGAGGTGCAGGTTTAACCAGAAAGTTCCCCAACTGCCAAATGCCAGTAGATGAAGTGTCGTGCTGCAATAGAGTAAAAACAAATTAGCATCACTGTCAAACCAGGAACAGGTTATTTTTTTACCTACGTAATCTCTCGAGAAGGCTATTTGTTTAGACCTTAAGGACAAAAAAAACAAACAAACACTAACTTTTTTTCAACATTACCATTTCATTTTAAGTTTGTCTGCGAACCCAGGTGTATGAAGACTTCTGGAACCATTTGCATCTTTATTGTATCATGTGCATAATTTATTAAAGGGGATGTCCTATCTTCTGCTAAAAGTCAGCAGTCACTATGTGACTGCAGATTAATGAATCCTTACTGTGCACGCTATCATCAGCATTCTCTGGTGTTGCTGGCGAGAACAGGCAGTCTATGCGATTTACATACATGCAATCACGAGCCGACTACAACGTGCTCGACCTAACTCAATGCAAAAGAACTGATTGAGGCCACGCACATTAGTTAGAATGTAGCCCGAAGTATGCAAATCACATTGCGGTGCACACACAGAGGATTCATTAGTCTGCAGTCACAGAGTAATCACACGATACGTACAGACACATATGCAGCAATCTTTTAAAAAGAGCTTGTCTTCATCTGACAATTGTTTTAATGACAAGTACATTAGTTGCCCCCCAAAAATTACCACTGGACTAGGGGATCTGCGCAGTGCTGGTGGCGGCGGCACTTCACTGTCACTTGAGCCGCTGTCGCTTTCGGAGTCTGAAGAGCTGTCAGTCTCGCTTCCTTCGGTTTCCATGCTGCTGGAACGTGCCGATGCCACACTGTCCACGTGAGATTGCACAACACTGATGGAGAAATTATAAAGTTATCACATTAGTATCGGGTGATATGCAAATGTGTATTCTCATAAAAATATATTGCGCAAAAATCACTTGAGATGCTGTGGTTACAAAGAACAGTATCCCAGGAGAAAGGTAAGCACCTCATGAAAGACAACGCACCTGCTGTCATGAATTGTGGTCAAGTATATTTCACCCCAACGAAACAATTAAATTAGCATTAATGATATTCAATTCACATTTTTTCCCTCTTTTCATTATTAAAATTATGCATTTTCTCAATATCTTTATCCTTAATCATCTGTCACACACTCTTGAGGGCATGTAAAACATTAAGAAAAACCATGTTCTCATTTATACTAGCAACCAGTCTGAACATCTGCTATAACTGTACATTCCATATTCGAACAGCAAACCCCAGCATCTCCGCCAATCTCAGACACATGAGTCACTGTCTGGTACAGCATGTTAAAAGAAACATGACAAGGTCTATAACAGCATTTCCATACTGATACGCACACAGTTACTAATACGTGTGAAAGACTATACCATTAGGCTATGTTCACATGTGGTTTTATTGCCTTTTTCCCTGTTGCCAAAACCTGATGGCTTTTGCTGGTAACTGTAAAAAGCAGCTTTTCATTTGCATAAAAAATGCATCAAAATCAACAGTGTGAACATAGCCATAGGGACCCGTCACACATAGCGACACACCAGCGATCCCGACAACGATATGCACTTGTCAGGATCGCTGTTGTGTCGCTACATGATCGCTGCTGAGCTGGCAAACAGGCAGCGATCAGGACAGCGGCACTGCGGGTAACGTCGCTTAGTTACCCGCAGTGTACGTTGGAAACCAGCCCGCTGGTGCAGGGAGCTGGTAACCAAGGTACACATCGGGTTTCCAGGCGCTGGGCGGCACCTGAAAACCCGATGTGTACCTTGGTTACCAGCTCCCCTGCAGCAGCGCGCTGGTATCCAACATACACATCGGGTTTCCAGGTGCCGCCTGGCGCCTGGAAACCCGATGTGTACCTTGGTTACCAGCTGATCGCTGGTCTCCTGCCTGCCACACGCAGCGATGCGTGCTGGCCAGCGGGAGAACAACGATCAAAAAAATGTCCAGGACAATCAGCGGATACCCGGCAGGGGGCTGATCGTCGCTGAATGTCACACACAGCGATATCGCTGGGGAGATCGCTGCTGCGTCACAAAACTAGTGACTCAGAAACGATCTCGCTAGAGAGATCGCTGTGTGTGACGGGGGCTTTACTGTCAGGCACAAATAAGTATAAAGTATGTATTTAGACTCAAATGTAATACAATAAGGAACCTGGCCATTTTACATGAATACATTTCTTTTATGAAGCTATAAAGTAGAAGAAAAAAAAACAAAAAAAGACAAAACGCATTGCCTAGTGTCCTAGAAAAAGAATTAAAATTAGAGGTGATCAACCCTTCCAAGTTTCAGAGAACAGATGCAATGGGGTACCCTGCACATGATTGCCCACCGCACTTTTCACTTGTATTAGGCAGTTCCATCAGTGCCATAAGGGTGAATAGATTATTGGACATGAATGCAAGCTACTACTTTACGCACACAGGGGACTTTGTAACGCACATCCATTATCAGGATCAACTGCGTTCCCAGTGGTCAGAAACCTAGTCACCAAGGCCCCTGTGTGAATGCAGTAGTTTTCATGTGGGACAAACTTATCACCTGTCCAGATGATAAATATATCTAGTGGAACAGAAAGATGTATATAATCATGTAAAAGAATGACAATATCTCCAGCATGTTCTACTGCATCAGGTCAGTATACACCTTGATATACACTGCTCAAAAAAATAAAGGGAACACTAAAATACCACATCCTAGATATCACTGAATTAAATATTCCAGTTGTAAATCTTTATTCATTACATACTGGAATGCATTGAGAACAATAAAACATAAAAATGATCAATGTAAATCAAAGTTAATATCCCATGGATGTCTGGATTTAGAATGATACTCAAAATCAAAGTGGAAAATCAAATTACATGCCGATCCAAGTTCAGTAAAAATGCATCAAGACAAGGAAATGTTGCTCAGTAGTGTGTGTGGCCTCCACGTGCCTGTGTGATATTGCTACAATGCCTGGGCACAGTAGCGGTCCTGCTGGGTTGTTGCCCTCCTACGGCCCCCCTCCACATCTGGTGTACTGGCCTATCTCCAGGTATTTGCTCCATGCTCTGAAAACTGTGCTGACCGACACAGCTACCCTTCATGCCACTGCTCGCATTGATGTGCCATCCTGGATGAGCTGCACTACCTGAGTAACTTCTGTGGGTTGCTACTGTACCTCTATGGGTGAGGGCAATGACAAAATGCAAAAGTCACCAAAACAGCCCAAAAAGAATGAGAATATAGAAATGGTCTGTGGTCACCACCTGCAGAACCACTACTTTATAGAGGTTGTCTTGCTGTCTATCATTTCTACCTGTTGTCTGTTCCATTTGCAGCAAAACAGCAGCCCAAAGATGAGAAATAGAAATATAGAAATGGTCTGTGGTCACCCCCTGCAGAACCACTACTTTATAGGGGTTGTCTTGCTAATTGCCTATCATTTCTACATCTCTGTTCCATTTGCACAACAGCAGGTAAATTGTTTCACAATCAGCGTTGCTTCATAACTGGACAGGTTGATTTCACAGAAGTGTGATTGACTTGGAGTTACATTGTGTTGTTTAAGTGTTCCCTTTATTTTTTTTAAGCAGTGTAGTTTCACAGTTTGATCTCTGAAGAAATAGAACAAAGATGAGGTACTCAACTAAACTAACATTTTAAGAAATAACATAATGAAGAAAGGTATCGATATTTGAAGGAAACTTAAATGTATAAAAAAGTGCATAAACATCATAAAGAGAATACATGCATTACCTAGATGGAGCAGAAGAAAGGGGTTTTTCAGTGATCTGCAAAGAAAAACAAAAAGCACACTTAAGGTACATTACCAATAAACAAAATATAGTTTCCTATTCAATTTTACAAGAATACAGGACATTCAAATCTCAGCAAGAAAAAGCCTTATTTCCATCTTCAAACAAATATCTTGAAAAAACTGAATGCACATAGCGCATGCTACTTGTAATCAAAAGCCTGCTGGAGTACGATTAACCAAATTGATGAAGAGACGTTCACCTCTTACCATGGCACATCTTTCTGCTGTTTATGTGCCACAACAGACATTACTCCAGCTGGTGGAGAGTTCTGCAATATTTATGCCAATTTTTGTCTTAAAATTATAGGAAATATAGCATTTGGTCAATTTTCCCAGAGTTTACATAGTTTACAAAGGAATTAAAAATTTTACTCCTGTCCGGGATTAGGAAACATGTTCACTTTCTTTCAAACTAAACACCAGTACCATGAAAACATTTTTTCCTGCAGAAAAACCGTACCAACATATTCTAAATTGACTATTCAAGGAGCTGTATGAGGTTTCGTTTTTTGTCTGGGACAAGTTATAACTAATGCTTTGTTCACGTGTTCCTTATTTGCTGCTTTTTCTGCAGCTGAAACCTGATATTTCGGCAGTAAAAAAAAGCTGCAGCCAAAACACAGATTTTTTGCTACTTTTCTTGCTATGCTTTATTTTCTGCGTTTTTCAGGATCCCAAAGCGAAGCTTTGCTTCAACCTTGCAAGTTGCAAGCATGAACAATACAAAGTGTTTGGGAACTGATGCAAGACTAATGTGAAACCATATAACATTTTTGGGAAAAAAGGGCAATTTGATAAACATTTTCCCCAAAATAATTTTAAGTCTAAAAAAAAGTGACTATTCTGAACTGGATTCACATATGAAGCGCAGCACTGAACTAATGTTCCACGAGTTCGTGAAAAAATACACAATTAATCCTAGATTTGGATATAACCATTCCTTTACCCTTCCAACCCCTCCTCCTTGCCCTGCCTATCTCTGCTATTACAGTAAATAATAGGTCTTAAGTATAGTCAAATATTGAGAGAAGATATACTTAAAAGAGAGAAGTGATATGCCACATGCACAGCTTGTTACTGTTAAAAAAA
>JARQOD010000001.1:287009689-287107470 GCA_033576555.1 Oophaga sylvatica
TGAAGACCAAAGAGCTGTCGAAGGACACCAGAAACAAAATTGTAGCCCTGCACCAGACTGGGAAGACTGAATCTGCAATAGGCAATCAGCTTGGTGTGATGAAATCAACTGTGGGAGCAATAATAAGAAAAGATCTCACCCTGTGGGGTCAAAATGATCACAAGAACGGTGAGCAAAAATCCCAGAACCACAAGGGGGACCTAGTGAATGACCTGCATTGAGCTGGAAGCACAGTAACAAAGGTTACCATCAGTAACACACTATGCCGCCAGGGACTCAGATCCCGCAATGCCAGACGTGTCCACCTGCTTAAGCCAGTACGTGTCCGGGCCCGTCTGAAATTTGCTGGAGAGCATTTGGATTATCCAGAAGAGTATTGGGAGAATGTCATATGGTCTGGTGAAACCAAAGTAGAATTGTTTGGTAGAAACAAAACTCGACGTGTTTGGAGGAGACAGAATGCCGAATTGCATCCAAAGAACACCATACCTACTGTGAACCATGGGGGTGGCAACATCATGCTTTGGGGCTGTTTTTCTGCAAAAGGGACCAGGACAACTGATCCGTGCACATGAAAGAATGAATGGGGCCATGTACATGGGATGTTGAGTGTAAACCTCCTTCCATCAGCAAGGGCACTGAAGATGAAATGTGGATGGGTCTTTCAGCATAATAATGATCCCAAGCAGACTGCCAGGGCAATGAAGGAGTGGCTTCGTAAGAAGCATATGAAGGTCCTGGAGTGGCCTAGCCAGTCTCCAGATTTCAACCCCATAGAAAATCTTTGGAGGGATTTGAAAGTCCGTGTTGCCCAGCGATAGGCCCAAAACATTACTGCTCCAGAAGAGATCTGCATGGAGGAATGGGCCAACATACCACCGACAGTGGTTATTGAGATGAACTTTTGTTAATGACCAAATACTTATTTTCCACCATGATTTGCTAAATAAATCTTGCCACATCAGACAAGGTGATTTTCTGGATTTGTTTTCTCATTTTGACTCTCACAGTTGTGGTCTACCTATGATGTCAATTACAGGCCTCTCTCATCATTTTAAGGGTATGTTTCCACTATCAGGAAACAGTCCGGATTTGCTGCGTGTTTGGCGCTGTGCGTTGGCGCAGCGTCAAACACGCAGCATCCAGATGTTACAGCATAGTGGAGGGGATTTCAAGAAATCCCGTCTCCATTATGCTGTAAAACACGCAGGTGGAAGACCTGCGTTTCCGGACATGCGGCGCGTCTTTTCAGACCGCAGCATGTCCTAGTCCGTTGCGGCGACGCTGCGTCGCCGCAACGGAAATAACACAGGGCTATGCAGCCCTGCGCTCATTCCGCATGTGTTCCGGAGGTGTCTGGAACACTTCCGGAATGAGCGCGCGTACAAAAGGGGGCAGGGCTTAGGACGGAGCGGAATTTCCGCTCCGTCAAAAGCGCTGTGGTTCCGGACCATGGAACCACAGCCTAAAGGTACTGCCACACTACACAATCCCGCTAGCGATCTAGTTAGCGTCGCATACTAATGAGATCGCTAGCGGGATTGTTTCTATATCGCTAGTAGCTACCTAACTTAGCGATGTCGTTAAGGACGCTATCGCGGTTAGCGATCTCCTTAACGACTTTAGCGGTACAAAAGTACCGCTAAATCGCTAAGAAAAGGTGCTACACTTAGCGATTATACTTACCCAGCGGGAGCGCCGGCGATAAAATAGGGTCCGGAACGATTCCAGCGACGAGCGAGATCACAGCAGGAAGCTCGTCGCTGGCAGCTGCCGCACACAACAACATCGCTAACGGATCGCTAAATAGTGACTTTTTTAGCGATCCCGTTAGCGATGTTGTTTAGTGTGGCATACCCTTAAGTGGGATAACTTGCACAATTGGTGGCTGAATAAATACTCCCCTCTCCCCCCAATGTACCTACTTTTAGTTTGAGCTATGGTGTGCAAAAATTCTTTGTCTCTGGATTCTCCTATGAACCACTTAATCTACCATACATTTAGTATAACCTTTGCTAGGAGTTACCAGAGACTAACCCCAGCAGTGTCCAGCTAATTTATGTCCCTTTCCACACCTTAGATATTTGCACCTTTATTTACTTGAATGTCTTTATTACTTTATGCATTTGCTCATATATGAATTAGAGTCTATTCTGCAAGGTGATGTACTTCATGCGTAATTTCGGACATAACCCAACCATCTGCCCAGTGTTTGCTTGTTTTCAGTTTCTGTTTTATTTGTGAACATTTAGATTTTTTATCTTTTAATAAATTGTGTGTTCTAATAAAATTATTTACTCTTCATACAACTTGTGTTTGGAGGACTTTTCTTTTCTACCAAGGTTTTTCCTTGCATCACGGTCCTCCGTGTTTATTATGTAGGACACTTTTCTGCCTTCAGTATACAGGCTGCTGGCTGGAAATGACGAAAGGAGAGAGGCAGCTTGGTGTCATGCAGGGAAGTGGGGACTACTGCATCATGGCTGTCATCCTCTTATATACATGGGGTCACAGTATTATCCTCAGACCCTCCATAATGTTTTTAGTGCACAGCCTTAACCCCTACCTCCCACCCTCCTGATGGCAGCTAGTGACCTTATAAACACTTTCCACCTCTTCTAAACAGTTATTTAGTGTCTTATGCTTATGATTATAGTGCCTTAACACCTTCTTATCCTGCCCAGCAAAATCACTTTTTAACCCATTATTGTCTTTCGCCATTACACACTTCTAGCGCCCGCACCCATCCTTCCTATGTGTGTAAATTGAGTTTGACTTTCCAGCTCTGTCTTAGGTTTAGTGCCTACCAATGCAATATCCCTTCACTAATATGTGTTTTGTGTGGTTATTAGTGGAACTTTAGATGTAAAAGGACTATAAAAAGCCAATACAAATTAAAAAGAAGTCCAGCAAGAGGTTATGTATAAGTGTAAGGGTCAGCTGCCCAGTGATAGAAGTATACTGCTGGTGAGACATACTGATGTTATCGACCCTCATAGTGTCCTCCACATGTAACGCGTGTCCAAGGAGCAATGACAAAATATTCGCTTCCTAAAGGTAGCAGTGACTTTGTTGCATCAACAGAAATGAGCTGCGAATGGCTTGCTTACTGTTAGTAGCCACATAGAGACCATACGTTTTTGCAGAAACTAACAATAGACAAGCTGTTTGAAATTAATTTACTAATGATTCTGCATTTTGCAGAAAGTTGCACATCAAGTCGAATTCTACCTTGGATCCCAGCCTCAAACAATTAAGGGCATGTGCACAGGATCAGCAAACACTGGGTTGGATGCTGCATACTTAGGAGCGTCCAACCCACAGCAACCAGATGTTGCAGCATCGTGGATGGTCCACCCACTGGACCCAGATGCATACAAACACCAAAGATTTCAATTAATAATACCTATATATCATTCTGCTCAGCATCTTCTCCATCATGCATGGTTTACAGGCGTTGTCTAGGATATTACAAGAATTGGTCTAACAGGACAGTTGATTAAAAAAAAAAAAAAAGGAACAATGCACACAATACTCAAACAGTCACAATTTACTATTGGACATCATTTAATTAAGACAATATAAACCATCTACAACGAAGGACTCAGTTTCGACTTACTAGTTCCACATTACACTTGTCTGTGTACACGTCCTCTTGCACATAATGGTCTCCAAGGTTTACAGAGAAGTCACTTGGGTAACACTCTCCCATGGAAACAAATGTTATGCCTCTGTTATAAGGGGGTGATAAATGGAGGTGTGGTCAGCGCAACACATTTTACAGGCAGATGTGCTGCTTCATTTAGCCTCCCAAAATCTACCACCCTGTATTTACCAACAGGCAAACAAGACATGCAGGCATGGCATTACCAACTGACCACATGCCGCACAGAAACGTACTGCGGAGATCTTTCTTCCATCTCACAAAAATATATTTTTATATAACAGTTTAATAATTTAACCATTACAGGTTTTTCTCAGTTCTTACGTGAATACTTCTTTCACGCTACTTATAGGTTATAGATATGGGAAATGTTAACATCTGTTAGGTAAAAACTTCACGTACTCATTCAAGAGAGTTAGCAACTCCCCTAACTCCAGTGGAAAACAATCAAGCAGAGAATACGACATAGCAATTATATAAAGGACCATCATATGCAACCTGAGAAAGTGCAAAAGAAAAGAGGCAGTGCCATTTGTCTTATGTACAAGTAGTACACAGTTATACAGAAATTACCCCCCCCCAAATAAAATGTACAAACATGGACGCCAAGCCAAATAAGCACACCTTACAGAGGGGAAAGGGTAAAGAAGACCACACGCGCTCCGGAGCGGATGGTGGGTTCCTCAATGAGTGGGGGAAAAAATGTAATCTGCTTAATTTTGCTTTTTTTTCCCCCCCAGTACCTCATTTTACCAAACATACACCATTTAATTTCCAGTGCTGGCGTGAATGGCAAACAATTACCACAATTCTTGCCATACAAGCCAGCCTAATAATTCGTCTGCATCGTGCAGCTATATAGTGTGTACTATTATATAAAAAATAAAGTGTGTCATGAAGTCAGAGATACTACAAGCCAGGGCTCTGCTGTACAACAGCCATTGTGAAGAACATTGCTAATTGCCCCAAGTACTACTCTGGAGATTACTGTAACAGGGACTTAGTGTATTCCCTGTAGGATTTTCTTACAAAACGCAGAGATGTCATACGAGATATAAATATACATAAATGCAGACACAGTGCGCCAACTCCATGCGCGCACAAGTAACTTAATCTAAGCAGCTATGTATTTCCAAAGTGCAGAGGGAACCCAATACAGACAAAGTCCTAGTCCCCCCTCTAATATTCGCTCGCTGGTGACCTTTTTAAGCTCACCCGCCACATGTAGTAAAGCACCCAATGAGTTTCTTACCAGTAATCCTAGTGCATGGGGGGAGTGACAGCTACAGCGCAGACACTATTTGCTTCGAAACCTGCCTTTTGGGCCTTTTCGTTACCATATGCTTAAGCCACAAGACCCAAGCTAAAGCAACAGGCGTCTCCATTTACAGGAACTGGGAAAAGAGATCCGTGTGCTGAAACGCAAGCACCTTGAGTAGCAGCTGATCAACCAGAAATTAGACCTTACCTCTGTGAACATGTCTCACTTCCCTCCTACATGGCCAAAGGCTTTGTGTGTGTCCACAGCAGCCCACATCAGTGACAACAGGTTAGCCTTTCTCCTGGCGGCTCCACGGTAGCTTTCACAGGAAAGAACTTTTAATCTCTTCGCTCGCACAGGCAGGGCCATGAGAAGGCTCGCTGAGCTCCCAGGCATAACTCCCTTGGCTGCGCTCCTAAAAATGCTCTCTCAAGTAAATGGTTGCTTAGCAATATTTGCCTTCCCCGCTGTATATTCGAAATTGGCAACATCTGTCCCTCTGGCAGCACGCTGACTAGAATGAAGGCGACCTGGTGAGAGTGCAGAATGCACACCTTAACACACCCATTTTTCAGAAATGCCCCCAAGGTCAGCTGAGAAGCTAGCTTCTTCAAATGTTACTGAGCGAGCTGTCGCTCAGCCGGGGAGGGGCAGGAGCTGATGAAAGCTGCAATGCCCATGGGAGCACCTTAGTAACTGCACAGTGCAGTAAGAAAACACCTGCTTGCTTCCAGCCACCAGGCAAACAATGCAGCAAGGTAATGAGTCAATGTAGTGCTGGATGAGAGAGGGCGGAACTAAGGCTGGTGCAGGGGGCTGCAGTCGCACCAGGGCAGCCCAAAAGGACCATTTGACTTATATGTGAAAACCAATATTGTTAATTGGGACCCAAGAGATACACATTACACCTCTATAAATATTAAAATCCTACACTAGTAACTGACCCCCACAAACACACACTCTCCCTATAGAAGTATAGAGGAAAAAAAAAAAACATACTGGACCACAGACATGATGGTGTATGTAAGCAGCACAAGTCAACTTTAAAAGTCCCCCTCCCTCTTTTATGATAAAGGTGCCCTTGTGAGTTGAAGAGGATCTTTCACCAATTTTTTTGTATTGAACTGGACACAAGATGAATAGTGGCTGCAGAAGTGGATTTTTTTTTTTTTTTTTTTAAAGTGAACCTGTCACCCCCCTGGGATGCTGTTAAAGGGACTCTGTCACCCCATTTTTCGACTATAAGCTGCGGCCACCACCATCAGGGGCTTATCTACAGCATTCTGTAATGCTGTAGATAAGCCCCCGATGTCACCTGAAAGAGAACAAAAACGAGTTATATTATACTCACCCAGGGGCGGTCCGAGATCCGGTCCAGTCCGATGGGTGTCGCAGACAGGTCTGGCGCCTCCCATCTTCTAGCGATGACGTCCTCCTCTTTGCTTCTGTTGCGCTCCTGCGCAGGCGCACTGATCTGCCCTGTTGAGGGCAGAGTAAAGTACCGCAGTGCACAGGCGCATGGCCTCTCTGACCTTTCCTGGCGCCTGCGCACTGCAGTACTTTACTCTGCCCTCAACAGGGCAGATCAGTGCGCCTGCGCAGGAGTCGCGACGGGAAGCAAAGAGGACGTCTTCGCTAGAAGATGGGAGGCACCGGACCGGACAGCAACACCCATCGACCGGACCTCAGACCGCCCCTGGGCGAGTATAATCAAACTCATTTTTCTTCTCTTTCAGGTTACATCGGGGGCTTATCTACAGCATTGCATTGATGGCGGTGGCCGCATCTTATAGTCGAAAAATTGGGTGATAGATTCCCTTTAAGCTATTACTATGGGCATATAGGTGACAGAATTGTTAAAACAGTCTTACCTGTATGGCTCAGAGCTGCTGTCTTGTTGATGAAAAATGAACTGGTCACACTAGCATATGGCATCCAATGCAATATGCTAATGACCCTTAGCTCCTGCTCTGCTGCGAGCGGGAGCCGAGGGTCATGATACGGAGCTCTTGCACCAAAAAAATTGCAGCACAGCTGCGGAGGAGGCGGAGAAAGTACTTTCTCCATCTCCTCTGCTGTCGGCGTAAATTGCACCTCACTTGGGTGATATCAGAGTGCTGTGCGTTGTGTCACTTGCACCCATAGACTCGTATGGGTGTGAGTGAACAGAGTCTCGCTGCCAATCGCAGCAAGCGGTAGTGTGACTCCCGCCTGCAATAGTAAAGGTACTGCCACACTTAGTGATCTCGTTAGCGATCTCAATAACGACGCAAGCTAATGAGATCGTTTTTGTGATCGTTTTAATGTCGCTAGTAGCTGCCACACTTAGTGATCTCGTTAACGACGCATAAGCGGTTAGCGATCTCATTAACGACTTTAATGGTCATTGCGATGTAAAAAACAGCGCACATCGCTCACAAAAGGTGCCAGACACAGCGATATAGGCTCACCAGCGGGACGCCAACGATCTAAATACGGTCCAGAACTCTAGTGAACGATCAGCGAGATCACAGCAGGGGCCACGTCGTTGCTACATGCCACACACGTTAGCGTCACGAACGAGATCGCTAAATAGTGACGTATTTTAGCGATCTCGTTAGCGACGCTGTTTAGTGTGGCATACCCTTAACTCGCCGGTGCCTGCGCAGAAAAACAATGAAGCCAATGCTCATAGCAGGGTGGAAAAGGTAATGACAATTGCGCAAATAAAGGGTGCAGGATTCCAGCACCACAACTGCACGTCACATTGCACTGTGACGCTGATAGGAGAGGGGTGGTACCCAAACTAACACAGGAGGCACAGTTTTCTTCCAGGGGCAGCATGCCACAGAGCCTGGAAGAATTAACATAAAAGATTAAAAAAGTCTTATTTCTCAGCAACAAGACAGCTGCTATGAGGCACACAGGTAAAAGTACTTCAACAATTTTATCACCTGTTTGCCCACAGTAATAGCTTAATAGTAATAGTCCCGGGGGGTCACATATTCCCTTTAACTTTGCCTCTCAGTTGCAGAAATATTAAAGCATTTGGCACCTAATGAGTCAACTTTTGTTAAGTCCAAATGGGTGTTAAGATTTCTTTTTCCCACTATGGATGTGTATACAGTTCTTCATTCTATATAACCCTGACCAATTCTAAGCATGCCACAACACTGAAGAAAAAGAACATGTCTTTCCACAGCTTAGAGCAGGTTTCTCAGTGTGTGAGATGTAATGATACAGCTCTGATCTCTTGCATGTGTCAGTTTGGGGGGAGGGCAGCACAGTGGAGTTTAGTTATGTCACATTACTAATCCTATGAGCTCTCTTCCGCTCAGTACAATCACCTATGTAGTACTACTGCTCCTACCCCCACACTGTATCCAGAGATGTAAGAAATCACAACTTAGGAGTCATCTGCTCTAAGCTATGGTTGGGGCGTGCTCTCTCTCCTGTGTGTTACATTCTGCTTATGATTGATCAGCATTAGTGATGAGCGAGCGTGCTCAGATAAGGCAGAGAAAGTCAAGTTTCTGTCACCTAATGAGTTAAACTAAAGAAAGTTATGTGGGTGTTATCAGATGGTTTTCATTGATGCAGAGTAGTGATGAGCAAGCGTGCTTGGATAATTTGTGTTATCCGAGCACGCTTGTGTCCTAATTGAGTATTTTCTGCATACTTGAAAAACATGCTCTAGTCCCTGCGGCTGCATGTTTCTCATGTCTTGACATCCGCAACACATGCAAAGATAGCCTACCCAGCAGGCAATCCCTGCACGGGTTGCGGGCTGTCATACAGCGGAGGGAATTTAAGTATATTTTTCAAGTATGCCGAAAATACTCCACTAGAACACAAGCGTGCTTGGATAACGCGGATTATCCAAGCACACTTGCTCATCACTACTCTGCATCATACAGGGAGACACCCCCAGTGAAAACTATCTAATAACACCTAGTTAACTCATTAGGTGCCAGATACTTTGTTAATTCCTCCACAATGGAGAGGCAAACCACCTCCCCCCCCCCCAAAAAAAAAAACCAAAAACCTTACCTCATTATTTATTCCACTCTTAAGCCAGTATTACATTGTGTGTTCAGTTTAAAATGAAAAATCCTCTTTAAAAAGGGAGCCTGTCACCATTTTTTTCCAATATAAACTCTAAAGGGCGGTCCGATAGTCATCGCTGGTGTAAGGTTCTGTGTACATGTTCCTGAAACTCAGTTTTTCCGTCAGCCATTTTACTTTCTGTCTTGCTGCAGCTGTCTTGCCCTCAGTCAATATGGAGTTTCCAGCTTGCATGTTCCCGCCCTGATTCTCTCCCTCTTGCTTCTTAAGCAGCCACAGCTGAGCAATCAGTGCTTCAGAATCAAGCCTGCAGTGAACCTGTGACCTGACTCCTGGAAGCCTTGGACCTTGTACTCCAGTTATTTCCTATTGTGGAACTTTGGAACACTTGTGGACTTTGGAACCTTGCTATTTGATAAATCCACGTTTGCATGGACTTATGGTAACAGAGAAGAGATCCTGAACCTGTTGTGAGAGTGATTGCTGAGCTTAAGTTACTCTGGCCTGCTGTGTCTCCTGCTTTTGTATCTGCAAACTGTGTGACTATTATTGCCACTTGTATGAAGTAATACAAGACCTTCTATATCAAACCTGTGACTCCTGTGTTTTCATCGCACCCAAGCACAAGACACTATATGAACTGTACTCCTTACATTACAAGATTCTGAAGCCAAACGTTAGTGTCTGCTGGGTCTGGAAAGGCTGTGTCTGCTGTAACTGTGGATATCAGATGTCCGGTTGTACTTTCTGTGATGACAGTGGTTGTGACTTCTCACAACCATTCCAGGTGAGCAATTCCCTTAAGTTTTTTTTTCTGCAGTGTTACCACAGGTAAACACTATTGTTTTTTTTTTTTCTTTTCTCTTTTGTGTCTGCTGTAACTGTGGATATCAGATGTCCGGTTGAACTTTCTGTGATGATAGTGGTTGTGACTTCTCACAACCATTCCAGGTGAGCAGTTCCCTTAAATTTTTTTTCTCTCTGCAGTGTTACCACAGGTAAACACTATTGTTTTTTTTTTTTTCTTCTCCTCTCCTTCCAGTACTCCTGTCTTAAAAGATCTGGAAAATGGAGGCCCGCATAAAGGAACTTTGCGGAGTGACTGATAATATCCTTGCAGATTTGCAGACTATAAAAAACCCGTTTTACAAATCTACAGGACCTCACTAATCACAATTTGCAAGTGTTTGGACAGACTGCCCAGGATTTGCGAGCCAGGATTGAGGTTCTAGAGGAGCGAGTACAGGCTCCTGCCGTAGCCCCGAGTTCTGGGATTCCTAAGTTGCCCCCTTTTCGTTTTGGCGGTGAACGTGAGAAATTCAGGGGATTTATTAATCAATGCAATCTTTTTTTTTCTGCACATGCTTCACAATTTCCCACTGAACGATCTAAAGTGCTTACTATAATTATGTTGCTTACCAACAAGGCTTTGATGTGGGCAAACCCTCTGATTGAGACTGAGGATGAATGTTTGGATCATCTTGATGCTTTCATTTCAGCCATGGGGCAGGTGTTTGATGACCCCAATCGAGGTGCAACAGCTGAAGCAGCCATGTTAGCTTTGCGCCAAGGTAAGCACTCGGTAGCTGAATATGCCTTGGATTTCAGGAGATGGGCCCTTGATACCACCTGGGACAGTTCCGCCAAAAAATCTATTTTTCGAAAAGGGTTATCTCCACTGATTAAGGATGAACTTGCTCGTGCCGACCCTCCCACCGCGTTAGGTGACTTTATTAACTACTGCATCCGTATTGATACTCGTCTGACTGAACGCAGGCAAGAGAGATGGTTCGAAAGCAATCCACTAACCTTTTCCTACCTTCCTCTACAGCTAAGGAACCTTTGAGTAGGATCACACGGGAACCTGAACTGAACCCATGCAGGTAGACTCTTTACAACGACGGGTTAGTGATGCACGCAAGGAACATCGTTTTAAGGAGAATCTATGTTTCTATTGTGGTAAGTCAGGGCACTTCATTATAAACTGCCCCAGCCGTTCTCGTAAGACTACTGCAGCACTCATTCACTGTGAGTGTTGCGAGAGGGGATCTGTCAGGTCCGAGCCTCAGGCTCCAGAGAGATCTGCAGCAACAGATCTTGATTTCTCGGACTTAAACTCCGTTACCTCTGAGGACGTTGACTGTGTAAACGCTGCATTTTTCAAGTTTCCTCAGCGGTGTCCCAGCTGAGTTGTAAGAAAAACAATTCTCATTGCTTTCTTTCCATCAAACTCTGGGTTGACTCAGCTTGGGTGTCTAGCTCTGCTATGATCGACTCAGGGGCAAGTGGAAATTTTATGGATGTCTCCTTTGCTCTGAAACAGGGGATACGTTCAGTGAAGAAGGCTACTCCAGTACAGATGGAAACTGTGGATGGCTCCCTGCTGACCTCTGGACCAGTGGATCAGGAAACAGAGCCTTTGAGGGTTCTTATGGGTAAAGATCATCAAGAGAAACTGTCCTTTATGCTTATCTCTTCTCCCCACTTTCCCATTATTCTAGGGCTACCATGGCTGCAGGCTCAGAATCCTACCATTAACTGGGAGACCAAGGAATTACACTTTCCAGAGAAACAGATGAGTCCAAAGGTTTCAGCTTGCTCTGTTCCTAAAGGAACCATGTCAGTCCCTGAACTACCAGCTGTATACCAGGACTATGTGGATTTATGTGACAAGAAGAACGCTGACCAGCTTCCCCCTCACCGTCCATATGATTGTCCAATTGAATTATTGCCTGGAGCAGAGATACCTTTTGGTAAGATCTACCCCCTGGCGGGGCCCGAGCTAAAGGCTTTAAAGGATTACATAGACGAAAATCTAGCCAAGGGCTTCATACGCCCCTCTTCATCTCCTGCAGGTGCACCCATCTTCTTTGTAAAGAAAAAAGATGGATCTCTGAGACCCTGCGTAGACTATAGGGAACTCAATAAGGTTACTATTAGAAACCGCTATCCATTGCCTTTAATCCCTGAGTTATTGGAGAGAGTGCGACATGCTAAAATTTTCTCTAAACTAGATCTCCGTGGGGCCTATAACTTAGTCCGTATTAGACCTGGGGATGAATGGAAGACTGCATTCAGGTCACGCTATGGACACTTTGAATATCTAGTTATGCCTTTTGGTCTGAGTACCGCCCCAGCCACTTTCCAACACTTGGTGAATGACATCTTCAGGGATCTCCTAGATACATTCGTGGTGATTTATTTGGATGATATTCTAATTTTTTCTAACTCCACAGAGGAACATCATGGACATGTGAGAATGGTCTTGGAACGTCTTAAGACAAAATCATCTTTACATCAAACTTGAAAAGTGTGAATTCCATAGGACCGAAATTCAATTTCTGGGGTATGTACTGTCTACACAAGGAATTAGTATGGATGGAAGCAAGACCCAAGCCATCAAGGATTGGCCAAGTCCTAGAAATGTGAAGGAGGTGCAGCGCTTCATCGGGTTTGCCAACTTCTATAGACGTTTCATTAGGAATTTCTCTGAGGTAGTGTCACCTATCACCCAACTTACCCGGAAAGAGTCTAGGTTCTCCTGGACTCCCCAAGCCCAGGAAGCATTTTCCCGTCTAAAAGATAAATTTACCACTGCACCTATCTTAGTACATCCCAACCCCGAACTTGCCTTCATAATAGAGGTGGATGCTTCAGACTGTGCCGTTGGAGCTATACTCTCTCAGAGAACAGGTGAGAAGAATGTCTTGCATCCCTGTGCCTTCTTTTCCCAGCAGTTGTCTTCGGCTGAGAGGAACTACGATGTGGGCAATAGAGAGTTGTTGGCCATTATTGCCGCCTTCAAAGAATGGAGACACCTTCTTCAGGGAGCTGCACAGCAAATAGTCGTCCTGACAGACCATCGTAACCTTGAATTTATCAGGTCGGCTAAGTGCCTGACTCCTCGCCAGGCTCGCTGGAATCTTTTCTTAAACCAATTTAATTTTATCATTTCTTATAGACCAGGATCGCGCAATGGAAAGGCTGATGCACTCTCTAGGATTTATTCAGCAGAGACACGTCCACTTACTCCTCCTAAGACTATTCTTCTTGACTCTAGATTCCTGGGAGTGATTCATAATCAAGACCTACTTAAGGACATCAAGGAAGCATACCATGCGGATTCCTTTTTGGCACAACCCCCAAGGGACGTAAGTCTTGTCTTTAAGAATGGTGTGTGGATTCAGGGACAACGTCTGTATATTCCTGAAACAGTCAGATTAAAGGTACTGCCACACTAAACAATCCCGCTAGCGATCACGATAACGACGCATACTAATGCGATCGCTAGCGGGATTGTTTCTATATCGCTAAGTGCGGCCACATTTAGCGATATAGTTAACGACGCTATCGCCGTTAGCGATCTTCTTAACGACTTTAGCGGTACAAAAGTACCGCTAAATCGCTAAGAAAAGGTGCCACACTAAGCGATATATATACTTACCCAGCGGGAGCGCCGACGAGAAAATAGGGTCCGGAACGATTCCAGCGACGAGTGAGATCACAGCAGGAAGCTCGTCGCTGGCAGATGCCGCACTGAACAACATCGCTAACGGGATCGCTAAATAGTGACGTTTTTTTTTAGCGATTTGTTCAGTGTGGCATACCCTTAAGAGTATTGCAACTCATTCACGATTCCAAGATAGCTGGGCATAGAGGAATTCTAAAGACACAGGAATTTCTTTCTCGTTTCTTTTGGTGGCCCACTTGCAGGAAGGATGTTTTGAATTATGTCACTTCATGTGAACTGTGCAAGATGCAAAACACCTCGCTCCTCACCAACTGGTCTGTTGCAACCTCTTCCCACCCCGTCCCGCCCGTGGGGATCCATTTCTATGGACTTCATTGTGGAGTTACCAACCTCTCAAGGGAAGAACACCATTCTAGTGGTGGTTGATCGTTTAACAAAAGCAGCTCATTTTATCCCTTGTGTCGGCTTACCCACTGCAAGACAGACATCAGATTTGATGATTAAAAATGTGTTTCGTTTACATGGAGTACCAGATGAGGTTATTTCGGATCGAGGGGTGCAATTCACTTCAAGGTTTTGGCAAAATTTCTGTGCAGCATTGGACATTAAAGTGAACCTTTCTTCTGCTTTTCATCCTCAGACTAATGGACAGACGGAACGAACCAATCAGACCCTGGAGCAGTATCTTCGCTGCTTTATCTGCCACCTACAGGATGATTGGGTGGATCTACTTCCACTGGCTGAGTTCTCTTATAACAACTCTCAGAGCGCCTCCACTAAGCAGTCTCCTTTTTACTCCAATCTAGGTTATCATCCTAACATTCTTCCTCGATTTCCCATAGATACGCCTTTGCCAGCAGTGGCTGAAAGAATCACGTCTTTACAAAAGAATATGGATCTTCTAAAGGGAAATCTGGAATTGGCTCAGGAAAGGTACAAGAAAGCCGCAGATAAATTTCGTAAACCTGCACCAGCTTTCAAGGTAGGAGACCTGGTCTGGCTGTCAACCAGAAATCTTAAGTTAAGAATTCCATCATCTAAGTTGGGACATAAATACATTGGACCTTATAAAATCAGTAAAATTATAAGTGCTGTCGCTTGTCGTCTTCAACTGCCCAGAACTATGAGAATCCACCCTGTCTTTCATGTATCTCTACTAAAGGCTGCGACACCCAATACGTTTCCTGGACGTTCTTCTCCTTGCCCTGACCCAGTGCTAGTCGATGGTCAGGAAGAATTTGTGGTGGAAAGGATTCTAGATTCCAGGTTGTATAGAAATCAGTTACAATATTTGATTAAATGGCAGGGCTACCCAGTGGAGGACAATTCATGGGAACCAGTCAATAACGTTAATGCTCCTCGCTTGCTCCGTCAGTTTCATCAGAGGTACCCACACAAGCCTGGTCTGAGGTCATCCGGAGGTTGTCCCTAAGGGGGGAGTAATGTAAGGTTCTGTGTACATGTTCCTGAAACTCAGTTTTTCCGTCAGCCATTTTACTTTCTGTCTTGCTGCAGCTGTCTTGCCCTCAGTCAATATGGAGTTTCCAGCTTGCATGTTCCCGCCCTGATTCTCTCCCTCTTGCTTCTTAAGCAGCCACAGCTGAGCAATCAGTGCTTCAGAATCAAGCCTGCAGTGAACCTGTGACCTGACTCCTGGAAGCCTTGGACCTTGTACTCCAGTTATTTCCTATTGTGGAACTTTGGAACACTCGTGGACTTTGGAACCTTGCTATTTGATAAATCCACGTTTCCATGCACTTATGGTAACAGAGAAGAGATCCTGAACCTGTTGTGAGAGTGATTGCTGAGCTTAAGTTACTCTGGCCTGCTGTGTCTCCTGCTTTTGTATCTGCAAACTGTGTGACTATTATTGCCACTTGTATGAAGTAATACAAGACCTTCTATATCAAACCTGTGACTCCTGTGTTTTCATTGCACCCAAGCACAAGACACTATATGAACTGTACTCCTTACATTACAGCTGGTCTTGGTCTGCTGCCCCCTTTCTTCTTGCACTACCGTCTCTTTCTGCGCTTCATGTGGATGACGCATCCTGTGTCATCCATACAGTGTCCTCTTTACACTTCTGTGTACGTGCGCGAAGGAGAACACTGTGTGGATGACGTAGGACACATCATCCACTTAAAGTGCAGAAGGACGACATCGCAAGATGAGAGGAGGCACCTGAATAAGACCAGCAACACTCATTGACCGGACCGCATCGTAGGCGAATATAATATAAGATGTTTATTTTTTTTCTTGCCTTGCGGAGCGACTTGGGAGTCATATCTGCAGCATTAGAAAATGCAGTCACATGGAGATGAAAAGTGGTGGCGGTAGGTTATAGCAGGAAAAACTCATGACAGGGTCTCTAAGCATGCCATACACAAATGATTTAATTATCACCGGTGGAAATCAGAAGATAGGTGGCAAAACACACAACATAAAAACCATAAAAATTCACAATGTAAATACTGCTCTTTTCAGAGCAAAAAGCACTCCCACCTCTCCTGTGCCTATGAAAAGTGTTGGCCGAATGTTGAGTCAGCAGCCATCTCAGACAGGAGCGCTTCTGTGTTCTCTATGAGAGAGCAAGCAAGACATATCTGGCGACAGATTATCTCCAGAATAGCAAATTCATGCTGGATCAATAGCTCCCCCGACATTAATTGGTTTAGGGCATCCATACAGTGATCGATAAACACATCAGTATCAGTGGATCTGGCCTGCATTAGTCTAATGTGTATGGGGGCCTTTACAAAGGTTTGGGGGGATCTCATCAGTATTTTATAGTCGCATTCATTCCATTTACTGTGGCCTGTGGATAATTATAACCTGCACAAGTGCTTTCAGCTTTAAAGAAAAATAATCAAGGACACTGCAATAACAGACCATGGTGAAAGGGAGAGCTTTTAAAACTTTTTTTAAAATTTTCTGAAACACTGCATGTCACAGTAAAACATAGCCAGGCTCTGATTCATGTTGCCAGCAGTTTGGGCAGTATGACTCTGATGACAGATTCCCTTTGAAGGGAACTTTCATCTTCGCACTTGTAAGGACACAGATCGGTCATCGGTGAATGTCTCGTTAAAAAAAGTTTTCCATTGACTGCTATATAACTACCGTAATAAGGATGCTTTATCAAGAGGAGCAAAACATTTTTGGATCCAGTAAGCAACAAAAACAGGTCTGTCACGTGAAAGAAAAACGCATAGCTAATTAATGATCAGTTTTCCAAAGAATTCAATGTTAAAAAAAAAAGATCCAGCACAGATCACTTATTTAATAGTGGACTTGTGTCTGCACAACTTTTTTGCTAACAGATTGCTACTGGATCTGTTCTAACTGATCACTACTGGACATGTGAACAAAGTCTTACCCAAAATTACCTTTCGCTCACTGCCTGTGTATTTATTAGCATACTAATGTGTTATCAGTTGGTGGCACTGAAGGAGCACAAGCAGTCCTGGTGGAGATGTACAGATAGGGCTCCATGTATCAGCTGTTGTGGTGGCGCAGCTTGTGTACTGAAGGTGCAGGATAGGCACACTGCCACTAAACTATGGGAAGTGGAAAACCAAACAGGCACCCAGTGTAGGATCAGGACAATAGTTCTATTGTGCAAACACAGGATGGTCAATGGTCAAGCAGCAAGTCATTTTCTTAATTAAAAGGAGCTCTTATATCTAAGTTATGTTACGGGAAGCACTGGACCTAATACAATTGTCAAATACATACATTGTACAGACTCTTAAGAAAGTCTTTAAAAATATATATATATTGCAATTTGCACAAAATTGACAAACACTTTTATAAAACCTGCTTTTTTTGCTGCAATTTGCACAAACTTCAATAAGCCCCAGGTAGCAGCCTTATCTTCTATAAATGTTTATATTATTCCTTAACCACTGACAAGAACAAAAGCAACGACATGTCAAGCAATTCCCTTAAAAGCTGCAAACATCTAATATAACAGGACATCTCACTGAAGTGGAATTTGTGCAGATTACATCAATCGATTAAGGAAAACACATTAGGCCTCGTTCACACAGTGTTTAATTACATGTGCTACCTGGATTTTTCACAAATAGAACACGCATCCATTATATTCTTTTGTTGTATTAAAACACTTTTCACAGCGCAGACTGTTGGCCCATAAAGAAGAAGTGTTCGAGTTTAGCCCAATTCATGAACCAAATTCAGACCTGTATGAACGGGTCCGGATGTAACAGAAAGGAGACGGATGCCATCAGTGTTGCATCTGTAAATGGTCCGATAAAATTCATGGATGTGTGAATGGGGCCATATATTCACTTTTGCTTTTTTTCCCTTTCATAGGAAAATTGACTTTTCTCGCAGGTTTATCAATACCACAGGGAACTGTGGTCTATATAAATCACCCTTTACATATAATACCACCAAATCTCACATACCGCTACTTGTCTTTTTCCATCATCATCTCAGATGTAATAGAAACATTTTCAAGGTAAGATGGTGAGAAAGGAAATATATAAAAACATGTTCTCTACAGAATGAAGATTAATAGACTAGAAACTGCCAGCTATGTGACAATCGGTGAAGGGATTGTGACAGCTTTTAGGGAAGAGGTATCAAGTGTTCTTCAGGGATGCGTCCATGTGTTTTCAATGAGAAAGGGGAGAAAAGCCACTGAGACATTTATCTCCACTGAATAAAAAAGGATATTTACATTTCAACTGCCCTTATCTGTCCTGAATCATCTGTCAGGGGAGTGCCAGGAGGCCCTAAAGGTCTGCACACACAGGGAGTGTATGGGAGAGCCCCAAAGCCATATGTGTATGGCCAGCATAAGCCATAACATGGTCAGCAGGTTCAGCCAACTTATTTCAAAGGGAGACATCAAGTAGATTTAATAATTGATTGGTATTTTTTCATATCAAGATCTTTCTTAAAAAAAAAAACACAACATTTGTGGTATTGCAATTTTCACACTGTCCGCTAAAGCTTTATTAGGCTCCTAATTCCGCTCCTTTCCGGAAAAGTTTATAGCAGTTTCTTTATGAAAGTCAGGACTACAATGATGGGTAACACCTATATAAACACAGCTGATGACACACAATCCAGGGAGCGCAACAGGCGATGTCACAGCTCACCCTGCCCCCGCCCTTCACAAAGAGCTATGCCACAATATAAAAGACGAGTCAGAGGCTGCTCATTGTGGCTAGTGTCCATCAAACAGGAACTACAAGTCTGAAAAAGCCCCAGTGGCCAGGGTGAAAATTGCAAGAATTCTATTTTTAATATAAATTGTGATATAATAAAAAAACACAAAGAGACAAAAGGACATTTATACAAAAGCCTGATATAAACAATAGGTAATTTTCTGAGATCTTCCATGTAGGTTGCAGTAAGATGGCAGCATAAATCAGAGATCGGATTGTACACCCGCCTTCAGAGAAAGGACGCTGCCAAAAAGAGCGGCGTGTCTGCGTTAGATTTGCATGAACTGGCAATGAGGTCGACTTGTACAAATTAGGTCAACACACCCATAGGGGAGTGATAACATAGAAAGAGGGCTGACTAGTCTGGGGCAACCAAAGCCCCATGGACTAGACAAAGCCCTCATTAGCATAGGAAATGGGGACATTATAAATGCTTTTTTAAAACATTTAACTGAATTGCATTACACAGGGCTGGTTAGGCAGGGAATTTAATCATACAGGTGAATGCTGCAGGACTGGAGGGCACTGGAGTCTTGACAGGTTCCGTTTAACAAACTTTGGATTTTATTTCACTACTTAAATAAAAAAGAACCTAGACATGTTTGGTGTCTATGTACTTGTAATGACCTGGAGAATCATAATGGCAGGTCAGTTTTAGCATTTAGTAAACATGGTAAAAAAAAAAAAATGTGGAACTGCACTTTTTTTGTAGCAATTTCACCGCACTTGGAATTTTTGTTCCCATTTTCCAGTACATTATATGGTAAAATTAATGGAGTTGTTTAAAAGTACAACAACTTGTCCTGCAAAAAAATAAGCCCTCACATAGCCATATTGATGGAAAATAAAAATGTTATGGCTCTGGGATGAAAAGAAGCGAAAAACGGAAAATGGTCCGGGGCGAAGTGGTTAAGGTGATGTGCAGAGCCTCTAATAAAGAAAATATAATACAGCATTTCTTTTCCTGTAGTAAAACATGCTGAATGAGTCATCCATTACGCCAAGCTAATTATCATACAATAAGACTCATCATACAAATGGAGCTCAGTGGTTTATGACCGCTACAACAGAGCCCGCTGAGCTTAGCGATGGCACCGTCTAACGTCACCGCTGCAGGGACACGGAGCGGGGAAGGGGAATATTGAGATATTTTACATTACAGGAATCATTTGGGATCCACTTTTCTAAAAGTGGAAAACTATTTTCAAAAGAAAAGCAAGAAATAAATAATTCAGCAGTGATATACTTCGAACCGAGGGATATGTGAGCTTTTTGTAAACTCATATACTCGTACAATGAGTTCAGCAGCATCTTTTATATTCTTTTTGCAGCCTCCTGCCCTGACAGCACAATTAATTGGTTTAGAAACGGCCTGACACTGACCTGCAGGAAGCCATGGGAACAGCGCACTTAACAGCCAGAGATGTCAGTAAAGACTGACACATTTTGTGTCTGTGCGCATCTCCAGCAAGCGGAATGTAAGCAAGCTGGAATATACTGTGCACAACTAGCAGGTTCACTAGGACGCAGGGAGGCCACCGCTCTGTCAACACATCACTGACCTAGACAACGAACAGTTCATCTGAATTTTGCCACAAAATAAGCAGTTTAAAGAGTATCTGTCTGTAGGATCATCCCTCCTAAGCCGTCTATATGGGCATGCAGGTCATAAGAAGCTGGATAAAATTATACCCGATAGCTGCGATCCGATGTCTAATTCCAGAGAAATCCATGTTTTTCTTAATATGCAAGTGAGCTGTTAAGATCTATGGGTGGGGCAGGGATCTGACTGAGAATTTTTTTATCCAGAGCTTATTTTAAATTATAAGTGCTACCAGTGTAAGACATGAAGACAATGAGAGCAGACTGTCAGTCATTACATGTCTCACACTGATAACACTGCTTTTATTTAAAATAGGCTCTGGAGTCAGATTCTTAACCCCTTCACCCCCAAGGGTGGTTTGCACGTTAATGACCGGGCCAATTTTTACAATTCTGACCACTGTCTCTTTATGAGGCTATAACTCTGGAACGCTTCAACGGATCTTCGCGATTCTGAGATTGTTTTCTCGTGACATATTGTACTTCATGTTAGTGGTAAAATTTCTTCGATATAACTTGCGTTTATTTTTGAAAAAAACGCAAATATGGCGAAAATTTTTAAAATTTTTCAATTTTCAAACTTTGAATTTTTATTCCCTTAAAACAGAGAAATATATCACACAAAATAGTTAAGAAATAACATTTCCCACATGTCTACTTTACATCAGCACAATTTTGGAACAAAATTTTTTTTTGTTAGGAAATTATAAGGGTTAAAAGTTGACCAGCGATTTCTCATTTTTACAGCAAAATTTAAAAAAGCCATTTTTTTTAGGGACCACCTCACATTTGAAGTCACTTTGAGGGGTTTATATGGCAGAAAATACCCAAAAGTGACACCATTCTAAAAACTGCACCCCTCAAGGTACTCAAAACCACATTCAAGAAGTTTATTAACCCTTCAGGTGCTTCACAGTGACTAAAGCAACGTGGAAGGAAAAAATGAATATTTTACTTTTTAGCCACAAAAATTATCTTTTACAAACTTTTTTTTTATTTTCACAAGGGTAAAAGGAGAAAATGGACAGATAAGGTTGTTATGCAATTTCTCCTGAGTACGCCAATACCCCATATGTGGGGGAAAACCACTGTTTGGGTACACGGCAGAGCTCGTAAGGGAAGGAGCGACGTTTGACTTATTCAAACTAAAATTGGCTGGAATTTAGATTGGATGCCATGTCGGGTTTGGAGAGCCCCTGATGCGCCTAAACAGTGGAAACCCCCCACAAGTGACACCATTTTGGAAACTAAACCCCCTAAGGTACTTATCTAGATCTGTTGTGAGCACTTTGAACCCTCAAGTGTTTCACAAAAGTTTATAAAGCCTGGGTGTGAAAAAAAAAAAAAATCAATTTTCCACAAAAATGATTTTTTAGTCCCAAATTTTTGAATTTTCCCAAGGAAATTGGACCCCAAAAGTTGTTGTCCAATTTGTCCTGAGTACGCTGATACCCCATATGTGGGGGGGGAAACTGTTTGGGCGCACGGCAGGGCTTGGAAAGGAAGTAGTAACGTTTTGGAATGCAGACGTTAATGGGGGTCATGTTCCGTTTGCAGTGCCCAGATGAGCCTAAACAGTGGAAACCCCCCACAAGTGACCCCATTTTGGAAACTAGACCCCCTAAGGAACTTATCTAGATCTTTGGTGAGCACTTTGAACCAACAAGTGCTTCACACAAGTTTATAATGCCCGGGCATGAAAATAAAAAATCCTATTTTTTTCCCACAAAAATTATCTTTTAGTCACTAATTTTTTATTTTCCCAAGGGTAACAGGAGAAATTGGACCACATAAGTTGTTGTACAATTTGTCCTGAGTACGCTGATACCCCATATGTGGGGGGGGAACCACTGTTTGGGCGCACGGCAGAGCTCGGAATGGAAGGAGCACCATTTGACTTTTTCCAACCAAAATTGGCTGGAATTGAGTTTGGATGCCATGTTGCATTTGGAGAGCCCCTGATGTGCCTAAACAGTGGAAACCCCCCACAAATGACCCCATTTGGGAAACTAGACCCCCTAAGGAACTTATCTAGATTTTTGATGAGCAATTTGAACCCCCAAGTGCTTCACACAAGTTTATAACGTAGAGCCGTAAAATTTAAAAATCATATTTTTTTCCACAAAAATGATCTTTTCACCCCAATTTTTATTTTTCCAAGGGTAACAAGACTCCAAAAGTTATTGTGCAATTTGTCCTGAGTGCGCTGATACCCCATATGTGGGGGTAAACCACTGTTTGGGTGCATGGCAGAGTTTGGAAGGGAAGGAGCGCCGTCTGACTTTTTCAACGCAGAATTGGCTGGACGCCATGTCGTGTTTGGAGAGCACCTGATCTGCCTAAACAGTGGAAACCCCCATAAATGACACCATTTTGGAAACTAGACCCTCAAGGAACTTATCTAGATGTGTGGTGAGAACTTTGAACCCCCAGGTGTTTCACTAAAGTTTATAACGTACAGCCATAAAATAAAAAATCTTTTTTTTTTTTTTTTACAAAAATGATTTTTTCGCCCCCAATATTTTATTTTCACAAGGGTAACAGGAGAAATTGGACCCCAAAAGTTGTTGTCCAATTTGTCCTGAGTACGCTGATACCCAATATGTGGGAGAAAACTACTGTATGGGCGCACGTCAGGGCTCGGAAGGGAAGTAGTGACGTTTTGGATTGCAGACTTTGATGGAATGGTCTGGGTGCGTCATGTCGCATTTGGAGAGCCCCTGATGCACCTAAACAGTGGAAACCCCCCACAAGTGACCCCATTTTGGAAAATAGACCCCACAAGGAACTTATCTAGATGTGTGGTGAGCACTTTGAACCCCGAAGTGCTTCACAGAAGTTTATAACGCACAGCCGTAAAAATAAAAAATCCTTTTTTTTTTGCAAACATGATTTTTTCGCCCCAATATTTTATTTTTACAAGGGTAACAGGAAAAATTGGACCCCAAAAGTTGTTGCCCAATTTGTCCTGAGTACGCTGATACCCAATATGTGGGAGAAAACTACTGTATGGGTACACGTTGGGGCTCGGAAGGGAAGTAGTGACGTTTTGGATTGCAGACTTTGATGGAATGGTCTGGGGGCGTCATGTCGCATTTGGAGAGCCCCTGATGCGCCTAAACAGTGGAAATCCCCAACAAGTGACCCCATTTTGGAAAATAGACCCCACAAGGAACTTATCTAGGTGTGTGGTGAGCGCTATGAAGCCCCAAGTGCTTCACAGAAGTTTATAATGTACAGCCGTAAAAACAAAAAAATATTTTTTTTTGTACAAAAATGATATTTTCGCCCCCAGTTTTTTATTTTCCCAAGGGTAACAGAAGAAATAGGACAAATTGCACAATAACTCTTGGGTCCAGAGTACGCTGATACCCCATATGTGGGGATAAACTACTGTTTGGACGCATGGCAGAGCTCAGAAGTGAAGGAGCACCGTTTGACTTTTTCAACGCAGAATTGGCTGGAATTGAGATCAGACGCCATGTCACATTTGGAGAGCCCCTGATGTGCCTAAACAGCGGAAACCCCCCAATTCTAACTCCAACCCTAACCCCAACACACCCCTAACCCTAGTCCCAACCCTAACCACAAACCTAACTCTAACACACCCCTAATCCCAACCCTAACCCTAACTTTAGCGCCAACCCTAACCCTAACTTTAGCCGCAACCCTAACCCTAACCCTAATGGGAAAATGGAAATAAATACATTTTTTTAATTTTATTATTTTTCCCTAACTAAGGGGGTGATAAAGGGGGGTTTGATTTACTATTTATAGCGGGTTTTTATTATTGGCAGCTGTCACGCTAAAAGACGCTTTTTATTGCAAAAATAGTTTTTTGCATCGCCACATTTTGAGAGCTATAATTTTTGCATATTTTGGCCCACAGAGTCATGTGAGGTCTTATTTTTTGCAGTACGAGTTGACGTTTTTATTGGTACCATTTTTGAGCAGGTGACATTTTTTGATCGCTTTTTATTTCGATTTTTGGGAGGTTAGAATGAACAAAAATCAGCAATTCATGAATTTCTTTTGGGGGAGGCGTTTTTATTGTTCCGCGTGTGGTAAAATTGATAAAGCAGTTTTATTCTTCGGGTCAGTATGATTATGGCGATACCTCATTTATATCATTTTTTTATGTTTTGGCGCTTTTATAGAATAAAAACAATTTTATATAAAAAATAATTATTTTTGCATCGCTTTATTCTGCGAGCTATAACTTTTTTATTTTTTCGCTGATGATGCTGTATGGCGGCTCGTTTTTTGCGGGACAAGATGACGTTTTCAGCGGTACCATGTTTATTTATATCGGTCTTTTTGATCGCGCGTTATTCCACTTTTTGTTCGGCGGTATGATGATAAAGCATTGATTTTTTGCTTCGTTTTTTTTTTTTTTTAAGGGGTTCACTAAAGGGGTTAACTAGTGGGACAGTTTTATAGGGGGGGGTCGTTACGGACACGGCGATACCAAATATGTGTACTTTTATTGTTTTGTTTTTTTTATTTACAGGAAGAAATGAATTTATTGGGGAATATTTTTTTTTTTTTTTTTATTATTTTGGATTTTTTTTTAAACATGTTTATTTTTAATTTTTTTTAACTTTTACTTTGTCCCAGGTGGGACATCACTGTATTTATATCAAATCGTGGTGTGACAGTGTGCAAGCACACTGTCACACCACGATCGCTCAGGCAGTGCAGCAGGCTTTCAGTGCCTGCTTTAGCAGGCACTGAGAAGCCGCCTCCCTCCAGGACCCGGCGCCATCTTGATCCGGTTCTGGTGGGAGAAGCCCTCAACAGCGCGATATCGCCTGGTTGAGGGCTCAGGGGGGCGTCGCAGGAGCCCCCACCCTGCGCGATCTCCCTGGCCCCAGTAACCGCGATCATGTTTGATCGCGGTGTGCAGTGGGGTTAAGTGCCGGGAGCGTCCGTAACCGCTCCTGACACACAGTCACGGGTGTCAGCTGTGATATCAGCTGACACCGCGGTGATAGCTGCGCTCCCCTCAGGAGCGCAGCTGATCGCTTATGACGTACTACCCGTCCATGGGCAGAATGGCACGGGTTTTATGGAGGGATAGTACGTCTAATGTCAGAGAGGGGTTAATGAGAGCTATGTTTGGGCTATAGATCTTAACAGCTCATTTACATATAAGAAAAAAAAAAACACTTTCTCTGAAATAAGACGAGAGAGAGATTAAAAGTGCAAATCCTCATTGACTTCCATGGGGTTTGGGTTCTGGTTAAAGTTCTGGTACCCAAATCCAACTTTGCACTATAATTCTGTTGAACCCGAACTTCCACTCGTCCGCTCATCCGTAATGGTGTATATGTAAGACTAGATGGTGTCCCTATTCTAATGCATCGGGTATTCTAGAATATGTAAGTAGTTTATTTATGCATGGCTCCGCTCCCACCCTCCCATCCTATATACATGGCTCTGCTCCACCCTCCTATCCTATATACAGTACAGACAAAAAGTTTGGACACACATTCTCATTTAAAGATTTTTCTGTATTTTCATGACTATGAAAATTGTACATTCACACTGAAGGCATCAAAACTATGAATTAACACATGTGGAATTATATACTTAACAAAAAAGTGTGAAACAACCGAAATTATGTGTTATATTCTCGGTTCTTCAAAGTAGCCACCTTTTGCTTTGATGACTGCTTTGCACACTCTTGGCATTCTCTTGATGAGCTTCAAGAGGTAGTCACCAGAAATGGTCTTTCAGCAATCTTGAAGGAGTTCCCAGAGATGCTTAGCACTTGTTGGCACTTTTGCCTTCACTCTGCGGTCCAG
Source organism: Oophaga sylvatica (assembly GCA_033576555.1). NCBI lineage: Eukaryota > Metazoa > Chordata > Amphibia > Anura > Dendrobatidae > Oophaga > Oophaga sylvatica. The sequence goes on from JARQOD010000001.1 coordinate 287,035,740, forward strand.
CTCACCCCAAACCATCTCGATTGGGTTCAGGTCTGGTGACTGTGGAGGCCAGGTCATCTGGCGTAGCATCCCATCACTCTCCCTCTTGGTCAAATAGCCCTTACACAGTCTGGAGGTGTGTTTGGGGTCTTTGTCCTGTTGAAAAATAAATGATGGTCCAAACTAAACGCAAACCGGTTAGATTAGCATGCCGCTGCAAGATGCTGTGGTAGCCATGCTGATTCAGTATGCCTTCAATTTTGAATAAATCCCCAACAGTGTCACCAGCAAAGCACCTCCACACCATCACACCTCCTCCATGCTTCACGGTGGGAACCAGGCATGTAGAGTCCATCCGTTCACCTTTTCTGCGTCGCACAAAGACACGGTGGTTGGAAACAAAGATCTCAAATTTGGACTCATCAGACCAAAGCACAGATTTCCACATGTCTAATGTCCATTCCTTGTGTTATTTAGCCCAAACAAGTCTCTTCTGCTTGTTGCCTGTCCTTAGCAGTGGTTTCCTAGCAGCTATTTTACCATGAAGGCCTGCTGCACAAAGTCTCCTCTTAACAGTTGTTGTAGAGATATGTCTGCTGCTAGAACTCTGTGTGGCATTGACCTGGTCTCTAATCTGAGCTGCTGTAAACCTGCGATTTCTGAGGCTGTTGACTCGGATAAATTTATCCTCAGAAGCAGAGATGACTCTTGGTCTTCCTTTCCTGGGGCGGTCCTAATGTGAGCCAGTTTCTTTGTAGCGCTTGATGGTTTTGCAACTGCACTTGGGGACACTTTCAAAGTTTTCCAAATTTTTCGGTCTCACTGACCTTCATTTCTTAAAGTAATGATCGCCACTAGTTTTTCTTTACTTAGCTGCTTTATTCTTGCCATAATACAAATTCTAACAGTCTATTCAGTAGGACTATCAGCTGTGCATCCACCAGACTTCTGCACAACACAACTGATGGTCCCAACCCCATTTATAAGGCCAGAAATCCCACTTATTAAACCTGACAGGGCACACCTGTGAAGTTAAAACCATTTCCGGTGACTACCTCTTGAAGCTCATCAAGAGAATGCCAAGAGTGTGCAAAGCAGTCATCAAAGCAAAAGGTGGCTACTTTGAAGAACCTAGAATATAAGACATAACAAAAAAGTGTGTAACAACTGAAATTAAGTATATAATTCCACATGTGTTAAATCATAGTTTTGATGCCTTCAGCGTGAATTTACAATTTTCATAGTCATGAAAATACAGAAAAATCTTTAAATGAGAAGGTGTGTCCAAACTTTTGGTCTGTACTGTACATAGCTCCACTCCCACCCTCCCTCCTATATACATGGCTCTGCTCCCACCCTCCCATCCTATACACATGGCTCTGCTCCACCCTCCCATCCTACATACAGGGCTCCACTCCCACCCTCCCATCCTATATACACGGCTCCACTCCCACCCTCCTATAATGTATACACGGCTCCGCTCCCACCCTCCCATGCTATATACATGGCTCCACTCCCACCCTCCAATTCTATATACATGCCTGAGTCGCACATGGTACCAGGGTTATGGGGTACTCGGCACCGAGCCCATGGAAGTCTATGGGGGATGTCACTGGCAGCAGAGCTCGGTCCGTGGCCCTGGGCGCTCATACAATGGGGATATTTACAGGGATTTTAGTAATAGTTCGTGACGCCACCTGTGGTTTCTGATCAGATAGACCAGCGCTGCAAGATGAATCTTCTGAGGGGATGTTATTAGGCAGCAAGATGTTAAGTCCCCCACAGGTGGGACTGGTCCCTCAAAGTCTATGGTGATGCAGGGTTCAGATAAGTCAGTCACACACAAGTTGTTCTCTTTCCATACCTTTACTGTTGAAGGTTGCAGGTATTTCCCGGGAAGCTGGTCAGGGTGGAGAATGCACATTCAGGTAATCGCTGAGCAGGTTTGAGGCCTCCTTTCCCTTTGAAATGTATGTGAGTCCTAACTTGCATAAAGTCAAGTTTAACTCGTAATGCAACAACTACGCCCGGTCGACATTGTGGTAGAGCCTTTTCTGTCTCTGGTGACCAGATGTTGGCAAGAACAAAGTCCTTCTATTGCAGCGTCCTGCTCAAAGTTCCTGTTCTCCCTGACTCAAGTTACGTATCGGCACTTAGGGCTACTTTCTGCGACTTGAAGTCCAGCAAGGATTCCGGTGTTTCTATCACTAGCCGTGAAGTACTAGCAATGCTTCGGACCCGGTGTCTGGTTAAGTCGAGTGAAGGTGATCTGTCACCGAAAACACTCTTCCTTCTTTCTCCACTCGCCTGTCGCCCTGCTCCTCTCACCCTTAACATAAGCACGGGTAGCAGTAGGTGTAGTAGTCAGCTTTTCTTCCCAGCTCACTGACCTGCTCTCAGTTAGCTCGTCGTTGAAACACTGTCGTAGTTCCCTTCCTTCTTTCCCTTCAAAACTCTGTCCAGAGCAGCTCACAGGACGTTCCGTCAGACTGTATACACGCTGTAGCTCCGAGAGTCACTTTCCACGTTCTAGAGAACACAGGCAGCTTGTTCTGAGATAACAGATTCAGTTGTAGCTCTGACTAGGCTAGAGTAATTTCCTTTCTACTCGTACTAGCCTCCACTTCTGTTCAAGATGAGCTACCTAAGCTCTGTCAGGAATCAGTCTTCTCTCCTCTCCCTCCAAGACCAGAACTTGAACTAACTCACTAACCCTTACGTCACACTAACTTAAATAGTCTAAGATGCCCTCTGGTGCAGTGTTGGGAAGTGTGCGTGAATGAATATCAGGTTTTTACAATTACCTTCCTGTGCACTCTCCTGGGAACATGTGTACCAAGCGCAGCTGGGCCACACACCTCCACTCCCACCCTGTATACATGGCTCCACTCCCACCCTCCCCCATCATACTTACCCTTCTCGCTCCGTCGCTGCACGTCCCTGCATCTCTATCCCGGCCCGTCAGCTTCTTCCTCTGTGGTGCGGTCACGTGGTACCACTCATTAAGGTCATGAATATGGTCGCCACGCCTATGGGAGTGAAGTCGCGTCCATATTCATGACCTTAATGAGCGGTACTACATGACCGCACAGGATTGAAGCAGACGCACCAGGACAGGGATGCAGGGACGGAAGGAGAGTATGTACTAGAGATGACCCGGGCTACAGTCGGGAGATCAGTGGCTAGCGCCGCTGATCTCCCGACGATATTGGTGACGTGGGCCGGATGTGCCTGTCGCTGATTGGTCGTGTCCGGCCGGGCGCGACCAATCAGCAACGCAGGATTTCCGTTACAGATGGAAGTGAAAAGTTAGACAAATATATAGTAGATGTGGTGGAAATGTGAATCTGTCAAAGAAAATATTCTCTGTATAGGAAGGGGGTGGGTATTCCTGAGAGATTTCACAGCACAAAAATGTTACATGGACACGAGAATTTGCCATTTAACTGGGTCCTTGTACACTAAATGAATGGTCTGACTCTTGTAAGTTGAAAGTGTGATACCGAGTGAAAGTGCAATGTCAGGCGGGGGAAAAATTGTGCATTGTGGGCCAAATATACTCAGGGGGTACCCTCCCAGCATAGCTGGCCAAATACACAGTGACTTGCCCTGTGGGCCAAATTTGGCCTGTGGGCCAGAGTTTGACATGTGTGGTCTATTCTAAGATCACATACTGTCCAACAATTATAGAAATTGTAGGCACAGTTTAGTGTCAGATGTCTACTCTAGTGCTGGAGCTCAGTGGTAGCATTCACAAGGAACAGGTACCACTGTAAGGTGGTTTTATCCTGGATCTGTGCGCTCCAAAAGAGAAGAAACAGGGGTCACTACTAGGTCAAGAATAGCTAAGCAAAAAGGAAAACCCTGTGACTGCCCCTTAAATGGGTACTTGGCCCAAAACAGAAACCTGTTTACACTCAGAAGCTCATAATGAGTTAAGAGGCATTAGGACATCAGAGTCCTACCAGACTATAGCTCAGAAGCTTGATGCTGACGTGATCCGGCTTGCTGCAATAATCTGCTAGTTAAGATGTAAGGGAGTCTATAAAGAGCTGCTCTGCCAGCACAGTAGTATCCACGTGAGTCACTGCGCAGCCGTCCATTGTGGAGAATTCCATTCTGCTGCTGGCCTATTCGGGAGACAAGGCTCAGCTTGAGATTGGTGCCAAGCATTGGAGCTGCCAACAATGGAAATAGCAGCTGCAGGTGACATATAGGCCCTGGAAACTTAATTAGTGAAGAGCTATGTTGAAGAGGAAATCTCTGTAGCTTGATGTCATAGTCTCGGGTCACTGTTAAGGGGGATGGACATAACTTGCACAATGAGGACAAGTAGCTAAAAAATGTCACAGACAGGGAATACTCAAATGATGAAAGAACAGATTATGACTAGCTCACACTGCATATACGTGGCGTCCAGCACCACAGCAGATGAATAGTTACATAGTTGGACTCCTGGTGAAACATTCCACAATTCATCTGCCTGCACTTGGGGCTTCTACCACAACCTGTATGTACGTGGCTATACAATGGGATACATTTATAACCAAGGTCTGATTTGGCTTTTATCCTAAGTCATATTACAAGACTCGTTAAAGGGTTGATTGTGACTTGTAGGATCGCTACTTCCAATAGGTGGCGCTATAGAGTACAAGTCCTCTTTGTTTGAAGAGGCAATTTGCATAACCAAGGTCAGTAAGTCAGTGGCTAATATGCTGGAGTTTGTTTCTGACATGCAACATGTGTTCTCTGAGCGGTCATTAAAACATACTGCCCTTCCCAAAGCAGTTTTTTTGTAAGTACAGGAACAGCAAAGCTAGAGGGCATGCAACTATTAGGGAAATTTTGGGGCACACTGATGATCACGCACGGAAAAAAAAAAAAAAAAAAGTCAACGCCTCCCTCTTTAAATGCATCATCTTAGTGTACGTGAACATGATGACTTTTTCAGAGAGAAAAAAAAACGTTTTCAGGAGGAACACTTCAGGAAACAGAATTTTGTAACCCAGTAATCCTCTTTTTATACTGGTTGTTGGTAGTTTCCCTGTCACTTTTGCGACATTCTGTTCATTTTTTTGAGCATTTTTGGGGTGTCTTTATATGGCATTTTCTGGACGTTTCTTAAACTCCCTTCATGAAGAAACCACTGGCAATTTTTAAAGCAAAAATGCTCAAAAAGACACCCAGGAATCTTATGAACTTTTCCATTTACTTGTATAGTAAAGTATAGGTTGTCTTCATAGCAAAAATCGCCTGAAGAATGGTCCTCTCACTTTTTACCGCTTGGCGTCTTTAGAAAACAAGCTTTTAAACAGACGCAGAAAAGGCCGAACATATGAAAAGAAACGTGGATTTTGGAGCAGACCCAAGTTTCACCAGTTTTTCAATGACCCATTGTTAAAAGTCAATGGATAAGTCAGGCTATATTCCCACGATCCGGAAGTAGCAGCACTGTGGACGCAGTGTATGTTTGCTGCGTCCAACGCGCTGCAGTGCACTGAACCATGTGGATTTACTGCGTGCAATACATTTCTATTGATTGCATTTCTTTTGCAGAGGCTAGTGTCTCCGCAAAGAAAAACTGACATGCTGCGGTCTTGGAAGATGCGCCGCATGTCTATCTGCACGGGTTATCCGCAGGAGACTGTCAGAGGCGTCTGATTCATTAAGAGGCACATGTCTTAAGGCTATGTGCCCACAATCCAGAATAGCAGCGTTTTGGACGCAGCTCACCTGTGCTGCATTCTAGGTTACATGCACAGTGGATTGGATTTATAGAAATCCCATCCCCACTGTGCTTCTATTTAACGCTGCGTAAACTAACCTGTGGTGCGGGCTTACAAGCCACAGCATGTCAATTATATGCAGCAGAGACACTAGTCTGCTGTGAAGTCTCACCCATAGCCATTAATTAGATGCAGTAAATTTGCATGGCTCAATGAACACATGCGGATTTAGCTGCGTGATTAGAACGCAGCCATTTGGATGCAGCAAAAATACTCAGAGTCCAAAACGCTGCTCAATCCTGATCATGGGGATACCTTTATTGGCTAACCAGAAAATTATATGTTCGCTAGCTTTCAGAGCTCAAGGCTCCTTCTTCAGGCAAGATTACATTCCAAATGTAATCTTGCCTGAAGAAGGAGCCTTGAGCTCTGAAAGCTAGCGAACATATAATTTTCTGGTTAGCCAATAAAGGTATCACCTTAAGAATGCTCTTGTCATAATTGGATGGAAAAGTATTCACATCTGATCATGGGGACAAAGCCTTACAAGTGGCATTCAACTTTTCAGAGTTTTACCTAAAAACGCTTTGCAGAATATAGGTCTGCATCCATTTTAGCATAAGGATGTGTACAACGGACGTGTGAATGCGGTCTTATTCTGATCAGACTGACAGATGAGATTCTTGGATTAGCTTTCCAGTTTGCTGAACAGCCGTACAAACAGATCTGAAGGCATCAGAGAATAATCCAGACTATTTTGTCCAGGGGATTCAGTGGTGTTCAGAAGCTTGGGGGGTCGTCAATAGTACTAGATATAAAGATCGTGTGATCTCATGACTATCCCACACTTATTCACAGGTTTTTGCATACATTTCCAGCTTTTTAGCTAGCCAGATCACAGGTTTTATCTACTGCTATCATGTTACAGATTGCACTGAAAACATGACAATGCGCCACAAATTGGGATATAAATCCTCTATACCATTCTCTTAACCCACCAACAAATAACTTAAAGTTAAAGAGCACTTCTGCTGTTCATTTTTTTCTCCTATTACACTACATTTTTTAGAACTGCAATAGCAAATAGTCTTTAAAAGGAGTATGTCACCCACAAAACTCTAATTAATCCACTTATTTTATATAAAAAAAAAAAAGCTGTAGAGGACTTAGCTCCTATAAATGGCACACTTGTACAGATTTTAGAGGTTTAGTTACCAGAAAAAGAAAAATTATGCAAATGACGGCTTCAGTGCACCGCTACAACACCTCAATTTACATACTAACCACTATCATATTTTTGTTTAACTGCACTCAAGAGAGTGCTGCCAGAACTCAGCTCGGACACGAGCAGCACAACGGCGCTCATAGTTGAATTGTAGGGGGACCCGGCAATCGCACTATGTGACCGCAGCTGGGCTCCCTGCGGAGGTGCAGAGCCGCTGAGTTCAGGAAGCGCTCGCTTGAAAAGCTGTCAATGAAGATATGACAGTGTTCAGCACGCAAACTTAAGGTGCTGCACAGTGAGCAAGAATCCCCTCGTTTGCACACCAATTAATTTTGTTTGGCAACCACACTCTATACTACAGGTATGATGACACTGAATCACTGAATGATTGAACAAAGTCACATCACTTGTTTTGATTAAACCACAACCATGGGTGATATTCATATACATAGTCCAATGCTTAGGACAGAGCAACTCCTACCATATATTGATATAAAAAAAGCACAACCGAGCATCCAGCTCAACATGAGACAGTAATACAATGATGTAAAAAGTATACATTTTTATTACAAATTTAATTACACAAAAAACAAGTCAAACAGTGTACATATACAGAAATGGATGGTTGAGAGGACAAGAAAAGGCACCTGGGGTATACCCACAATATCCAATTAAAGCACCGTGTAATTATTTTAGACCTGATGTCAGTGCTAAAGCCTATGGTTGTACTACACCCCAAATATAGAATCAATATCAGAATAAAGTGACCGCCTGGTCCCATGTAAATACACAGACCTGGTTATCAGGGTCTAACAGGAATCAAAAAATTGTTTCCAGAAACGGGGCTAAATTTGGGTACTCAGCACAACTACAGTGTTGCCCATAGTAACCATGGGGTGTGCGGAGTTATTGCGTATGCTACCATGTGGGATAGGATATACTGCCAGGTGCGTGCCCACATCACTGCACACTGAACGCTTGCGATTGTAGTGGGAGAACAGCGATATGCATAGGAGTGGTATACACAAAGTTGTAGCATTCTTAAAGAAAACATTCAGAAATTGCTTAATTAAGAGACTTGAATAAAGGTACTGCCACACTAAACAATCCCGCTAGCGATCACGATAACGACGCATACTAATGCGATCGCTAGCGGGATGTTTCTATATCGCTAATGCGGCCAATTTAGCGATATAGTTAACGCGCTATCGCCGTTAGCGATCTTCTTAACGACTTTAGCGGTACAAAAGTACGCTAAATCGCTAAGAAAAGGTGCCACACAGCGATTAGATACTTACCAGCGGAGCGCCGACGAGAAAATAGGGTCGGAACGATTCAGCGACGAGCGAGATCACAGCAGGAAGCTCGTCGCTGGAAGCTGCCGCACTGAACAACATCGCTAACAGGATCGCTAAATAGTGACGTTTTTTAGCGATCCCGTTAGCGATATTGTTTAGTGGGATACCTTAAGGATTCCACATGCACAGAGCCTTTACTTCAGCATTGTTACAGTAGGAACCGCTGTTATTAACACAACAATGGAATCAGAGACTTCCTTCACTTGCGCTCCATAAAATGCTCCCAGGACATTCTCTACCTACACACAAATTCCGGCAGCCATGGAGCTAAAAGCTAAATAGCACAAGAAAGCCATCTCTCGAGGGCCACAAGTGTGCAATATCCAGCCCACAGGTCCCTTCCTTTTTCCTCTCCACTCATATTTATGTTGAAATTTCACATCTCAGTAATGGAAATCAAGTGAAGCAGATTAGTCTCCGGAAAACTCACATGAAGAAAAATAAAACTGAGCAATAACATCTTGAACGGAAGGAATGAAACAGCACGTGGGAATTTTTATTGGGCTTATGATGTCTTGCCAAATTAAACGCAGCCACTCACTTCTAACATCTAAACAAGAAGAACCGTTCCTATAATGCCACCTAGTAATGTCAGCAAGAACAATGGAGGGTAGTAGGGGATAGCTAATCCTACTGAGGCTATGACTTTCCAGCATATTACCACATAGGGCACAGTGATGGCAAACACCAGGGCCCTAAAGATAGCCATGCATCTTCGATAACTGCAGTCTCTCGACTCTCCATAACACATGAAGTCTTGGCTGAGAGCTCAGATGTTCTTTGTGGGGAGATGTTGTAGGCTCTGTAACAACTTAGTGTCTATTCACACTGCGCAATTTTCAGGAACGCTCATTTTCCCCAATAATCTTGCAGTGTGAACAGGCTGTTGACCACCGGACAAAGGAGCAAAACGCTAAATCCTCAGCTGAATAATCTTTTGGTTTGTTAAGAAGATAATCTCATCAACCTGTGTAAAACTGTCTAGAACACTGGCAGCCTATGTGCACACAACGATTAATTACTGATCGTTCTATGTGCATGATAAATGCAGTGTGCCTGTCTAAACAGGTTATTAAATGACTGCCGACCAGGTAACATGTAGGAGCGGATCAGCAGTTTAGTGCCACTAGTCATTTCGAGGTCTGTGAATCACGTACATGTTCTATCCTGACCAAGTTGATGAAAATCAGTATTTTGGATCTGATTTAACAGCGATCTATGTTTTTCACATACAAGAGAAAATCACAGATGCCTAAGGGTAAGTTTAGGATTTACTGTATAGATTTCCACACTGCAAATCAGCAGCAAATTAAGTATAAAACACATGGGGTATTAAAAATGCCATCTACATGTGGTGGACGTTATGATGTTGGAAGAGCGAGCATGCTGCGGACTTTAATATCTAACATGTGCATTCTATTGGGGGAAATGCGGGCTTCAGTGTACAGGGGTGAAGTGCACAGTGAATCAGTACTGTGCAACACATGCAGATTTTGCTGTTGAATTTCAGCATATTACCCAAAGCAATTTTTCTGTAGCATGACTTCACTGTAAATTTCAACCCCTTCCCTCAATTGACAATATTAATTTTTGAGCTTTAGTTTCTCCCCCTTTTCTTACAACAGCAATAATTTTTATTTTTCCCAACAACATAGCCATGCAAGTTTGTGTTTTGCTTGACGGTTTGTAGTTTTGAATTACACCATTCACTTTACCATACAATGTATGAAAAAAGGGGGAAAAAAAATTACAAAGTGCAGTGAGTTGGGAAAAAAAACCAAAAACTTTTCAGCTTAATTTTAATTTTATGGCATTCATCGTAAGTAAAATACCTTACAACATGAATCCCCGAGGTCAGTACAGTTATGGAGATGCCATGCATAGCTTTTTTTTTTTTTGTTAGTCAAGCTGTGAAAAAGAATTTGGATGGAAAAAAAAAAATTCTAAAAGTGTATTTGGGTCACCATTTCCTTTTATTGTCCAATCTATGGCGCTGTGTGAGGACTTATTTTGCGTGCTTTGAGATGAGGCAATGTCAATTTTTTTTTTTTGCTATTTATTTTTAAGGGTGAAAAAGAAGGGCGATTTGAATTTTGGTATATTTTAATATTTTAATTTGAGAGAAAAAAAAAATCAAATTGTATTTTTTTTTTGCCCCTAAGGGAAATGGAACTGGTGATTGTTACATACTGGAATACTAAATGTATTGCATATGTACAGAAAATTAAATTGACCTTAGCAGCACAGCTGCAGGCTGGACTTAGTAGAAGGACCGAGATGGCTGCCATGGGGCCATTCAGCTAGACCCCCAGCTGCCAGCATAAGCTATTGGCACCCATGATGGTACTATCATGATTGTCGGTAGCATTTAAATGGTTAAACAGCAGCAACTGAAGCTTGATTTAGTCGCTGCTGTTGAAGGCAGATGTCAGCTGTGTAACCAACATCTGCCAGCTATGGCACATGCTCAGTTCCTGAGCTCGCAGTATACATGGAGACCTGACGAAGGAGGTTATATTTAGTGATGAGTGCAAGTGTTCCTTACTAGAGTTTGCCTAGGGTGCTTGGGTATTCATAGAGTATCGCGAGTGCTCGAGTGACATGTTTGAGTCCCTGCAGCCACGTTTCACGGCTGTTACAACAGCTACAAAACATTTGGGGATTGCCTGACAAACACAGGCAACCCCCGCATAATTTTTGGCCGTCTAACAGCCACAAAACATGCGGCCACAGGGACTCGAACATGTCACTCGATCACCAGCGATACATTGTGTGTACCCGAGCAACCTAGGCAAACTCGAGTAATGAGCACTTGCGCTCATCACTAGTTATATTACATCCTACTATGGGAAGGTGTTAAGTGGCATAACTATATGAGATGTAGGGGGATGCAGTTGCCTGATGTGTTCCAAAATAAGAAGGTACCAAATAAGAAGTAACATGGTGTATAAGTTACAAGTAAATTTAGAGGTCTATTCTAGAGTTACAGCAGTGTGACCCAAGAAGAATATGAATGTTTGGATGCATGTTTTCCCCACACTGGGAAAGTCTTCACCTGTAATATTTCCATCTCATAGAGGTGACAAATGTGTTTACTTGATAATAGAGTGAATGTTAAATGGAGCCTTTAAATATACTGTATATCTTAATCACCCTAATATATTTTCTACTGAGAGATTTGCACACTTTCCAAGATCAACTATACTTGCAAATAACAGGACATACAACAATTACTTTCAATGTCAAACTTGTTAAAACCTATAACAACCTACCTCAAAATGTTCAGAAGTTATTTCCACTCTAGAAAGCTTGTCTTTGGCATTTGGTTTAAGATCTCCATGACCTTCATAAGACTCCTCATGATAGCCCTCTTGCATTAGTTTCACATCTGGAGAAAGAGTAGGAGCCTGATCTTGACCATCCATAGGACGCACATAGGCTGTGGGCTTTGGAGGCAGTGTATGTGTTTTTGAAGTCAATAGGTTGGGAAGGTTTGTGATGAAGGCACTAGGTTGGCAACAGTGGTAGAACCTTCCCTGATAGCTGGGTCTGATAGATTTGGGGACTTTGTGGCACGCTTGTAAGATTTTTCATGGCTTTGACCACTGAGAGGCTTGGAATCACTTTGATGGATGGAATGTAATGGGGACAATGGCTCAACAGGAGGGGACAAGGATGACAGCAATGGGGAAAGGGCCAAGACTGATGCTGGTGAGGAGCGTCCCATGGAGCGTTTATCTTGACCTTGTTTTCCATTTTTTTCCACAGACATGATTCCAGAACGCTGCTCCTGTGTACTCTTACTCTGAAGGCTATGATTTTGGACGTGAGTTTTTATAAGTTCACCAGAGGACAATTCAGGAGCTGTTCGAGGCCTATTCCTATGACCCGTAGACATACTTGATAATTTTGGAGGATCAATGGATTGACTGGTGTTGCTGCGAATTGGGTGCAGTTTATGAGATCGTCCCTGTGAAGTAACTGGGATGCCAATAAGGTCCTCATGTGATTTTGCACCAATGAGCTCCTTTACTTCTTCGTAATTACCAAGCATGCTCTGAATACGACTAGATAACTCGTCTCCTTTGCTTGTCTGAGAAAACAAAAGATACGATGCTGTTCAGTTTTTATAACATTTTTAAAACATTGTAAAAATCTATTTTCTTCAACCACAATGATTTATGTATTCACATTTAAAGTTACTGTTATACAAAGTGGCAATATTTAAAAGGGAACCTGTCAGCTTGTTTTTCCGCAATAAGATGTGGCCACCGCCATTAGGGGCTTATCTACAGCATTCTATAATGCTGTAGATAAGCCCCCAATCTAACCTGAAAGAGAAGAAAAACAAGTTATATTATACTCACCCGGGTGGCCCGGTCGATGGGTTGTTGCAGGTCCAGGTCAGGCGCCTCCCATCTTCATGCGATGACGTCCTCTTCCTTGCTTCGTGTCGCGGCTCCTGCGCAGGCGTACTGATCTGCGCTGTTGATGGCAGAGCAAAATACTGCAGTGCGCAGGCGCTGGGCCTCTCTGACCTTTCCCGGCGCTTGAGCTCTGCAGTACTTTGCTCTGCCCTCAACAGGGCAGATCAGTACGCCTGTGCAGGAGCCGCGACAGGAAGCAAGGAGTAGGACGTCATCACATGAAGATGGGAGGCGTCGGACCCAGACCTGTTACGCCCATCGGACCGACCGCCCCCGAGTGAGTAAACTATAATTTGTTTTTCTTTTCTTTCAGGTTAGATCGGGGGCTTATGTACAGCATTATAGAATGCTGTAGATAAGCCCCGAAAGGCAGTGGCCACAGAAAAAGGAGCTGACAGGTTCCCTTTAATTGTATGCTCAACAGCTGAAAGGACAGAAAATGAAAAGCTAACTGCAGAAAGGAAGCAAACACTGCAGAGAAATTGCTGATTGACTTCAATACTTGGTGTGATCTTTCAAATAGCAGCTTCCCCTTATTTCCCTGCCCTCTGCTGCCTTCTCCCTAGGCAAGGGAATAACCAAACCTTTTATCTTGCAACTCAAAACTAAACTGCATCTGCTCTAACAGACTATTGGGGTAATTTATGCTGCATTCTAGAAATTAAGTATGTTTAGAAAGTCAAGTCACAGTCACCTCTGTTTTGGGTGAAATTAGTTATGCTGTAGGTAAATATACCTTGTAAGGTTCTGGAAAAAGTGGAGCATTGTCAATGAATGGGTCTTTTTCTTGTAGCGCTTCCTGACTTCGTCTCTCCCGTTCTCTGATGCGCAGTAAATTCCTCTCTTCATTGTATAAGCTGCTGAGAAAATAAAAAACACACAATGTAACCTATTCCATAACTCAAAATATTCAATACGCAGATCATGAATAAAAATATATACCCCAGTATATACACACACCATATATTGTATACACATACACATTTGTGATCTCTCTTAAAACATTTATTTTCCATTCTCAACCTACATACAAAAAAAACATTCTCAAAAGACCCAAAGAAAAGCATTATCTATACATTATAAAGTGTCAGTAGTGAAGTTACAGAACCGTAGTGAAGTTACAGAACCGTCAGGCACACTTTTGTAGCCAGCCCATCTGTTAATCCATGAATAGGCAGGTCTTGCTTTACAGTCAGCATGGTCTGTGAGGAGGTGTGAAGATCAGGGAATCCCTTGGAGTACAGCATTGCCTTAATGATGGTTTCTCTAGTGAAATACAAAAAGGAGCTTGGAAAAGAACATGGCTCACTTCAAAAACATTAAAGCTTTGGAGGGTCTGATTTTGCAGATTTTCTGCAGCATTTATTAGCCAAATTAGGTTCCTTGTGTTCTTTTTACATGCCATTGTCTCTCTTTTTGGCATATCATGTTATTAAGCGTACGCGTTGCCAAATTTTTCATATCAAACTGAACACAGGATGAAATAGCGGCTGTAGAGCAGAATAAAACTTTTCTTGCCTCTTTGAGGAGATATTAGCAAAGTATTTGGCACCTAACGAGTTACCTTTAGATAGCTCCATTGTGGGTGTTATTAGATAGTTTTCACTGGGCATGAACTTCTCCCTGTACTAGTTGCCATGTAAAAACACCCACTTGGACTTAAGGGGATGTCCAGTCTAGATAAAAAAAATGCAGCACACGCACTGTGAGCTGCGAGGGTTTGCTGTTGTTGGCGCCGAGAACGGCGGACAAGTATGCAATATGCATACTCCTGGGAAGAACAGACTAGTGGGCACAGCCTCGCTCAATACAAGTGTATTCAGAGCGGCTACGCCCACTAGATGAGGGTCTGTCTGGGACTATGCATATCGCATACTTCACTGCCATTCCTGGGGGCCGACAACGCAACTCACAGTGAATGCGCAAGGAGGATTCAGAATCCCACATAGTGACTGCAAACTTTTTAAAAGTTAACTCATGTGCTAATACGCAGATTATAATATCTCTGCAACGTAGGTGAAATTAAAGAAAAAAAAATTCCCCCTCTCCCCACAGCAGCCGCTAATACATTGTGTCCAATTCAAACATGAAAAATGTTGTGAAAGGTCCCCTTTAAATAAAGCTGCATCGCTTTAGTTACTTACTGGTACATGGCTTTGACAAAACGTTATTAATACAGTCATGTGTGTTTTTTTCCTGCTGTCTTTCTAAATCTAATGCAAATCTACTAGGAAAATCAGCACATAAAACTGTGTAACTGCCAGAGAAATTGACATGCTGCGGAGGATTTCAGGCAAGTCTCGCAGTTCAGTTTATACTTCGTCTAAAAAAAATTGGACATAAGATTTCTTCAAAATCCCATCCACTTTTTAGCATCAAAAAATCACCAAAACGCTCAGTAGGAACTTAACCAGATATGTTAGATCCTTAGGGTGCTTGCACACTGTGTTCTGTGTCCCCGTCGGGGCACACATCCGAAATGCCCTGCAAAAAAGGGTCCAGATGTATGCGCCGATGGGGCCATAGACTGTAATGGTGACAGCAGAACGAACGTGCGTTCTACCGAGCACTTTTTTAGGGAATATACGCCTACAGTAGGCGGACAATCAGATGTAGTCGCACAGGACGTCAAAAGGGTGTCTGAAGAGAAGGGGAGGAGAAATCGGAGGCAGTCTTCTCTTCCGTACAGCCTACGATCGAAGGTAAAAAGACGATTTTTACTGAACAAGGCTACTGCCAAGGGGTATAGAGGTACGAATAATTTCAGCTCTATACAACATGTATGTCCATATTATTAACTCAAAAAGCTCAAAATGGTGACAGATTCCTTTTAAGTATTTGATGCAGAATTTCTCTTGTCAGGAAAAATCTGCATAATAGCCGCAAATTTTTCTCCTCTCGTTAGTATGAGTAAATTCAGCAGCAAAAATGCTGAAAGAAATTGACATGCTGTAGATTTAAATCTGAAAGTCACAAAAAAGCATCTCATTCACTTTGCTGGCATCAGGAAATCATTGTGGCTTTGTAACAAATCTGTGACAATTCTACACCAGAGGACTTGCAGCTGAAAAGGACTGCCGATCACTTAATAGCCGGTTTATAGACAAGCTAATTGCGCATCTGATCAGAAAGATTATTTTATTTGCCATTTTTTTTTGGCAGCACATGTCCTGTTTAAACACGTCTGTGTGCGGTCAAGAACAATTTTTAAGCAACTAATGGTAGCTAAAAACTCATTAACAGTCTAGTTCCTAACTTCACAAAAATGGCTAATGATTGCCATAAAGTGCAAGACAGGACTTGAATTAATTCAACATAATTCCCTGTGGCTTAACTCATAGGGAAATCGCTTGCCACTTGATATACTATCACAGTACACACAGCACAACTCTTTATGAGATGTATGTTAAAATCCACAAAAGAAATGGACACCAGGACAGTAACAACAAGTATAACCAGGCTCATAATGCTAAGTACTGCATCATCACCTAATGGTGCTTATCAAAAGCTGCTGCTCCTTTAATACTATCAGAAAAACAGCAGCTGGGTACAGTTAATCTGCGGGGGTTAGATAAGAATATGAGAGAACTTTATCTAAAATATGTATATTCCCATAGAGGAAAAATCATACGCAGCTGTAGTCCTACGACAAACAGACCAATGTCAGCCGAACCCACCAATATCAGCGTTCTCACCTGGTTTATGGGGCAATCCAGACTCTACCCCAAAAGAAGAGGTTAATAAGTACAATCTCGGACTGCAGACCCCATTGCTCTTGGCGAGATTAGCCGCCACCAGAGGAGTTTGACAGTGGTTTTCTTATTATTCAGATGACAGCTACCTGTTCTGCATGGGGTCCTTTACTGACCTTTAAAACCTTGAATGCAAGTCCCATCAAAGAAAATCTACTACTTGTGATGGTTATGTGTGTTCTGAATGGGGAGAGTGAAGTAAACTGCTGTACAACACCTCTGATAGCATATTTCTCCAGAGAGAAGCAAAGGATTGGGTGTTAATAATTCCAAAACTTTTTTCACCCTGACCAGTAACTCATAAAAGTCATCTGGAAATAGGTGGGCTCTGCTGGCTATTTTAGGGTGTGTATGCACCTTTACATTCAGTTTCTTGTTTGTAGCTTTAAAAACAAAAATAAGATTTATGTAACCCAGCCTTATGCAAGTGACCATATTAGCTTCTTGTCATATAGAATAGTAATGCAGGGAACATAATATATCCCTTTGTCTTCAATTTCATACAAACAAGCTTATTTATAAGGATTATCAATAAAGGATTTATAGCATACACAAATGCATATCATTCTACGGATATATTCTTTACTTGTATTGGGATTTCCCATTTGATCTGCTTATAGCTTTCCCCCAATTATACAGTACTTTAGAATTCATAGGTGCTATACTATAGACACTTCCCAAAGTACAGGTAATTAATGATGTAACTAGAGAAAACAATGATATTCCCTACGCTGCAACCACACGTGGCACATTTACTCCAGCACCGAATTTGCACCTCAAAAAGTCTGCAAGACAAGTACCTTACAATACATGTGAAGAAATGGTGGGAGTCAGAAAACCCTACTGACACATACATGAAGAATGCTGGATCCTGCCACGCATTTATTCCATACTTACTTAGCACATCACACGCCACTGCTGTGAGTGGTCGAATGTGCAGTAAAATCCGTGCCAATACATGCAGATTTTGTCTTTACAGCAAAATGTTAAGATTCCATGAGACTTTTTTTTTTTTTTTTAATGTCTACACTCTAGAGTATACGTCGCCCTTGATTTTTGCGACTTGATGCAAAACGTAGTAAACATAAAAACGCCACTATGAATATGTTGGAAAAAAACTGCTTCATGCATGTTGAGTTTCTAAAACCATCTTGGACATTAGCAAATAAAGCTTAGTAGATGTTAATTGAGCACTAACGCTTTTTTTTTAAATTAAATATAAGGTGGATAAAAAGTTGCACACTGCAAAACATTTTAAAACAAGTCCGTCATCCCCAAGACGCAAACTGAGAGGTTTAGACATTCATATATTTATTTTATATGGCACTATTAATTTCACAACACTTTCATATAAGGGACTTGGCCCCTACACAATTCACATTTGCGCTGTAGATTTTACTAATTTCATTTTATAAAACGTTTTATTACATATGTAGAGGAGGGGGCTTCGATGCACCCTTGGCATGGCAAGGTACTCATACACAGGTCTCAATTACCATTCTCAGCACCTCTCCTTATGGTAAGTGACACCACCCCCTTTGGAGTGTTGCCTTATCTAAATCCCCAGCCCTGCTGGCACCACACTGCAAGAGTCTAGATCACATGCTGTGTCATTGTCTGCAGGTGTGTGCTCATCCCTCTCTGTAGAGGCTGCTCACTGCACATAGGGTCACAAAGCAGGGGGCAGCAAAAGCAGACAGATGAGGGAGAGGAGAAAGACAGGCCTCTACCCACAGGACAGGGATGAGAACACACCTGTACAAACAGACATCTTATTGCAGTACTGGGGATTTTGATTAGGCAGTACTTGAGTGCCTTCAATCAAATTAAGGGGAGATACCGAGGATGGTACAGTGCAGTAACTTCTGGCCACGCTAAGGGTGCCCCAAAGCCCCCTCAATTACAATTTTTTTTTATATATAAAGTAAATTAGTAAAAAATTGACTGTATATAGGGGCTAAGGCCCCTATATGAATGATCAATATTTCAATCTGCCTTTGGGGGTTGGGGGTGTAAGAGAGACTCCCTTTAACCACAAGTAAAGTGAAATTGGTATTCACTGTTTGCCATCCAAAAATCAGATACTCCAAGCAATCTGAAGCATTCGGATCCTGTCTTCTCCATTTCCCCTCTACATTTACAGGTTCCCTTCTCTGCCCCATACCAGACATAACCTTGCTCAAGTGCATGGATGAGGCAGTCATTAGTTAGTCATCCTCACCGTTCCAATGCAGCTTGCTACTGCCATGGCAACCACTTGGACATGCTTACATGGACTACAGCTGACTCGTCATTAATCACATGGACTGGTCAAATGGCACAGAGGCTTGTCATAAATCCCAGCCGAAAGGAAAAGATCAGAGACTTCCAATATGGACATTGCTTCACTTCATTCAGCAGCATGCCCATGTATGAAGCACTCATTAATTTCCATAGGTACTATGCAATGCTTGATTTTTCCTCTGGAGGCTTTGCAGGGAAACATTGCTAAGGTGCCAGCAATTAGATACCCTGTCATCTACTTATTAGGGGGATAACGCCTTTGTTATTTTTGAATTACAAAATAAATTGCTTGATAATCAAAATATGTTGAGTCGTTACGGTATATCTACCCAGGTCATGGTGAAGGCCCACAGCAGAGATAGAAAACTCAGGAAGCTGTTACCAGCACATTTTGATTGTACAGTATTCTTGTTTCTTAAGAGTCGTCTCATCTTCATTAATGGATACATTTTTAAAAAAGTGATTGTAAAAACAAGCAACTGCAATTTCCTTTTATCAAAAACCCTAGCCGCTGGAGGGATTTTTAAATCTATTGTGTTCAGCTCATTGCCTAGGTTACCGGCCACACTGGATTCTCAGAGTGGCTGATCACCTAAGCCAGCTCCATGTGGGATTCGGCCAGCTTCATTGCCCCTGCACTTCTACACTGCAGAGGAAAAGCACTCAGTTCAGACCATGTGGTTGATTCAAACTGCTGATCGTCAGAAGTGAACATCTCAGTAAAAAGGACAAAGAAGAGAGGTCTATGGGGGAAAAAACGTTTCCCATAGCAACCAGTTTAGTTTTTAGGCAGTTTTGATAAATCTGTCTAACAGTGCTCGGTCATATTTGGGATATACGGTAACTAGTATTTTCCAAGCCATTAGAGCTTACAGTGGTTTCTGTAGTATTGCGCTATTAGTATTACTAGAAACTCCCCAAATATAGACTTGCATACACCAAAGAGAAAAGCCAACAATACCTATTGATTTTGGCATGATGGGCTAACTATGTGTATGAGGTGTTATGACTCGCCCAAAAACAAACGTTGAGGAAAAGAAGGATCGGACTAGTTGGATTTCAACAAGAACTCTCATCCAAGGAGACATTCACCTCTCCACCCTTTAAAAATACCTGGACGCTCATCCAACAGCCAATGAAAAGATAGAGGAACCTTAACTAATGAAAATGTCAGCAACTGGATGTCTGTTATTCCATCTACATTTACTTAAAAATATTTGTGTTATTCCCATCATTTGACAAAAATATAAACAATGTTTCTGACCGCTCAAATCACATACTTGTAAATACTAAAGACTCCAAAACAAAAGACTAATATCAGCTGAAACCGCCGATAGTTAAAGTGGATGGTGGTCTCCGGACCTTCTTCCCCGATGTCGGAGAAGAGAAGGATCCAGAATTTCGGATTTTAAATGGCTGATCCTTCTACTCTCTGGGAGATTAGCTGTTTCCAGAGGAGTCTGTTGACGTCCCCTTCAATGAGGACACAGGAGCATGGAGCTGACTTTGTTCCTGTGATATGGTTGACTCAGGAGAGAGATAGTCGGCTGATCATCTGAATAATTGTTCGACCAACAGCTGTAGTGTATGGAAGGCTTAATAGAAGTCAGTCAGCAAGCACAGATGCTCCAAACACAGCAATAAGTGGTTAAATAACCATGAAAACGCATAATCACCATGTATAGGCTAACCAACAAACCTAATCTAAATACACAGACCAATGAAACGCTGAAAACTTAAGCTCACAGCATAGAAAACAAGCACAATTTACAAGGCTATGCTTCTCTTCCCTCAAGGACAGGTCTTAATTTAGTAGTTCTGAAATGTAAAGGGTATGCCACACTAAACAATATCGCTAACGGGATCGCTAAAAAACGTCACTATTTAGCGATCCCGTTAGCGATATTGTTCAGTGCGGCAGCTTCCAGCGACGAGCTTCCTGCTGTGATCTCGCTCGTCGCTGGAATCGTTCCGGACCCTATTTCATCGCTGGCGCTCCCGCTGGGTAAGTATCTAATCGCTGTGTGGCACCTTTTCTTAGCGATTTAGCGGTACTTTTGTACCGCTAAAGTCGTTAAGAAGATCGCTAACGGCGATAGCGTCGTTAACTATATCGCTAAATGCGGCAGCATTTAGCGATATAGAAACAATCCCGCTAGCGATCTCATTAGTATGCAACGCTAACGAGATCGCTAGCGGGATTGCTTAGTGTGGCAGTACCTTAAGCAACAGATGTTACGAAACACATTCCCAAGAGTGTGCGTGGGGGAAATGGGCAATTAAAACAAATATTGCAACTAAGAAATCAATAGAACCAACATAAATGTTAAAAAGGTACGCAAATACACCCATGATATAAACGTGGAGAACCAACACTGGTCCTTATGCAGATGTGCACTTTTAATCCTCTGAATCTGACATTTTCACATAAGTGAAAAGCAACTTTTCCTATAATGGACTTTTAGAATTTGTTGAAACAGCGGTTTTCAGTATTTAGGATTAATGGTGCAGTATTTCTCCAGCAATGGAAAGATCATTGAGTGAGGTACACAACCCTATGCATGTCACTAACTGTACAAGCAATCCAACTGCCTATGGCAGGTCATACACATACAGTGTGAAGTATCAACAATCAATGATGGTTTGGGGAGCCATGTCATCTCCTGGTGTAGGTCCTCTGTGTTTTATCAAGACCAAAGTCAGCGCAGCAGTCTACCAGGAAATTTTAGAGCACTTCATGCTTCCCTCTGCTGAAAAGCTTTTTGGAGATTGAAATTTCATTCTCCAGCAGATCTTGGCACCTGTCCACACTGCCAAAAGTACCAACACCTGGTTTACAAACAGCAGTATCATTGTGCTTGATTAGCCAGCAAACTCGCCTGACCTTAAGGTATTGTCAAGAGGAAGATGAGAGACACCAGACCCAACAATGCAGACGAGCTGAAGGCTGCTATCAAAGCAATCTGGGCTTCAATAACACCTCAGCAGTGACACAGGCTGATCGCCTCCATGCCACGCTGCATTGATGCAGTAATTGATGCAAAAGGAGCCCCGACCAAGTAATGAATGCATTTACTGTACATTTTAGATTTTAAAATCAGTTTTTCAAGCTGGTGTTATAAAGTATTCTAATTTACTCCGATAATGACCTTTGGGTTTTCATTGGCTGTAAGCCATAATCATCAACATTAAAAGAAATAAACACTTGAAATAGATCACTGTTTGTAATGACTATATAATAGTGGAGTTTCACTTTTTTGTATTGAAGAACTGAAATAAATTAACTTTTTGATGATATTCTAGTTTTGTGAGATGCACCTGTACATAACATTCTTGTTAGCAGAGCTAAAAATATAAAGCAGGAGGACCAGGGGCTGGCTAGTATGCGACAGGGGATCACAGACATACTAAAGAAAATCAATTTGTTTTAACAATTAGCTCCTGTTAATTTGGAGAGGACTGGATGACTAGGGTGTATTTCAGTCTGTATAAGGACGCCAATGTCTGGAGCCACCATGCTTCTCCTCACCCGAATTTACAGCCGTATATGTGTTTATAAGGCTGTCAGTTTGAGTCAGGAGACGCATGGTCAGTCAGGCATTGCAGTCTGTAAATGGACGATAAAATACGCGAATCTGAACAAAGTCTAACAGGTATGGTATGAGGGTGTCATCACCATTTTTCCAATGACTGATGTTGAATAATAGACGAGTCCACCATGTTGCGTTTACAGAAAATCAATCTGGTTGTTCTTAAGAGTGATTGTCCTCCTTTGGGGACAGTTATTTTAACTCTTACTTTAATGCATGAACCTGGGGCAAAAAAAAAATAAAATTAAATAAAATTTGGCAGTTGGGTTTCGTTACAAATTTTGAACCATTTGCATCCTGCAGCCGCTGCATTACATGGTCTATTGCTGGCCACAAACTTTGTTTTTACCAGACGTGTTAATGACGTGGTTTGTGGTACTTACTGTTATACAACTATGACAGATCCTTCAGCAGCAGGAGAACCTGTCATACCTATATAATAGTAAGTGCCACAAAATTTCGTACCCAACACATCGATAAAATAAAGAGAATTTGGCCAACCTCGATAACACATTGTGCAGCCAGCCATAGACCATGGGGCACAGCGGCTACAGGAGACAAACTGTGCAAAAATTATTTTTAGTCACTGTTGCATGCATTTAAGAAAAAAAAAATCCCCCCAAAAGGTGGACAAATTCTAGTATAACCGTTGTTTTAATTTATTTCATAAATCAACAGTATACGTAAAAATAAGCAACTTTGTAATATCTTATCAGAGGAATTTGCTTCGCTCTCTCAAAGAATTTAGCAGTTATTACCAAAATTCTCAATTCTGAGGTAAAATCTGTATTCAGTGACGACCTTCCCATTACTGAGACAAGAGATGGCAGCTGCTAGGTCTATCTCTATGGGAAGGGATGAGCTCTGCCTCTAGCTCTTAGTTCTTTATGACCAGGAACACCCCCCTCAGTTGAGTCCCCAAGATGCTGGCTCAGAGTCACCATATTGATGCTGAGGACAGAGTCGACACCCCTGATCCACACAACACACGATGAACCAGAACTGCCAAGTGCAGAACTGGGTGCTGTGGAGCGCACCTGTAATCCCAGCTAATTTGGGAGGCTTGGGCTATTGAATTACTTGCACTTGGCAAATGAAAGCGGACGCTAAAGAGACACGTAAAAATATAAAATTGTTTCCATAGTAACTGCCATCTCCTTTCTCAGTAATGAGAAATTCTTCACTGAACAGATTTTACCTCAGAACTGATAAGTTTGAGAATGACTGATCGATCCTGTCAGACAAAGGAGCAGATAACACACAGTAGCTTATTTTCATGTACACTACTGATTTATGAAGTAAAAATTAAACAACGGCAACGCTTTGGAAAGGTAAATAAAGTTTTTGACAGACATATTTCCCCCTCCCTATTGAGAAAATATTGGCATGTTCGGGGGGAGTCTGTAAGAATATCTACTAGCCAAACACCTGCAAAGGAGGCAGTGAGTAAAGAGAAATGGACGTCAGAAAATAGACTGTGCTAATAGCATGCCCTTGAGGGAAATTATATGATGACTACAGTCATGGCCAAAAGTTTTGAGAATGACACAAATATTAATTTTTACAAAGTCTACTGTTTCACTTTTTCTAATGGCAATTTGCATATACTCCAGAATGTTATGAAGAGTGATCAGCTTAACAGCAATTACTTGCAAAGTCAATATTTGGCTAGAAAATGAACTTTTTCCGCAAAACACATTTCAACATCATTGCAGCCCTGCCTTAAAAGGACCAGCTAACCTCTTTTCAGTGATTGCTCCATTAACACAGGTGTGGGTGTTGATGAGGACATGGCTGGAGATCAATCTGTCATGATTAAGTAAGAATGACACCACTGGACACTTTAAAAGGAGGCTGGTGCTTGACATCATTGTTTCTCTTCTGTTAACCATGGTTATCTCTAAAGAAACACGTGCAGTCATCATTGCAATGCACAAAAATGGCCTAACAGGGAAGAGTATCGCAGCTAGAAAGATTGCACCTCAGTCAACAATCTATCGCATCATCAAGAACTTCAAGGAGAGAGGTTCCATTGTTGCCAAAAAGGCTCCAGGGCGCCCAAGAAAGACCAGCAAGCGCCAGGACCGCCTCTTAAAAGTGTTTCAGCTGCGGGATCGGGCTACCAGCAGTGCAGAGCTTGCTCAGGAATGGCAGCAGGCAGGTGTGAGTGCATCTGCACGCACTGTGAGGCGGAGACTCTTGGAGCAAGGCCTGGTCGCAAGGAGGGCAGCAAAGAAGCCACTTCTCTCCAGAAAAAACATCATGGACAGACTGATATTCTGCAAAAGGTACAGGCAGTGGACTGCTGAGGACTGGGGTAAAGTTATTTTCTCTGATGAATCCCCTTTTCGATTGTTTGGGACATCAGGAAAACGCCTCATTCGGAGAAGACAAGGTGAGCGCTACCACCAGTCTTGTCTCATGCCAACTGTTAAGCATCCTGAAACCATTCATGTGTGGGGTTGCTTCTCAGCCAAGGGAATCGGCTCTCTCACAGTCTTGCCTAAAAACACAGCCATGAATAAAGAATGGTACCAGAATGTCCTCCAAGAGCAACTTCTCCCAAGCCTCCAAGAGCAGTTTGGCGATCAACAATGCCTTTTCCAGCATGATGGAGCACCTTGCCATAAAGCAAAGGTGATAACTAAATGGCTCAGGGAACAAAACATAGAGATTTTGGGTCCATGGCCTGGAAACTCCCCAGATCTTAATCCCATTGATAACTTGTGGTCAATCATCAAGAGAAGGGTGGACAAACAAAAACCTAAAAATTCTGACAAAATGAAAGCATTGATTGTGCAAGAATGGACTGCTATCAGTCAGGATTTGGTCCAGAAGTTGATTGAGAGCATGACAGGGAGAATTGCATAGGTCCTGAAGAAGAAGGGTCAACACTGCAAATATTGACTTGCTGCATTAACTCATTCTAACTGTCAATATAAGCTTTTGTTACTCATATGTTTGCAATTATTATATTTCTGTCTGTGATAAAAACATCTGTCAAACACACATAAAAATCAGAGGGCAGCAGATCATGTGAAAATATAATATTTGTGTCATTCTCAAAACTTTTGGCCATGACTGTACACTGATGATTGTAGCTAAACTATATGTGTAGTGGTTTTGCTATAGTTACACCGCGAAAAACAGTTACCGGCTCATGGTTTGAAAATGCATTCTTTCCTGTGGATTATTCCAGCCAGGTGATGTCGGTGCCGCTGAAATCCACAACATACAATTGCATGATACGCCTCGGTCATGCGCCGTAAGCTTGGCGGGGCGGAGGACTATATACCTCGGTTCCCTCTGCACGGCAGAGGCGCTCTCAGCTTGTCATGGTTTGAAAATGCATTCTTTCCTGTGGATTATTCCAGCCAGGTGATGTCGGTGCCGCTGAAATCCACAACATACAATTGCATGATACGCCTCGGTCATGCGCCGTGAGCTTGGCGGGGCGGAGGACTATATACCTCGGTTTCCTCTGCACGGCCGAGGCGCTCTCAGCTTCTGTCTTGAGCGATCAAAGGGAAACGTCACTCGACCAGTATACTGTACTGCTGCCCCAATAGCTCAGGGTAATGGTTTTCCACTCATGGAAGAAAGTTTTTCCTTTATAACTATAGAAAAGCAATACACATGGCAGAACTACAAACATCACTGTAGTTATCACGCGATTGCCGTCAGGAGACTGGGATTTTTTGTGTCAGGTTACCTTTAAAATCAGAAAAAATGTGGCTATTGACCTTTTAATACTAAGGGTCCATTTACACGAACAGATAATTTACATGATGAACGCAACTCACGACCAGCAAATAATGTCGGACAAGTGTTTATGTAGGATGAGAATCGTGACTGAAATGGCTGAATTTCGTGCACGGTGGTCAAATAGACGCATTATCTGAAAGTGTAGGCGAGTTCAACCTTCAAATCCCATAAAAAAAATCCCATTTTTTTTTTTTTTTTTACACATGAATTCATTAAGTTTTGTAAGCGGTTTTTCTTCAGATTTTGTATTAGTCTTTGCCTGATGAAGAGACCTGAGTAGTCTCGAAAGCTTACAATTTGTTACCATCTTTTCAGTTAGCCATTAAAAGGTATCAACCACTGAGGACTCTCAACTCTAAATATTTTTAAGTTTTGTAGAAACCTTTCTGTTGATACTGTACAATATTAAATTTCAAGGTTTGCTATGAACAGTAGTATTTGTAATGATGACATGCTTCAAATTTTCAAAAGATGAATGAGAAAATTTTGCTCCCCTAGACGATTTGATGCATGATAAACGAGCATTTTCAGACACATTCAGCCACTCAACCCATTCACACTACTCAATTATCATGAAGGATGGGTTGTTACATTAAGAGTCTAAAGAATTATCGAAAATTGTAACTGCGCCATAAAGCACCACTCCAGCTGGGGGGAGGTATTTCACCTCCAGAGTGGTGCTACTAATCTAAGGTCCCTGAACTTACTATTATATTCACCAGCCGCTGTCTTCAGCTCTTCCCGGCACCGCTCTGGTACCATCGTGTGATCATAACCTTATCATAGAATCATAGAATGGTAGAGTTGGAAGGGACCTCCTGGGCCTTCTGGTCCAACCCCCTGCTCAAAGCAGGATTCTCTAAATCATCCCAGACAGATGTCTATCCAGCCTCTGTTTGAAGACTTCCATTGAAGGAGAACTCACCACCTCTTGTGGCAGCCTGTTCCACTCATTGATCACCCTGTCAAAAAGTTTTTTCTAATATCTAATCTGTGTCTCCTCCCATTCAGTTTCATCCCATTGCTTCTAGTCTTTCCTTGTGCAAATGAGAATAAAGATGATCCTTCTACAATGTGACAGCCCTTGAGATATTTGCAGACAGCTATTAAGTCTCCTCTCAGTCTTCTTTTTTGCAAGCTAAACATTCCCAAATCCTGCAACCGTTCCTCATAGGACATGGTTTGCAGACCGGTCACCATTCTGGTGGCTTTTCTCTGAACTTGCTCCAGTTTGTTGATGTCTTTTTTAAAATGTGGTGCCGAAAACTGGACACAGTATTCCAGATGAGGTCTGACCAAAGAGGAGTAGAGGGCAATAATGACCTCACGTGATCTAGACTGTATGCTTCTGTTGATACATCCTAGAATTGCATTTGCCTTTTTTGCTGCTGCATCACACTGTTGACTCATGTTAAGTCTGTTATCAATTAGTATACCCAAGTCTTTTTCACATGTGCTGTTACTTAGCCCTATTCCTC
Organism: Oophaga sylvatica; assembly: GCA_033576555.1. Lineage (NCBI taxonomy): Eukaryota > Metazoa > Chordata > Amphibia > Anura > Dendrobatidae > Oophaga > Oophaga sylvatica. The sequence continues at coordinate 287,063,323 of JARQOD010000001.1, forward strand.
CCATTTTGTATATGCTTTTTTCATTTTTATTGCCCAGATGTAGTACTTTGCATTTTTCCCTGTTAAAATCCATTCTGTTAGTTGCTGCCCACTGCTCCAGTTTATGTATATCTTTTTGAATCCTCTCTCTCTCTTCTCTAGTATTAGCTACCCCTCCTAGCTTTGTGTCATCAGCAAATTTGATCAGTTTACCCTCAATTCCTTCATCTAAATCATTGATAAAGATGTTGAACAATACAGGGCCCAAAACAGAGCCTTGTGGTACCCCACTTGAGACATTCTTCCAACTGGATGTGCAGCCACTCTTTGGGTCCGATCACTAAGCCAGTTATGAATCCACCTAACAGTTGCCTTGTCCATTCCATACTTAGTCATTTTTTCAATAAGGATTGTGTGAGATACTTTGTCAAATGCTTTGCTGAAGTCAAGATATACTATATCTACAGCATTTCCCTGATCCACCCAGTCAGTGATTCTGTCATAGAAGGAAATTAAGTTAGTCTGACATGACTTATTAGTTACAAACCCATGCTGACTCTGTTTAATCACTTCATTCTTATCCAGGTACTTGCATACATGTTCTTTAATAATTTGTTCAAAGATCTTTCCTGGTATAGAAGTCAGACTCACCGGCCTGTAGTTCCCTGGGTCCACCTTCTTCCCCTTTTTGAAGATAGGAACAACATTTGCTCTTCTCCAGTCTTCTGGACTTCTCCTGTTCTCCAAGAATTTTCAAAGATTATGGACAGTGGTTCAAGAATTTCTTCTGCTATCTCCTTCAGTACCCTGGGGTGTAATTCATCTGGACCTGGAGACTTGAATTCATTTATGTTAGCTAAGTGTTTCCTCACTGTCTTTCTGTTTATAGATATCCTGGATTCTTCTATTCCTTTAATAGGACAGTGAAGATCAGTTGATGTTACATTTCCTTTCTGAGAGAAAACAGATGCAAAATAGGAATTTAAAAGTTCAGCCTTCTCAACATCCTGACTTACCATTTCATCATTTTCATCCTGTAAAAATCCTATAGCATCTTTGACTTTTCTTTTACTTTTGACGTATCCCCAAAATCCTTTTTTGTTGCTTTTGACGTCACTTGCAAGCCTTAATTCATTGTCAGCTTTAGATAATCTGATTTGTGTCCTGCAGGTTCTGCAGACGGCATTATATTCTTCTTTAGATATGCCTCCCTCTTTCCATTTGATAAACATTTCTTTCTTCCTTTTTAGCATGTGTTTAAGTTCTATGTTCATCCATCCTGGTTTCCTTAAATGCTTCCCATTCTTCCCTCTTTTCGGAATTGTTAACGATTGTGCTTTGAGAATCTCATTTTTCAAGATTTTCCATCCTTCCTGGACATTTTTGTCCTTAAGGATATCCAGCCATTGGATCCCTCCAATTCTCTTTCTGAGTTCCTTAAAATCTGCCTTTCTGAAATCTAACCTTGACGTCTGAGTCTTCACAGGTCTTCCTCCTCTTGTTATCCAAAATTCTAAAATAGCATGGTCACTACCTCCTAGAGTCCCAGCCACTCTTACCTCCTCCACCATTTCCTCCCTGTTTATGAGGATTAGATCCAAGGTAGCAGATCCCCTTGTTTTCTCCATTACCTTTTGGAAGATAAAGTTGTCAGCAAGAGAGGATAAGAATTTCCTGGACCTGTTAGTTTTGCCTGAGAGAGATTCCCAACAAATTTCTGGATAGTTGAAATCTCCCATGACCACTATGTCATATTTTTTTGAGAACTTGGCCATTTGATGCATAAAGAGTTCATCCATATTTTCAGCTTGCACAGGCGGCCTGTAGTAAATGCCTACAATGGTGTCCTTTCCATTGTTCTGTCCTTGTATTCTTACCCAAACAGTTTCCACAGAACTCCCAGTCTCTGAAGCGTCAATCTCTGTGCAGATATACGCTTTTCTAACATACAATGCAACACCTCCTCCTCGTTTATCAAGTCTGTTTCTTGCAAATAAGTTGTATCCTTCTAGCCTTGTATTCCAATCATGTGTATCGTCCCACCAAGTCTCAGTGATTCAATGACATCATATTTCTTCTCCTGGGTTAGTAGCTCCAGTTCTCCTTGTTTGTTGCCCATGCTTTGTGCATTCGTATAGAAACACTTTAGTTTGTGATTGGTTTCTCTTCCTTCAATATTTTTATTATGTAAATTTTTTTGTCTTTGTTCTTCCCCTTCTCTTCTAATAGCAGAAATCTCAATAGTATTTGTCAAGTGTATGGCTTTTGCTGGCGTTTTGCTTCCCTTCCCACATTGTTCTAGTTTAAAGCTCTCCTGATGAGTGTAGCAAGGCGACTTCCAAATACATGTTTTCCAGTCTTCGTAAGGTGCACCCCATCTCTAGCAAGTAGTCCATCGTATAGGTAATTCACTCCGTGATCCAGAAATCCAAATCCTTGCTGACGGCACCATCGACGTAGCCAGTTGTTCACCTGCAGAATCTTATTCCACCTCCTTGTTCCATGGCCATCCACTGGGAGGATGGAAGAGAAGACCACCTGTGCTCCCAGTTCTTTCACTTTCTTACCTAAGTTTTCAAAGTCACTGCAGATGGTTTCCAGGTCGTTTCTAGCGGTGTCATTTGTCCCCACACGTATTAGCAGGAGTGGGTAGTCATCTTTAGGTCTGAAGAGTCCTGATATCCTGTCAGACACATCTTTAATTTTTGCACCTGGAAGACAGCACATTTCTCTTGAGGTTATATCCGGTCCGCAGATAGCGGCCTCTGTTCCTCTCAACAGGGAATCGCCCATGACAACAACTCTCCAGCCTTATGACTGACTGGAAGTCAGAGATAATGGACACACCAGCTTTCGATGTAATTCTATGGGAACCTCGTTTTGGCTCTCATAGACCTTCATTGAGTTGTGACTTTCTGCACCAAGCAAACACTGGAGCGACCTGGCAGGACACAAACTGCTGGAGACTGGACAGAGCAGCGGTGATGATAAATGAAGATGGCGGCTGATAAGTAGGATACTAGGGGAAAGGACCTTAGATTAGTGGTACGGTTTCAGTACTGCAATAAAAAAGAAAAAACCTCCGAAGTCGTACTGTATAGACTCCAATTCGCCCCGTAAAGCAAAAAAAAAAAAAAAAAAACGACGTTTTATTATACTCACGGGGTCCGCTGGGCGTCGCTGTTCTTGGTCAAGTGCCTCCTTTCTTCTTGCAATGTCGTCCTTCTGTGCTTCATGTGGATGACACGTTCTACAGAATTCGCACACTGTTCCCCTTTGTGCTCCTGCGCAGGCGCACTTCTCGCTGATTTTTTTTTGCATGTGTCTATATAGAGACATATACTAATTGCACGCTGCAATCACAATGTCTTTGTTGAAATCCTCATAAAAAGAGCTATGTCCAATATGTCTCTCTAGCTCAAATTAATATTATTCTAATATTATTCACTAGAACTTATACCCTGTCATATTTGATCGTATATATTTAGGGATCAATAGTGCGTCTATACATTTACACTTATACTGTGATCAACTGATTGGTTAGCCACCCAACATCAAATTGTCAAAGTATTTTTATTTCTATATGTTTTAGGTTGTTTGTACGTCACTTGTGCGTTATAACACATTAATGAGCTAAACTAATTAGTGCACTGGTGTGATCACTAGATAGGCAACATAAAAGGTAATTTCCCAAGACTTGGCATCATGATTAACCCCTTAACGACTGGAGGTATTTTCGTTTTTTTGCTCCCCTCCATCCCAGAGCCATAACTTTTTTATTTTTTTGTGAAAATGGCCATGCAAGGGCTTGTTTTATGCAGGACATGATTGGTTTTAACATATCATGCACTGGAAAACGGTAAAAACATTCCAAATGCGGTGAAACTGCAATTCCACACTTGTTATTGGATTTTTTTTTACCATGTTCACCAAATGCTAAAACTGACTTGCCATTATGATTCTCCGGGTCATTTTGAGTTCATAGACATCAAACATGTCTAGGTTCTTTTTTATTGAAGTGGTGAAAAAAAATCCAAACTTTGGTTAAAAAAAAAAGCGCCATTTTCCGAGACCTGTAGCGTCTCCATTTTGCATGATTTGGGTTTGGGTGAGTGCTTATTTTTTGCGCACTGAGCTGAAGCTTTCATTGATACCATTTTGGTGTATATACGATCTTTTGATCGCCGGTTACATTTTAATGCAATGTAGCGGCGACCAAAAAAAAAACAAACGTAATTCTGGCATTTTGAATTTATTTCTCATTACATTGTTTACCGATCGTGTTAATTTTCTTTACATTGACAGATTGGGTGATACTGAACGTGGTTATACCAAATGTGTGTATGTTTGATTTTTTTATTGTTTTATTTTGAATGGGGAGAAAGGTGGGTGATTTGAACTTATATATTTTTTTTAATACTTTTAGTTTTTTCACTTTTTGCATTCTTCAATAGTCTAGACTAGAAGCTGCAGTTGTCTGATTGGCTCTGCTACACACAGACATAGGTGATGATCAGATCGCCTGTATGTAGCAGAAATGCTAACTTGCCATGAGCACCGACCACCGCTCATAGCAATCCGACTATGACAACTATACAGGTTGCTGGAGACCTTTCGTTGTCATGCCAACCCATTGGTGACCCGCAATCACGTGACGGGGTCACCGATGGGCGGGATTTCCGGCACGCTTACCGGAAGCACGAGTTAAATGCCGCTGTCAGAGATTGACAGTGGCAATTATTTAACAGGTTAACAGGCGCGAGTTGATGGCGATTCCACCCCCAGCTGTTAGAGGCACATGTCAGTTCAAAACAGCTGACATGTGCCGGTAAAGATGTGGGCTCAGCGCCGGAGCTCACATCAAAGGGAGGGATTCCGACGTGGGCGTACCATTACGCCCAACGTCAGAAAGCAGTAAAGGGTGTGCAGACATCTGAAACACGTTGATGTGGGTCATGTGAATTTGTATCCCTGACTGTGTATGTCCTCCGAATTGCTTACGTAAATAAAGAATCACAGTTTGTGGAGCTGGTCTCTTCATTTTGAATTTTCCACGCCTTGAGAAGGCGCTTCTGGGCTCCGAACACCCTCACGAGGCAATCATGGTGAGCTGGATTTTATATTATCTTATGCACTTCTCTCTGACTTGCTGAGGGCAGAGCAAAGTACTGCAGTGCGCATGTGCCAATCAAGGTCAAAAGAGCGCCGGCACACAGCAATACTTTGTTCTGCCCTCTGCAGGGCAGAGAGAAGAGCGAAGGGGAACACTGTGTGGATGACGTGGGACGCGTCACCCACACAAACCACAAAAGAAGGATGGCATCGCAAGGATAGAGGAAAAACCTGACCAAAATTAGCAACGCCCATCGGATCGGACCAGGCAACAGGTGAGTATCATAAAAGATATTTTTTTTGCCTTGCAAGGTGAATTGGAGGCATATGTGCAGCATTATAGAATGCAGTCACATGGGGCTGAAAGGTGGTGGCCGCAGGTTATACCTGGTGATAGGTTCCCTTTAAGCATTTATCTAATATATAAAGCTGAATGTATGTATGTGTGTATGTATGTGGGTATGTTTGTCCGGGATTGGAATCCGCACCGTCGCACTTACGGGCATGAAATTTTGCACGCCCGCACGTCTCGACCCCGAAAGCGTCCTAGGCTATGTTTTGAATCGAAATTTTAACCCCGCGCGTTCCAAATCGCCAAACAATTTTGGCCCTATCTACATAATGGGGAGAAAGCTGAATGCTTGTATGTCCGGCATAGGAATCTGCATTTACGGGCATGAAATTTTGCACACCCGCACGTCTCGACCCCGGGAGCGTCATAGGCTAGGTTTTGAGGCGAAATTTTAACCCCGCGCATTCCAAATCGGCAAATAATTTTGTCCCGGGATAGGAATCTGCACCGTTGTACTTACGGGCATGAAATTTTGCATGCCCGCACATCTCAACCCCAGGAGCATCATAGGCTGTGTGTTGAATGGAAATTTTAACCCCCGCACGTTCCAAATCGCCAAACAATTTTGGCCCTATCTACATAATGGGGAGAAAGCTGAATGCTTGTGTGTATGTCCGGCATAGGAATCTGCATTTACGGGCATGAAATTTTGCACACCCGCACGTCTCGACCCCGGGAGCGTCATAGGCTAGGTTTTGAGTCGAAATTTTAACCCCGCGCATTCCAAATCGGCAAATAATTTTGGCCCGGGATAGGAATCTGCACCGTTGTACTTACGGGCATGAAATTTTGCATGCCCGCACATCTCAACCCCAGGAGCATCATAGGCTATGTGTTGAATGGAAATTTTAACCCCCGCACGTTCCAAATCGCCAAACAATTTTGGCCCTATCTACATAATGGGGAGAAAGCTGAATGCTTGTGTGTATGTCCGGCATAGGAATCTGCATTTACGGGCATGAAATTTTGCACACCCGCACGTCTCGACCCCGGGAGCGTCATAGGCTAGGTTTTGAGTCGAAATTTTAACCCCGCGCATTCCAAATCGGCAAATAATTTTGGCCCGGGATAGGAATCTGCACCGTTGTACTTACGGGCATGAAATTTTGCATGCCCGCACATCTCAACCCCAGGAGCATCATAGGCTATGTGTTGAATGGAAATTTTAACCCCCGCACGTTCCAAATCGCCAAACAATTTTGGCCCTATCTACATAATGGGGAGAAAGCTGAATGCTTGTGTGTATGTCCGGCATAGGAATCTGCATTTACGGGCATGAAATTTTGCACACCCGCACGTCTCGACCCCGGGAGCGTCATAGGCTAGGTTTTGAGTCGAAATTTTAACCCCGCGCATTCCAAATCGACAAATAATTTTGGCCCGGGATAGGAATCTGCACCGTTGTACTTACGGGCATGAAATTTTGCATGCCCGCACATCTCAACCCCAGGAGCATCATAGGCTATGTGTTGAATGGAAATTTTAACCCCCGCACGTTTTGGTGTGTGATTTTTATGTGCAGAATAAATTTTTGTTAACATAGTCTATTTTGTTACAGCTAACAGCAGTTATTAATTAACCCGGGCGAAGCCGGGTACTACAGCTAGTTGTCAATAAGACAGTATAGTTTAAGCCTTCCATAAGGATGTTGTTACACATTGATCACTAGGCAATAAACTCTAGGCTTTGAGCGGTTAGATTTGATACAGATGTTTGCTTATACTTTATCTCCTATACACTATTACCTGACCCACATAACCATGAACCAACATGTGAAGCCATTGTTGGTGTGTGTATTTAGTCCAATAAAGACTTATCTCCTGAACCACCAACTTGCAGTATTTTGACAGTGATTCAGCATAACCCAGGCTTTGCGTCAAAGCCCAAGAGAACATTGTGGAAGACAATGTACAGCAGCTGTTACCGTCCCAAAATCACAGGATGCTAACAGTACGCAAAGTGCAGTTTAGGGGTTCTTTTTGCCATCTATTTTTTTTTTTAGCCGGGTCTGCCTTCATCAGCAGTTTTCAACTAGTAAAGAATTGTAATTTTCCATTGTGGATAAATTCATTGGTAGTTTCAGTGAAAAGTGTTGTATACAACATCAGACTTAAGTCAACTGTACAGTGTGATCTACCTCTCACAAAACAGAAATAAACAACCCAAATAGCGAATAGCCAGTGTGAGTGGAGCACTGGACCAGCATGCACGATGCTGCTCCATTCACTGTCTATGAGACAGCCGGGTACACAGCTCTGACGTCTCCAGCAGTCACAGACCATGAATGGAACGCATGCTCCACCAGTGCTCTTTTCCGTTCATTGCTCTGTTGATCGGAAGGGTCCCAGTGGTCGGACCCGCATCACAGTTGGTTGTTTATGAACAGTAGTGGTGACTAAAGTTTCCACAGTGTTTTTCTCATATGGACTTCTAAAACTAAGCAATATTGTTGCATTTTGACATTTTATGACAATGTCTAGACTAAATGACTTTTCCCTTCACATGGTTAGCTAGTTGCAGATGTCTTTTTCGGGTCTACGAGTTAGTTAGGCTACTCACCAAAAATGCTAAACATTAAACCCTGTAATAAACTAAAGCCGCAAACTAAATCATAGCTATAAATGCAAGGACGTCTGCCAAGGTTTTTCAACAGGAAGTCCTTGTGGTTTGCAGTTTGGGTACAAAATTTACGAATCTGGCTACTATATTTCTGACCACAGGCACAAATAGAAGATAGAGAAACTCCTAAATTTATATACAAAAAAGTGTATCCTTTAACAATTTTCAATTGTGTTTAACCCTTCACGTCAGTGTTGTACTTTTTTTGTCATTGTGTCACTCCTGAATATGTAACTATTTTAGTATCAGTCATGATGAGGGATTGTTTTCTTGGGGTGCACAAACTTAACTTTATGTGACAGCATAATATATATTTATTCTCTTATTTCTAAACACTGTTTTTCGGTGATTACTTTGTATCTCCGTTCATACTGCGCCCACACACACAAATGATACACCATTTAAAAGGTAAACTTGCCCCCTTCAGCAAGAAAATAGCCCAACAAACCACACATCCACGATTTGATCACAAAGTACAGTTTAAACATTAATTTTCATAAACGTGCTGTAAGGAAAAATGACCTGCAAGTGGCACCACACTACCCCAAAGCACACTACCACAAAGCTGCTTACAGACATCACAAACAAATCCAAACATTTTCCTTGGAGTCTTTCCAGCTTGCCCAAGTGCTTGCCCAGCCTATTTCAGGCACATTGGAGGATTGCACACTTCACTGCAGGTGAGTCACATATGCAAACACATTTGTAAACATGCACTGCTTTTTCACTGATTACTTCGCCCCACACACACAAATGATACACCATTTGAAAGGTAAACTTTCCCCCTTCAGCAAGAAAAGAGCCAAACAAACCACACATTCACGATTTTATCACTAAATACAGTTTAAACATTCATTTTCATAAACATGCAGAAAGACAATGACCTGCAGGTGGCACCTCAACCGGAAGACATTTTTTGGCCTCTACTTATCAAACCAATTTATTGTATTACCAATCTAAATATATAAATACCTGTCTGTGTTCATCATCTCATGAAATACATTTACATTTGACCAGCTTGCTTTTTCTAAAATTGCCTGCGCCCCTGACGACCAATGTGTGAAAATTTTGCACGGGCCAAGTATATATATGTGTAATATATATATATATATTATATATATATATATATATATATATATATATATATATTATATATATATATATATATATAATATATAAACACACACACACTTTAATATTTTTTTCTCCATTCACATTTTAAAGAGTGTCTACAATGCAGCATAGTTGACTCAATATTATATCTTAAGCATCTGTCACTCCAGCTCTATTCCTATTCCCCACCCAGCGCCGCCTCCTCTCGCTTAACTGAAGGCTCCATTGACTGAAGTCACACAGTAAAAGATGTCAGTCAAGCAGGAGGTGCTGAGCAGGGTATTGAGTAACAGGGGCTTCAAATATACAGCCTCATTTGCATATAAAATCAAATGCTGATTTATAAGAAAGGGAGGAATGGGATAACCATGTAATGGCAGTGCATCAGTGGTCTTTGAAAGAGCTACATGCACATATAGTTTTTATTTTTTATTTATTTATTCTTATCGACAGCATGCCAAAGTGTAAGTGCATTTTTTACCTCCTAAATGACTGCCTTCACCATATATACGGTATCTATCTTAAAGGGGTATTCCTATCTCCAAGATCCTATCCCAATATGTAGTAGGTGTAGTAATTGTAATATTAGCAAATACCTCCAATTAAAAATGTAGTACAGTTCTTCTGATTCGCTCTGTCGCTTACCCCATGTGCAGGGCATTGCAGTTTCTTAGGTATCCATGGTAATGACCACTAACAATCTTACTGCCGCTATATATGTAACCATGTATACCAGAAGCTCCTGCCATGCCCTGCATGGGGAAAGCAGCATGGCAAATCAGAAGAGATGTATTACATTTCTAATTGGAGGTATTTGCTAATATTGTTATTCTATCTAGTACATTTTGGGAAAGGATCTTGGAGATGGGAATACGCCTGTAAGCTTCCCATTGACATTTTTTATAGATCCTTTTGATCGATGTCAGGATCCTTTTGACAAGCTAATGTCTATAGAAGTTTTGGGACCCTCAACTGATGCCTGATATCGGCAGGAAGACAGGAATTTAGGTGTTTGCTTCCAAAGTTTAGCCCATAAGTGAGGCATGTGGGACAAGCAGCTGCTCATGTTCTCACCCAGCTCCATATAAAGGCCATACAGTTTCAGTTGAAAAACAGCATCTTAATTAACGACAAAACTTTTAAATTACAGTCTGCTGTCTATCGCTGGATACAGACAGATATAATGCTTGTACTCTTTAATTCCCAATTTTTAGCGGCTTAGATGATTGTATACAGGGACATCTGGTTGTAGAATTTGGAAGCACTATAATCCATGGTTGAATTGAGCCACCAGAGTATTGGGACGTACTTCGCTGGGCCCTAGAGCTTCAGCACATGATCACACCATTTGAAGTTGCCTTAAAAGCCGGTCACTTTCCACAGCGACCTACACTAGAATGCAAGTCGTGATATTATGGGAATCACAGGATCAGTAGAAATGTGCAAATGATGAAACAATGGAACCAAAATAAAAAAATCTTTAATATTGAGTTATCTGCGCCACATGCAGAAATACATTCATAAGACTGCAGTCTATATATAGCAGTAGGTATGTCGTCTCTCTAGCTGAACATATAAGGAACTGTACACTAACTGCAGAGCAAAAAATTCTGTTCTTCGTTCATCGAAACCAATTTGTTAAAGGATATTAAGGTTTACGCACGAGAAACTAAGGGTAGGTTTACACTTATCAACTTGCAGGTGTTAAACCACCACCAAGCAGCTCCATGCAATGTGATCAGTAATCGTTTAATAGCCTGTTATGAGAGGCTGACCACACCAGCACTGTTCTCGGCAGCACATCCCGTTTACACAGGATGATTGTGCTGCTGGAAACAATGATGTGTAAGCATGCTCAAAAATCATTTCGCCTTACAAGAGCTTTGCTTATTTATCAGGTGACTGCCAACCTGTATAGATAAACAGCTAATTGAGAAATGAGCATTTCTAGGAACGTTTGATCCCAATAGATCGTGTAAATGTGCCCTTGCACTGCGGCAATGCCTTCTATGATAACAGATCTCACAAATCTGTTTAAAAAACTAACTTTTAGTCCTCATTCAGATGTCAGTTTTTCATGCGCGAGGTCTATCCTTGTTTCTCACAGATCAAACTCATACCCATTATAGTCTATGGGCTGTTCAGATGTCCTTGTATTTTAGCAGAGAGGATGCTCCACACCAAATCTACTCAGATTTTGAGCACAGTCAAATTCGCAAGATTAAGTCTATGGGTCCACATAATTAAAAACTAAATAAATAGGACTGCGCTTGGATACTAATCACTGTCCGTTTTTCACTGACTGAGAAACTTCTATCAGGTTTTTTTTTTGCATAGGAAAAGAACTGCTGAAACTTTAATGGTAAAAACTGACATACTGGCAAGCACAGATTTTCAGTGCTTGGCCAGTATGTCAGTTTTTACCATTAAAGTTTCAGCAGTTCATCTCCTATGCAAAAAAAAAAAAAAAAAATTTAAAAAAACCTGATAGAAGTTTTTAATTATGAGTTTGATCTGTGAGAAACAAGGATAGACCTCGCACATGAAAAACTGACATCAAAACAGATGAAAATCAGTCTTTTTTTGTATGCAAGAAAAAAAAAATACTGATGTCTGATTGAGCCCTAAAGAAGAGGATCCTACCCTTTCATCTACACCAATGAGCTGGAACTTGTCAGTTTCATGTTGCCCTAACCACTGAAAATTGCTGAGTGAAAAAAATCGTTCACTACAACAAATAAGGTAGGAGGCACATGTCAAAGTAACATCCACATGAATATCAGGACTCAAAACTTCCAGGCAGAACATTGCCCAGAGCCAGTGCCAGCATTAGGGGCAGGCAGAATAGGCATATGCCTAGGGCCTCTACTAGCCCTGGGGCACCCAGCCACTGGCATGCTGCTAACAGCTGCACACCACGTGGCCCGTGAGTAAGGGGGACCCAGTGCCACCCCCAGCATTCAACTTATCGGCATCATAGTACAGTTGTAAGCAATGATGGAGGAGTGTGAGTGTGTGTGCGTGTAGCTGCATTATAGTGCATGAGTGTAGCTACATTATCGTGCGTGAGTGTAGCTGCATTATCGTGCGTGAGTGTAGCTGCATTATCGTGCGTGAGTGTAGCTGCATTATCGTGCGTGAGTGTAGCTGCAATATAGTGCGTGAGTGTAGCTGCATTATAGTGCGTGAGTGTAGCTGCATTATAGTGCGTGAGTGTAGCTGCATTATAGTGTGTGAGTGTAGCCACTGGCGCCGCTATAATGAGGCGAGTTGAGCTGTTATTTCAGGCGGCGGCAGCCAGGGGGCGGCAGAGCAGAACTCATAATGTGTGAGAGGAAGTGAGCAGGAAGCTGCTGGATCATGGAGAGGTGAGTCCAGCCGCTGTGCCTGTGAAGCTGGTGTGTGTGTGTGTGTGTGTGTGTGTGTGTGTGTGAGACGCTGTGTGTGTGATAGATGAGGAAGCGATATCAGCGTTGGAACGGGCAGAGGTGAGTAGTTTTTTTTTATGCAAGGCCATTATTCAGTATGGAGCATCATGTGGGGCCATTATACTGTATGCAGCAGTATATGGGGCCATTATTCAGTAGTTTTTTTCTTTCCCATCTTTCTTTCTCTCTCTGTTCTTTTTCTTTCTCTCTGTTCTTTCTTTCTCTCTCTGTTCTTTATCTGTTTTCTTTATTTCTCTTTCTCTCTCTCTGTTCTTTGTTTCCCATCTTTTTTCTATCTCTCTGTTCTTTATTTCTCTCTTTGTTCTTTCTTTCCCCTATTTCTTTTTTTCTTTCTGTTCTTTTTTTCTGTCCCCTCTTTCTTTTTCTGTTCTTTCTCTCTGTTCTTTCTTTCCCGTCTTTTTCTTTCTTTTTCTGTTCTCTCTTTTCCCTTTCTTTGTTTATTTATTTCTCTCTCTACTTTCTCTCTGTTCTTTCTTGCTTTCCCCTTTCTCTCTCCTTTCTCTGTTTTCTTGTTTCTCTCTCTGTTCTTTCTTTTACTCAGTACCAGTGTGCCCATAGTACCAGTCACTGTGCCCTCAGTACCAGTCAGTGTGATCACCAGTGCTAAATGGGTGTGGTCGGGGCGTGGACATGGGTGTGACTAGTTGTGAAATGGGTGTGGTCGGGGCGTGGCCTAAAATTTGCCTCGGCGCACAGCGCGCCGCAACCTTCCTCGCTCGAATTGGGAGGCGCCGTTTTGCAGTTCGTCTCAGGCAGCACAGAGGCTAGGTTCACCCCTGAGTGTAGCTGCATTATAGTGCGTGTGTGTGTGTAGCTGCATCATAATGAGTGTGTGTGGGGGTCAGCATTATACTGCACACGCGGCTGCATTACACTGCATGTGTGCTGGAGGCTGCATTATACTATATGTACTGTATGGGGGCTGCATTATACTGTATCGAGGACTATGGGGAATGCATTACACTATATGAAGGACTGTGGTGCATTATAATATTAGGAGTGCATTGTACTATGTGAAGGACTATGGGGTGCATTATAATATTAGGAGTGCATTGTACTATGTGAAGGACTGTGGGGTGCATTATAATATTAGGAGTGCATTGTACTATGTGAAGGACTATGGGGTGCATTATAATATTAGGAGTGCATTGTACAGTCATGGCCAAAAGTTTTGAGAATGACACAAATATTATACTTTCACATGATCTGCTGCCCTCTGGTTTTTATATGTGTTTGACAGATGTTTTTATCACAGACAGAAACATAATTGCAAACAGATGAGTAACAAAAGCTTATATATTGACAGTTAGAATGAGTTAATGCAGCAAGTCAATATTTGCAGTGTTGACCCTTCTTCAGGACCTCTGCAATTCTCCCTGGCATGCTCTCAATCAACTTCTGGACCAAATCCTGACTGATAGCAGTCCATTCTTGCACAATCAATGCTTTCATTTTGTCTGAATTTTTAGGTTTTTGTTTGTCCACCCGTCTCTTGATGATTGACAAGTTCTCAATGGGATTAAGATCTGGGGAGTTTCCAGCCCATGGACCCAAAATCTCTATGTTTTGTTCCCTGAGCCATTTAGTTATCACCTTTGCTTTATGGCAAGGTGCTCCATCATGCTGGAAAAGGCATTGTTGATCGCCAAACTGCTCTTGGAGGGTTGGGAGAAGTTGCTCTTGGAGGACATTCTGATACCATTCTTTATTCATGGCTGTGTTTTTAGGCAAGACTGTGAGAGAGCCGATTCACTTGGCTGAGAAGCAACCCCACACATGAATGGTTTCAGGATGCTTAACAGTTGGCATGAGACAAGACTGGTGGTAGCGCTCACCTTGTCTTCTCCGAATGAGGCGTTTTCCTGATGTCCCAAACAATCGAAAAGGGGATTCATCAGAGAAAATAACTTTACCCCAGTCCTCAGCAGTCCACTGCCTGTACCTTTTGCAGAATATCAGTCTGTCCATGATGATTTTTCTGGAGAGAAGTGGCTTCTTTGCTGCCCTCCTTGAGACCAGGTCTTGCTCCAAGAGTCTCCGCCTCACAGTGCATGCAGATGCACTCACACCTGCCTGCTGCCATTCCTGAGCAAGCTCTGCACTGCTGGTAGCCCGATCCCGCAGCTGAAACACTTTATAAGAGACGATCCTGGCGCTTGCTGGTCTTTCTTGGGCGCCCTGGAGCCTTTTTGGCAACAATGGAACCTCTCTCCTTGAAGTTCTTGATGATGCGATAGATTGTTGACTGAGGTGCAATCTTTCTATCTGCGATACTCTTCCCTGTTAGGCCATTTTTGTGCATTGCAATGATAACTGCACGTGTTTCTTTAGAGATAACCATGGTTAACAGAAGAGAAAAATGATGCCAAGCACCAGCCTCCTTTTAAAGTGTCCAGTGGTGTCATTCTTACTTAATCATGACAGATTGATCTCCAGCCATGTCCTCATCAACACCCACACCTGTGTTAATGGAGCAATCACTGAAAAGAGGTTAGCTGGTCCTTTTAAGGCAGGGCTGCAATGATGTTGAAATCTGTTTTGGGGGATAAAGTTCATTTTCTAGCCAAATATTGACTTTGCAAGTAATTGCTGTTAAGCTGATCACTCTTTATAACATTCTGGAGTATATGCAAATTGCCATTAGAAAAAAGTGAAGCAGTAGACTTTGTAAAAATTAATATTTGTGTCATTCTCAAAACTTTTGGCCATGACTGTACTATGTGAAGGACTGTGGGGTGCATTATAATATGAGGAGTGCATTGTACTAGGTGAAGGACTATGGGGTGCATTATACTGAACAAGCAGAATGCTGCCTATTCATCGAATGATTGGATTGTTTATGACACAACAAAAATCTTTGTTCTCAGCAGCACATTGCCCGGTGAAAACTTCAGATATGCTCCTGATAACTTAATATGTATGGGGACAGCTTGATCTACTAGTGATAACGTTCTGTGCTCATCATTCTTCCTCAGCCGGTGTAAAGAGGCTGGGAAACAAAGGAACGACTTCATTATTGTCGATCACGCTGATTTAACGGCCTGAACTCAGCGCATGTAAATACAACCAAAATGTTTCTGTGTGATGGTGAAATGTTTGTATTTGGGGCACCCACTTTAAACTTTTGCCCAAGGCCCCACTGTCTAAAACCGGCCCTGGGAATGACGCCAGCCTGCCTTCTTCCGATAGTGAAATGAGTGCACCAAGATGCACTAGGTTAGCAGCCCATGCACTGGGTTTTTCACAAGAAGTAAAACATCAGGCAAGGTCTCCTTCTTCAAACGACCCACGATCTGTTTCGGATGCGTATAGGCCCAATATTTGCAATTTTTGCAGGGCATCATGAGTGATCTGCGGCTACATAACAAGCTGCAATGTACAGCGTATCCTGGTACCTTTCTACAATAGCCAGAATAACAACCTTTTTAGCAATTTGTGTACTTACCGTATTTGGTATCACATGTAGTAGTAGAGCACGACACTCCTGACAGCAGGTGCACAAGTAGGAGCCCAATCCACTGGATAATATATAAATAAAGACCTTGGCACTCAATTGACGTAGAAAAAGATGATTTATTTGGAATTCACAGAGAAAATATATGACATTTCGGTCTCAGTTTAGACCTTCAGATATAAGGATGGCCATAGAAGAATACGAGTCTAGAAAGTGGGAATACCACTAAAGGTATGGCACCCATGGAAGTTAGCTGAAGTCCTATATTCTTCTATGGCAATCAGTATATCTGAAGACGATCTAACAGTCATATGTTCACTGTGGAGTCAAATCATCTTTTTTCTACACCAACTTATTTGGCATAAGACCAAGTAGACTAGACTTCCCTCTCACACATCAATAACTTTGGACACCCATGACCCCGCTCCCTGTTTACTAGCGGTCCTTCTTTAGACTACTTTTGGTAGGCATTAACCTCTGCATTCCAGGAACACCCCATATGGTCCGCTGTTCTAGAGATCCTCTGACCTAGTCATCCAGCCATAACAATTTGGACCTTGACAAAGTCACTCCGAGCCATATACTCATGGCTCACAGAAAAAACATAATTTTCTAAGTTCAAATCAGTACCAAACAGTATATAACCACAGGCAAACCTTTGCCACAAAATGTATTGATATCATCTCCTTCATGAATAAGAAAGATGAGTTATTCCAGTTGATTTTTGGGTATTTTATTATGAAATAATTAAGTTATATTTTAGAGGTATTCGTTTTTTTCTGTGAGCCATTTGTTCTATATACCTATCTATCACGTTCTATTTTTTGAAGAGCCATATACCCACCCTTGTTTCTTGCTTCCAGCGCATGAACTTTAAGAATTGCCTATGTAGCTGCTAAATGCCATTGTAAAGCTATATTGAATGATATTTACTTCAATTAGCAATGGTTACCATAATGGTTCTGAATGGGGGTCCCACCATGGGCAGATAAGCCACCAAATGTTACCTTCACATACAAGCTCATGCCATTTCTCACCAGACGGACATGTTAAGCTGCTTAGACATTTAAAATGTATTCACAGAATATAAGTGAAGAAATATGTCTGACCAAGCCTGTACTCATTAGTTAGAACGTTTTATTAGGACACATTAAAGCATGCGGAAATATATAATCAAGTAGCTAATTCTAAATAGACCACAGCCACAAAATAAGAATATGACGACAGGATTGCATTTCATAGAAATATTTTAACGCTTGTCCCCTTAAGGCAATCTCTGTGCCATCACAGGATATACGGCCTTCAGAGAGGGGGCAATTCCCCAACTGTAGACCGACATCTATTAGCCACAACGGCCAGAGAAAACTAGGAGTAACTCTTGTTCTTTGGGTGCGACCATGGCTTCACTTCTGACCGAATACTGAGAGGTTGCAGCCGATCAGAACCCACTGATTGGCTGCAGCAGTCATGTAACTGCCGGGAGTGCCATTACAGGAGGCAAGTATTTTTATTTTTGCAGGGTTTTGCAGACTGCTATCAAGGAGGAGTTGTCCAAATGCGCAGAATGAGTATGTGAGATAGATGTTATACAGATGGTTTAAAGAAAAGGTATCAGAAAATGACCGGTTTAATATTTTTATATTAAATGTGTTTTTTAAATATTTGGGCTTTTTATATATCAAAATCCGTATTAATAAAAAATATAAAATAGCACTTTTGCAATTTTCACACTGCATACTGGGGCTTTTTTTTTATTGTAATATATAGTTTTGGGAAACATGTACATAGCTATAATGGTCAGATCCAAAACCCCAATATTTTTGTATTCAAGTACCTAATAAGCTGGTACAAAGATAATCCTGATTGGAGTGGAAGCAGGGTCAGCTTGGATGGGACATTGTGATTGGTAGATACTGTGTTATAAGCTGTTACCTGTCATTGTAATCCTGCATCTGATGCCGAGGAGCCTGATGAAAACTCTTCCTGAAAGGACAAAGTATGAGTCTAAAATAGCCCTAGCAGCAACTGAAATTTGCACAATTTTTTTTTATTATTATTTTTATTACGATTTTGATTCGAAAAAAAAAAAAAAAAAGACATGCAACAGAAAAACCTGTTTTATACAATAGGTAGTTTTCAGATGAGAGGTTCTTTTCCAAAGGGAAGCTGTCATCAGGATTTTACTCCCCAAACTAAAGGTACCTACATAAAAGGTTGTTCACGGAGAATGTGTCACCAGGTTTTTGCCACCCAATTTGAGAGCACCAAAATGTAGGGACAGAGACCCTGATTCCAGTGATGTGTCACTTACTGAGCTGCATAGTGTTTAGTTTTATCAGCAGGATATTATCACTAGAGGACTAGTAAACCTGCTGCCAGGTAGTCAAGCATATTCATAAACTCCGTATAACCCCACCCCCTGCACTGATTGGCAGAAAGCTGCCAGTGGTGTGCAGGATTACACAGAGATCAATATTCAGAGAACTGAAAACAGATAATACGGATTTTAGCAAAATGACAGCACGCAGCCCAGCAAATTATATATAGCTGGAATAAGGGTCTAAACTCTACATTATGCTGCTCTCATATGGATAGTAAAAATATGGTTAAAGACTCTTCAATGCTGATTACATTAAGTTGTAAAAATCTGTTTTGCTCTTTTAAGCCATGTTTACACATACAGTATTTTACATCAGTACTCGTAAGCCCAGGAGCAGGTATTAAAAAAAATATACAGAAGTGTGGTGACTTGTTTCTATTATACTTTCCCCCTGACTGTTTCACTCCTGGTTTTGGCTTACAAATACGGATGTAAAATACTGAACATGTGAACATGGCCTTAGAGAGATCCATAGTTGAAACTATATGCTAATGACTTGCAAGTGTGGTGGGGTGGGATTTAGACTTACAGCACACTCCTGCCTCATGGGCCTGTTTCACACTTCAGTTTTTTGGCATCAGTCAAAATCCGTCGTACACTGAGCATGCCCAGAAGAATTTCCTTTCCATCAATTTACACTAGAAAACGTTCTGGCACAGAAAAAGTCTCTCTCTCAAGTTCACTTCTGCAGCCTTAACGGATCCGTCAAAAAAACGGATCTGGTGCATCAGTTTTTTCCACTCTGCAACGGATCCGTTTTCTTCACACTTTGATGGATTTTGACTGATGCCAAAAAACTGAAGTGTGAAACAGGCCTAACAGATTCCTGAAACTTAACTGACCTGACACAGACTGGAGACAGGTAGGGGGCAGGGAATACCCAGAGGCAGGAGAAGTGTACAGCCCACTTCATTAGCACACAATCTCTGGCATTCTGACACTCTGAACCAGGCTGAACAGAAAAGCTTCTAACCTTGAAAAAGAAAAAGTTTCTTCTGTAATCAATGGTTAGAGATCTATATATATGTACATCTATATCATACACATGCATGCATTATGCACACCCTAGCTATAAGTGCAATTACAGCCCCTCCAAGGAAGCCCACACAAAACGCGCGTTGGGGCTGCCCTGGACACACGCTGACGGGCAACATAGGGATGTTCTTTAAATAGTACCTCTGTCCCCTGGGTGGTGATATTTGGCTAATGGGCTCATTTAGAGTGATGTAAGCTCCCCACATTAAGCCCCCTACCTTCTGGATATTTGATATATTGCTTGCACCTTATTTTGCACTATGCACTTTTTTGCTAAAGTCCATGAAGGTGGAGATTTTACGCTCTCTGGAGCTCGCCCAGCCGGCTTTTCCTCAGTGTAGTTTTGTGGACTTCACACAGAAGCTCCATATGTGCCTTGTCTTAGAGAAGCTGCTTTTACAATGAATTTTTTTTGTGTATTATAACTTTTCAATAAACTTTGTCACATTTTTAGATCTAAGCTTTTCTGTAGCCAAAAGTAAACGGTGCTTCAAGTCTGCACTAAAAATGCAATAACCAGAGAAGATTGTTATTGCGTATTTTGATGCAGACACCTGCAGAAAACATCTTGATAAAAAGCAGCAGAATTTACGCTACGTGTGAACACAGCCTAATGCTTTTCCTACGTGCCTTGGCCAGGGTTAAATATGCCATCTGTCTAACTTTTCTGGTAGCCTCAAGTGGCCAGTAAAGTTTCTAGGTCACTGGATGGGGGGAGGGGAGGTCACCAGTGGCATTAGTAAAAAGGCTGAGAGCTGCTAGCTCTATAAAAGGCAGCAGGATAGGTAACTGCTGGGTCAGCAAAGCCTGGAAATAGGGAAGCACTGCCCAGCTGTCATCGAAGAAGTGTCTACAGCGCCATGAAAGCCCCTCTGCCTGGATGTGGGCCCCTCCCTGCCTGGGCTTGTACATGGCAGGATCCCTCCAGCCTGACAAGCAGTGATCGGCCTGTCGTCAGCAATATGGCAGCCACATCGGATGGTAGAGGGGGAGGGCTGCTGTACACTTCACACACTGAGCGCTCGTGGAAAGTTCACCCCATACAAAGAGTTAAATGGCTGCGCACGGTCACACTGCTCACCAATAGCACCCCGGCGCGCGGAGGGTTAACCCCTCAGAGACCCACCTGTTGCTGCACAGCCATACACTTGTCACACTGCAGGGCTGAATAATGGCGCTCTTGTCACGGACGCAGCAGGTAACACATACGCCTTACTACACGCACATAACGAGCCTCATACCTGGACTGGGCAGCCATAGCGACGTGTCTCACAGCAGGCGTCCCGCGTCCATCGGTGTCAGTCCCCGGCTATGGCTGCTGTAGTGCCGCTCGCACTGCTCCTCCGCTCAGTCACATTATTGGAGCGGTATCTGCGCGTCCTGCGCTGCTCCAGCGTCTGCCGACTTGCGCGTCTTTCCCTGCGGCAGCGCTCGTCCACCCTGAGCCACGCCCACCAAACGCTCAACGGCACGCCTACACGTGAAGGGGCGTGGTTACAAGGCAAAGGCGGAGTCTGCTTTCCGGCCCCTGGTCTCCGGAATGAACCACTTCTTTCATTCGCGAGGTGACTGAAAAAGGATGCGCGTGAGGAACGAAGTGAGAGACTGAGGAGAGGAAAGCGGAGACTCCTTTACTTCAGGAGTAGGGAGGGCGGTGCAGCGGGTTTCTCCAGTGTAGTGGAGGGTCGTCAATGGAGCCATGAGGTGATTGGCTGGGTAGGATGAGAAGGGGCGGGTATAAACGGTAAACTGACCAATGGCGCGGGAGCATTGCTCACAGCTGGAGAGAGAGGGCGTAACCCCATGGGTTATGACATTACCTCAGAGCCTGTAGAACAGAGTGCCAGTAGCTGGGGGTGTGTCTTGTGGGCGTGGTCACTGCTGCACGGTGTAACTGCCTGCGGGAATGCCTGTGGTGCGGATGCCGGACAGCTGAGATGTCTGTGTGTGTAGGTGGAGGAGAGACAATGATGGGGAGGAGGACATTATGGAGGTGATGGGAGAAGGCCATGATGGGGTGATGAGGAGAAGGCCATGATGGGGTGATGAGAAGGCCATGATGGGGTGATGAGGAGAAGGCCATGATGGGGTGATGAGGAGAAGGCCATGATGGGGTGACTGGTGATGGGGAGAAGGCCATTATGGAGGTGATGGGGAGAAGGCCATTATGGAGGTGATGGGGAGAAGGCCATTATGGAGGTGATGGGGAGAAGGCCATTATGGAGGTGATGGGAGAAGGCCATTATGGAGGTGATGGGGAGAAGGCCATTATGGAGGTGATGGGAGAAGGCCATTATGGAGGTGATGGGAGAAGGCCATTATGGAGGTGATGGGGAGAAGAACATTATGGAGGTGATGGGGAGAAGGCCATGATGGGGTGACCGGTGATGGGGAGAAGGCCATTATGGAGGTGATGAGGAGAAGGCCATTATGGAGGTGATGAGGAGAAGGCATTGATGGAGGTGATGAGGAGAAGGCATTGATGGAGGATGGGAGAAGGCATTGATGGAGGTGATGAGGAGAAGGCCATGATGGAGTGATGGAGAGAAGGCCATGATGGGGTGATGGGGAGCAGGCATTGATGGAGGTGATGGGGAGAAGGCATTGATGGAGGTGATGGGAGAAGGCCATGATGGAGGTGATGGGGAGAAGGCATTGATGGAGGTGATGGGGAGAAGGCCATTATGGAGGTGATGGGGAGAAGGCATTGATGGAGGTGATGGGGAGAAGGCCATTATAGAGGTGATGAGGAGAAGGCATTGATGGAGGTGATGAGGAGAAGGCATTGATGGAGGTGATGAGGAGAAGGCCATGATGGAGGTGACGGAGAGAAGGCCATGATGGGTGATGGAGAGAAGGCCATGATGGGGTGATGGGGAGCAGGCATTGATGGAGGTGATGGGGAAAGGCATTGATGGAGGTGATGGGGAGAAGGCCATGATGGAGGTGATGGGGAGAAGGCATTGATGGAGGTGATGGGGAGAAGGCCATTATGGAGGTGATGAGGAGAAGGCATTGATGGAGGTGATGAGGAGAAGGCATTGATGGAGGTGATGAGGAGAAGACCATGATGGAGGTGATGGAGAGAAGGCCATGATGGGGTGATGGGGAGCAGGCATTGATGGAGGTGATGGGGAGAAGGCACTGATGGAGGTGATGGGGGGGAGAAGGCCATGATGGAGGTGATGGGAGAAGGCATTGATGGAGGTGATGGGGAGAAGGCCATTATGGAGTGATGGGGAGAAGGCATTGATGGGGGTGATGGGGAGAAGGCATTGATGGAGGTGATTGGGAGAAGGCATTGATTGGAGGTGATGGGAGAAGGCCATTATGGAGGTGATGGGGAGAAGGCATTGATGGGGGGTGATGGGGAGAAGGCATTCATGGAGGTGATGGGGAGAAGGCCATGATGGAGGTGATGGGAGAAAGGCATTGATGGAGGTGATGGGGAGAAGCCATGATGGAGGTGATAGGGAGAAGGCATTGATGGAGGTGATGGGGAGAAGGCCATGATGGAGGTGATGGGAGAAAGGCATTGATGGGGTGATGGAGAGAAGGCATTGATGGAGGTGATGGGGAGAAGGCATTGATGGAAGTGATGGGGAGAAGGCCATTATGGAGGTGATGGGGAGAAGGCATTGATGGAGGGTGATGGGGAGAAGGCATTGATGGAGGTGATGAGGAGAAGGCCATTATGGAGGTGATGGGGAGAAGGCCATGATGAGGTGATGGGGAGAAGGCATTGATGGAGGTGATGGGGAGAAGGCATTGATGGAGGTGAATTGGAGAAGGCCATGATGGAAGTGATGGGGAGAAGGCATTGATGGAGGTGATGGGAGAAGGCATTGATGGGGGGGGTGATGGGGAGAAGGCATTGATGGGGGGTGATGGGGAGAAGGCATTGATGGAGGTGATGGGGAGAAGGCATTGATGGAGGTGGATGGGGAGAAGGCCATATGGAGATGATGGGGAGAAGGCATTGATGGAGGTGTATGGGGAGAAAGGCATTGATGGAGGTGATGGGGAGAAGGCCATGATGGAGGGGATGGGGAGAAGGCAATTGATGGAGGTGATGGGAGAAGGCCATGATGAGGTGAGATGGGAGAAGGCATTGATGGAGGTGATGAGGAGAAGGCCATGATGGAGGTGATGGGGAGAAGGCCATGATGGGGTGATGGGGAGAAGGCACTGATGGAGGTGATGGGGAGAAGGCATGATGGAGGTGATGGGGAGAAGGCATGATGGAGGTGATGGGGAGAAGGCATTGATGGAGGTGATGGGGAGAAGGCCATTGATGGAGGTGATGGGGAGAAGGCCATGATGGAGGTGATGGGGAGAAGGCATTGATGGAGGTGATGGGGAGAAGGCCATGATGGAGGTGATGGGGAGAAGGCATTGATGGGGGGTGATGGGGAGAAGGCATTGATGGAGGTGATGGGGAAAGGCCATGATGGAGGTGATGGGAAAGCATGATGGAGGTGATGGGGAGAAGGCCATGATGGAGGTGATGGGGAGAAGGCATTGATGGAGGTGATGGGGAGAAGGCATGAGGAGGTGATGGGAGAGGCCATGATGGGGTGATGGGAGAAGGCATTGATGGAGGTGATGGGGTGAAAGCATTGATGAGGTGATAGGAGAAGGCATTGATGGAGGTGATGGGAGAAGGCCATGATGGAGGTGATGGGGAGAAGGCATTGATGGAGGTGATGGGGAGAAGCCATGATGGAGGTGATGGGGAGAGGCCATGATGGAGGTGATGGGAGAAGGCATTGATGGAGGTGATGGGAGAAGGCATGATGGAGGTGATGGGGAGAAGGCATTGATGGAGGTGATGGGGAGAAGGCATTATGGAGTGATGGGGAAGGCATGATGGAGGTGATGGGGAAGGCATTGATGGAGGTGATGGGGAGAAGGCATATGGAGGTGATGGGAGAAGGCATGATGGAGGGATGGGGAGAAGGCATGATGGAGGTGATGGGGAGAAGGCATTGAGGAGTGAGGGGAAGGCATGATGGAGGTGATGGGAGAAGGCATTGATGGAGGTGATGGGGAGAAGGCATTATGGAGGTGATGGGGAGAAGGCATGATGGGTGATGGGGAAAGGCATGATGGAGGTGATGGGGAGAAGGCTGATGGAGGTGTGGGAGAAGGCCTTGGAGTGATGGGAGAAGCATTGAGAGGTGTGGGAGAAGGCATTGATGGGAGGTGTGGGGGAAGGCATGATGGAGGTGAGGGGGAGCATATGGAGGGGTGGGGGAAGCATTGATGAGGTGATGGGGAGAAGCATGATGGAGGTGAGGGGAGAAGGCATTGATGGAGGTGATGGGGAGAAGGCCATATGGAGGATGGGGGAGAAGGCATTGATGGGGTGATGGGAGAAGGCATTGATGGAGTGATGGGAGAAGGCCATGATGGAGTGATGGGGAGAAGGCATGATGGAGGTGATGGGGAAAGGCATGTGGAGGTGATGGGAGAAGGCTGATGGAGGTGATGGGAGAAGGCATGATGGAGGTGATGGGGAGAAGGCCATGATGGGTGATGGGAGAAGGCATGATGGGGTGAGGGGAGAAGGCATTGATGGAGGTGATGGGAAAGGCCATGATGGAGGTGATGGGGAGAAGGCATGATGGGGTGATGGGGAGAAGCATGATGGAGGTGATGGGGAGAAGGCATGATGGAGGTGATGGGAGAAGGCATGATGGAGTGATGGGAGAAGGCATGATGGGGTGATGGGAGAAGGCATTGATGGAGGTGATGGGGAGAAGGCCAATTGATGGAGTTGAGTGGGGAGAAGGCATTGATGGAGGTGATGGGGAGAAGGCATTGATGGAGGTGATGGGAGAAGCCATTGATGGGGGGTGATGGGGAGAAGGCATTGATGGAGGTGATGGGGAGAAGGCCATGATGGAGGTGATGGGGAGAAGACATTGATGGAGGTGATGGGGAGAAGGCCATGATGGAGGTGATGGGGAGAAGGCATTGATGGAGGTGATGGGGAGGAGGCCATGATGGAGGTGATGGGGAGAAGGCCATGATGGGGTGATGGGGAGAAGGCATTGATGGAGGTGATGGGGAGAAGGCCATGATGGAGGTGATGGGGAGAAGGCCATGATGGAGGTGATGGGGGGAAGGCCATGATGGGGTGATGGGGAGAAGGCATTGATGGAGGTGATAGGGAGAAGGCCATTATGGAGGTGATGGGGGGTGATGGGGAGAAGGCATTGATGGAGGTGATGGGGAGAAGGCCATGATGGAGGTTATGGGGAGAAGGCATTGATGGAGGTGATGGGGAGAAGGCCATGATGGGGTGATAGGGAGAAGGCATTGATGGAGGTGATGGGGAGAAGGCCATGATGGAGGTGATGTGGAGAAGGCCATGATGGAGGTGATGGGGAGAAGGCCATGATGGAGGTGATGGGGAGAAGGCCATGATGGAGGTGATGGGGAGAAGGCCATGATGGAGGTGATGGGGAGAAGGCATTGATCGAGGTGATGGGAAGAAGGCCATGATGGAGGTGATGGGGAGAAGGCCATGATGGAGGTGATGGGGAGAAGGCCATTGTGATGATCCTGCAAGCTCCTTATCCTGTACTTCTCTAGAAGTCTCCAAAGCTACTGCATTCATTAGGCTTTGCAGCCTGTGGGCTTCCCCCCCCCTTCAGCTCACTACACACTCTGTGTAATCTGATTCCAGGTGGCTAGCCCCACAGGGAGGCCGGCTGAAAGCGGCTGACAAACCACATGGTCTGTTCCTTTGTTGTATGGTAGTTATTCAAGGTCCAATATCTTGGCTCCTGTGTATGTTATAAGTATGCAATTTTAATATCTGCCAATTCATCGGTGAATCCAGGGATCAGTGAAGTTTCTAAGCGCTGGCACCAGCAGAACCTAAGAAACAGATTTCTGCTTAGCCGATCCACCCAGGCACTCTGCGTTTAGACTTAAATGCACGCCAACATCTTGGCATGAGTACAATGGTATGCTCTGCATCGCTGTATGAGACTCCATCTCTTATTTATGAAAGTTTTGAGTTTTCTGAACTAAGAGTAACCCTTAGAGCAAGAGGAGGACCCTGGTAACTCCACCCCGTTTATGATGTCACGGCCACAGGTCTATAAGGTAGGGGCCAGGTATTCTGGCTCAGATCTGCCCTGGACACCAGACTTATAGCAGCTCTGTGATGCATTGTGATGTGTCTCCCTCCCCGACCGCATGGCTTGCCTACTATGATCTAAGAACTGTAAGTTGATCTTCCTTATGTTAACCCCTTTTATTTTCTAATTGTCTTGTACATAACTATATTGCCTCAGCTTGTTACATCTTTTTATATTGTATAAGCACTGCCTGTCTTTTTAGGAATAAACCTATAAATTTATTAGTTTGTTTCTCCTGCTCTATAAACGAATTTGCACGTGCCTGAAGCACTACGCTACTGTTTTGGGGTTGCTACGGACCCTCTTGATAAATTGTTCATCAAAAGCCGTAGCTGGTGGCAGCTAAAAGGAAGGGGTGTAAAGTGTTAATCTATTGGTTGACGCTGGCAGTGACGGAGCGGGGTTTATAAG
Source organism: Oophaga sylvatica (assembly GCA_033576555.1). Classification (NCBI taxonomy): domain Eukaryota; kingdom Metazoa; phylum Chordata; class Amphibia; order Anura; family Dendrobatidae; genus Oophaga; species Oophaga sylvatica. The sequence continues at coordinate 287,090,381 of JARQOD010000001.1, forward strand.
GGTACTGCCTGGCTGCAGCCAGGAGTAATTATAATTCCCTCACTGCAGCGTGCCCAATAGCCAGCACACATCCAAGTGACCCGTCTGGCGACCAATTATCCTAGGTGCAGTTCCCTGACTGACCTGAGGGTAAGGGGGGCGCCAGAGAGCTGCAAGTTCCTAAGTGGAAGTGGGATAATTAAAAGTCCCTGCAGTTTACCGGGTCGGACGGCAGCAGCCGTCGTGTGTGTGCGCGTTTTCGTCACATTTGCGGCACGGAGGGATCACAGGCCGTGATACCCCGGGCTACCGTGTGGCAGACCGTGTGCCCGTTCATCACATATTGGTGGCAGAGCGGTGGGATTATAGAGCATTAGTGATCTGGTTTGAGCAATCATTCCATTCACTAAAAAACTTGCACGGTTCTTCAGCACCCTGCAACTAAAGTTTTGGAGAACAGACTCAGTGTTTATTAGTCCTGAGACAATTGTGTGTACTTGCGGTTACCCCTCCCTTCTCTTTGTTTTTCTATCCTATCTTTTATTTGGCAACCATGGCTACGAGGGGATTCGACTGGTATAATCGGAGTAGCAGGGAAACTGTTCTAGCCATATGCGAGTGGAGGCAGATTGTCCCCATGGACCAAACCAAGGCCGCAGTGATCCAGGCCCTGATGGCACGGGACCACGCTCAGAGCGAGGAGGGCGCAGGAGCCGGCCCAAGCCAAGGTGGTGCCGCAGGAGCAGAGGCCCACCCTGACTGCTTACACCCAGGGCGGGATGGACCCTTACCTGCAGGCGGCCCTGGAGGGACTCTCCACTGACGACCATGAAGAACGCCTGAAGCTGATCCAGAAAGCTCAAGAGAGAGCCGACCAGTGAGAGGCCAACCAGCGAGAGGCCGAGAGAGCCCAGCGAGAGGCCGAGAGGGCCGAGCGGGAGGCTGAGAGAGCCGAGCGGGAGGCTGAGAGAGCCGAGCGGGAAGCTCAGAGAGCCCATGAACTGGAGCTGCTCAGACAAGGGGCAATGCCCTCCACAGCCCAGAGCAGTGTGCCCAGCAGCGCTCAGAGTCCCAAGCCCCGGCCGGAAGCACTTTCCCGTGATGGAAAAGGACGGAGACTTGGACACTTTTCTGCGGGCCTTTGAGAAAGTCTGCAGACAGTACCGGCTGCCTGACAACCAATGGGCCAGGTACTTGACTCCCGGGCTAAAGGGCAAAGCTCTGGAGGCGTTTGCTTCACTCACGCCGGATCAAGATGACAACTATCAGGCCATCAAGCAGGCCCTGATCGCCAAGTACCAGCTAACCCCTGAGGTATACCGAAAGAAGTTCCGGAACCTCCAACGTGGCCCACATGACAGTTATAGCGATGTGGTGCAAGGACTCAGGAACCACTTTGACCAGTGGATCCATGGACTGTCAGTTGACACCTTTGAGAACCTGAGGGACCTGATGATCAAAGACCAGTTCCTGCATCTGTGCCCAGCTGAGGTCCGACAGTTCATCCTGGACCGAGAACCGGAGGACGCGGTCAGAACAGCACGGATCGCCGACAGCTATGAGGCCAACCGGAAACCCGAGGTGCGGAAGCCCGTCACCACCCGCTGGGGAGGGGGTAAGCCTGCAACCAACCCCAGTGCCCCTGCCAGCCGTCCCTCTGGAGGCACTATCCCCTTTGCCAGCGCCAGGCCTACATCAGACCCCCGCCAGTGTTTCTCCTGTAAAAGGACTGGTCACATCAGCGCCACCTGTCCGGAGAGGCAGAAGAACCCCCCAGCCAAGGCCTCCGGGCCCAACGCCTCTGTTCTTTTGGTGGGTGGTGTGGTGGGGAGGGTTGATGACAACGTGCAGCCCGTCCGCTTGGGGGCCCGTCTTGCTACAGGCCTCAAGGACACCGGGGCTGAACGAACCCTCATCCGACCCGAACTGGCGGCCCTGAAGAGTTGATTCCGGGGAAAACCTTAACTGTCACAGGGATTGGGGGCGTCCACTAACCCTTGCCGATAGCCCGAGTTTTCATTGACTGGGGTGCCGGGAGCGGGGTGAAGGAAGTGGGGGTGTCCGAAAACCTGCCCACTGATGTTTTATTGGGGACTGATCTGGGGAGGATGGTGGCGTACTATGTCCCTGACACCCCTTCCCAATCTGATGATAAGGTTAACGTTAACCATGATGTTGATGTTGATGATGATGGGAAACTGATTGTGTTACCTGCTAATGCTTTGCGAAGTGATGATGCAACTGATAACCTTTCTTTCCCTAGGACTGATGTTGATAGTGATGTATCTGTGCCATCTGAATCTGTTAACCCTTTCTCTGAAGTGGTAGATGTGTCCACAGGTACAGGAGCGTTCAGTCCCGTCGCTCTGCGGAGTGAGACGGCTGAGGAACCCCTAGCAGGAGCAAGCGACAGTGCTCAAGGAAATGGGGAGGTGCATGGGAACCGGGAGGAAGGTGACGCCATGACACTGACCAGTGCCACCGAGGAAGGTAACTGGCCCATAAGTAGCACTGCTCCTGAAGTGTTGGGGGTGGATGGGGAGGTAGAGCCCATAGCAGCGCAGGCTGATGGGTCTATAGAAATCCCCGGGGAGACTGCATATGTAGCTGCTGTCACCCGCAGTCAGAGTGCCCGGATCGCAGGTAGCGCCCTGCCATCTGGACCCTCCTCCGCTACAGGAGAGACTGAACCAGAGGTGGACCCAGAGCCGGTCCCAGAGGGTCCCAGTGAGGAAGGAACCCTGACGTCACTTCTGGCTGCCTCCAGCCAGGAGTTCCAGGCCGCTCTGCACTCAGATGCGAGCCTGGAGAACTTGAGGCACCTCGCCGAGACGCCCATCTCCGTGACTGATAAGGAGAGGGTGTACTGGGAACGAGGAAGGTTGTACGGGAGACAGTACCCGGAGATTCCCAAAAGGAGTGGTTGAGGGAAAAACAGCTGGTCGTCCCGCACCAGTTCCGAGGTGAGTTGTTGAGGATTGCCCATGAGATTCCACTCGCGGGACACTTGGGGATCAGCAAAACTAAGGCACGGCTGTCTCAACACTTCTATTGGCCCAAGATGGGGACAGATGTGACTAACTACTGCCGCTCCTGTATCACCTGTCAAAGAGTGGGGAAGGCGGGGCCTGCTCTTAAGGCTCCCCTGATCCCATTGCCAGTGATAGAGGAGCCCTTCCAGAGGATCGCGGTGGACATTGTGGGCCCGCTGGCCGTCCCCAGCAGCTCTGGAAAGCAATACATCCTTACTGTGGTAGACTACGCTACCCGGTACCCGGAGGCAGTAGCTCTGTCCTCAACTAGGGCAGATAAGGTGGCGGATGCACTGGTGACCATCTTTTCACGGGTAGGATTTCCCAGGGAGATGCTTACCGATCAAGGGACCCAATTTATGTCTCGCCTAATGAAGGCTCTCTGCAGCAAAATGCAGGTGACGCGTATGGTATCGAGTGCGTATCACCCACAGACCAATGGTTTGTGTGAGCGCTTTAACGGTACCCTCAAACAGATGCTCCGCATGCTGGTTGAGACCCAGGGACGCGATTGGGAGCGGTACCTCCCACACCTGCTATTTGCCTACAGAGAAGTCCCGCAGGCCTCGACGGGGTTCTCCCCCTTCGAGCTCCTGTATGGTAGGCGAGTCCGGGGACCCCTTGGGTTGATAAGAGAATCCTGGGAAGATGAGCCAAACCCCACGGAAGTGTCCATCGTGGATTATGTCATGCGCTTCCGCGACAAGATGCAGACCTTGACGCAGTTGGTGCATGACAACATGACGCAGGCTCAGGCTGACCAGAAGCACTGGTACGACCAGAACGCCCGGGAGCGGACCTACCAGGTGGGTCAAAAGGTGTGGGTGCTGGTCCCGTACCAAAGGATAAGCTTCAGGCAGCCTGGGAAGGCCCGTACGTCGTGCACCAACAGCTCAACCCAGCCACCTACGTGGTCACGCTTGACCACACTCGGGGTAGGCGCAAGGCCTTTCACGTCAACATGATGAAGGCCCATCACGAACGTGAAGCCTGCGTCCTACAGGTCTGCAATCTGCCCGAGGACGGGGAAGAGGATCCCCTCCTAGACATGCTGGCCCAAGCTAATGCCAATGGGTCCATTGAGGACATGGAGGTAAATGCCTCGCTAACCGCCTCCCAGCGGTTGCAGTTGCTGACCACTCTGGAATCCTTTCGGGCCGTGTTCACTAACCGACCGGAAGGACCAAGTTGGCAGTCCATGAGGTGGACACCGGGAATCACGCCCCGTTACGGCGGACACCTTATCGGATCTCTGAGGAGGTGCAGCAGATTATGCGCCAGGAGATCCATGAGATGTTGCAGCTGGGGGTGATCCGGCCGTCCAAAAGCGCGTGGGCCTCACCTGTAGTTCTCATGCCCAAAAAGGATCGGACCACCCGGTTCTGCGTGGACTACAGGGGGCTCAACGTCATCACTACCTCTGATGCGCACCCAATGCCACGCATCGAGGATCTGCTGGAGCGGTTGGCGAATGCCAAGTACATATCATCATGGATTTAAGCCGGGGATACTGGCAGATTCCCCTGAGCCCTGCGGCGCAGGAGAAATCCACCTTTATCACCCCTTTTGGACTGTACGAGTCCACGGTCATGCCTTTCGGCATGAAGAATGCCCCTGCCACTTTTCAGCGGATGGTCAACCACCTGCTTCAGGGACTGGAGGAGTACGCTGTGGCGTACCTGGACGACATTGCCGTCTTCAGTTCCACCTGGGAGGAACACCTTCAGCATCTCCAGGAGGTGCTCAAGCGTATTCACCAGGCAGGTCTGACCATCAAGCCGGGAAAATGCCAGATGGGCATGAGGGAGGTCCACTACCTGGGGCACCGGGTAGGTGGGGGTTCCATGAGTCCAGAGCCCAAGAAAGTGGACGCGATCGTGTCCTGGCCCACCCCCAGGACCAAAAAGCAGGTGAAGTCCTTCCTGGGCACTGCAGGGTACTATAGGCATTTCGTACCGAACTATAGCGCCATTGCAAAACCCTTGACGGACCTCACCAAGGGCGGTCTACCCCAAACAGTCAGCTGGACAGATGGCTGTGAGGCGGCATTCCGAGCTTTGAAAACAGCTCTCCAGTGTTGAGAGCCGTCGACAGCAGTCGGCCCTTCCTGGTACAGACTGACGCCAGCGAATTTGGCCTCGGTGCTGTACTCAGCCAGGTTGATTCGGGGAACCAGGAGCACCCCGTGTTGTACCTGAGCCGGAAACTTCTGCCAAGGGAAGTGGCATACTCCACCATCGAGAAGGAGTGCCTGGCCATGGTCTGGGCACTGCAACGTTTGCAGCCCTACCTGTATGGGCGCACCTTCTAGGTGGTCACCGACCACAACCCGCTGAGCTGGCTGCACACAGTGTCCGGAACCAATGGTAGGTTGCTACGCTGGAGCCTTGCCCTGCAGCAGTATGATTTTGCCGTACAACACAAGAAAGGCAGTGATCATGGGAATGCTGATGGGTTGTCCCGACGTGGCGAACCCGCTGAGGTGCGCATGGCGGATTACCGAGAGGTCATGCCTCCGTAGCGCCCTCTAAGGGGGGGAGGTGTGATGATCCTGCAAGCTCCTTATCCTGTACTTCTCTAGAAGTCTCCACAGCTACTGCATTCATTAGGCTTTGCAGCCTGTGGGCTTCCCCCCCCTTCAGCTCACTACACACTCTGTGTAATCTGATTCCAGGTGGCTAGCCCCCACAGGGAGGCCGGCTGAAAGCGGCTGATAAACCACATGGTCTGTTCCTTTGTTGTATGGTAGTTATTAAGGTCCAATATCTTGGCTCCTGTGTATGTTATAAGTATGCAATTTTAATATCTGCCAATTCATCGGTGAATCCAGGGATCAGTGAAGTTTCTAAGCGCTGGCACCAGCAGAACCTAAGAAACAGATTTCTGCTTAGCCGATCCACCCAGGCACTCTGCGTTTAGACTTAAATGCACGCCAACATCTTGCGGAGTACAATGGTATGCTCTGCATCGCTGTATGAGACTCCATCTCTTATTTATGAAAGTTTTGAGTTTTCTGAACTAAGAGTAACCCTTAGAGCAAGAGGAGGACCCTGGTAACTCCACCCCGTTTATGATGTCACGGCCACAGGTCTATAAGGTAGGGGCCAGGTATTCTGGCTCAGATCTGCCCTGGACACCAGACTTATAGCAGCTCTGTGATGCATTGTGATGTGTCTCCCCTCCCCGACCGCATGGCTTGCCTACTATGATCTAAGAACTGTAAGTTGATCTTCCTTATGTTAACCCCTTTTATTTTCTAATTGTCTTGTACATAACTATATTGCCTCAGCTTGTTACATCTTTTTATATTGTATAAGCACTGCCTGTCTTTTTAGGAATAAACCTATAAATTTATTAGTTTGTTTCTCCTGCTCTATAAACGAATTTGCACGTGCCTGAAGCACTACGCTACTGTTTTGGGGTTGCTACGGACCCTCTTGATAAATTGTTCATCAAAAGCCGTAGCTGGTGGCAGCTAAAAGGAAGGGGTGTAAAGTGTTAATCTATTGGGTGACGCTGGCAGTGACGGAGCGGGGTTTATAAGGGTACTGCCTGGCTGCAGCCAGGAGTAATTATAATTCCCTCACTGCAGCGTGCCCAATAGCCAGCACACATCCAAGTGACCCGTCTGGCGACCAATTATCCTAGGTGCAGTTCCCTGACTGACCTGAGGGTAAGGGGGGCGCCAGAGAGCTGCAAGTTCCTAAGTGGAAGTGGGATAATTAAAAGTCCCTGCAGTTTACCGGGTCGGACGGCAGCAGCCGTCGTGTGTGTGCGCGTTTTCGTCACATTCGCGGCACGGAGGGATCACAGGCCGTGATACCCCGGGCTACCGTGTGGCAGACCGTGTGCCCGTTCATCACAGCCATGATGGAGGTGATGGGGAGAACGCCTTGATGGAGGTGATGGGGAGAAAGCATTGATGGAGGTGATGGGGAGAAGGCATTAATGGAGGTGATGGGTGATGGATGATTGTGGGGCATTGATGGAGGTGATGGGGAGAAGGCATTGATGGAGGTGATGGGGAGAAGGCATTGATGGAGGTGATGGGGGATGGAAGGCCATGATGGAGGTGATGGGGAGAAGGCCATGATGGAGGTTGATGGGGATGAAGGCCTGATGAGGTGATGGGAGGTGATGGAGGTGATGGGAGAAGGCCATGATGAGAAGTGATGGGGTGAAGAGGCAATGTGATGGGGGTGGTGATGGGGTGAAGGCATTGATGAGGGTGATGGGGAGAAGCTTGATGGAGTGATGGAGAGCATGATGGGGTGAGGGGAAGATGGCGGCATGATGGAGGTGATGGAAAGAAGGCAATGATGGGGTGATGGGGAGAATGCCTTGATGGAGGTGATGGGGAGAAGGCCATGATGGAGGTGATGGAGAGAAGGCAATGATGGGTGATGGGGAGAAGGCATTGATGGAGGTGATGGGGAGAGAGAGGCATTGATGGAGGTGATGAGGTGAAGGCCATGATGAGGTGATGGGGAGAACGCCTTGATGGAGGTGATGGGGAGAAGGCCATGATGGAGGTGATGGAGAGAAGGCAATGATGGGGGTGATGGGGAGAAGGCATTGATGGAGGTGATGGGGAGGAAGGCAATTATGGGGGTGATGGGGAGAAGGCATTGATGGAGGGATGATGGGGGAGAAGGCATTAATGGAGGTGATGGGGAGATGGCAATGATGGAGGGTGATGGGGAGAAGGCATTGATGGAGGTGATGGGGAGAAGGCATTGATGGAGGTGATGGGGAGAAGGCATGATGGAGGTGATGGGGAGAAGGCGATGATGGAGGTGATGTGGGGAGAAGGCCATGATGGAGGTGATGGGGAGAAGGCCATGATAGAAGTGATGGGGAGAAGGCATTGATGGAGGTGATGGGGAGAAGGCCATGATGAGGTGATGGGGAGAACGCCTTGATGGAGGTGATGGGGAGAAGGCCATGATGGAGGTGATGGAAAGAAGGCAATGATTGGAGTGATGGGGAGAAGGCATTGATGGAGGTGATAGGGAGAAGGCCATGATGGGGTGATGGGGAGAAGGCAATGATGGAGGTGATGGGGAGAAGGCAATGATGGGGGTGATGGGGAGAAGGCATTGATGGGGAGAAGACATTGATAGAGGTGATGGGGAGAAGGCCATGATGGAGGTGATGGAGAGGTGATACGGCCTCTCCTGAGCTGTAACAGTGCAGAGCGCAGCGCAGTGCAGAGGAGAGCTCCATATTTTTTATGGAGCTTTATATGGGGACCAGTATTCTGTATGGAGCATTATATTGGGTCCAGTATTCTGTATGGAGCATTATATGGGGGATTGGGGGGTGACATCCTGCATGGGATATTATATGGGTGATGAGGGGGAGACTATGTGGTGCTCATAATATTGTATGGAGGACTGTACTGTCCGGTGTGTAGTGTGCGATGTGGGAATTCGGCGGTTTCTGAGCTATTGTAGAAAATTACAATAGATATCGCTCATGTAATGGAAGAAGTGAAATCTTTGGCACTGTACCCATATTTCTCTGCCGTATCTGTGCATCATGAATCGTGGTCTCTGTTAAAGGGGCCCATTGAGACTCTTTCGCCTGGGGCCCATAAAAACCTGGAGCCGGCCCTGTAACCTGTCATACACTAGCGGTGTGTCCTGTGGGCGTGGTTACTGCTGCACGGTGTAACCTGTCATACACTAGCGGTGTGTCCTGTGGCCGTGGTTACTGCTGCACGGTGTAACCTGTATTACACTAGCGGTGAGTCCTGTGGGCGTGGACACTGCTGCACGGTGTAACCTGTTCTACACTAGCGGTGCGTCCTGTGGGCGTGGTTACTGCTGCACGGTGTAACCTGTCCTACACTAGAGGTGCGTCCTGTGGGCGTGGTCACTGCTTCACGGTGTAACCTGTCCAACACTAGCGGTGCGTCCTGTGGGCGTGCTCACTGCTGCACGGTGTAACATGTACTACACTAGCGGTGCGTCCTGTGGGCGTGGTCATTGCTGCACGGTATAACCTGTCCTACACTAGCGGTGCGTCGTTTGGGCATACTCACTGCTGCACGGTGTAACCTGTCCTACACTAGCGGTGTGTCCTGTGGGCGTGGTCACTGCTACACGGTGTAACCTGTCCTATACTAGCGGTGCATCCTGTGGGTGGGCATGGTCACTGCTGCACTTTGTAACCTGTCCTATACTAGCGGTGCGTCCTGTGGGCGTGCTCACTGCTGCACGGTGTAACCTCTCCTACACTAGCGGTGCGTCCTTTGGATGTACTCACTGCTGCACGGTGTAACCACTCCTACACTAGCGGTGCATCCTGTGGGCTTGGTCACTGCTGCATGGTGTAACCTGTCCTACACTAGCGGTGTGTCCTGTGGGCGTGCTCACTGCTGCACGGCGAAACCTGTCCTACACTAGTAGTGTGTCCTGTGGACGTACTCACTGCTGCACTGTGTAACCTGTCCTACACTAGTGGTGTGTCCTGTGGGTGTGGTCACTGCTACACGGTGTAACCTGTCCTATACTAGCGGTGCGTCCTGTGGGTGGGCATGGTCACTGCTGCACTGTGTAACCTGTCCTACACTAGCGGTGCGTCCTGTGGGCGTGCTCACTGCTGCACGGTGTAACCTCTCCTACACTAGCGGTGTGTCCTGTGGGTGTGCTCACTGCCGCACGGTGTAACCTGTCCTACACTAGCGGTGTTTCCTATGAGCATGGTCATTGCTGCACGGTGTAACCTGTCCTACACTAGCGATGTGTCCTGTGGGCGTGGTCACTGCTGCACCGTGTAACCTGTCCTACACTAGCGGTGCGTCCTGTGGGCGTGGTCACTGCTGCTCGATGTAACCTGTACTACACGAGCGGTGTGTCCTGTGGGCGTGCTCACTTCTGCACGGTGTAACCTGTCCTACACTAGCAGTGCATCCTGTGGGCGTGCTCACTTCTGCACGGTGTAACCTGCCCTACGCTAGCGGTGCGTCCTTGTGTGCGTGCTCACTGCTGCACGGTGTACCTGTCCTACACTAGCGGTGTGTCCTGTGGGTGTTTTCAGTGCAGCACGGTGTAACCTGTCATACACTAGCGGTGCGCCCTGTGGGCGTGGTCACTGCTACACGGTGTAACTTGTCCTACACTAGCGGTGCATACTCTGGGCGTGGTCACTGCTCCATGGTGTAACCTGTCCTACACTAGCGGTGCGTCCTGTGGGCGTGGTCACTGCTGCACGGTGTAACCTGCCCTACACTAGCGGTGCGTACTGTAGGCGTGTTCACTGCTGCACGGTGTAACCTGTCCTACACTAGCGGTGCGTCCTGTGGGCGTGCTCACAGCTGCACGGTGTAACCTGTCCTACACTGGCGGTGCATCCTGTGGGCGTGGTCACTGCTGCACGGTGTAACCTGTCCTACACTAGCGGTGCGTCCTGTGGGCGTGGTCACTGATGCACGGTGTAACCTGTCCTACACTAGCAGTGCGTCCTGTGGGCGTGCTCACTGCTGCGCGGTCTAACCTGTCCTACACTAGCAGTGTGCCCTGTGTGCATGCTCATTGCTGCATGGTGTAACCTGTCCTACACTAGCGGTGTAGAAAGAAACTTGGCACTCAACTTCTGAAAATGCTGATAAATTTAATGCAGTCAAAAAAAAAATGAGAACAAAACGTTTCAGCCTCATGTGGCCTTCATCAGTTAGCAGCCTGCTTAGATATAATGGATCACTGGATAGTGAAATGTGAAGGGAAACAACCCTATCACTTTAAGGGACGACTGTAGAAGCAAAGCACTGAAAGAGGGCACTGAAGTGAACGGAATCCTATAGGGAGAGAGGCTTGCTAACGCCAGATAGCGTTATCTTTCTATTTTGCTATATGGTGTGGGTACCTACTTGAGCACCTTTTCAAGTAGTGCAAACTGTGTTTTTTGGATTCTACAGTCATGGCCAAAAGTTTTGAGAATGACACAAATATTATATTTTCACATGATCTATTGCCCTCTGGTTTTTATGTGTGTTTGATAGATGTTTTTATCACAGACGACAGAAATATAATTGCAAACAGATGAGTAACAAAAGCTTATATTGACAGAATGAGTTAATGCAGCAAGTCAATATTTGCAGTGTTGACCCTTCTTCTTCAGGACCTCTGCAATTCTCCCTGGCATGCTCTCAATCAACTTCTGGACCAAATCCTGACTGATAGCAGTCCATTCTTGCACAATCAATGCTTTCATTTTGTCTGAATTTTTAGGTTTTTGTTTGTCCACCCGTCTCTTGATGATTGACCACAAGTTCTCAATGGGATTAAGATCTGGGGAGTTTCCAGGCCATGGACCCAAAATCTCTATATTTTGTTCCCTGAGCCATTTAGTTATCACCTTTGCTTTATGGCAAGGTGCTCCATCATGCTGGAAAAGGCATTGTTGATCACCAAACTGCTCTTGGAGGGTTGGGAAAAGTTGCTCTTGGAGGACATTCTGGTACCATTCTTTATTCATGACTCTGTTTTTCGGCAAGACTGTGAGAGAGCCGATTCCCTTGGCTGAGAAGCAACCCCACACTGGTTTCAGGATGCTTAACAGTTGGCATGAGACAAGACTGGTGGTAGCTCTCACCTTGTCTTCTCCGAATGAGGCATTTTCCTGATGTCCCAAACAATCGAAAAGGGGATTCATAAGAGAAAATAACTTTACCCCAGTCCTCAGCAGTCCACTGCCTGTACCTTTTGCAGAATATCAGTCTGTCCATGATGTTTTTTCTGGAGAGAAGTGGCTTCTTTGCTGCCCTCCTTGAGACCAGGCCTTGCTCCAAGAGTCTCCGCCTCACAGTGCTGCAGATGCACTCACACCTGCCTGCTGCCATTCCTGAGCAAGCTCTGCACTGCTGGTAGCCCGATCCCGCAGCTGAAACACTTTTAAGAGACGGTCCTGACGCTTGCTGGTCTTTCTTGGGCGCCCTGGAGCCTTTTTGGTAACAATGGAACCTCTCTCCTTGAAGTTCTTGATGATGCGATAGATTGTTGACTGAGGTGCAATCTTTCTAGCTGCGATACTCTTCCCTGTTAGGCCATTTTTGTGCATTGCAATGATGACTGCACGTGTTTCTTTAGAGATAACCATGGTTAACAGAAGAGAAACAATGATGCCAAGCACCAGCCTCCTTTTAAAGTGTCCAGTGGTGTCATTCTTACTTAATCATGACAGATTGATCTCCAGCCATGTCCTCATCAACACCCACACCTGTGTTAATGGAGCAATCACTGAAAAGAGGTTAGCTGGTCCTTTTAAGGCAGGGCTGCAATGATGTTGAAATGTGTTTTGGGGGATAAAGTTCATTTTCTAGCCAAATATTGACTTTGCAAGTAATTGCTGTTAAGCTGATCACTCTTTATAACATTCTGGAGTATATGAAAATTGCCATTAGAAAAAGTGAAGCAGTAGACTTTGTAAAAATTAATATTTGTGTCATTCTCAAAACTTTTGGCCATGACTGTATACTAGCGGTGTGTCCTGTGGGCGTGCTCACTGCTGCACTATGTAACCTGTAATACAAAAGTAGGTAATACATTAGTAGGTAGTGGTGACATCAGAAGAGTGGACGTGCTTCACAAAAGGGACTGTCGGGTACATAATTTTATGTGGGAGATTGTAGAGAGCATTATTATTATTTAATTATTTATTTATATAGTGCCATTAATTCGATGGTGCTGTACATGAGAAGGGGTTACATACAAAGTTATAGATATCGTTTACAGTAAACAAATTTACCCTGACAGACTGGTACAGAGGGGGAGAGGACCTTGTCCTTGCAGACTTACATTCTACAGCATAATGGGGAAGAGACAGAAGGTCGGGGGTGCAGCAGCTCTGGTGGTGGTGAGGCGGCAGCTCGGGTGGTGGCGAGGCAGCAACTCGGGTGGTAGCAAGGCGGCAGAATGGTTATTGCAGGCTGTAGGCTTTCCCGAAGAGATGGGTTTTCAGGTTCCGTCTGAAGGATCCCCGGATGGTGGATAATTGGACATGTTGAGGCGTGGAATTCCAGAGGATGGGAGATATTCGGGAGAAATCTTGGAGGCGGTTGTGTGAGGAACGAATAAGTGTGAAGGAGAGTAGGAGGTCTTGGGAGGATCGAAGATTACGTGAGTGGAGATATTGGGAGATTAGTTCAGAGATATAGAGAGGGGACAGGTTGTGGATGGCTTTGTAGGTCAGTGTTAGTAGTTTGAACTGGATTCGTTGGGGAATTGGGAGCCAGTGGAGGGATTTGCAGAGGGGAGAAACATGGGAGTAGCGAGGAGAGAGGTGGATTAGTCGGGCAGCAGAGTTGAGGACAGACTGGAGTGGTGCAAGAGAGTTAGTGGGGAGGCCACAGAGGAGGGTGTTGCAGTAATCAAGGCGGGAGATGATGAGGGCATGCACAAGAGTTTTAGTAGATTGAGGGCTGAGAAAGGGACAGATTCTGGAAATATTTTTGAATTGGAGGCGACAGGAGCAGAGTCGAGAGTTACTCCGAGGCAGCGGATTTCAGGTGCAGGAGAGAGCGTGATGCCGTTTACCAAAATAGATAGATCGAGTAGGGAAGATACGTGAGATGGCAGGTCAGATAGGACCTTGGTCAGATGCGACATCATTTTAAGTGTGACATCTTTAAAGTGTTACATCAGAAATATACCAGAAATAGTCCAGAAATCGGTCAGAAGGTAAGAATAATCACTGCCTTCTAATTTCACTTGCCTTTCTTTTACCTTACTGTTTAACCATGCTCACATTTGCCCTCACCATCTTTGCTCCGCTAATCTTCACTCTCCTTCGCTATCCCCAAACCCCTGCAAGCTCGAACCAAATAACTATCTACCCCTCTCTCTTATCCCCCTACATCGCCTCATCTGCAGACCTGCTTCTTAACCTCAGACCTCTCCTACTAAAATATAACATAACATATAAAATAAAACATAAGCCGGTCTGCTTCTTCTAACTGCTGGTGACATATCCCCCAATTCTGCCCCCACACCTCATACATCCCACTAATTCTCACCAGTATACTTATCACACTAAGAGAAACTTCCGCAATCCCTCACACTTAAAATCTGTGCCACTGACCCCCACACCCCTGCTTCCTCTCTCTGGAGCACTTTGGAATGCACGCTCCGTCTGCAAGAAGCTCCACGTGATCCACGATCTCTTAACTTCCCGCAACCTCTCCTTCCTGGCCCTCACTGAGACCTGGCTGACGCCCCCTGACACGTCCTCCCCTGCTTCACTTACTGTGGCCTCCACTTTACCCACACTCCTCGCTCTGGGAACAGTCATGGTGGAGGCGTGGGTTTACTTCTTTCTAATAACTGCTCTTTCAACAATATCCAACCCCCACCCTCCCTTATCCTTCCTTCCTTCGAGGTCCACTCGGTCTGTATCTACTCGCCCTCTAATCTCCAAATGGCTGTTATATACCGACCACCGTGCTCAGCCACTGCCTTCATTGACCAATTCTCCACCTGGCTTCTTAATTTTCTCTCTGCTGACATCCCCACCATCATCATGGGTGACTTTAATATCCCTACTGACACCCGCCAGCCAGCAGCCCCCAAAACTCCTGTCACTTAATTCATCCTTTGGACTTACTCAGTGGTCCTCCACAGCCACCCACACAGACAGACATATATTAGACCTCATCTTCACACGCCTCTGTTCCTATCTAATTTCACAACCTCTCCCTCTCCCCTCTCCCTATCCGACCACCACCTACTCACCTTCACATCCCTGTCCTCCTCACCTGCCCCCTATGTCCAGCCACTGGCACATCCCTGCAGAAACCTCGCACACCTAGACATTCACAGACTCTCAGACTCTCTTCTGCCTCTGTCCTCCATATCTTCACTCCACGACACAGACAGCACCACCGCTTTCTATAATGCCACCCTCAAATCGACCATAGACTCAGTCACCCCTCTCACGCATGGCAAAGTGCGACGAATCAATAGGCAACCCTGCCCCAACAATCTCACCAAAAAACTTCGACAATCTTCCAGGGTCGTGGAGCGGCATTGGAAGAAAACACGCCTGCCAGACGACTTCACTGCTTTCAAACAAGCTACACTTCAAACTCCTTGAGCAGCATGTCCACGCTCAACTTTCCTCCCACTCAGTTTGGACGTGTGGTTTGAAGGACAGGGTAGAGTCGAGAGTTACTCCAAGTCAGTGGATTTCAGGTGTGGGAGAGAGCGTGATGCCATTTACCATAATAGATAGATCGGGTAGGGAAGATACGTGAGATGGAGGAAAGATGATGAGTTTGGTTTTGTCTACATTGAGTTTTAGGAAGCGAGAGGTGAAGAAGGAGGATATGGCTGATAGACACTCCGGGATTCTGGAAAGCAGAGATGTGACATCTGGGCCAGAGAGGTAGATCTGAGTGTCATCCACATACAGGTGGTACTGGAAGCCGTGTGACTTTGAGTTGTCCTAGGCCAAGGGTATAGATGGAAAAAAGTAGGGGCCCCAGTACAGAGTATTGAGGGACTCCAACAGAGCGAGGGCGGGATGAAGAGGTAGTGTGGGAGTGGGAGAAGCTAAATGTGCAGTCGGAAAGGTAAGTGGCGATCCAGGACAGGGCAAGGACTTTGATGCCATGGGAAGAAAGAATCTGTAGCAGTAGGCAGTGGTCAACTGTGTCAAAGGCAGAGGACAGGTCAAGGAGGAGGAGGATGGAGAACTGTCTGTTAGCTTTGGCTGTAAGTCATTAGTAATTTTGGTTAGGGCAGTTTTGGTGGAGTGGTGGGGGCGGAAGCCAGATTGGAGGTTGTCAAGGAGAGAATTAGATGAGAGGTGGTAGGAAAGTTGAGCATGGACATGCTGCTCAAGGAGTTTGTAAGCAAATAGGAGCAGTGATATGGGGCGATAGCTGGGCATAGCAGTTGGGTCAAGGTTTGTTTTCTTGAGGATGGGTGTGATGGTAGCATGTTTGAAGGCAGAGGGGAAGGTACCAGAAGATAGCGAAAGGTTGAAGAGATGAGTTAGGGCTGGAATGAGCGTGTTAGTGAGGTTGGGGAGCAGGTGGGAAGGGATGGGGTCAAGTGCACAGGTGGTGAGGTGTGATTTGGAAAGGAGATGAGTGAGCTCTCCTTCAGTGATGTTGGAGAGTGAGTTTATTAGAGAAGGGCAGAGGTCTGGTATATGGAGTGGTTGGGGTGGTGGAACAGTAAAGGTTTGCCTTGTTTGGTCGAACTTATTGTTGAAGTAGGTGGCAAAGTCCTCGGCAGAGATGAGAGGAGTTGGAGGTGGCAGTGGTGGGCGGAGGAGAGAGTTGAATGTGCTGAACAAGTTGTTTTGGGTTGTAGGATAATGAAGATACAAGGTTTGCGAAATAGGTCTGTTTAGCAGAGGTGAAGACTAATTTGAAATCAAGTGAAGCTTGTTTGAAAACAGTGAAGTCGTCTGGCAGACGTGTTTTCTACCAACGCCGCTCCGCGACCCTGGATGATTGTCGAAGTTTTTTGGTGGGTTGTTGCGCCAGGGTTGCCTATTGAATCGTCGCACTTTGTCATGCGTGAGAGGGGCGACTGAGTCTATGGCTGATGTGAGGGTGGCATTATAGAAGATGAAGATATGGAGGACAGCGGTAGAAGAGAGTCTGTGAATGTCTAGGTGTGCGAGGTTTCTGTGAGGATGTGCTAGTGGCTGGACATAGGGGGCAGGTGAGGAGGACAGGGATGAGAAGGTGAGTAGGTGGTGGTCAGATAGGGGGAGGGGAGAGGTTGTGAGATTAGATAGGGAACTGAGGCGGGTGAAGATGAGGTCTAGTGTATTTCCATCTGTGTGGGTGGCTATGGAGGACCACTGAGTCCAAAG
The DNA here is from genome assembly GCA_033576555.1 of Oophaga sylvatica. Taxonomy (NCBI): domain Eukaryota; kingdom Metazoa; phylum Chordata; class Amphibia; order Anura; family Dendrobatidae; genus Oophaga; species Oophaga sylvatica. Next base: position 287,107,222 of record JARQOD010000001.1, read on the forward strand.
GATGAAGTGACAGGAGTTTGGAGGCTGCTGGCTGGCGGGTGTCAGTAGGGATATTAAAGTCACCCATACTGTACATATTGTACAGATGCTGTGGGAGTACTGGGGGGGCTGTGGAGACATTATACTGTGTAGGGGCATCATACTGTATATAGGGATATGAGGGACATCATACTGTATAGTGGCTGTGGGGACATCAAGCTGTAAAGGGGGTTGTGGTTACCATACTGTATAGTGGGCTGCAGGGAACAT
>JARQOD010000001.1:287107570-287187991 GCA_033576555.1 Oophaga sylvatica
TTAGAGACAGGCAGGCAGAGGTGTGTGTGCTGTTACAAGAATCCCAGCCATATTACAGTGAAAGCAGATGGAGAATCCTGAAGTCTCTGCACAGGTTTGTGTTATAAAGTGTGTGGTTTCTGACAAATTCCATCAGTAGCATTGCATGGCCCATAGTATATATAGGGCAGCATTGAGAGGCCATTCTAGTATATAGCGCAGCATTGAATGGCCCATAGTATATATAGGCAGCATTGAGAGGCCCATTCTAGTATATAGCGCAGCATTGAATGGCTCATAGTATATATAGCGCAGCATTGAATGGCCCATTCTAGTATATAGCGCAGCATTGCATGGCCCATAGTAATATATAGGGCAGCATTGAGAGGCCCATTCTAGTATATAGCGCAGCATTGAATGGCCCATAGTATATATAGCGCAGCATTGAGAGGCCCATATAGGGCAGCATTGCATGGCCCATAGTATATATAGCGCAGCATTGAATGGCCCATAGTTGCGCAGCATTGAATGGCCCATAGTATATATAATGCAGCATTGAGAGGCCATTCTAGTATATAGCGCAGCATTGAATGGCCCATAGTATATATAGGGCAGCATTGAGAGGGCCCATTCTAGTATATAGCGCAGCATTGAATGGCCCATAGTATATATAGCGCAGCATTGAATGGCCCATTCTAGTATATAGCGCAGCATTGCATGGCCCATAGATATATATAGGGCAGCATTGAGAGGCCCATTCTAGTATATAGCGCAGCATTGAATGGCCCATTAGTATATATAATGCAGCATTGAGAGGCCCATATAGCGCAGCATTGAATGGCCCATAGTATATATAGCGCAGCATTGAATGGCCCATAGTTGCGCAGCATTGAATGGCCCATAGTATATATATAATGCAGCATTGAGAGGCCCACATAGCGCAGCATTGAATGGCCCATAGTATATATAGCACAGCATTGAATGGCCCATAGTTGCGCAGCATTGAATGGCCCATAGTATATATAATGCAGCATTGAGAGGCCCATATAGCGCAGCATTGAATGGCCCATAGTATATATAGCGCAGCATTGAATGGCCCATAGTATATAATGCAGCATTGAGAGGGCCTCTCAATGCTGCCCTATATATACTATGGGCCGTTCAATGCTGCGCTATATACTAGAATGGGCCTCTCAATGCTGCGCTATATATACTATGGGCCATTCAATGCTGCGCTATATACTAGAATGGGCCTCTCAATGCTGCCCTATATATACTATGGGCCATTCAATGCTGCGCAACTATGGGCCATTCAATGCTGTGCTATATATACTATGGGCCATTCAATGCTGCGCAACTATGGGCCATTCAATGCTGCGCTATATATACTATGGGCCATGCAATGCTGCGCTATATGGGCCTCTCAATGCTGCGCTATATATACTATGGGCCATTCAATGCTGCGCTATATACTAGAATGGGCCTCTCAATGCTGCCCTATATTACTATGGGCCATTCAATGCTGCACCATATACTAGAATGGGTCTCTCAATGCTGCCCTATATATACTATGGGCCTCTCAATGCTGCGCTATATGGGCCTCTCAATGCTGCCCTATATATACTATGGGCCTCTCAATGCTGCGCTATATGGGCCTCTCAATGCTGCGCTATATGGGCCATTCAGTGCTGCGCTATATATACTATGGGCCTCTCAATGCTGCGCTATATGGGCCTCTCAATGCTGCCCTATATATACTATGGGCCTCTCAATGCTGCACTATATGGGCCTCAATGCTGCCCTATATATACTATGGGCCTCTCAATGCTGCACTATGTGGGCCTCTCAATGCTGCCCTATATATACTATGGGCCTCTCAATGCTGCGCTATATATACTATGGGCCTCTCAATGCTGCATTATATATACTATGGGCCATTCAATGCTGCCCTATATATACTATGGGCCATTCAATGCTGCGCTATATGGGCCTCTCAATGATGCATTATATATACTATGGGCCATTCAATGCTGCGCTATATATACTATGGGCCATGCAATGCTGCGCTATATACTAGAATGGGCCTCTCAATGCTGCCCTATATATACTATGGGCCTCTCAATGCTGCGCTATATGGGCCTCTCAATGCTGCCCTATATATACTATGGGCCATTCAATGCTGCCCTATATATACTATGGGCCATGCAATGCTGCGCTATATGGGTCTCTCAATGCTGCATTATATATACTATGGGCCATTCAATGCTGCCCTATATATACTATGGGCCATGCAATGCTGCGCTATATGGCCCTCTCAATGCTGCATTATATATACTATGGGCCATTCAATGCTGCGCTATATATACTATAGGCCATTCAATGCTGCGCTATATGGGCCTCTCAATGCTGCATTATATATACTATGGGCCATTCAATGCTGTGCTATATATACTATGGGCCATTCAATGCTGCGCTATATGGGCCTCTCAATGCTGCATTATATATACTATGGGCCATTCAATGCTGCGCAACTATGGGCCATTCAATGCTGCGCTATATATACTATGGGCCATGCAATGCTGCGCTATATGGGCCTCTCAATGCTGCGCTATATATACTATGGGCCATTCAATGCTGCGCTATATACTAGAATGGGCCTCTCAATGCTGCATTATATATACTATGGGCCATTCAATGCTGCGCTATATATACTATGGGCCATGCAATGCTGCGCTATATACTAGAATGGGCCTCTCAATGCTGCCCTATATATACTATGGGCCATGCAATGCTGCACTATATACTAGAATGGGCCTCTCAATGCTGCCCTATATATTCTATGGGCCATGCAATGCTGCGCTATATACTAGAATGGGCCATTCAATGCTGCGCTATATATACTATGGGCCATTCAATGCTGCGCTATATACTAGAATGAGCCTCTCAATGCTGCCCTATATATACTATGGGCCATGCAATGCTGCGCTATATACTAGAATGGGCCTCTCAATGCTGCCCTATATATACTATGGGCCATTCAATGCTGCGCTATATACTAGAATGGGCCTCTCAATGCTGCCCTATATATACTATGGCCTCTCAATGCTGCGCTATATGGGCCTCTCAATGCTGCCCTATATATACTATGGGCCTCTCAATGCTGCGCTATATGGGCCTCTCAATGCTGCGCTATATGGGCCATTCAATGCTGCGCTTATATACATGGGCCTCTCAATGCTGCGCTATATGGGCCTTCAATGCTGCCCTATATATACTATGGGCCTCTCAATGCTGCACTATATGGGCCTCAATGCTGCCCTATATATACTATGGGCCTCTCAATGCTGCACTATGTGGGCCTCTCAATGCTGCCCTATATATACTATGGGCCATTCAATGCTGCCCTATAATACTAGGGCCATGCAATGCTGCCTATATATGGGCCTTCAATGCTGCACTTATATATACTATGGGCCATTCAATGCTGCGCTTATATATATGGGCCTTGCAATGCTGCGTTATATATACTAGAATGGCCATCTCAATGCTGCCCTATATATACTATGGGCCTCCAATGCTGCGCTATATAGGGCCTTCAATGCTGCCCTATATATTCATGGGCATGGCAATTGCTGCGCTATATTGGGTCTCTCAATGCTGCATTATATATACTATGGGCCATTCAATGCTGCGCTATATATACTATGGGCCTCTCAATGCTGCGCTATATGGGCCTCTCAATGCTGCCCTATATATACTATGGGCCTCTCAATGCTGCGCTATATATACTATGGGCCATTCAATGCTGCCCTATATATACTATGGGCCATTCAATGCTGCCCTATATATACTATGGGCCATGCAATGCTGCGCTATATGGGCCTCTCAATGCTGCATTATATATACTATGGGTCATTCAATGCTGCATTATATATACTATGGGCCATGCAATGCTGCGCTATATGGGTCTCTCAATGCTGCATTATATATACTATGGGCCATTCAATGCTGCATTATATATACTATGGGCCTCTCAATGCTGCGCTATATATACTATGAGCCATTCAATGCTGTGCTATATACTAGAATGGGCCTCTCAATGCTGCCCTATATTACTATGGGCCATTCAATGCTGCCCTATATATACTATGGGCCATGCAATGCTGCGCTATATATACTATGGGCCATTCAATGCTGCCCTATTATATACTATGGGCCATGCAATGCTGCGCTATATGGGCCTCTCAATGCTGCATTATATATACTATGGGCCTCTCAATGCTGCATTATATATACTATGGGTCATTCAATGCTGCGCTATATATACTATGGGCCATGCAATGCTGCGCTATATACTAGAATGGGCCTCTCAATGCTGTGTTATATATACTATGGGCCATTCAATGCTGCGCTATATACTAGAATGGGCCTCTCAATGCTGCCCTATATATACTATGGGCCTCTCAATGCTGCGCTATATATACTATGGGCCATTCAATGCTGCGCTATATACTAGAATGGGCCTCTCAATGCTGCCCTATATATACTATGGGCCTCTCAATGCTGCGCTATATACTAGAATGGGCCTCTCAATGCTGCCCTATATATACTATGGGCCATTCAATGCTTCGCTATATACTAGAATGGGCCTCTCAATGCTGCCCTATATTACTATGGGACATTCAATGCTGCCCTATATTACTATGGGACATTCAATGCTGCCCTATATATACTAGAATGGGCCTCTCAATGCTGCCTTATATATACTATGGGCCATTCAATGCTGCGCTATATATACTATGGGCCATTCTATGCTGCGCTATATATACTATGGGCCATTCAATGCTGCGCTATATATACTATGGGCCATTCAATGCTGCGCTATATACTAGAATGGGCCTCTCAATGCTGCCCTATATATACTATGGGCCATTCAATGCTGCGCTATATACTAGAATGGGCCTCTCAATGCTGCCCTATATATACTATGGGCCATGCAATGCTGCACTATATATACTATGGGCCTCTCAATGCTGCATTATATATACTATGGGCCATTCAATGCTGCGCTATATATACTATGGGCCATGCAATGCTGCACTATATGGGTCTCTCAATGCTGCATTATATATACTATGGGCCATTCAATGCTGCGCTATATATACTATGGGCCATGCAATGCTGCGCTATATACTAAAATGGGCCTCTCAATGCTGTGTTATATATACTATGGGCCATTCAATGCTGCGCTATATACTAGAATGGGCCTCTCAATGCTGCCCTATATATACTATGGGCCTCTCAATGCTGCGCTATATATACTATGGGCCATTCAATGCTGCGCTATATACTAGAATGGGCCTCTCAATGCTGCCCTATATATACTATGGGCCTCTCAATGCTGCGCTATATACTAGAATGGGCCTCTCAATGCTGCCCTATATATACTATGGGCCATTCAATGCTGCGCTATATACTAGAATGGGCCTCTCAATGCTGCATTATATATACTATGGGCCATTCAATGCTGCGCTATATACTAGAATGGGCCTCTCAATGCTGCCCTATATATACTATGGGCCTCTCAATGCTGCGCTATATATACTATGGGCCATTCAATGCTGCGCTATATACTAGAATGGGCCTCTCAATGCTGCCCTATATATACTATGGGCCTCTCAATGCTGCGCTATATACTAGAATGGGCCTCTCAATGCTGCCCTATATATACTATGGGCCATTCAATGCTGCGCTATATACTAGAATGGGCCTCTCAATGCTGCCCTATATTACTATGGGACATTCAATGCTGCCCTCAGGGGCGGAACTATCGTGGAAGCAGGGGAAGCAGCTGCCACAGGGCCCGGGCTAGAAGGGGGCCCGTCCCTGCTGCAGCTGTCTCCCCTGCGGCTGTGTTCCGCCGCCCATGGCCTGAGAGTCGGCGGTTCCCTGTGCTGGCTGTCAAGCTGACAGCCGGCGCAGAGAAGCTGCTGCGTGCCGGCTTCCAGGAATCAATTGCACTGGCGTCTATACAGACGCCAGTACAATTGAAGCTCTGACCGCCGGGTCAGAGCGACGTCTGCAGCGTGATCATGTCATGTGATCACGCTGCTGACGTCACTCGTCGGCGGCGCCCAGAAGGGTGAAGACTGGTGGTGAGTGTGCTCCACTGTGGAGCTGAAGATACCACCGAAGATAAATGGGGGACATACTGTGTGAGTGTGTGTGTATGGGGGGGGGTTTAGAGTGGGGATGGGGGGATACATTATGTGTGGGGGGGATTTGGAGTGGGGATGGGGGTTCTTTTATGTGTGGGGGGGTTTGGAGTGGGGATGGGGATACATTATGTGTGGGGGGATTTGGAGTGGGGATGGGGGTTCTTTTATGTGTGGGGGGGTTTGGAGTGGGGATGGGGGTTCTTTTTTGTGTGGGGGGGTTTGGAGTGGGGATGGGGGATACATTATGTGTGGGGGGATTTGGAGTGGGGATGGGGGTTCTTTTATGTGTGTGGGGGTTTGGAGTGGGGATGGGGGATACATTATGTGTGGGGGGGATTTGGAGTGGGGATGGGGGGTTATTTTATGTGTGGGGGGATTTGGAGTGGGGATGGGGGGTTATTTTATGTGTGGGGGATTTGGAGTGGCGATGGGGGGTTATTTTATGTGTGGGGGGATTTGGAGTGGCAATGGGGGGTTATTTTATGTGTGGGGGATTTGGAGTGGGGATGGGGGGATTTAATGTGTGTGGGGGATTTGGAGTGGGGATGGGGGATTTAATGTGTGTGGGGGGATTTGGAGTGGGGATGGGGGGATTTAATGTGTGTGGGGGGATTTGGAGTGGCGATGGGGGGTTATTGTATGTGTGGGGGGATTTGGAGTAGGGATGGGGGGTTATTTTATGTGTGGGGGGATTTGGAGTGGCGATGGGGGCATTTAATATGTGTGGGGGGATTTGAGGGTACTGAAGAGTATGTATGTGGAAACAGTATGGGGGATGGGTGCAGACAGTATGGGGAGCGAACGGGTGAATGTATGTGGACACAGTATGGGGAGTGAGGGTGATGGGATGTGTGCAGACACAGTATGGGGAGTGAGGGTGATGGGATGTGTGCAGACACAGTATGGGGAGTCAGGGGTATGTGTGAGCAGACAGTATAGAGAGTGAGGGGGTAAATATATGAGGACAGTATGCTGAACGGGGGATGTGAGAGGAGACAGTGTGAGGAGGGAGGGGAATAGTGTGAGGTGACAGTATATTGCAGATATTTTTTATTTAGGGGCATTATAATGACTCTTCTGTCTTTAAGGGCATCGTGTGGAGAGTTGGTGCAAAAGAGCGGAGAAGATGGAGGTCTGCAGAGACAGCTGTGAATGAGAAAACTCATCATGGGATCTGGACAAGATGAAGAAAAGGAGAACGACTCCAGAGACAGCGTCATCTATAAGGTACCTGGATGTAAATATTATTTGTGAAATTGACTAATTCTCATGTCTTTATTTGTTAGGAGCATTAAAGGGGTTCTCCAGGTCTGTGTCACATAGAATGACTACAGACTCAGCACAAACCTGGACAACCCCTTTAATGCTCCTAACATAAATAAAAACATGAGAATTAGTCAATTTCAGAATTCTCACAGTGCGCATTGCACGCTGTTAGGATTTTCTCGTGCCGGTGATTTACATACAAGCGGTCACATGCTGACTAGACGTGTGGCCTCACTCAATGAAAATGAACGGAGCGAGGCTGGGCACGTCTAGTCGGAATGTGGCCAGAAGAATATAAATCACATGCTTGTGCTGACATGACCGTGTACTCTCGCCACCGGTAATGGAGAATCCTAAAAGTGTGCAGTGCATTCGTTGTGAGAATTCAGAAGCTGCAATGTCAGGATTCAGCTCTGCAGGTTCCAGCAGTCATCACATGGAGACTTCACTCATATGCGATTTTCATACTTATGGTCCTGTGATAACGAGCTTCTCTTCCTGCTTCTCTTAGTTTTTCACTGAACATTGAGAGCATTAGGGAGAGCAGCTTGTGAGTACATGACTAAGTGTGCAAATCGCATGTGTACGGGGGGGGGGGGGGGCAGGACACAGCGAGCCCATATTAGAGGCCCCAGGAAGCAGCAGGCCCCTAATGGGGCCCTAGGAAACAGCAGGCCCCATTAGGGGCCTAGGTCCAAAGGAAGCAGCAAGCCCCATTAGGGGCCTGGGTCCAAGGGAAGCAGCATGCCCATTAGGGGCTTAGCTCCAAAGAAAACTGCAGGCCCCATTAGAGGCCTTGGGCCCCAGGAAACTGCAGGCCCCATCAGGGGCCTAGGGCCCCAGGAAACTGCAGGCCCCAGGAAACAGCAGGCCCCATCAGGGTCCTAGGGTCCCAGGAAACAGCAGGCCCCTAATGGGGCCCCGAAAACAGCAGGCCTCTTTACAGTGCTGCAGATGGCGACCAAAATGGTCGCCAAAGCGGCTAAAAATTTGCAAATGGCGACTGGATTATTCAATCCATTCGCCGTTTGCGATTAGTGATTTTTAAAAAAATATATATATTTTTTTAAAATGGCGGCCGGAGGCGGGGGGGGGCCCCATTGTGAAGTTTGCTGTGGGGCCCTGCCGTTCCTAGTTACGCCCTGGCTGCCCTATATTACTATGGGACATTCAATGCTGCCCTATATATACTAGAATGGGCCTCTCAATGCTGCCTTATATATACTATGGGCCATTCAATGCTGCGCTATATACTAGAATGGGCCTCTCAATGCTGCCCTATATATACTATGGGCCATTCAATGCTGCGCTATATACTAGAATGGGCCTCTCAATGCTGCCCTATATATACTATGGGCCATGCAATGCTGCACTATATATACTATGGGCCTCTCAATGCTGCATTATATATACTATGGGCCATTCAATGCTGCGCTATATATACTATGGGCCATGCAATGCTGCACTATATGGGTCTCTCAATGCTGCATTATATATACTATGGGCCATTCAATGCTGCGCTATATATACTATGGGCCATTCAATGCTGCGCTATATATACTATGGGCCATGCAATGCTGCGCTATATGGGTCTCTCAATGCTGCACTATATATACTATGGGCCATTCAATGCTGCGCTATATATACTATGGGCCATGCAATGCTGCGCTATATGGGTCTCTCAATGCTGCATTATATATACTATGGGCCATTCAATGCTGCGCTATATATACTATGGGCCATTCAATGCTGCATTATATATACTATGGACCATTCAATGCTGCGCTATATATACTATGGGCCATGCAATGCTGCGCTATTATACTATGGGCCTCTCAATGCTGCATTATATATACTATGGGCCTCTCAATGCTGCGCTATATATACTATGGGCCTCTCAATGCTGCGCTATATATACTATGGCCTCTCAATGCTGCATTATATATACTATGGGCCATTCAATGCTGCGCTATATATACTATGGGCCATTCAATGCTGCATTATATATACTATGGGCCATTCAATGCTGCGCTATATATACTATGGGCCATGCATGCTGCGCTATATGGGTCTCTCAATGCTGCATTATTATACTATGGGCCATTCAATGCTGCGCTATATATACTATGGGCCATGCAATGCTGCGCTATATTACTATGGGCCATTCAATGCTGCGCTATATATACTATGGGCCATGCAATGCTGCGCTATATATACTATGGGCCATTCAATGCTGCGCTATATATACTATGGGCCATGCAATGCTGCGCTATATATACTATGGGCCATTCAATGCTGCGCTATATATACTATGGGCCATTCAATGCTGCGCTATATATACTATGGGCCATGCAATGCTGCGCTATATATACTATGGGCCATGCAATGCTGCGCTATATGGGCCTCTCAATGCTGCATTATATATACTATGGGCCATTCTATGCTGCGCTATATATACTATGGGCCATTCAATGCTGCGCTATATGGGCCTCTCAATGCTGCATTATATATACTATGGGCCATTCTATGCTGCGCTATATATACTATGGGCCATTCAATGCTGCGCTATATGGGCCTCTCAATGTTGCCCTATATTACTATGGGCCATTCAATGCTGCGCTATATATACTATGGGCCATTCAATGCTGCGCTATATACTAGAATGGGCCTCTCAATGTTGCCCTATATTACTATGGGACATTCAATGCTGCACCATATACTAGAATGGGCCAGGAGCGTTTAAATGCCCTCTCTCTGTTATGTATTGAAAATAGATTGCTCAATGAGCTTAATCTTGATTCTACAATTGAGGAATTTGCAAGCATAACATAACAGACTTTCTATATCCACTGTATTTATATTAGGCATGTATCATATATTTACTTTGTTTATATCTTTTACGTTACATTTTGGCCTTTGTGAATTGCCGTGTTTGGCCCCACCCCTTGCCCGCCCCTTCAGCTCCAGGCCCATCATGTTCTTAATCCGACCCTGCACATAACCATAGGGGAACTACGGGTACTATGAGCTAGATAACAATTATAGGAAAGATGAAACAATGATGATATAATGGCACCAAAATGAAGGCGATGTGTTAATATAAACACATAAAAAGAGTAAAGCACTTATGCCCATATATGGGTGTAATGTAAGATGGCTATAATATAGTGCAACACAATCAAAATGATGCCAAAAAGATATATAAAGCCCATATGTATTCTAAGTCATAATCATATAGGTAAAGACAGGTCATATCACAGCACGATGCAGATAGAATACATAAGAGACCATAGAGCCTGGTAAAACACAGCGGTACAAGGTTGGTATACAAAAATCACAAGCATAATGCCATAAAAGACCGCTACATTACCTCAAGGCAGAGCAGGAAAGTCGTCAAGCCCTCCCCAACGCGCATTTCGGAGCCTCAATGCTCCTTCCTCATTGTACCGCTGTATAATTTACTACTTTTTTGTGGTTTTTTTACGGCTTTCACTGAAGGGGTTAACTAGGGTTACACTTTTATAGATGGGATTTTTATGGACGCGGCGATACCAAACATGTGTATTTTTTTGTTTTTTTATTACATAAAAATGTGTATTTTTAGGGGAATTTTTTTAAATTATTTTTTAACCCCTTACTGCCATCGGACGTACTATCCCGTCCATGTACCTGGGCCCGTATGACCATGGACGGGATAGTACGTCTCGTGCGATCGGACGCGCTCCCGGGGGGAGCGCAGCTGATCGCGGCCGGGTGTCAGCTGATTATCACAGCTGACACCCATGACTGTGTGTCAGGAGCGGTCACGGACCGCTTCCGGAACATTAACCCCTTGCACACCGCGATCAAACATGATCGCGGTGTACTGGGGGCACAGGGGAGGATCGCGCAGGGTGGGGGCTCCCTGCGCGCCCCCCTGAGACCCTCAGAGCAGCGCGATGTGATCGCGCTGTTCTGAGGGCTTCCTCCCTCCCAGGACCCGGATCCAAGATGGCGCCGGGGTCCTGGAGGGAGGCGGCTACCTCAGTGCCTGCCGAGAGCAGGCACTGAGAAGCCTGCTGCACTGCCTGAGCGATCGCTGGTGTGACAGTGTGCTGTGCACACTGTCACACCAGCGATCTGATAAAATACAGTGATGTCCCACCCTGGGACAAAGTAAAAAAGTTAAAAAAATAAAAATAAACATGTTTTAAAAAAAAATCCAAAATAAATAAAAAAAATATATATATATTCCCCAATAAATTCACTTCTTCCTGTAAATAAAAAAAACAAAGCAATAAAAGTACACATGTTTGGTATCGCCGCGTCCGTAACGACCCCCCCTATAAAATTTTTGACTATGTAACAGGATAAGTAAAAATTTTTCAAAGGACCCATTGTCATAGAAGTGATAATGGGGGTTTTGAATTTAAAGGTACGAAAGGCTATTTTAGACAAAGGGAAATTTTGAACATCGGGAACGGTTAAAAATAACCCTAAACATTTGGTGGGGGGGTGGGGGGGAAGGAAACAGAACTCTAACAAAAAATGAGGGAGATGTTGCTGAAGATTCTAACTACCAGAGAATATTGGGGGTGAGGCAGCAATGACAGCTACATATCTTCAAAAACGACTTTTTTTTCCAGAAAAATGAAGAAAACTCCTATGAACTGTGCAAGGTATAAAAACAAGTGTCAATCATTTAAAAGTTTTTGGATGTAAAGTTTTTATATCATTCCAACAGAAAAAACGTTCAAACTTCAAAACAGATCCATGGAAGGAATTTCGTTGGATATAGTGAAAATTGCAATAGGATATAGAATATTAGATCCCAAAAACAGACAGAGTTTACAGTGAGTAACAGTGTGACATTCATTGAAGATTTAGATGAAGACATTATGATTTCAGTTGAAAACAAAAATGAGGAAAAACAATAGTGACATAACTGAAGAAATATCTGATGAGAAAGAAGTAGAAATTAATGAAGTACAAAAATATGAAGTAAAGTAATCACAACTACAAAACAGACACAGAACAAGACGTTCAAATAAGAGAGAACAAAGGAAAAACCCAAAACGTCTCTCATACAAGACAAGTATAAGAAAAATCTATGAGCCTACCTCTTGGGAAGACATATCTAAGCTTCTGAAGAGAAGCTAATAAATGGATAGAAGCAACAGAAACAGAAATTAAATCCATGCATATTCAAATACATGGACACTAACAGATTTGCCAGAATGAAGAAAAGCCATAGGATGTAATGGATTTTTAAAGTAAAATACCAAACAGATGGCACACTGAAAGATATCGAGCAAGATCGTAGCTAAAGGGTATTCTCAAAATTATGGAGAAGACTATGATGAAACATTTGCTCCAGTTGTCAAACACACTACAATAAGAACTTTACTTAACAGTTGCAGCACAAATGGAACAGATGGAACTAAGACATCTGGATGTAAAGACAGCTTTTTTCAATGGAGCTTTAACAGAAGACATTTACATGGAACAACCTCAAGGATTCAAAAGATGAAAGAAATCCAAACAAAGTTTGTAAACTACAGAAAAGAATATATGGTTTAAAGCATGCAGCTAAAGCGTGGAATGACAAAATCACGGAAGTACTAACAAATGAAAATATTTCAAAGACGCAAAGTGATCCCATGCTTGTACACAAAAAGGCTGAGTAATAGATGGATTTATATACTCATATATGTAGACGACATTTGATTTGTTTTAACAAGAAAGGGATAAAGAAATACATTCTAAAAAACTCTGAAACAAACATTTTGAAATCAAAGACTTAGGAAATGTAAAACAGTACCTAGGAATACAGATAGAAAGAGAAGAAGATGGTTTCCTACTGAATCAAAATCACATGATTCAAGACATAACAGAAAATTTGGAATAAAGGATGCAAAAACAGTAAAGTTTCCAATGGGAACTAATTATCTCAAAGAGATGAACAGTCAAACAAATATGCTACCAAACAATGAAGAATACAGAACAGCAATAGGAAAAACTACTGTATCTAGCGACCGTTACAAGACCAGACATCACAGCAGCAGTAGGAATCCTGATTAGAAAGGTATCAAAACCAAATAAAGCTGATTGGAATGCCATGAAGAGAGTAATACGTTATTTGAAAGGAACTAACAATGTTAAGCTGAAATTACCCGCAGGTGATAATTGCATTTTAACAGGATATGTTGATGCAGATTGGGCTGGAATCCAACTGACAGAAGATCTACCAGTGGACATATTTTTTTTCTCTCAGGTGGACCAATAAGTTGGACAAGTAAGAAACAGTCAATTGTGACACTATCTTCAACAGAAGCAGAATATGTTGCAGCAGCACATGCGAGTCAAGAAGTACTGTGGTTAAGACAATTGTTAACAGACCTAGGACAACCACAGTTGGAACCAACAAAACTAAAAGAGGACAATCAAGGATGTCTTGTTCTTGCTCAGATGGAAAGAGTCAATCCAAGAACCAAGCATATTGATGTGAAATATCATTTCTTGAGAGATCATCGGGACCAAGGAGTCTTGAAGTTGGAGTACTGCCCTACTGAAGAAATGACAGCAGACATTTTCACGAAGGTGTTGAATGCTGATAAACATCAGAGACTAATAAAAAATTTGGGGTTTGATTGAATAAGTCCTTACTGTTGAGAAAGGGTGTTGGCATATGCAACAGATTAGGACTGATTATAAGTTAAAGGAGGACTTTATGCTGACCTGACAGTAGATGGCGATGTTGTGTAACATTTCCTTCTGTTTATGTATTGTATAAGATATAGTCTCACTTGTAGTTTCACTTTCGTTTTGTTCCTGTTTCCTGATGCAATGCTGAAATGACTGTGCATTATTCTTTTTACCTCATGTTGTAAGAAGTAAAAGCTTGTTATCCCATGCAGCCTGCTCTGTGAAGTTTTATCTACTGCAAAGGTGTGGATTCAGAAGCTGTGCAACAATTTACACAACCATTTTTTTGTCTATATGACAAAAAATCCCCAAAAGTGATACCATTCTAAAAACTGCACACCCTCAAGGTGTTCAAAACCACATTTAAAAAATTTATTAGCCCTTCATGTGCTTCACAGGAATTAATGGAACATGGAAAGAAAAATTGAACATTTAATTTTTTTCACAAAAATTTTACTTTGGACCCCAAATTTTTTATTTTTACAATGGTAGCAGGGGGGAAAATGGACCCCAAATTTTGTTGTGCTATTTCTCTGAGTACGCCAATACCCCATATATGGGGGAAAACCACTATTTGGACGCCCTGGCAGGGCTCGGAAGGGAAGGAGCTCCATTTGAGTTTTTTGAATGTAAAATTTGCTGAATAATTAGTGGACGCCATGTCGCATTTAGAGAGCCCCTGATGTGCCTAAACAGTGGAAACCCCCACAATGACACCATTTTGGAAAATATACCCCTCAGGAAACATACCTAGATGTTTGATGAGCACCTTAAAGCCCCAGGTGCTTCACAGAAGTTTATAAAATTGAGCTGTGAAAATAAAGAAATCATATTTTTACACAAAAAAAATTCTAGCCCCAAACTTTGCATTTTCACAAAGACAACAAAGGGGAAATTGCATCATACAATTTGTTGTGCAATTTTTTTCTGAGTACGCCGATACCCAATATGTGGACAAAAAATACTTTTGAGCGCAGGGCTTGGAAGGGAAGGAGCGCCATTTCACTTTTTGAATGTAAAATTTGCTGGATTAATTAGTGGACACCATGTTGCATTAGGAAAGCTGCTGATGTGCCTAAACAGTGGAAACCAACCACAAGTGACACCATTTTGGAAGCTATACCCTCAGGAAACTTAAAATAGGGGCGTGGCCTGGCTGCTAGATGAGATAGACATCTAGTGAAGAGCTCCTGCAGTGAAATCTGCTAAAGCGACATTTATAAGCTACAGAAGAATCCCATCTGACACACAAAAGTGAAGGATTGGATCCCTGACCAAGTCGGGACCAAGAAAAGCTGACAAAAATCACAGCAAACATGAGGAAAACTCACCTCTTTCTTCATCAGCGTTTCTGAGGCCTTCCTGCTCCCTCAAGCTGTGGATCAGCGCTGTAAAGTTGGGAGGAAGAGCGGGGGCCGCCGCAAACCAGCGGTATCTTCAGGATCAAGACCATCTTATCTTCAATCAAGCTCTAAGGAGGAACCGGAGCCTAGGAACCCCCCCCGAAGCAGCGGCATCCAGCCAGCAGCGCCAGCACCGCCAGGATCTGCTGAGGTAAGCGGCGGACGCCATTAGCCATAAAGCGCTTCTTTAGCTGCAAAACGGGATTGCGATCATTTTTGCGTCATATTTGGCGACGGTTTTTTTTTTTTTTGCGATCAGAACAAAATCGCTATTTACATCACTACGCAAATAACCCGGATAGCGAATTGGGGCGCTGAGGGGGTCTCTTGGAACTGTCTTTTACTAAACTATTCCAGCGGAAGAGCACTAGGAAGTTTCCCAAGAAGCTTTCACTCACTTCACAGCATCTTAACGGTTGAATCAAAGAAATTTCTAATTGTGATCTGGAATGTCTCGGACTTCCAGTTTAGTGGCTTAGTTTAGATCCGCAAAAAACGTACATTGCTATTTCCCCTGCGATCTGATTGAGATCTCAGATTGCGACCAAGTTGTAAATTACCTCGTTGTGGCTTACTTTGGAACGCAAAAAAAGTATCAAAATCAGGATTTCATCCATTTCATCATCTCAGAATTCTCAGATCATCTGAATATACCTCGTGTCAACTACACAAGATAATATTTCCGTTGTTAAGGATTACAATTATTACTTGACACAATTTCAGCACTAAACTCGCAAAAAACATTCAGCGAGCTCTGCCAATTTTGAATCCATATTCTACCTTTTTCGGAGCTTTTTGCAAGAAAGAAAACAAGGAAAGGAGGAAGTAAGAACAGCCAAAGTATAGATAAACTGTTATCTGTATTACCTTGTTTTTCTCGCCTATAACTAATATTTTCCTCCCTAAGTGTTGTTATATTACTTTGATAGAATTGCACCTCGTCAAATCCATTGATACTGCAGCTAATCATAAACATCTGTATACTATCTGTCTGTTGGCCAGAGATAATCTCTTTTTCTTCTTCTGGTCTAGCTTTAAAATGAGTAACAAAGTAGCAAACAAAACCCCAGAGGGATAGAGAAAAAGATTAAACCTTCTAACAGGTCAGCCAAAGAAATAGACACGACTGATTTAGACACCGCTATATGCATCAGTCCGCCATCTTCTCCTCAGGTGGGAATTGTGGGGGACCCCACAACACTTATGCTGCAAGAGTTAGACAAATTATTGAGACGCAGTCTCAGATGGATACCAATACAGAACCAAATAACAGGTACAAAAAATAAAAGATCATGCATAGTTGCGCCCGAATATGATGAGGAATACTATGAATCCTCGCCTATTAATAGCCCTGAGAAAAGTAGGCCGAGGTTAGAAAATTCCTCTCAAGACACAAATTCAGTCCCAGAGTTAAATTTGGACAATATCCAGGCATCAAACAAGGGGGCTACAGAACAATTTATCAAAGATATGATTATGGCACTAAACCAAAGCTTCCAGCATAGTCTGGATAAACAGACCAATATTTTGCAATCTAATATTGATCATGTTAAGGGTAGAATCGACAAAACGACAAGCAAATTGAAAAATTGGAGAAACAAACCAATTCAATCCAAAAACAACAAATTGATTCACAGAAAGAAATTCAAGCGTTACGATCCAAATTGGCAGACTTGGAAGATCGTAGTCGCCGTAATAACATTAAATTGAGAGGTGTATCGGAGAAGATAAGCCAAAATGGCCTTCAGAAGTATTTCAGGGAGATTCTCCAAAAAACATTTCCATCTCTTACGGAGATGGAGA
Source organism: Oophaga sylvatica (assembly GCA_033576555.1). Classification (NCBI taxonomy): domain Eukaryota; kingdom Metazoa; phylum Chordata; class Amphibia; order Anura; family Dendrobatidae; genus Oophaga; species Oophaga sylvatica. The sequence goes on from JARQOD010000001.1 coordinate 287,124,924, forward strand.
TGTTGGTGGACAGAATTCATAGACTTCCAAGGCCAAGATCCATCTCGGAAGAAATTCCAAGGGATGTGATCTTGCGCATCCACTTCTACCCGACAAAGGAGAAGCTCCTTGAATACATGAGGGTCAAAAAATATCTCCCGAAACCATTTGACCACATAAAAATTATACGCAGACCTTTCAAAGGAAACTTTACAAACAAGGAAGAGTTCAACGAGGTTACTCTTAAACTCAGAGAAAGGGGTATTATTTATAGATGGGGCTTCCCAAAAAAATTGCTGATTAACCATAAAGGGAAAATCATACAAATTCTTTCTCCACAGGATTTGGTATGACTTTTATTTCCTCCACAGATATAGTGAAGAAGGAACAAAGACGATAAACAGAGAAAAGGGATTCTTCAGGACTTACTCAGCAGATTTATGCGGAAGTCACTTAAATCCACGAACTTTCCCATATAGAAAGTTCACCAAAAATTTGGTGATTACTTTACTTTTTTTCATATTGTTAATATTCTTATTATCTTTATTGTTATGGTCAATATTCTATCGTTAAATGTTAGAGGCTTGAACAGCCCGATCAAAAGGCATCACACATGGAGGGAGATAAAGAGAAGCAAAGTGATATTATTTGTCTCCAAGAGGTCAAACTAGCTAAGAATTTGGGCATCCCAAGATGGAAAACAAAAAATTCTCAACAATTTCTAAATCCCTTAACGAAAAGAAAAAATCAGGGGTAATACCCTAATCAGTAATGCAATATCATTTGAGCTCATAAAAGAATATAGTGATGATGAAGGGAGATTTCATATCCTGGTATGCCGAATAGAGAACAAACTTACAACTTTGGTAAATATCTACGCACCTAATCAGGCCCAGATTCGCTTTTTTGATTCTCTTGACGAAAAAAGTTCAAGAAATTTAAACAAGGGATAGTCTTAGATAGGTGACTTTAACATTGTCCCAATGCTAGAATAGATTCCACCTCCTCAACTAGAGCATCTCACCATGAGTTGACAACTGGATTGTTAATCATGAATACCTTGATTCCTTCAGATGTCTGAATACCTCTTCAAGAGAGTATACATTTATTCTGAGGTACATAAATCATGCTCCAGAATAGACTGTCTTCTTACAGATTCGTTCTCAATCTCGAAAATAAAAAAATAGACATACTTCCCAGATCATTTTCAGACCATTCCTCACTATTGCAGAGATCGACTTAGGTCAAGACAGGAAAAGTTTCATTTGGAGATGTAATACTTCCCTATTATTTAACAGCAAATCAAAAAAAGAAATTGAAGAGAGTATCTCAAATTATTTCAAAAAAAACGACACTGATGAAATTAGCTCTTTCTCTTTGTGGAATGCACACAATGCGGTAATCCGAGGGAAGATGATCCACTTGTCCCACTTAAATAAAAAACAAAAAGTTGATAACATCCACAAATTACAATCTGAATTAAAAATAAAGAAGAACAACTAAAAAATCCCTTACCAGATCCTTCTAAAATTCACCTGGAAATTCTCAAGATTAGAAGTAAGATAAAAGAAGAATTATTCTCTGATATGAAAAATATGTTAAAGCAATGAAATCCAATTATTACTCTTACTACAACAAACCCACAAGACTCATGGCCCAGAAATTTAAAACATTAAGAGTCAGGAGCAAAATAAAAAGAATTAATTATAACAATGAAATTAGAGAACATCCAGAGGATATAGTCAAGTCCTTCGCCGACTATTACACATCTCTTTACAATCTAAATTTAGATGACAAAATTACTCAACCCAATCACCAAAATATCAATGATTTCCTCTCCCAAGTAAATTTGCCCAAGATTTCTGTTTCGCAATCAGAATCTATGGACTCTCCGTTTTCAACGGAAGAGATATCTGAAGTCATCAATTCACTAAAGGTTAAAAAATCCCTGGTCCAGACGGATTCCCTAACGAGTACTATCAAACATTTAATAAATTACTGACCCCTTTACCTTTCAAAATTTTTAATAAAGCATCAAAAGAGGGTTCTTTCCCCAAGAAATGCTAAAATCAAGTATTATACTAATCCCAAAACCAAAAGGGGATTTGGAGAAGGTAGAGAACTATAGACCCATATCCCTAATAAACTCAGACGTAAAAATAAACGCCAAAATTCTAGCGAATAGATTAAAGAAGATACTACCGGACTTAATTCACAGAGACCAACTGGGGTTCATTGAAGGCAGACAATCTAGTGATGGCACTAGGAAAATTTTTAAACATGTTAGACTTCATTAAACAAAAAAAGAAACCGTCACTACTAATGGCCCTCGACGCTGAAAAAGCGTTCGACAGAGTTAATTGGAGCTATATGGAGGCAACACTTAATAAATTTGGCTTTAACGAAACTATAACAAAGAAAATTATGGCCCTTTATCAAAATCCATCAGCAAACATATATGCCAATAATCATCTATCCCCTGGAATAAAAATATCTAATGGCACAAGACAGGGTTGCCCCTATCTCCCCTCTTATTTGCCTAATAATTGAGCCTTTAGCAGAGAAAATCAGAAGCAACCCGGATATAAAAGGTCTGCAAAATCGGAGAGATCACCTGTAAAATTGGTTTATTTGCAGATGACATTATAATTAGTATTACTGATCCCTAAACTCAATAGAAAATCTGCTCACAACTTTTAGAAATTTTCAGAAATATCTTTCTATAAAATTAACGAAACTAAATCAAAAATATTGGACTTCTACCTCAAAGAACAGGATATAGCCAAAATTAAATAAATTTCTAACTTTGTATGGGAGAAAGACGCCATACTATATCAGGCATAAATATTGCAAAAACCTTTCGAAAGACTATCGAAATTAATTTGGCAAACATTCTAAAAACAGCACAATACGACTTCAACAATCACGCTAAGTTTGAAATTTCTTGGGTAGGGAGATTGATTCTATTCAAATTATTCACCTTCCCAAAATTTTTGTACATATTCAGGGCTCTACCTCTCATCATTCCATTGAAACATATAAGGAAATTACAAACGCTAGTTAACGGATTCATATGGAATAAAAAGAGGGCTAGGATTGCTTCCACCACCCTCTATAGAAGCAAATCAATGGTGGGTTGGCACTACCAAACCTACTGAAATTATTACTATGTGAATCTTGTTAAGCAATCTAACTGTTGGATTTCCTCGGAAAACCCTCCGTTCTGGTTGGAATTGGAAAAAACATACAGCAAAGACTGTTCACTTTCAGACTTGATTGTTAAGTCTCTAATGTCATCGGATCAACCCTCCGATCCTCACCCACCTTGTCAGTACTACCTTAGCTTGGACACAAATAGCTAAACCTCAAATGCAAAGGAATAAATCCCTTTAAAATACCTCCAGCTAAAGAATATTCCATTAAAATTCTTTGCACTAGCGATTAATAGAGATATTCCACAAGATTGGAAAACCTATAATATAAAAAATGGTGAGTGATGTGTTTGACGGGAAGCAATTCATTGACATAGAGACTTTGACATCTAAATTCAAATTCTCACATGAGGACTCTCAACTACTTTACACTTTGAAAAGATACATCTCTAAATTCATCAGAAAAAAGTCACACATAACTGATTTTGACTTGTAGGTTGATTATTGAACCAAGAACAAATTCCTGTGGAAGACGAAAAATATATACGATTCTCTTAATCTTATTCAAAATCCGAATAAAACTTTATATATGACAGAATGGGTGAAGGATCTTAGGGATCAACATCACACTAGAGCAATGGGAGCAAGCATTCGAACTATCCTATTCCTCAAATATTTGCTCTTCTCTGCATGAATCATACTTTAAAGTAGTATCAAGGTGGTATTTTACCCCTTAGTAGTATAGGAACTGTAGTATTCGTCAAACTCAATTTGACAGGTCGACACGCCCCCTATCATTTAATCCGTCTCCCTGTCAGATTGATCCAGGTCGTCACGCCCACTGGCTGAACTTTGCTCAGGCTGGGAAATCTGGTCTGCTGGATTTGTGAATTTCAATCAAAGTGATTTATTCATGTCTATTGATATTTTATCCACTGGATTAGATTAGTCTGTGGAGTTTTACTGTATTAAAGAGCGCTTCTTGATTTATAAGTCTCAGGAAGAAACTTTTAAGGACCCAGTAAATGTATAAGGAGTTCTAGTTAAATACAGACTTCTGTATATAACTAGTTATATAATGATTTTTAGTGAATTAAAGAGTGAATCTTGATCTTTTTTGTGGTGAGAAACTTTTAAGGACCCGGTAAATGTAAAGCTATTTTCTAGCAGAGTCTGTAGTACAGACTCCAGTATATAAGAATTTTTAGTGAAATACAGACTCTTAGTGAAATACAGGCACCAGATCAAAGACTTGTTTACATCCATATGAGGAGCTATATTAAAAAAGCAACGATTATTCTATAGTACATACAGTATATAAACACCTTATAACACATTTGGGATTATGACTCTCAACTTATAGTTTTATTCAGTATATATATTTTTAGCTTGGCCGTGTATCTAAGGCTTGTGTTGTGTTGTGTATAGCCCCAGGCATGTTGGGGCATGTTTAAAACTGACGAGACTTATAACCCCGTCTCATTGTACGGGCATATTATGTATATGGCCGGGTTACAATATTACAGAATGGTTTATTCGTATTTTAAAAAAAAGCAATGACACGGTATTGTAAAAACAAGGTTACAAGATTTTATTGTAATAAATACAGCTCAAAGGGACATTTCAAACATTTAAAAGTACATACAGAATGATATAAAAGTGTCACATGCACAATTAACAAATAGCAGCACACACACGATAAAATAGATAATTAACAAGTACATAGGCTACATCGTGAGCCACATGGTTGGCAGTATCGGTAGAGACCTTTTTTTAGGTAGTAGAGTTCCCCTTGTGGTGCCTATTGACGGCGAGTGCAGCGAGTGAATTGTGCGGGGTGCGGGGTCTAACCTCATCGATGTAGATACACCACCGCTGGAGGACATTTTTAATTCGTCTAAATGTTGTCTAGTAGTGTGATTACCCACAACAGTAGAGGGTATATTCAGCTCGGCCATAGCTCGCATAAACGATTCCCAACCCCTAGGTAATTCCTGACGGTCAGAGCGTGACCCTGCGTTGTACTACGTACTAAATCCACTAAGTTAGACCCGGGTATTACAGAGCCTTTGAAAATAAATTCGTCTTTATCATTCCATCTGTCACAACTCTTATTCTGGAGTAGTCTGTTTAGTAAAAATTCAGCATTCTTTTTATATCTTTGGTTTATATGACCTACAATTTCAGCGATCTCGTGATTTTTTTTTATCGGTGACGGTATTTGGCGGCTGTTGATGCTCAGGATCCTGAGGGCTAACGAGATTTAAAGTTGTCAGTTCTTTTGAGCTGTGTTTCGTATGTACCAAGTAGCGCTCCAGCACTGTGCTATACATTTTAATTTTCACATCATCGGGGATGTCGCGTCGCTGTAAAACGGAGCTAATTTCATCATCGAGGCGTCGAATAGCAGTTTCGCGTATGCTCTCGGGGATTTGTGTCCTTAGCTTATGTAGCTCCTGTTTGGGGACTAGATACATTTTCTCAGCATGCTCCATTTATTGCCCGCGAGCAGACTCGTTATTATGGGTATTGCAAAGCCTAAAAGAGGACCGATAAAGCCACCGGTCTGATTCAGTACCCGTTTCTTTTTCTTTATGGACTGCGCTCTATCGCTCATGGTTCTTATAGCTTTACGCACTTCTTCAGTATGCCTTTTTGGCGCTCTTTCAACGGGATTCTGCCTTTTAAGATGTTTAAAGCAATCTCACCTATAGCGGTGATTAAATCCACGCTCGCATTGCGCAAAATAGATTTCCGGACGGATGGGGTTGCCTTCACCAGGGTTTTTTAAGAGAGCCCAGTTACGCCGGAGTCTCTCGGGACATTCTTTACAGCACAACGCATACAGCGTGGAATGTGCGATCCCGCATAAAATTCACTTTTTAGAAGCGTTTTTCTTCTGCACATAGACAGCTGGTAAACGCGGTGGAAACAACCCCGTCCGTAAGCGGTGATCTCCGGTGTATTAGCTCTCAAATCGACCAGCAAATACCCATAAGCTCCAGCGTAGCATCCTCAAAGGCTCTAGGAAAAAACGTGTTTTTCCGGGGTACATCTGACGAGCTAGTGTTAAAATTTGTAATTTATCTCGAGGGTTGTTAAAAAAGGACATGTACTTTGTGTTTAAATTTTATGGTGCGGCTTTTCTTACCCTGACAAAATATGTTTTGTACCAGGTAGAAAATATGAGATTTCTGTGGTGCACATACTTGGTGAACGCTTTTTCTATCTCACAATTTTCGCTAGCGCTATCCATGAGATCATCAACAATCGCCAAATTCACCTTGCCCGGTGGGAATAATTCATCATCTACGAATGTATTCGGCAGACCCTCCACAAATCTGGTGTTGGGAAAAAGAGAGAGAGATTTCATCATATATGTTTCTGCCAGCATGAATAAAACCAACAATATTATCCGGCTTGTGAGAAAAACTACTTTCAATATTATACAGCAATTGTTTTACAAAATAACTCTTTCCAGAATTAGAACGGCCCCGCTAGAATGCACGAGAGCGGGTGTTGTAGCCTCGTGTCCATCACAATATCTGTGCTAATAGCCGTACGGCAGTGTGGTGAATTCGTCTAGTAGTCGACGCTTTGTGTAGACACACTTCTGGGTCTTTTGTAGGACACGGGATTCAATATTCCAATATTTTTTATCTCTCACAATGCCCTGCTGCTGTACGACGATGCGTTCTGAGTTTCAGCGTCTGAATTACGGGGGTAGTCCAGAACTAGATCTTTCAGACTGCTAAAATTGATAGATTGCGAGTTACCAACATTTAGCGTTTTTCCTTCACTTTTAAGACAGTCTTCCTGTGTTGAGCTTGTACCCGTAAGTTTTGGGCCCGCAGAAACAAACTCTGTGATGTATGTGCCCTCGGGTATCTCACTCGTCAATTCCCCCAGGTAATCTCCTAGAGGCGGCTGCCACTCACCTTCCCTGTGCACAAAAATAACTGAATCTGTGTCGTGATAAGGCACCTCTCCTGCAGCCTGTCCAGCAGAGAATAGAGCTCTAGCCGCGCATACGCTGTGGTAAAGAGGCTATAAAGATGTTTGTGTTTCTGTTGACTGTGTGGTGCCCCTCGCATATTTCCAGTTATGGTAGCGGTTTCGTCATCGATAAAATCCAGCGTTAGAAATGTCATAGTAGGGCAGGAAGAGATACCTAAAAAGCTCATCAGGATCCCTAACAATCTTGGTGCTTGGTAGATTGGCCTTCTGAGCAAACTTTCCCCATAAAGAATTTAAGAAAAGTTTGGAGATCTGTCTTTTAGCGGGGGTTGACGGCTATATTTTAGGTCGTAACCGTACACCCTCTTTTTCAAGAAAACTGTCAATGTACTGCTTTTTCTTGGTATCATCAGTGCACCAGCTAGGATACCCTGAAGCCTCCTGCTTATCCCTAAGGTGTAATTTAATGTAGCGAGCAAACAGATCATCGCTTGTGTTTGGAAAATGCCATATATTTCATAGATGTGGGCGATCGGTACCCTTTATCTATCGCCAGCTCGAGCTCTATGGTGCACCAGGTACCTGTCAGGGAGCGTTCTTCATCACTATGACGGCACTCCTCTGCCTCTGAATTTACAGCGCATGTATAGCAAAGGGGGAACATCAATTTTTTGTCGAGTTTTACCGGTGAAACGGGATAAAAATAAATCTTCGGGGGATAGACCTTGACTCTAGCTAAGCCAAAGTATTTTTTAATGAAACCAAAGTTGTCATAGATGATGTCGGGGTGACCTACAGGGATGTTTTAGTTTTGTTTACAAAGGGGTACAGGCTTGTGAAGTCGTAGTAATGTAAAGTCTCACCAGCTTCCACCTGGTGATAGAGCTTAATAGCGTTAGTTCGACCCCCATAAAGCGCAATCGCGGGGGTCTAAGGGAGCAGGGGAAATCCATTTGATGGAGAAAATGCCTGGAGGTTAGAATCGTTTTTAGCCATTTCACGCCACTCGTGCTCCCATTTTCACTCTTTATGGTGTACCCGCGCAGCTGAGTAGCGCTTTTTTAGCAAAAAGGCCCTGATATAATTGACCATAGGTGGTGCTTGTAACTTTATTTGTATCATTCTCATTTTATGAATGACGGGCACCCCTGGAAAAACAGCCTTGAAATTCAAAAGCTATGTGCTGGCCGTTAACATAGCATAACCATCTAAGAAAATACTGCCCGAGTTGTTTTCTCGCCACCTCGTAAGGCATGCTGAATGTCAATGTTTCTCGTATGCGCTACATACATGAGCCACTGTTTATAGCGGCGGATGAGTAGCGCTTTTTCGCCTTGTGTTAATTATCACCCGGTAAAAATGGCGATCGTCTTTTTCTGGGAGAAATTTAAATCGGTACATGACATACATACAGAGGCCAGGGTGATGAATTGAAAAGGGTCAATACAGCTGCTCTCCACAACCATTTCTTTTTGAATGTCACGTATTTTTTAACACTTTTCAGCGTCATTTCCATAATGCGCTCTCTATAGATCTCACAGGCTCGTCTCAAAATTTCAACATCCTGTTTACAGTATGATTTTAGTTCATTCTTGAAGTCAAAAACTGTATGTTTCTCACCCCCATGCCACGCCCGGAACTCTACCTTCTCATCCGGGGCCATGTACTCCAACCCATAATATTTCACATTGGGTATGTCACCTACATAGTTTTGGTTTTCTCGGGTGTTAAAAAGTGTGGAAAATGACCTTGGGAAACCCGAAAAGCCCATGGCCTGAGGTAATTTACTGAGCTTCATGGGGAAAAAAATTTAGCGAGTCTATGAACCTTAAAGGGCAAATCGGGCACCGTCACACACAAGAGCGGCCACCTTGGGCTATCAGCTTACCTGTATGTTTTTCAAAAATCAGCTCCTTAACAATAAAGTAAGAAAACGTTAGCGCCGGGATTGTGCGCTATAAATGTATACCCTGAAATTTCCCGCTGGTAAAGAACAGTAAAAAGTCGTGCGTGCAGCTATCACCTTCAAACTCCCAGGACTGCTCACCACTCAGAGTTGTGGCATAAATGGTTTAAATTTTGGGGTGTGGGTACCTGTCTCCTGCATACATTCAAAATCGTAAAAGATATAACAATCTGTCTCGTCCTCCGGTACATAGCGCGCATGTAACAGAGGATGGGCGTCAAATTTATTTACACGAGCACGGCATACGGGGGCAACACACAAACCGGCACATTCATGCATGCCCTCGCTATTCCTGAACACAAAGCGATGGCACTCATCACAAAATATTTTAAGCCTGCAGAACGGCGGATCATCCAGAGCTAATTGTTTGTGATGATCTAAACACTCACTAGAGCGACAATGAACCCGACATATGGAGCAACGCGGAGTTTGTTGTACACCTGCACACTCCACACAATCCACTCTTTGACAAGCTTTACAAAAATATTGACATGAATGGGTGTTCTTCTTATTATACAATGAATTGCAGAGCTCACAAAAGTAATCGCTCCCGATAAAGCCTTTCATATTCTTGATACCATAGTAGTGGTTATCATGGAACAGTATGAATACGATTTTACCACTAGCTGCATTGTCGGTCTGAAAGTAGCGCCAATCACCCTGACTGTAGTACAGTACTTTAATGGTGACCCCCAAATAGTTCTCAAATGCTGAATGTCGCTAAAACTCACTAATCGCTCATCAGGGATCCCCAGAGCCGTGTGTATGATTTTAGAGCGATTCAGTTAAAACCGCATCACTGACATCCGCGTCCTCAATCAGGGCGCACACACTAGCGGCCAAACACAGATTTGTACTGTAATTTGTAAAATCATACAGCCACTGCCTCTTTTGTTTAATGATTCGACTGCTCGCTATAGATTTCAAGCGTCTTTTTACACCGACTCGGCGGTTTTTTACACCGCCTCGACGGTTTTTAACGGTAGTGTGACGAGTTTTAGGGTATTGCTTGCCAAGCATTCAGCATTACTTTGAAGTGTGCGAGCAACAGCATTTAAAAAAGATTCAGAATTAAAATCCTCGCGGCTCTGCTTTGTAGTGAAATGGGGTCTAAAGCGTCACCACCTTCAAGCCTTAACTGCACAAAATCACCGGTTCAATGTCCCTAATGACTCTATCAAGTAATGACTGAATACTAACGTGAACAATGTTCATAGCCTCGACAAACGATCGTACACGTTCCAAATTTACAAACTAAAATGATCGGTATGTATGCACGCACTGAAATTACGGTTGTCCCTCTGGTGATGATGGAAGTGTTGTAAAAATACTGTATGATCCGATCCCCTCACATCATCAGCAGAGTTAGCAGCCGCAGCAGAGGCTTGTGAGCTTTGTGCAGCGGAACGACCGTCATTTTCAGGGCCATCATGGCTATGTGAGACAGGAGCATCTGTGTGTGGTGGCTCCGGGGGTGTCTGTGGTGGTATAGCAGGACAGGTGATTCCACCCCGACGCCTAGCGCATATTGCGCGTCGAGCACTGACCAGTAGTTTTAGAGCTCGTTTTATAACTCTGGACCTATTATAACGGGATGTTTTAGTTGGTTTATGCAGGCCCGATCCGATCATATTTAGTCATAACGGGTTAGCACCATCGGGTATCTCGGTGTCTACTTGCATCCGGCGAAGCGCGTATAGCTCGGCCTTACAGGCATCTGTTGTGATACTTCAGACAGCAATCTTTCAAAAGTATTACAGAAAAAACACTATTTTGGGTAGCCAGATTTTGTAACGTAAGTAACGATCTAACTGCTCCTTAAACACTGCGGCTCGGCGGGGGCCCACCCAATGGCATCATACATCTGCGCTGTAGCGAACGGAGATACAGATTCCCACTGTTAACAGCTAGAGTGGCTGCAGAACCAGCAATGCTAACAGGTACAGAGACCGCAGAATCAGCACTGCTAACAGGTACAGAGACGCAGAATCAGCACTGCTAACAGGTACAGAGACCGCAGAATCCGCACTGCTAACAGGTACAGAGACCGCAGAATCAGCACTGCTAACAGGTACAGAGACCGCAGAATCCGCCTGCTAACAGGTACAGAGACCGCAGAATCCACACTGCTAACAGGTACAGAGACGCAGAATCCACACTGCTAACAGGTACAGAGACCGCAGAATCCGCACTGCTAACAGGTACAGAGACCGCAGAATCTGCACTGCTAACAGGTACAGAGACCGCAGAATCCACACTGCTAACGGGTACAGAGGCTGCAGAACACGTATTGATAACAGCTACAGAAACTATCTGTATGAAGCCTCGGCTTTTTACACACTTTATGCTTAGTCGTTAACACTCTCTTTAACCCCATCACAACATTAACTGGATTAGATACAGCAGCGTGAGATGTGGTGGGTAAGTTAATGGCATGCAACAGTTCAATACCCGTGGAATTAGTGGCCTCAGTTACAGATGGCAGTAAAGGCTGTATAGCATGAGTGGTCCGTATAATGATCGGTTCTACGGTGCGCTTCTTACCATCAGCGAGCTGATCAATCTCACGGTCAAGCGCCTCACGAGTCTGTCGGGTGTGGAGTTCATGGCGGAAAATGTGAGTGGTGATGTTTCTGAAGCACACGTAGTTCTCTGCGCGTGTTTACGTGGTCGTCCTGTACTTCAGAGTATAGTTCAGCGTCATTCACAGCACCGACTGGATGGTTGCGCGCCGCTTGAATGGGTTAGCACGCCACGGCATCAGATAGAACTGCTGTTGTGGCTGTGGGCCATCACTGCCCATAGGTGTCTGTATCGTCATCAAGAATGGCGCTGCGTGGTTCTCGTTGAGACGTAGTGGTTGCAGAGGGGTCGTGGTTATTTTTCTCTCGACTTTAGATTATCTGTGGATGAGATTGTACATGTGGCAATCTGACTTTACAACTATCTTTAAGGAGAGATTCTACATGTAGCGGATACGTGCGGAACATCGCGGATCCTATGTGTGACAAGAGTAACATACGTTGTATTAAGACTAGTCTGATATATCAAAATATACACTTACCGGTTAACGATGATTGCCTGCACGGTTTGTAGCAGCGGTTTCTGGGACGTCTGAGGCGTTCTCCACTAGCAGATGTATATTCTCCTTGTAAATATCTTGCTCCTAGGTTTCACTTTACGCGCTATAAATAATAATAGTCATTAGAAGGTGCATCAACAATTTTTCTCCAGCCGTTTGGGCAAAACAGTTTTTCATGCGGCACGTACCTTTATCTTTCTTGACAGCCACCAGGCTCCGCTTTTTAGGAGCTTTAGAAAACGCGACGTCTTCTTGGACTCTGTTAGTGCATGAGTTCATAGGCATTTCGGCTGAGTCCAGCACTGCTATCATCGCGACATCTGTAAGGAGTTAATTTTCGCTTACACACTTAAATTCACATAGTTAATTGTTATATATAGTTGTATATATTATATATATATATATTTATATTATATATATATATATATATACAGACACGCAGAACACAGCGTACCCTCGATGCCCGGCGCTGAAAGCCCGTCCCAGGGCCGGCAGCTCCAGAACTGCTACAAACGGCATCGGTTAAAATACAGGCCTCGGGATCCGAATAGTTCAATGTGGCGAATACCTCATCAGGCAGTTCGCAGCTCATTATACTCGGTTCTTAAAGAATAAAGCAAAAATAATATGCAAAACAACTCTATATATCTAAATATATATATATATATACACACACACACACACACACACAATCGCACAGCCACACAACGTACCCACGCTGGGCAGCGCCGCCTGACCGCTCACGTACCACCCTCAGTAGCGTTACTACACGCGGTTCGGGTAAAACGGTGTGTGCGGGGATCAGAATAGTTCATGGTTGGTGAAATCCAGCAGATATACCTGGCTCTTAAACGTGATAGAATAAAGCGGTATAAAAATAATGTGCAAAACAACTCTTAACTAGAATAGCCCGCTGTGTCTATATAAGGCGTAAAGCATACCCTGTTGCAAAGCCATTAAGACTTCTGAAAGACTGTTAGAAACATTTGCTCCTCCATCTAAAAATAAAATTAACTGTATGAATTTTAGCGTCAATCTATAGTAATTATTAATATTAATAGTAAGCGAGCTAATATTTTCCACTACAGGGTAAATATACAGCTATTAATCAACACAGATGTGGTATATTATTAAAACAAATAAAGTACAACTATGAAAACCCGGATAAGTTATTCATGCAAATAAACACTTAAACTATACTAACTTAATATAATTGAAACGAAATCCGTAAAAATACTCACTATAGTCCTGTTCAGATATGGCGTGTGGTCTGTGAGGTATGAAGTCTTACAGGTGAGCTGTGTATCGCTTGGGAGCTGGTTGTATTTATTGGGGGCTAACAGAGAGAACACGCCCTCTGTCAATACCATGAACTGCTAGATAGAAAAAATCTATTAATGTTTTACAGGGCCAGCATGCCTGCTAAGGGTCCTGAAGCAATATTAAAGAAGCAATATTTCACGCCCGAAGCCCCCGCATCATTCAGCGGCATTACAAATCTATACAGATCGGTTAGAACGCGTGGTATAAAACAACATGAGGTGGTCGATTGGCTGAATAAACAAGATGCTTACACCCTGCATAAGCTGTAAGGACAAGATTCTCTACCAATAAAATCTTTGTCGCGGACGTTGATTCGCAATGGCAGGCTGATTTGGTTAGCTTAATTGATATTCTAGGGAAAATGACGCCGTGAAATATCTACTGACTGTGATAGACGTACTATCCAAACACGCCTGGGTTGCTGCTCTGCACAACAAAACCGGGGTGACTGTAGCTCGTTCGTTCGAATTAATATTTGGAAACGCCCGACGCACCCCGCAGAAACTACAGACGGATCGTGGCAAAGAATTTATGAATTCACACATGAAACGTGTTTGTAAAATGCATAAAATACATCATTTTTTCACCAACAATACCGTAAAGGCCGCTATAGTTGAGAGATTTAATCGTACATTAAAAACACGTATGTGGCGCTATCTGACGAAACATAATACCTTTAGGTATATCGACATTTTACCAGGTTTGGTGCACAGTTACAATCACACCTTTCACACCACGATACAGACACGGCCGTGCGATGTGACGAAGCAGAACTCGTTACAGATATGGAAAAATATTTATAGCGGTATCGTGGCTAAAAGCGTATTAAGCCATCTTTAAAAATTGGAGATCATGTCAGAATATCTCGTTTTAAGAACCCTTTTACGAAGGGTTATGAGCAGACATTCAGCGAGGAGATATTTTTAATTAGCGCCATTTCCAATAAATTTCATAAGCCTCTCTATAAAATTAACGATTTAGCGGGCGACGCTATCGAGGGATCATTTTATAAGGAGGAGCTGCAAAAAATACATTTCAATGAAAACCGCGCCTACCGCGTTGAGGCAATTTTGAGAAAAAAACGTGTCAGGGGGGCGATTCACTGCTATATTAAATGGAAAGGTTATCCTGATAAATTTAATTTGTGGGTACCCGCGTCGGCTCTGACGGACATATACACATGGAATCCGAATCCTTCTTTATCACCCTTCCCTCCAACGCTTCTGGCGATATATATCCTGAAAACACAATCGCCGAGTATACCACAAATTATCTAAACCCGTTCAGCTTTCAGGACAATACGAAGTTGCTCTAACTGAGATTCAGTACCCCATACATGGTACACGTTTGAGCGGGGTGAAGGGAACTTCTATATAGGCAAGCGGGGTGATGTGATGCAGGAATATTATGTGAAGCCCAGTTTTTATAACACAATACCGGATCTCATACGTGCTATTAATGAGAGAATTGATATTTTGAAGCTTGCCAGCGACGGTTTTAAGCTGCGCTATGACGAAGTGCGGAGGAGTGTTACCCTACCGGATTCCCCCACGATACAATTTGCCCCGGGTCATAAATTGGGACATATTTTAGGCCTCCAGCCATACATCGAAGCGTATGATAATAACCAGACTGAGCGGAAGAAGATTTATGCCGATATAAAAGCCGGTTTTTATACATTATTTATTTACAGCGACATCATCCAGCATCAGCTTGTGGGCGGCAGCTACGTACAACTTCTGAGAACGGCGCAAATAAGCGGCAAGAGCGGTGAAATTACCACGCTTCAATACACACGACCCGATTATGTGCCCTTATGCAAGCATCATTTTGACTCTGTAACAATCTCCATCTTATCGGACCAGGGCACTCCAGTTAAATTCAAGTACGGAAAGTGTATTGTGAGACTACATTTCGGAAGAGACGCGATTAGCACGCTAGAAAATGGTGTCTCAGAGACCCTACGGGGACCCAGCTGTTTATGCCCGGTACTATATTGCACAGTCTGGGCACGGATTAGAGGGGTTCAGCGGGAGCGAGTACATGTACGGATCGGGTCTGGCTGGGATATTTAAAGGCTTATTTCGGCGTGCTGTACCGCTTTTCAGAAGAGGCTTAGAATTGGTAAAACCACACGTGAAGACGGCTGTCAAAAAACATTGCTAAAGACGCCGTCACATCTGTCTCATCAGCGCTTATGAATCGTATAAATACACATCCCGAGCAAGGTGGCGCGGGTCTAGTTTATGTCGCTAAAAAATCACATAAAAGAAAGCGTCGCTCATGCCCCGCTTTACCCCCGATCCTCATGAATAAAAAACCAACCAAGCGTCGACCCCGTCAGAAACGAGTGAGACGTACTGCTGAGGACATCTTCTGATCATCATGGCTTTCCTGCACGATGCTTCTGTAGAGTGCGCTAAATCTGAACTGGATATTTTTGACATACCGCCGACACAGACGAGTATAGAGAAATCCCTATTTGTAGAAGTTCAGCCGATTGCCGCTCTGACGGATAATGCTCCGCTGGAATTTTTCATATCGGGTAGCGGGGATTATTATTACGACCTGAATAACACCCTGCTGTACATAAATTGTCGCATCGTCAAGCAGGATAATTCGAATATCGCCGATGACGCCCGTGTAGCCCTCATAAACTACCCTCTTGCCACACTCTTTAATCAGGTCGATATTACTCTGGGGGACCGTGTTATCTCACAATCGGACAATCTCTACAGCTATAGAGCGTACATAGAGACTCTCTTAAATTACAGTTCACAGACGCTGTCCTCGCAATTTACTGCCGGATTGTTCTATAAAGACACAGCTGGTCACCATAATGACCGAAGCTTGGATGGCCCAAATGCAGGATTTATTAAAAGAGCCGCTGCAACCCACCGCTCCAAACCCTGGACCTCATTGGTCCAATTTTTGGTGATATATTTAATCAACCAAAGCTAATATTGAACGGACTCGATCTTAAGGTTAAGCTAACGAGAAATAAGGACGCTTTCTGCCTCATGTCGGCTGAGGCCGATCCGCTGAAAGTGCAAATCATGCAAGCCGCTCTCTTTGTAAAGAGAGTACAAGTGTCCCCGGCGGTCCGAATAGGCCACAGTCAGGCCCTCTTGGCATCGACAGCCAAGTACGCTATTGACAGGACATGCATGAAAGTGTACTGTATAGCCGCTGGAACACGGATCACGAACCACGAGAATCTCTTCCTAGGCCAGATACCGAAAACTGTTATATTGGGTTTTGTAGATAATGAAGCATTTAGCGGGTCTTACGCAAGAAATCCCCTGTTCTTCCATCACTACAACGTCAATCACGCAGCCCTCTACCTGGACGGACAACAGATCCCTGCGCGGCCTTATAACCCTAACTTTAATGACTACTTAGCCGTCAGAGAGTATATGGCTCTCGCACATATATCAGGCAAGCAGAAAGCTGATTGTGCCATGGCCGTGGATCGCGAAGAGTTTATGTCCGGATTCACTCTGTTTGCATTTGATTTATCAGCTGATCAGGAACCCGGCGGTCATTTCTCCCTCATTAAAACAGGTAACCTACGGGCTGAAGTCCGGTTTGCACTAGCGACACCCCATACGATAAACATGATTGTTTTTGCAATCAACCCGGCCATTCTGGAAATTAATAATAGAAGAGAGATCTTGTACGATTTTAATTAGTGATGGATAGCCTGCAACTCACGACCATACTGAAGGGGGATAGCTTTACAGAGCGTGTGTTTGGCGGTGTGTTTCCGTGTGATTTGCTTCCACCACATCGGGTAAATCAACGCCCTGTCGGATTCATCGTAAATACAGACCCCGCACACCAACCTGGCAGACACTGGATATTAATTGTGCTCTGTGACGCCAAGAACGCCATATTTTTTGATAGCTACGGATTATGTGCAGACAACGCTATCTTTCCGAGCGAGTTTGTGACTTTCCTGAACACGAATTGTGAGACTTATTATTACCAAAGCAACCAGATCCAAGACACGTATAGTACTGTCTGTGGGCACTACTGCCTGTACTTTTTACATTTCTTAGCTCGGAACATACCATTCAGTAAGATATTGGAGAAGTTTTCTGCTGATAAACCGCGTAATGATACAATTGTGAGAAATTTCATTGCTGAGAAGAAATCAACTTTAAAAAACCCTCACTACACGTGTTGGAGCATTCAACAGCGTTGTTCCTGTCTAGAGAGAATCCCATGACCTGTATTGCCATTTGTGTCGACATTTTGGTGTCACAATTAATTCAATGCTTGAAATGTCTTTGAGATGTATTTATTTATTACAGTAAAATCATGATTAGTTCTGGCAATAAACGTTTTAAGATGAATGAACTCTTATGCCTGTCATTTCCACATAGCTTCCCACAGAGTGGTAGTGTGGGAAGACCCTTCAGTATTGTTTTAAAATCACATTAGTGCATGTTATATTTGCTAGAAACCTTCGGTTTTATGGGCACTGCTATCAGAATACACATAAATGTGTTGGTTTTAAAAGATCCCACTGACTATACACAATGCAATACTATTTACTGTTTGCATGAATTACCGTAGCATCGACCTTCACTCATTCTGACAATTCATGTCAACACTGTTGTACTACATTTCTATGTGCCAGTAAAGATGTATATCTATGTACAATGTTAGTTAGTAAATAGAAAAATATTTAGACTTCTAACACAACCCAAGCCTTGTACACACAGATTAGTAATAAGTTACCGATCTCTAACAAAATATGCCAAGATTCTTCTTAGTATACAATGAATTGCTGAGATAAGTGTAGATACACTACCAAGCTAAAAATATATATACTGAATAAAACTATAAGTTGAGAGTCATAATCCCAAATGTGTTATAAGGTGTTTATATACTGTATGGTACTATAGAATAATCGTTGCTTTTTTAATATAGCTCCTCATATGGATGTAAACAAGTCTTTGATCTGGTGCCTGTATTTCACTAAGAGTCTGTATTTCACTAAAAATTCTTATATACTGGAGTCTGTACTACAGGCTAGAAAATAGCTTTACATTTACCGGGTCCTTAAAAGTTTCTCACCACAAAAAAGATCAAGATTCACTCTTTAATTCACTAAAAATCATTATATACTAGTTATATACAGAAGTCTGTATTTAACTAGAACTCCTTATACATTTACTGGGTCCTTAAAAGTTTCTTCCTGAGACTTATAAAATCAAGAAGCGCTCTTTAATACAGTAAAACTCCACAGACTAATCTAATCCAGTGGATAAAATATCAATAGACATGAATAAATCACTTTGATTGAAATTCCACAAATCCAGCAGACCAGATTTCCCAGCCTGAGCAAAGTTCAGCCAGTGGGGCGTGACGACCTGGATCAATCTGACAGGGAGACGGATTAAATTATAGGGGGCGTGTCGACCTGTCAAATTGAGTTTGACGAATACTACAGTTCCTATACTACTCCCCTTTAAAGCTGGCAAAGATTTTCCCAGGAAAATCCCTGACTGTTGGAGAGGATGCAAACAAATTGGAGATTTACTACACCTCTTCTGGGGTTGCCCTAAAATTAAATCATTCTGGAGAGATGTTTCAAATATTGTTGACGGAATAACCAAACAAAAAACGAATCTCACACCACAGATGGTTTTACTATCACTTGAACTAGACAGATTTAACCCTGTTCACACACCAATCATAATACACCTCTTCTTAGTCGCGAAAAACGCGATAGCAACTTTGTGGAAAGAAGAGTCTGTCCCAAAGAAAGAACAATTATTGGAGAAAATGTCACAACACTATCTTTATGAAAAAAGCCATGCATTAGCTAACAATTACTTGCCAAAACATTTGACCAGATGGAAATCTTGGACAGAATACAATAGTTAAACTTTGACATTTAAACTATAACAATTAAACTTCTCTTCATGTACTTGTCAGAAGTTAACCGATCATAACCTCTTTAATGACATGATATGCCTTGATAATATTGACCTAGTTTGTATTTATTATTTGTTATTAGGAAATGATACATAACTTTACATAGTCGTTATCAAAAGTTACTGCTATATTTAGTGTAAAAACCTTTACTAAACACTTATTGTACACTACTGTTATGTTTATAATATGTTAAAAATATCCAATAAAGTTTGTTGGAAAAAGGAAACTTAAAATAGATGTGTGGTGAGCCCCTTGAACCACTAGGTGCTTCACTGAAGTTTATAATGCTGAGCTGTGAAAACAAAAATAAAATCACATTTTTCCACAAAACTTTGTCTTTAGCCCCAGTTTTTTTTGTTTCACAGGGGTAACGGGAGAAAATGGACCTCAAAATTTGTTGTGCAATTTCTCCTGAGTATGCAGATACCCCACATGTGGTGGAAACCTACTGTTTAGGTGCACTACAGGGCTCAGAGTGGAAGATGTGACATTTTGGAATGTAGACTTTAATAGAATGGTACAGGTGTCATGACTCATTTAGAGAGCCCCTGATGTGCCTAAACAGTGGAAACTCCCTACAAGTGACTCCATTTTGAAAACTAGACCCCTCAAGGAATTTATCTAGATGTGTGGTGAGCACCTTGAACCCACAGGTGCTTCACAGAATTTTACAAAGTTGATCTATGAAAATGAAAAAAGAATATTTTTCCCACAAAAATCTTGTTTTAGCCCCAATGTTTTTATTTTCACAAGGATAAAAGAAAACGTACCCCAAAATTTGTTGAGCAATTTTTCCTGAGTATGCCGATACCCCATATGTGGTTTAAAACTACTTTTGAGCCACAGTGCAAAGCTCAAGGGAAGAAGTGCCATATTGGAGTTCAGATTTTTCTGGACTAGTTTGAGGGTGCCATGTCACACTGGCAGAGCCCCTGAGGTGCCAGAACAGCAGAACCGCCCCATAAGAGATCTCAGTTTACAAACTACACTTCTCAATTAATTCATCTAGGGGTGCAATGATCATATTGACACCACAGGTGGGTCACAGAATTGTATACGCTTAGGCAGTGAATAAAAAAAAATTACATTTTTCACGACCAAAATTTTGTTTTAGCCCCAGAATTTACATTTTCACAATTCGAAATGGGTAAAAATGGCACCAAAATGTATCTAACAATTCCTGCTTAATGTGGAAATACCCCATATGTGTCTGTACAGTACTACTTAGTCATACAGTGAGACTTGGGAGGGACGGAGCGCTATTTGCCTCCTGGAGCACAGATTTTCCAAGAATAGTTTGCACACTCCATATACAGAGCCCCTAAGTGCTAGAACAGCAAAATCCCCCCTCAAATGACCCCACTTTGGAAATTATACCCCTTTGGGAATTTATCTACAGGTGTAATGACGATTTTGACTTCATGGGTATTTTCCAGAAAGAAGCAGCCGTGGATGTTGCTGAGTGAAAATTGCAAACTGACGTAGTAGGGACCAGTACATTGTAGTCACCAGTACATTGTAGTACCTGTACATTGTGCCCAGCTCATGCACCTGTAAATTAGGTGGGCTTTCATCGCTACAGAGATGCCATACATGTGGACGCTAACTGCTGTTTATGCACACAGTGGTGCTCAGAAGAGAGGGGGCATTTGGATTTGGGAGTTCAGAATTTACTGAATTTGTTTTGGGGAGTAGAGGAGCCATTTTGCTTTTCCAGATCCTTTGCACTACAAATAACGTGGAAGCCTCTTATATTTCCATTAAGAGATGATGGACCTGAGTGGGGACTAGCTTTTTTTGTAGTTTGAGTTGAACCTTTTATTAGACGACTTTATTCTTTGTGTTGGTGCGATTACAGTGTGGCACCCCAGTAGTCCGGTTGCCAAGTGGCGTTGTTTACTTCACAGGGGGTGATGCCTTGCCTGGAAACAAAGAGGAAACCCCTTGCCAGGTAACACACAGCATGCAACACTTTTCCTACTCCAGACCAGAAGGGGAGCTCTAACACCTGATTTCAGGGGAGCTTCCTTGGAACATTCTGGCTGGGGTAGGAGTTAAGGGAGTCTGTCTGTAGACAGGGACAAGAGAGGACGTGTGGAGAGAAGCTTGTGGGAAAGAAGTTGAATGTTACAGCTCATCCAGAGCAGAGCTCTGATAAAAGTGGACGCCAGAGTCCTGGACCAGTTGGGGACTCCAAGCCCGACAGTCACATCTGGAGAACAGAGAATTGCAAGTCCTCTGTTCACACTGATACCTGCCAGCACAGCAGTAACACAAGAGTCAGGGTTGCCAGTGAGAAGAGATGGGACCCTTGATAGGCTCACTCTGTTTGCTATACAGGTTGGAAAAACAACACAGAGAAGAGGGCCGCAGCTTAGCTATAAGCAGCAGAGGCCAGGAACAGAGAGCGCAGCAGGAAGGCCTCTTAATCCTCCTGGCAAGGTGGAATCCAAAGTGTTTCCAGGCAATTGGATCTCCAGCACCATCTGTAGCCATTGCCCTGGACATTTTACCTGAAAACTGTGAGTAAAGCTTTGGAAACTGCACCTGACTGTATTCTTTCAAGTTCTTCCTGCAACACCCACTCAGCACTGTAACATCGCTTGCCAAATACTACATCATTACTATCTTGAACACACTACACCTACCCTGGGACATAGCCCTGCCCGTGGAGGGCTGCACCAACTCTGCTGCATCAACAACAGTTTCTTTTTTAAACCTGCAGCAAAAACGCTGAAAGAATTGACATGCTGAAGATTTAAATCTGGTTCAGATCTGCAGGTTGAAACTAAGCATTCAGGTTTCGTGACAAATCTGTGCAGAAAAACGCAACAAAAGCGCAACATGTGCATACAACCTTACTCTGTAAATCAGAAATTATTTGAATACTTTCTCACTTTTCAAAGAAAGCATATGTATTATATTATTCCATGGTGTTATGTATTGTATCGTCATTCAACATTGATGTAATCTGTCTAGGAGCTCAGGGTGGTTTCCATGTAGTTTTACGTGTGTGCATACTTTCATTCTCTTTGCAGAAAGTATTTCTAGCATCATCTGTACCTGCAGAGCTGGAAGATCTGACAGACATGAAGGGTGGAAGACAGAGGAAAGGTTCAGTTCATGTCGATGTAACAATATGACAAGTTTTGGGATAATAGCTCTGCATGTTTAGAGCCTATCCCAACGCCTCCTTTTCTTTACAGCTGCCAATTTGGACTTGTGTATCAGCACACTCAGCACTTCTAAATACTGCAGCACTGTCAGCTCTTTTTCCCCTGAAATTAACACATGCTACTGGCATTCAGCTGGCAGAACAGAACCTCATTACACAGCCAACACTTGCTTCAATCACAATTTTTCAGACTGAACTGATCACATTGTCCTTTTAGGCCAGAATTTGTCCGCTGAGATATCCTGTGTGTATACAGTAGATGATTAACCACACTAAAGCTTCTAATAATTAATCCTATCTGAAACCTGCCAACTAGCTCTAGGTCAGCAATGTTAATTTAATTTGGACATGTTTGACTCTACACCTATTAACAAATGGTTATATAAACGGAGACTTGTCTAGAATACACAGGCAGTCCCAGGGTTACAAACCAGGTAGGATATGCAAGTTTGTACATAACCAGTGATGAGTGAATGTCCCGGGATAAGGCTTATCCGAGCATGCTCAGGTGCTACCTGAGTGTCTTCGCCCTGCTCGAATAATATGTTCTAGACCCCGCGGCTGCATGTCTCGCAGCTGTTAGACAGCCGCAACACATGCAGGGGTTGCCTGTTTGTTAGCCGCGAGACATGCAGCTGCGGGGTCTCGAACATTTTATTCGAGCATGCTGAAGACATTCGGTTACCACCCAAGCATGTTCGGTTAAGACCTCATCGGAGCACGTTCCCTCTTCTAAACAGGGGTCAGACAGGTGTGGGTTGTTGTGTAGTTTGTTCTTTACTTAATTTGAAAGTTCTTATAACCTCCCCGTCCATCGGATCCGGCTGTAGTTACAGATATGACAGGAGACCATAGGTTTGGATCAACAGGTTCGGCTTTACTGTGCAAAACGGGTACAAGCAATTGCAGCATACATATTGAGACAGAGTCCCCTTTTGGTGATGTTCCCTTGGTCCTGTGTATTATCAGTCCTTGACTCCATTCTGCCTGACCTGCCCCCGCCTCAACATCTTCTGCTGGTCCAAGGAGCTTCCTATCAAGCATAACAGGTTTCCTGAAGACTACCATCCTTCCCGTTCACTGTGACTCAACCGATATCATCCTCATAGGGGAGAAAGATATATGGCACTCAATACCTCTTCTGTGCCCTAGGCTCAAGACTGTCCCAGCATCCACACAAACTTTCGGAGGTGTCTTCCTACTGTTAGGAGACCTCTACTATAAGAACCTTTCTGCATCCATGTTCTCAGAACCCATTGACACCATCATTATCTAGCACTTCCTCACACGCTTGACTCTCCTAAACTCCTCACTCACTCTCTTCCACTCTGACTAAACTAGGAAGTGCTTTCCCTAAAAACTAATCTAACCGCTCCCACCTAATGAGCTAATCCCTTGTATTAACTATATGTTACCCTGTGTAATGAAAACTATATCCCTATGCTAGTAATGGTTCCCCCTAGTGAACAGACCTCCCCCAATTCCCGGGAACGGCCTTGAGGCAAATTCTCAAGGAGAACCAAGGCATAAACCGGCCATAAGGATAAGCTTGGTGGAAGGAATATGTCTCCCAACTAGTACCATACCCCTCATTGCATCACAGTATGCTGGAACAGGACCGACAAAAAAAAAACGAAAATGAATAATCTTCTCCTTGTCCTCTTCTTTCTGATGTTGCGCTCCGCATCTCTGGTATTTTCACTATTCTTCTAGACTTCTCACTGCGTCCATGCCTAGAAGGTCACGGCTTGTTGTAAGGTCACAACATCGTGTGGACATAGCCCCTGCCCTTATATACCACAGCTAGCTGTACTACTGTAAGGTGCGTAGGGCTGTAGTCATGGACAAGGGGCTGCTGTGTTCCCACACGCTGGCACCCTACTAATAAACGGTGTCGCATTTTCCATGTGCTGTGTGCGCGCTGTAGTACACTCACGATTCTGTCACAGTCCTCCTCTGTCTCCACGATTCCAGATCCAAGGACAGCCGCACACAAATCAGATGACACCCGGTTCTGCTTAACCAGTCCAACTTAACAGTTTAAGTTCAGAAGATGACATCATGCAGTATTGGGCACAGCCTTAACTGCCGTTACTAAGGTTCCTGGCACAGTACACATTCGCATTCTCCGTTCTTTCAGCCTATTCCATCCCTCCACTTATTGCATCCTTCAGCTACAGGGATTTTATAATAGGCTTCGCAGTACTCAAAGGATTTGTCATGTCCTTCTAATGCATTTTCCCGTCCATCTTCAAAGTTATGGAAGTAATTTCAGCGCTTTACATAGCCACTGACTCGAGCCCGAGGCTCCAGACGTTACACAGAATGTCCGCAGGGAGTTCCGCAGAATCAAATACTGCCCGAACGATAGGTACTTCTCGTGCCTCCAGTCCACTGCCCTTGAACTTTGCTTTTCTTCTCACTAACACTGAACTCTAATCTAATTATCAAATTTAATCAGAAATTGTTTCTCTTTTTGTCTGACCTTGCCCCCTCCCCTAGTAGGCTGGTCCCAACCATATTAACCGTTCCTATACTACACCTATCAACTTCCTGAATCTGTTGTGCCCACCACTGCACTTTTCCAGTCCTATCTCATATCTAAAGCTAAAGCGAACCTGTCACCTCGTATTTCACCTATAAGCTGCAGCCACTGGCTTTCGGGGCTTATCTACAGCATTCTATAATGCTGTAGATAAGCCCACGATCTAACCTGAAAGATGAAAAAAAAACAAGTTTTATTATACTCACCCGAGGGTAGTCCTGTCCGATGGGAATCGCAGGTCCGGATCCGGCGCCTCCCATCTTCATATGATGTCGTCATCTTCCTTGCTTCGTGTCGCAGCTCCTGCGCAGGCGAACTGATCTGCGTTGTTGAGTGAGTAAAGTACTGCAGTGCGCAAGCGCTGGGCCTCTCTGACCTTTCCCGACGCCTGCGTACTGCAGTACTTTACTTTGCCCTCAACAGGGCAAAGAATTACGCCTGCACAGGAGCCGCGACACGAAGCAAGGAGGATGACGACTTTGTATGAAGATGGGAGGTGCCGGACCTGGACCTGCGACACCCATTGGACCGGACCGCCCTCGGGTGAGTATAATAAAACTTGTTTTTCTTATCTTCCAGGTTAGATCAGGGGCTTATCTACAGCGTTATAAAATACTGTAGATAAGCCCCGAAAGGCAGTGGCTGCAGCTTATAGGTGAAAAACGAGGTGACAGGTTCCCTTTGAACCCTTATTCTATGTCCTATACCTAATCCGTATTATCATCCTATATCTAATACATGAGTACATTATATTTTCATCAAAACAGGTTCTATACATAATAAAACACATTTTCCTATACACAAATATAACTGTTTTCTTACTAAGGGAGAAGCACATGACCGTTCTGGTCATACTCTTACACTACGACCTTATGATATGCAGTAACCTCCGAGTCCTGTAGCCTTTAGCGAAGAAGCCAGAGATGCTGCACACGATGGCAGATACAAGCGACCTCGACGGCGGGCAGCAGATTTTAAGAGGAAATTAGATTAGCAAACTTAAGATTCTGATTTTGACGAGGCGTGTGAGGGTTCTATGCAAGTGTGCGCCAAAGGTCATGACGTCATGACGGGCACCATTTCCTCTTGCGCACATGCTCAGAACCCACCTGAGCCTGATCAAACCCGGAAGCCCAGTCCCATCTTGAAAGGCTCTATTTAATGGCAACAGTGTGAATGTGGATCGCCCGCCAGGGCAGTGGGATACTCGGTACAGGGCCGGTGTCTTAAAGGGATGTGTCACGGCAGCAGTGACCCGGTCGGTGGCCCTGGGCGTCCAATAAAAGGGGAATATTTACAGGGAATGATAGAGTTTGTAGTAAAGTGTTCGTGACGCCACCTGTGGTTTCTGGTCAGAGGTGACCAGCGCTGCAGTGCAGATCCTCTGGGACTGATGGTGATGCAGCAGAGTTGATAAAGATTCCCACAGGTGAAGCTATGTCCCAGAGCAGATGTAATGTAAGGGAGTGGTAAAGGTGTAGTATTAGCAAGGGATGTAGCAGTGCTGAGTGAGAGTGTTGCAGGAAGAACTTGAGAGGACACAGTCAGATGTAGTTTCCAAATCTTTACTCTTTACAGTTCTGAAGGCAAAGTGTCCATGGATCAAGTTACAGATGGTACTGGAGTCGGTCAGCCTGAAAGCAATTTAGGAATCTCCTTATTTCAGGTGGGATGTGAGGTCTCCTTTCTAGCGCTATTCTCTGAGGTACTTGCTGTTGTAAACTCTGTTCAAGTTCCTCTCTCTCTGTGACTTAAGTAGAACTCTACTCGCATATCAGACAACGGTAGCCTGCTTCAGGGATCGCTCCTGCTGTGCAGTCGAGTATTAGTTGGGGCAGAGAACCTGCTGTCTCCTGCCCTCTGGATTCTGCTGCTGGGGCTTTAGTTTACCCACTCAGCCTCAGACTCCAGGGTCCGGTTTCTGGCGCTCAGACCTGGGGATGAGCTCAGCTTTAGCTCCAGTACCCCAGCTTGTCTCCAACACGTCCTTCCTCAAATCTCTCCACAGACAGACTAACTCCTCCCCCAGCCAGAATATTCCAGGGAAGCTCCCCTGAAATCAGGTGTTAGAGCTCCCCCTTCTGGTCTGGAGTAAGAAAAGTGTTGATTGCTGTGTGTTACCTGTTAAAGGGATCCTTCATTGCTTTCAGGCATGACATCATTCCCCCTTGGAGGGAGGCAAGGTTACTGTGGCAACCGAACTCCTGGGGTGCCACATGCCCCCCTAGTACAATTCAGTACTGCTGGACAGAGGAAACATAAAAGAAAACATATTATAACTATTTATAGAATTTTAACATTAATTCAGTGAAGTTCTGAAATGGGGTGTCCTTTTCACCCTACAAAGTACAATATGAGGGACCCGTCTCAAACCCTCAACATAGGCCTTGGGCGGGCTACAAGGCATGGCTGGTTTCCTTTTTGGACCACATCTTCGGCCACGCCAGACGGTTTTTGTTCTGTGGTCATTAGTGCTAACTACTTACAAGCATTGTCCTGGTCATTACGAGTCCTGTGACCCAATCGTCCATTTAATCAAGGAAATAGGAATAGTTAAAAGTTCATACAGTAGTCTCTGTAGGCACAAATGCTTAACCCCTTCAAGACCCAGCCTATTTTGACCTTAAAGACCTTGCCATTTTTTGCAATTCTGACCAGTGTCCTTTTATGAGGTAATAACTCAGGAACGCTTCAACGGATCCTAGCGATTCTGAGATTGTTTTTTCATGACATATTGGGCTTCATGTTAGTGGTAAATTTAGGTCGATAATTTTTGCGTTTATTTGTGAAAAAAATGGAAATTTGGCGAAAATTTTCGCAATTTTCAAATTTTTAATTTTTATTCTGTTAAACCAGAGAGTTATTGGACACAAAATAGTTAATAAATAACATTTCCCACATGTCTACTTTACATCAGCACAATTTTGGAATCAAAATTTCTTTTTGTTAGGAAGTTATAAGGGTTAAATGATGACCAGCGATTTCTCATTTTTACAGCAAAATTTACAAAACCATTTTTTTAGGGACCACCTCACATTTGAAGTCACTTTGAGGGGTCTATATGGCAGAAAATACCCAAAAGTGACACCATTATAAAAACTAAATAAAATAGATGTAGCGGCGCAAGTATATAAGTGCTGGATCCTGCTGCAAGTACAAAACTCCTACCACAAGGAGAAAAAAGGGGGGGATAATAATAAAATACCAAAACAGTACTCGCGCTTTGAATCAAACACACTCACAATACTGATCGCAACACATACCTGGAATATTCAGAAGGTTTGTAGACAGATGTTTGAATGATGAATCAGTAGTTTTTGTGTTATGGTGAGCACATGTGTATTGAACCTCTAGGTGCAAGAAAAAAGATAAAAGATAAAATCAGTCCACATAAATTGCGAGAAATAAACTAAGTAACTTTACATAAAATAAGAAAGGACAGACCACACCTGTGCGTCCTTAAAAATGTGCCTTTTTTTTGGAAAAAACCTTTGGGGGATAGGAAATCCCAATACCTCAATATTTGAAGAGAATCAAAAATGTGCAAAAAAATGCCTTTAAAATATTACAACATATGGTGCATAGAGTAAAAAGTCATATATATATAATTAAGGTGCCGACTGTGCAATATTACAGTGCATACTTCATAGCGGAAAACGGATTTATATATATACACCCATATTTGTATACAACAACGTGAAGTGATGAATAAGAGAAAATCCTGGTACTCATATGGGACAAATGGAAGGGTGACCGGTGATATTCAGAGAAATCCACTAGCGGTACCTTGTAAATCGAATATTAGTGTACTAGTATCCTGACTGGAGCAAAAAGAGAGATGATACTTAGCTTGGAACGGGCTCCAAATAGATCCAATGTTCATAGAAAAGAGGAGAAGACGAGGGGTCCTGGAGAGCTGCCCCGGCCGGTGGCAAGCTCTCCTCCACACTAGCGCTGCTGCGCAGCTGCACTCCAGAGAGCGTCGGAAGGACCCAGGTGCAGGTGCCGCTCCTGCACGGGTTCTCCCTCCCAGACGCGCTGCCTTGCGATCGTACACTGGGGAGCTTGTTCTGTGTCCGGACTCCGACACGTGATGCGGTCACGTGATGTGCTGATTCAAACTACGGTGTGCAGAGAGAGCCACAATACCATCCAACGCGTTTCGGAGAGCTGACGGCCTCCTTCATCAGGGAACGATGAAGGAGGCCGTCAGCTCTCCGAAACGCGTTGGATGGTATTGTGGCTCTCTCTGCACACCGTAGTTTGAATCAGCACATCACGTGACCGCATCACGTGTCGGAGTCCGGACACAGAACAAGCTCCCCAGTGTACGATCGCAAGGCAGCGCGTCTGGGAGGGAGAACCCGTGCAGGAGCGGCACCTGCACCTGGGTCCTTCCGACGCTCTCTGGAGTGCAGCTGCGCAGCAGCGCTAGTGTGGAGGAGAGCTTGCCACCGGCCGGGGCAGCTCTCCAGGACCCCTCGTCTTCTCCTCTTTTCTATGAACATTGGATCTATTTGGAGCCCGTTCCAAGCTAAGTATCATCTCTCTTTTTGCTCCAGTCAGGATACTAGTACACTAATATTCGATTTACAAGGTACCGCTAGTGGATTTCTCTGAATATCACCGGTCACCCTTCCATTTGTCCCATATGAGTACCAGGATTTTCTCTTATTCATCACTTCACGTTGTTGTATACAAATATGGGTGTATATATATAAATCCGTTTTCCGCTATGAAGTATGCACTGTAATATTGCACAGTCGGCACCTTAATTATATATATATGACTTTTTACTCTATGCACCATATGTTGTAATATTTTAAAGGCATTTTTTTGCACATTTTTGATTCTCTTCAAATATTGAGGTATTGGGATTTCCTATCCCCCAAAGGTTTTTTCCAAAAAAAAGGCACATTTTTAAGGACGCACAGGTGTGGTCTGTCCTTTCTTATTTTATGTAAAGTTACTTAGTTTATTTCTCGCAATTTATGTGGACTGATTTTATCTTTTATCTTTTTTCTTGCACCTAGAGGTTCAATACACATGTGCTCACCATAACACAAAAACTACTGATTCATCATTCAAACATCTGTCTACAAACCTTCTGAATATTCCAGGTATGTGTTGCGATCAGTATTGTGAGTGTGTTTGATTCAAAGCGCGAGTACTGTTTTGGTATTTTATTATTATCCCCCCCATTATAAAAACTGCACCCCTCAAGCTACTCAAAACTACATTCAAGAAGATTATTAACCCTTCAGGTGCTTCACAGGAACTAAAGCAACGTGGAAGGAAAAAATGGACATTTTAATTTTTCCAACTAAAATTTTCTTTTAGCGTCAATTTTTTCATTTTCACATGTGCAACAGGATAAAATGGATCCAAAAATTTGTTGGGCAATTTCTCCTGAGTACACCGATACCTCATATATGGTCATAAACCACTGTTTGGGCATACGGCAGGGCTCAGAAGGGAAGGAGCGCCATTTGACTTTTTGAATGGAAAATTGGTGGAATATTTAGCGGTTGCCATGTCGCATTTGGAGAGTCCCTGTGTGCCTAAATATTGGAGCTCCCCCACAAGTGACCCCATTTTTGAAACTAGACCCCCCAAGGAACTTATCTAGATGCATAGTGAGCACTTTGAACCTCCAGGTGCTTCACAAATTGATCCGTAAAAAAAGAAAGTACTTTTTTTTCACAAAAATTTTCTTTTAGCCTCAGTTTTTTCATTTTCACATGGGCAACAGGATAAAATGGATCCTAAAATTTGTTGGGCAATTTCTCCTGAGTACACAGATACCTCATATGTGGTCATAAACCACTGTTTGGGTGCACGGCAGGGCCCAGAAGGGAAGAAGCACCATTTGACTTTTTGAATGGAAAATTAGCTCCAATCGTTAACGACACCATGACGCGTTTGGAGAGCCCCTGTGTGCCTAAACAGTGAAAAAACCCCACATGTGACACCATTTTGGAAACCAGACCCCTTAAGAAACTTATCTAGATGTGTTGTGAGCACTCTGAACCCCAAGGTGCTTCACAGAAGTCTATAACGCAGAGCAGTGAAAATAAAAAAATCATTTTTTTCCTCAAAAATGATTTTTCAGCCCGCTATTTTTTATTTTCACAAGGGCAACAGGAGAAGTTGGACCACAAAAGTTTTTGTGCAATTTGTCCTGAGTACACTGATACCCCATATGTGGGGGGAATCACTGTTTTGGCGCATGGTAGAGCTCAGAAGGGAAGGAGCGCCATTTTGGAATGCAGACTTGATGGAATGTTCTACTGGCATCATGTTGCGTTTGCAGAGCCCCTGATGTGCCTAAACAGTAGAAACCCCCCAAGCAACCCCATTTTGGAAACTAGGCCCCCAAGGAGCTTATC
The DNA here is from genome assembly GCA_033576555.1 of Oophaga sylvatica. Taxonomy (NCBI): domain Eukaryota; kingdom Metazoa; phylum Chordata; class Amphibia; order Anura; family Dendrobatidae; genus Oophaga; species Oophaga sylvatica. Next base: position 287,156,441 of record JARQOD010000001.1, read on the forward strand.
TAGATTTATAGTGAGCACTTTGAACCCCAAGTGCTTCACAGAAATTTATAAACGCAGAGCAGTGAAAATAAAAAAATTCATTTTTTTTTCCTCAAAAATGATTTTTTAGGCTGCTATTTTTTATTTTCCCAAGGGTAACAGGATAAATTGGACCCCAAAAGTTGTTGGCCAGTTTTTCCTGAGTACGCTGGTACCCCATATGTGGGGGGAACCACTGTTTGGGCGCATGGCAGGGCTCAGAAGGGAAGGAGCGCCATTTGACTTTTTTAATGAAAAATTAGCTCCAATCGTTAGCGGACACCATGTCGTGTTTGGAGAGCCCCTGTGTGCCTAAGCTTTGGAGGTCCCCCACAAATGATCCATTTTGGAAACTAGACCTCCTAAGGAACTTATCTAGATGCACAGTGAGCACTTTGAACCCCAAGTGCTTCACCGAAGATTATAACGCAGAGCCGTGAAAATAAAAATCTTTTTTTTTTCCTCAAAAAATTATTTTTGGCCCCCTATTTTTTATTTTCACAATGGTTACAGGAGAAATTGGACCCCAAAAGCTGTTGTCCAGTTTGTCCTGAGTATGCTCGTTCTCCATATGTGGGGAGAGACCACTGTTTTGGCACACGTCAGGGCTCGGCAGGGATGTAGTGACGCTTTGAAATGCCGACTTGATGGAATGGTCTGCGGGCATCTTGTTACGTTTGCAGAGCCCCTGATATGCCTAAACAGTAGAAACCCCCCACAAGTGACCCCATTTTTGAAACTAGACCCCCCCAAGGAACTTATCTAGATGCATAGTGAGCACTTTGAACCTCCAGGTGCTTCACAAATTGATCCGTAAAAAAAGAAAGTACTTTTTTTTCACAAAAATTTTCTTTTAGCCTCAGTTTTTTCATTTTCACATGGGCAACAGGATAAAATGGATCCTAAAATTTGTTGGGCAATTTCTCCTGAGTACACTGAAACCTCATATGTGGTCATAAACCACTGTTTGGGTGCACGGCAGGGCCCAGAAGGGAAGAAGCGCCATTTGACTTTTTGAATGGAAAATTAGCTCCAATCGTTAACGACACCATGACGAGTTTGGAGAGCCCCTGTGTGCCTAAACAGTGAAAACCCCCCACATGTGACACCATTTTGGAAACCAGACCCCTTAAGAAACTTATCTAGATGTGTTGTGAGCACTCTGAACCCCAAGTGCTTCACAGAAGTTTATAACGCAGAGCAGTGAAAATAAAAAAATAATTTTTTTTCCTCAAAAATGATTTTTTAGCCCGCTATTTTTCATTTTCACAAGGGCAACAGGAGAAATTGGACCACAAAAGTTTTTGTGCAATTTGTCCTGAGTACACTGATACCCCATATGTGGGGGGAATCACTGTTTTGGCGCATGGTAGAGCTCAGAAGGGAAGGAGCGCCATTTTGGAATGCAGACTTGATGGAATGTTCTACTGGCATCATGTTGCGTTTGCAGAGCCCTGATGTACCTAAACAGTAGAAACCCCCCCAAGCAACCCCATTTTGGAAACTAGGCCCCTCAAGGAACTTATCTAGATTTGTAGTGAGCACTTTGAACCCCCAAGTGCTTCACAGAAATTTATAAACGCAGAGCAGTGAAAATAAAAAAATCATTTTTTTTCCTATTTTTTATTTTCCCAAGGGTAACAGGATAAAATTGGACCCCAAAAGTTGTTGGCCAGTTTTTCCTGAGTACGCTGGTACCCCATATGTGGGGGGAACCACTGTTTGGGTGCACGGCAGGGCTCAGAAGGGAAGGAGCGCCATTTGACTTTTTTAATGAAAAATTAGCTCCAATCGTTAGCGGACACCATGTCGTGTTTGGAGAGCCCCTGTGTGCCTAAGCTTAGGAGCTCCCCCACAAATGACCCCATTTTGGAAACTAGACCTCCTAAGGAACTTATCTAGATGCACAGTGAGCACTTTGAACCCCCAAGTGCTTCACCGAAGTTTATAACGCAGAGCCGTGAAAATAAAAAATCTTTTTTTTTCCTCAAAAAATGATTTTTGGCCCTCTATTTTTTATTTTCACAATGGTTACAGGAGAAATTGGACCCCAAAAGCTGTTGTTCAGTTTGTCCTGAGTACGCTGGTACCCATATGTGGGGAGAGACCACTGTTTGGGCACACGTCAGGGCTCGGCAGGGATGTAGTGACGCTTTGAAATGCCGACTTGATGGAATGGTGTGCGGGCATCTTGTTACGTTTGCAGAGCCCCTGATGTGCCTAAACAGTAGAAACCCCCCACAAGTGACCCCATTTTGGAAACTAGACCCCCCAAGGAACTTATCCAGATGTGTGGTGAGCACCTTGAACCCCCATGTGCTTCACAGAAGTTTATAATGCAGAGCCGTGAAAATAAAAAATAATTTTTTTCCTCAAAAACTGATTTTTTAGCCCGCAATTTTTTATTTTCACAAGGGTAACAGGAGAAATTGGATGCCAAAAGTTGTTGTACAGTTTGTCCTGAGTACACTGGTACTCCATATGTGGGGGGGAACCACTGTTCGGGCACACATCGGGGCTTGGAAGTGATGTAGTGATGTTTTGAAATGCCGACTTTGATGGAATGGTCTGCGGGCGTCATGTTACGTTTGCAGAGCCCTGATGTGCCTAAACAGTAGAAACTCCCCACAAGTGACCCCCATTTTGGAAACTAGACCCCGCATGGAACTTATCTAGATGTGTGATGAGCACTTTGAACCCCAAGGGCTTCACATAAGTTTATAACGGCCGGGCATGAAAATAAAAAAAATCATATTTTTTCCACAAACATGATCTTTTAGTCCCAATTTTTTTATTTTCCCAAGGGTAACAGGAGAAATTAGACCCCAAAAGTTGTTGTCCCATTTTTTTTCCTGGTACGCTGATATCCCATATGTGGGAGAAAACTACTGTATGGGCACACGCCGGGGCTCAAGCCCCCGTCACACTAAGTGAGATCGCTAGCGAGATCGCTTAGTGTGACACATAGCAGCGACCAGGCCCCTGCTGTGAGATCGCTGGTCGTGTCGGAATGGCCTGGACCTTTTTTTGATCATTGAGGTCCCGCTGGGTAGCTTGCATAGGTGTGTTTGACACCTTACCAATGACCTTTGAGAACTGAGACACATAGGCGACACATCGTTACACAGGTCGCTAAGGGTCGCCGTATCGTTGCTGCGTCGTTGGGAAGATCTGTTTGGCATCTCACCTGCGACCACATAGCGACGCAGCAATGATCCCTGCCAGGTCGTATCATTGTCAGGATCGCTGTTGCATCGCTGAGTGTGACGGTACCCTCAGAAGGGAAGTAGTGACGTTTTGAAATGCCGACTTGATGGAATGGTCTGCGGGCGTCATGTTACGTTTGCAGAGCCCCTGATGTGCCTAAACTGTGGAAACCCACCCAATTGAACCCATTTTGGAAACTAGACCACCCAAGGAACTTATCTAGATGTGTAGTGAGCACTTTGAACCCCCAAGTGCTTCACAGAAGTTTATAACCCAGAGCCAAGAAAATAAAATCATTTTTTTTCACTCAAAAAAATGATTTTTTTAGCCCACAATTTTTTATTTTCACAAGGGTAACAGGAGAAATTGGACCACCCCAAAAGTTGTTGTCCTGTTTGTCCTGAGTACGCTGGTACCCCATATGTGGGAGGGAACCACTGTTTGGGCACACATCGGGGCTCGGAAGGGAAGTAGTGACGCTTTGAAAGGCCGACTTGATGGAATGGTCTGCAGGCATCATGTTACGTTTGCAGAGCCCATGATGTGCCTAAACAGTAGAAACTCCCCAAGTGACCTCATTTTGGAAACTAGACCCCCCAAGGAACTCCTCTAGATGAGTGGTGAGCACTTTGAATCTCCAAGTTCTTCACAGAAGTTTATAACGCAGAGCCGTGAAAATAAAAAAATCATTTTTTTCCAGAAAAATCATTTTTTTAGTCCCCAATTTTTTTCCCCAAGGGTAACAGGAGAAATTAGACCCCCAAAGTTGTTGTGCAATTTTTTCTGAGTACGCTGATACCCCATATGTGGGGGTAAACCACTGTTTGGGCACACGTCGGGGCTCGGAATAAAGGGAGCACTGTTTGACTTTTTGAACGCAAAATTGGCTGGAATCAATGCTGGCGCCATGTCACATTTGGAGACCCCCCTGATGTGCCTAAATAGTGGAAACCCCTCAATTCTAACTCCAACCTTAACCCCAACACACTACTAACCACAACCCTAACTCCAACACACCCTTCACCCGAATCCAAACCCTAACCATAACCCTAACCCCAACACACCCCTAATCCTAATCCCAACCCTAACCATAACCCTAACCACAAGCCTAACCCTAATCCCAACCCTAACCCCAACACACCCCTAATCCTAATCCAAACTCTAACCCTAACCACAAGTCTAACCCTAATTCCAACCCTAACCCAAATTTTAACCCTAACCCTAATTCCAACCCTAATGCTAACCCCAACCCAAATTCTAACCGTAACCCTAATTCTAACCCTAACCCTAATTGGTTAAGCCAACACCCTGTGGGAAGCACAAAGGGTCTTGTGCCTGCAGGTTGGGTGACCTTTCAGTGACCCCGGTCACCCGACCCGCAGGAACGAAATTTATACCATGACGCCTACGTATGCGTCATGGGTCGGGAAGGCACAGGTTTTCATGACGCCTACGTAGGCGTTATGGGTCGGGAAGGGGTTAATGGTTGCAATTATAAACATTATTAACTTATTTATATTTCCAATGTACACAGTTTACTTGTATGCGGAACCTCATAGGGAGTAGGCCTTTGGTAGTACGGAGAGACCTACGTAGCACTGGTGTTGGTAGTGACCTGATCGGATTTACTGTGCTAACTACCACTGGCGTAGTGCGCTCTCTAGTGGTTACGCTACTAGTGACTCTACGTAGCACAGGTATACCTGATTTTCTAAGACTGTTCCTACTCACTGTGGGTATGGCAGATTCACCGTTGGCAGGAGGTGGACTTACGCGTTCCACTGCAGGTGTGGCTTCTGTCACTTGAGCTTGCAGATCTTCAGGCTGGTTTTGAGTCACTTCTCTTTCTGGCACTACTTGTTGGGGAAAGGTCAAGATGGGCACTACTGTGGCACTATGGCTTGATTCACTCTTGTCCAATTTGAAGGAAACTCGCCAAGTACAGTGCAAACCTTTTCTTCTTTTGCTGTTTGAAAAATGTCCTTATCTCCAATCTTTTCCTTCAATTGGTCTGTGCATGGTTTTAGGTGATCCCTTTACACTGCTGCTGAGGTTTCTCCTCCATCTTTGCTGACAAGGCACACCTTGGTATTGTCAAAGTCTGAAGGTATGACTGTGTATGGTTCAGCTTCCCACTGGTCATCAAGTTTGTGGAGTTGTCTCTTTCTTTTGAGAACCTGTTCTCCAGGTGACAAGGGAACTGCAGGCGCGTGCTGATTGTAGTTTCTTTCTTGCTTCTCTCTTGCTTGAGACAAACTCTTCTCTACACATTCTTGCACTTTGTGATACTGTGGCTGCCGCTCTGTACCCCAGTCTGCATCTGGTGATGTTACGTCAGGTGTCAGGACTCCCATGTCCAATTCAATGGGCAACTTGCCAGGTCTTGCTCTCATTAGGTAGGCTGGAGTACAGTTGGTGGAATTCACCGGAATGTGGTTGTACAGATCCACCAGATCTGGCAACTTTTCTGGCCACAAGTTTCTCTCTTCCAGGGGCAAGGTCTTCAAGAGGTCAATTACCACTTGGTTCATTTTCTCACACATGCCATTTGTCTGTGGATGGTACGGCGTTGTCCTGATTTTCTTGCAGCCGTACATGTTACAGAACTGGAAAACTTCTGCTTCAAAAGCTGGGCCTTGGTCGGTAAGCACTCGTTCAGGAAAACCGTGCGGTCGACAAAAGTGTTGTTGAAATGCTTTGGCCGCTGTCTTTGCTGTTTGGTCCTTGACAGGCACGACTACCAGGAACCTGGAGTAATGGTCAACGATGGTTAGGGCGTAGACATAGCCTGAACGACTTGGTGTCAGCTTCACGTGGTCCAAGGCTACCAGTTCAAGCGGCTGTTTGGTAATTATTGGCTGCAACGGGGCTCGCTGGCTGTTACGATCTTTCCTTCGCAAGTTGCATGGTCCATATTCCCGGCACCAATCTTCAATGGCCTTTCTCATACCAACCCAGTAGAACCTCTCGCGAAGTAGGACCTTTAACTTCTTCCATCTGAAGTGTCCTGCTCCATTGTGGTACGCTTCCAGGACCATTGATGCATCTCGCCTTGGGACTACCACTTGCCAGACCAGTTTGTGAGTTCGGGCGTTGACACTCCTCTGACACAGCTTTCCCTCGTAGATGAACAGCCTGCCTTTTTACTTCCACAACTGTTGGGTCTTTTGAGCATCTGGACCAGGACGCGTGTCAGCTTGCGTCAGTAGCTCCTTTACCAGGCGGACTGCTGGGTCGCTATCCTGCGTCTCTGCCCACTCATGGTGAGGCAATGGGTTTAATGTGGCCTCTTTTGTGATATAGCGCTTGTTTTTCACCCCTCGGGCACGTTGGGTTGCAATTGGATGGTGGAAGGCTGGTAACTCAATTTCTTCGAGTGTGTCCAGATCTACTCCTCCATCTGGTAAGTTGGGCATTCTGGACAGCGCATCAGCATTGGCGTTCTTTTGTCCCGCTCGGTACTTGATGGTGAACTCGTAGTTGGACAGCCGGGCCATCAATCGCTGCTCCAGCGCACCTAGCTTTGCGGTTTCCAAGTGAGTCAGCGGATTGTTGTCCATGAAGATGGTAAACTTTGCCGCAGCTAGGTAGTGTTTGAACCGCTCCGTCACAGCCCAGACGATGGCGAGGAACTCCAGCTTGAAGGAGCTGTAGTTGTCAGGGTTCCTTTCAGTGGGACGAAGTTTCCTGCTGGCGTAGGAGATCACTCATTCTTTGCCTTTCTGTACCTGCGACAGTACTGCTCCCAGTCCCAAGTTGCTAGCATCAGTATAGTATGGTTGGTCATAATCTGGGTAGGCCAGAACTTCATCCCCCGTAAGGGCCAACTTCAACCGAGTGAAGGATCTTTCCAGTTGGTCATTCCAATCAAATGTAGAACTTTTCTACCTGGCCTTCTTGGGCTGGCCCACGAGAAGGTTTTGCAGAGGTGCGGCTATTTCAGTGAAGCCCTTGATGAACCTTCGGTAGTAGCCTACCAACCCGAGGAACTGGCATATCTCATGGATGTTGCTGGGCCTCTGCCAGTCCCTGATAACAGTGACTTTGTGGCCTAGTACTGTACCTTGGGCTTCAGGAGGTGGCATTTGGACGGTTTCACTTTCAGGCCAAATTTGGACAAGGCTTCGAACACCTTGGTCCGGTGCTCCAAATGTTCCTCATAGGTCTTAGAGAAGATAATGATGTCATCTAGGTACAATAGAACTGTCTCGAAGTTCATGTGTCCAAGGCAGCACTCCATCAACCTCTGGAACGTTCCTGGCGCGCTGCAAAGTCCAAACAGCATGTAGTTGAACTCTGAGAGGCCCATTGGTGTTGCAAAGGCGGTCTTCTCTTTGTCTGCCTCTGCCATGGGAACCTGCCAATACCCACAAGTGAGATCTAAGGTAGAGAAATAGTTAGCGGTTCTCAGTGCAGCTAGTGATTCCTCTATCCTAGGTAACGGATAGGCGTCTTTTTGGGTAATGCTGTTAAGTTTTCTCAACCAATATGTTAAAGTCCAGAATTGCAGCATTTTAACTTAACAATAAGTCCTTAATAAGGTATAAATGCTGCTGACCAAAGAGGACCCATAACTAGGTTCAAAATTAGTGAATAGAAAACTGATAAAGAAATATGAACCTAAACAATATAAAAATTCAAATCTTTTTATTAGAAAAATTATTAACACATACATACAAAAAATATTAAAAAGTGGGAGATCCAAAAAACAGAGGTACCACTATCCATAATATAATCTACATGAGGTTTGCACAAAAGATCTCCCACGTTTTAATATTTTTTGTATGTATGTGTTAATAATTTTTCTAATAAAAAGATTTGAATTTTTATATTGTTTAGGTTCATATTTCTTTATCAGTTTTCTGTTAAGTTTTCTGTAGTCAACACACATCCTCATTGTACCATCTTTCTTCCTAACAAGGACTAGTGGAGCTGCCCAGGGGCTACAACTGTCTCTGATCACCCCAGCCTCCGTCATCTCTCGTAACATACAGTCATGGCCAAAAGTTTTGAGAATGACACAAATATTATATTTTCACATGGTCTGCTGCCCTCTGGTTTTTATGTGTGTTTGACAGATGTTTTTATCACAGACAGAAATATAATTGCAAACATATGAGTAACAAAAGCTTATATTGACAGTTAGAATGAGTATTGCAGCAAGTCAATATTTGCAGTGTTGACCCTTCTTCTTCAGGACCTCTGCAATTCTCCCTGGCATGCTCTCAATCAATTTCTGGACCAAATCCTGACTGATAGCAGTCCATTCTTGCACAATCAATGCTTTCATTTTGTCAGAATTTTTAGGTTTTTGTTTGTCCACCCGTCTCTTGATGATTGACCACAAGTTCTCAATGGGATTAAGATCTGGGGAGTTTCCAGGCCATGGACCCAAAATCTCTATGTTTTGTTCCCTGAGCCATTTAGTTATCACCTTTGCTTTATGGCAAGGTGCTTCATCATGCTGGAAAAGGCATTGTTGATCGCCAAACTGCTCTTGGAGGGTTGGGAGAAGTTGCTCTTGGAGGACATTCTGGTACCATTCTTTATTCATGGCTGTGTTTTTAGGCAAGACTGTGAGAGAGCCGATTCCCTTGGCTGAGAAGCAACCCCACACATGAATGGTTTCAGGATGCTTAACAGTTGGCATGAGACAAGACTGGTGGTAGTGCTCACCTTGTCTTCTCCGAATGAGGCGTTTTCCTGATGTCCCAAACAATCGAAAAGGGGATTCATCAGAGAAAATAACTTTACCCTAGTCCTCAGCAGTCCACTGCCTGTACCTTTTGCAGAATATCAGTCTGTCCATGATGTTTTTTCTGGAGAGAAGTGGTTTCTTTGCTGCCCTCCTTGAGACCAGGCCTTGCTCCAAGAGTCTCCGCCTCACAGTGCGTGCAGATGCACTCACACCTGCCTGCTGCCATTCCTGAGCAAGCTCTGCACTGCCGGTAGCCCGATCCCGCAGCTGAAACACTTTTAAGAGACGGTCCTGGCGCTTGCTGGTCTTGGGCGCCCTGGAGCCTTTTTGGCAACAATGGAACCTCTCTCCTTGAAGTTCTTGATGATGCGATAGATTGTTGACTGAGGTGAAATCTTTCTAGCTGCGATACTCTTCCCTGTTAGGCCATTTTTGTGCATTGCAATTGTGTGGCCCAGCTGCGCTTGGTGACACATGTTCCCTGGAGGATGCACAGAAAGGTAATGCACAAACACCTGACATTCATTCACATCTCACACTTCCCAGGAGCCACCAGAGGGAGCCCTTTAGATTCAGGTATATAGGGGTGTGGAGAAACGCAGCAGTAGGCATTCTAGCCAGACAGTCATTCTAGTTGTTGGTTGTACCTCAGACAGATCAGATCTCCTCAGAACACCGGAGTGAGAGGATTCCTGTCAGAGCTCAGTCTTTCTATTGAGACATTCAAGACATTCTTTCCAGTCAGAGCCAGTCTTGGAGTGGATTTCCTGTCAGAGACATTCTAGTCAGACGGACGGAGATTTTACCTCAGAACAGGCTAACTGTTAGTTCCCTATGAAAGTGGAAAGTGACTCTCGGAGTGAGCGTGAAATCAGTTTGACGGAAGGTCCTGATAGCTACTCTGGACAGAGCCTATGAAGGAGCAGAAGGAAGGGAACTACAGTTATTTGTAACAACGAGTCGACTGAGAAACGGTCAGTGAGCTGTGGACAGAAGAAAGCTGACGACTACACCTACTGTTGCCTGTGCTTATGTTAAGGGTGTGAGTAGGGCGACAGGCGAGTGGTAAAAGGAAGAAAGAGTGACTGAGGTGATATAGCAACGTTAGCTTAACCTCCACTCTGCACTACCGGACGCCGGGTCCGAAGCTTGCTAGTTCCTTCACGGCTAGTGGGAGAAAACCGGTGACCCTGCTGGACTACAGGTCGCAGAGGGGCCCTTTTGTGCTGATACGTAACCGGGGTCAGGAAGAACAGGAGTCTAGCAGGACGCTGCAGATATAGACTTAGTTCTTGCCAAAAGAAGGCTCCACCACAATGTCGGCCGGTCGTAGCTGATCTATACGGAGTTAAACTTAGCTTCATGCAAGTTGGAAACTCACACACATTAAGAAGTAAGGAGGCCTTAAACCTACTCAGTGATTACTGTATGTGCATCCTCCACCCTGAGCAGCTTCCCGGGACGTACCTGCAAATACCACCAGTAAAGGTATGGAAAGAGACTGACTTGTGTGTGTCTGCCTTATTGCCTGCACCCTGCACCGCCATATACCCTGAGGGATCCAGTCTCGCCTGTGGGAGACTTAACACCTTGCTGCCAATAATAACCCCTCAGAGGATTCACCCTGCAGCGCTGGTCACCCTGATCAGAAACCACAGGTGGCGTCACGAACAATTACTATTATCCCCTGTAAATATTCCCCTTTGAATGAGCGCCCAGGGCAACGGACCGAGCTGTGCTACCCATGACCTCTCCCCCATTGAAGTGGACGGGCTCGGTGCCGAGTACCCCATAAGCCCTGGTACGTGTGCGACTCACAATGATGACTGCACGTGTTTCTTTAGAGATAACCATGGTTAACAGAAGAGAAACAATGATGCCAAGCACCAGCCTCCTTTTGAAGTGTCCAGTGGTGTCATTCTTACTTAATCATGACAGATTGATCTCCAGCCATGTCTTCATCAACACCCACACCTGTGTTAATGGAGCAATCACTGAAAAGAGGTTAGCTGGTCCTTTTAAGGCAGGGCTGCAATGATGTTGAAATGTGTTTTGGGGGATAAAGTTCATTTTCTAGCCAAATATTGACTTTGCAAGTAATTGCTGTTAAGCTGATCACTCTTTATAACATTCTGGAGTATATGCAAATTGCCATTAGAAAAAGTGAAGCAGTAGACTTTGTAAAAATTAATATTTGTGTCATTCTCAAAACTTTTGTCCATGACTGTACTCTTGGCACATTGGTAGTGATTTGGTGGGTACAGGCCGGTACCTTTCTTTAATGGGCAGATGATTTCCAGTGGGGATATGATGTCGGAACCTTTTGCCTGCCCAAAGTCTAAAGGGTGTTTGCTGAATACCCGTTCAAACTCTTGGACTACTCGGTAAACCCCATTCTTTTGGTGTGGAAGGGTGGAGTCAGTGCCTACATGCAGCTGCTGACACCAATCCTCCAGCTGTTTTGCAGAGCCATTGTCCTCCGCCTGGTCGGATGAGACCAAGGGTTCTGCTGTCTGAATTGCATTGTTATTGACAGTGAACAGCTTAGCAACAGTGGCATACTGAGGTAGTTTGGCCTCCTCCTCCCCACAATTTAAGATGCGTACAGGTACCATCCCCTTGTGGACATCAACTACCCCTCTGGCTGTCAGGATAGTGGGCCAATAATCTGAGTACACTGGCTCTACCAGAGCTTGGTAATCTCTTCCCTGAGGCCTATGGCTGCCCGACACCAAATTAACATTTCACTTCTTGGGGGTATTGCAATGGGGAATGAATCACTCACTCTGACACTGCCGACTTCTCTGCCAGATAGCTCTACCTGCTGTCTTTGCATCAGGGCCTTGATCTCCTTTTGCAGGACCCTTTTTTCACTGGATCCAGCAGTTTCGGCTACCTGCTGCAACAAAGCAATAACCTCGGCAAGACAATTTTCTATCACATTAGTACCTAAGGTCATCACTGGGTTACATTCTCGTCTATCAATGTCTACAATTATCATACCTTGGGCTTTTAATTCTACTAGCCCCATCTTAATGGTCACTTCTTTATACCCCTTCAGTGGCAAAGGCTGACCATTGCTGGCGACTACTGTCAGCTCATCATCTGAGCCGCAAGTAAGATCAGAGTCAGCACAGTACCGTTTGTAGAGAATATATGGCATAGTTGTGACCTGAGAACCAGTGTCCAGCAAAGAGTTCATTGGGATGCCGTCAATCACAACTGGGAGGACCGGTCTCCGTCCGACGTACTTGGCTCGTCAGTTCTGTGGGCCTGGTCGTCCTACTCCTGGGGGTTGGCCCTCTGCCCCAGGGGTCGCTCGTTTAAATAACCGAATCTTGCGATGTGCCCTGCTTTGCTGCAGCGGCGGCAAATGGGTCGTCTGTCCTGGTCATAGTGATCGTTGTCTCTCCTGATTGTGGGATCCCCTTCTTCTGTCGCCACTGGACGTCATCTGGACTGGAGGCCAACTCTATCCTATCCTTTTGGGGCACTTGCAAGGACTGCACGGTTTTGGCTAGTGCAGCCACACTTTTGGTCAGCTCCTGAACCTGCAGACGCAGCTGCTCTGCAGATGGATCATTATCCAGGGTCTGTGCGTCAGCCTCAGCGGGGGCCTGAGGGAAGGATGCCGCCTCCTGGTGGTATGTAATTGCTGGGCACCTAGGGGGCGCTGGACGGCTGACGTTTGGTTCGTGTAACGCCCGGATAGCCCTGTCTTTAAAGTCTGCAAAGCTCAGGTCAGGGTTTTGTAGGGCCATGATGCGCAGCTGTGACCTGTGGGTGCTGAACAGGAGTCCCTCAACAAACTGATCCTTTAACAATCTGTCTCCATCCTGCACGCTGTCTGGGTCAATCTGCTTTATGGCCCGCAGTGCCTCCTGAAGATTAAGAGCACAGTCTAGTTCTGCACCCTTTGTTTGCACCCAAAGAACCTCATTTTTATTTCTGCTGCAGTGCGGGTATCAAAGGTGCTCTTTAGCTTAGCCAGAATTTGCTGAACAGTCTCTTTATCAGTGTCCTGCCAGGACTTTACTTCTCTTTGAGCTGTTCAATTTAACTGTCCAATGAGAATGCTTACTTTTTGGTTTTCAGACAGAGGGTACACATCAAATAAACTGCAGTCTCTCTTTGAAATTGCTCAGGGTATACGGCTCTCCTGAGTATTGTGGTGGCCAGGCGGCTCCCGTTACATATGGCATTGATAACGGCATTATAGGGATTGCAGCAGAGGTTGCCAGATCTTGCTGCGCTCTGGGGACTGTTGCTGCGCCAGCCGCTGGGTTCTGCTGTGCTATGGGAGCTGCGGCTGCACCTGTCTCTGCATCTTTCGGCGCTATGGGGGCTACGGCTGCGTCCGCCGCTATATCTTCTCCTGCGGTAGACATCCTCTTCCCCCCCTAGTTAATCTTAGCCAGGCTCTGCATTTCCACTGGCTTACCAGGCTGTTGCTCTGCCGGCGGGGTGAGTGGTGCACGCCGTGACTCCAGGCCTCAGCTCCCTGTGCTCTGCAAGCTGACCGCAGAGTGCGCGCAGCACTTCACTTTTTCGAGCTTTCACTCTGGCTCCGCCCCTGACGGCACACCCCTTCTTCTCCTGCGTGCCTCGTGGTGTTGTAATGGTGGCAGTTGTACCAAAACTTCAGCAAAGTCTCTGACACAATAAACAGTTCCTCTGGCACAATAGACAGTTCAAAATAGGTACACAGGACTTGATGATACTGGGCTACGCATCTGTGTCGACCCGCCACCACAATTGTGGGTTACCAGGGCAATGGGGTACTCAGAGCCGAGCCCGTAGAAGTCTATGGGATTGTCACAGGTAGCTGTGGCTCGGTCTGTGGCCCTGGCGGTCTGGCGTATGTTGGGGGAATATTTACAGGGGATAGATTTATATACAGTTCGTGACGCCACCTGTAGTCTTCTGGTAATTTGTACCAGCGCTGCTGTAGATCTCTGAGGGGATGGTGAGGCAGCTAGATGTCGGGTCCCCTACAGGTGGGACTGGTCCCTCAAAGTCTATGAAGTCAGTGAAGTCGGGTGCAGATAAATAACACAGTCTCACACGGTCAGCGTCTTTCCATACCTTTACTTGTAAGATGTTCAGGCAGGTCCCAGGGAGGCTGATCCAAGGAGAGTGTATCTTAAGACAGCAGCTGGACAAGTTAGGGGCCTCCTTTACTTTCAACAAAATGAGTACAACCAGCCTGAAGCGTAGTTCCCTCAATAACTCCAGCTAATCCATAGCTGTACTGCCCAGTCAGTTTTGTGGTAGGAGCCTTCCAATTGATGAAACTAGGTTCTTGCTTTTGTCTGCGCTTGACTCAAAGTCCCTATTCCACCTGACTCCAGTTACGTACTGACTATAAGGGGCTTGTTTGCCGCGACCTAAGGTCCGGTAAATCCCTGGTTTTCTTACCACTATGCTTGAAGCTAATAGTGATCCTTCGGTCCCCAGTGACCGGTTGCAATGTGCAGGACTTCTTCAATCCAAACGCACCTTTTCAATAATCCACTGTGCCTTTCGCCTTGTCCTCGCTGGTAGCATAAGCACTCACACTAGCATAAAGTCGGGTAGTTACTTCCTTCATTCACTTCCTTCAAAGTTAGTTACAGATTCTCAGTTATCACTAGGCAGGAGCACGTCTCTGAACCTTTCACTGTCCTTGAGACAGGTGACTGAAGTCTTTCTGCACTAATCTCCTTCTCCTCAGTCCAGGCTAGACCTTCCTCTCTGAAGTCCAGGCACTGACTGACCACTCAATGTATTCTGTTGAGGTACAGCTCTGACTAGGCTAAGGTGAATTAGACCACCTGTACCAGCCTCCACGTTCTGAACTGATGATAGAGCAGGCTGGACTGCTTCCTCCCTCCAGCTAAACTCCAGACGTCTGCTCTGTCCGAAGACAGGAAACACACTCCCCCAAAATCACTCAACAAACATACACCCTGACCACTCCCTCAATAGTAAACTACACTACCCTAAGGGTGTGTCCAGTGTATGTTGAGTGAATGGGTATTTAGCATTAAACTGCTGTCTCGCCACACACTCTCCAGGGTACTGCGTGTGCCTAACACCAGGGCTACACATTCCCCCATGGTAAAAGACAGCACTCCCGGGCTGTAAAATACAAAAGAGACATTTTTGTTTATGCATGAAAACATTAACAATAACATTAATTCGTCCCATCCGGGAGAGAGGCGGCAGAGCTTCCGGCCGCTCTCCGGTCCACGGGGCGTGCGGCGTTACTCGCCGGGGGCTCGGGGACCCCCGGCTATCCCTGGCCGGGATGGGCTCCTCGGCACTGCGGTATCGTCACGTTTAGGGGGGATTCTGACTTAGAGGCGTTCAGTCATAATCCCACAGATGGTAGCTTCGCCCCATTGGCTCCTCAGCCAAGCACACGCACCAAATGTCTGAACCTGCGGTTCCTCTCGTACTGAGCAGGATTGCTATTGCGACAACACATCATCAGTAGGGTAAAACTAACCTGTCTCACGACGCTGCCACTCATATTCCCACTGGGCGGTGTAGGCGACGTCATCCAGGCGCGCCATCTCGTCCCAGTCCACGTCTGGTAGTGACGGACAGGACCCCTCCGGTGTCCCTGCCGGGGACCGATCATCTGCTGCGGCCTCCTGGCCGGGCGGGCGTTCCGGAACTGGCGGTACCTCCTCAACCTCCTTCGCCTCCACCGCTTCACCGGTGGGATCAGGATTGGTACTTTCGGGGGCAGCCTCCGGTTGCTCCTTCGCCTTGGGCAGCAGAAGTTTTGGTAACTCCAAACGTAGGGAATCATCGAAGGGAGAGATCACCGCGTCCCACAGCCTCCGCTGCTCCAGGGTACGCCGGCGTCTCTCAATCTCTTCAAATCCAAGTTGTGGCGAAATCATCTTCTTCAGGCGTGCATCTTCTTCTTTTATTTCTAGCAACGCCTGCTGCAGGTGCAGGACCACGGATGACTCCGGTGCTGGTGGCAGCTTGGCTGGGGCACGGGGCCTGCCTTCCTCCGCTTCCCTGCTCGGCTGCACACGTCCTGCTTCCATGATGTTCCAGAAGATTCTCTCTTCTTCCTGCGGAGACATCCGGTCTCTTCCGTGGAGGTGGGGTTTGCGTCTCCTCCTCCTCGCAGGGAAGGTGAAGAGGAGGCGGACCTCCTTTGCTGTAGGGCAGGATCGCATATTGTAATAGCACTTTGAGAGGGCAGGCATTTTCTTCGCGCCACTGGGGGTACACGCCCACGAAGGTACGCCCACCTTCTTCTCCAGCGCCTGAGGGCGCGAATATGGCGACAAAAATGGCGATTTTGGCGCCAAAAGTGAAAACAGTCCTTTTTCACAAAAACAATTCCTTAGGCACACAGGGCTCGCAATTCCGCGAGTTTCGCATCCTGTTCGTGACGCCAAAGTTTTGTGTCGACCCGCCACCACAATTGTGGGTTACCAGGGCAATGGGGTACTCAGAGCCGAGCCCGTAGAAGTCTATGGGATTGTCACAGGTAGCTGTGGCTCGGTCTGTGGCCCTGGCGGTCTGGCGTATGTTGGGGGAATATTTACAGGGGATAGATTTATATACAGTTCGTGACGCCACCTGTAGTCTTCTGGTAATTTGTACCAGCGCTGCTGTAGATCTCTGAGGGGATGGTGAGGCAGCTAGATGTCGGGTCCCCTACAGGTGGGACTGGTCCCTCAAAGTCTATGAAGTCAGTGAAGTCGGGTGCAGATAAATAACACAGTCTCACACGGTCAGCGTCTTTCCATACCTTTACTTGTAAGATGTTCAGGCAGGTCCCAGGGAGGCTGATCCAAGGAGAGTGTATCTTAAGACAGCAGCTGGACAAGTTAGGGGCCTCCTTTACTTTCAACAAAATGAGTACAACCAGCCTGAAGCGTAGTTCCCTCAATAACTCCAGCTAATCCATAGCTGTACTGCCCAGTCAGTTTTGTGGTAGGAGCCTTCCAATTGATGAAACTAGGTTCTTGCTTTTGTCTGCGCTTGACTCAAAGTCCCTATTCCACCTGACTCCAGTTACGTACTGACTATAAGGGGCTTGTTTGCCGCGACCTAAGGTCCGGTAAATCCCTGGTTTTCTTACCACTATGCTTGAAGCTAATAGTGATCCTTCGGTCCCCAGTGACCGGTTGCAATGTGCAGGACTTCTTCAATCCAAACGCACCTTTTCAATAATCCACTGTGCCTTTCGCCTTGTCCTCGCTGGTAGCATAAGCACTCACACTAGCATAAAGTCGGGTAGTTACTTCCTTCATTCACTTCCTTCAAAGTTAGTTACAGATTCTCAGTTATCACTAGGCAGGAGCACGTCTCTGAACCTTTCACTGTCCTTGAGACAGGTGACTGAAGTCTTTCTGCACTAATCTCCTTCTCCTCAGTCCAGGCTAGACCTTCCTCTCTGAAGTCCAGGCACTGACTGACCACTCAATGTATTCTGTTGAGGTACAGCTCTGACTAGGCTAAGGTGAATTAGACCACCTGTACCAGCCTCCACGTTCTGAACTGATGATAGAGCAGGCTGGACTGCTTCCTCCCTCCAGCTAAACTCCAGACGTCTGCTCTGTCCGAAGACAGGAAACACACTCCCCCAAAATCACTCAACAAACATACACCCTGACCACTCCCTCAATAGTAAACTACACTACCCTAAGGGTGTGTCCAGTGTATGTTGAGTGAATGGGTATTTAGCATTAAACTGCTGTCTCGCCACACACTCTCCAGGGTACTGCGTGTGCCTAACACCAGGGCTACACATTCCCCCATGGTAAAAGACAGCACTCCCGGGCTGTAAAATACAAAAGAGACATTTTTGTTTATGCATGAAAACATTAACAATAACATTAATTCGTCCCATCCGGGAGAGAGGCGGCAGAGCTTCCGGCCGCTCTCCGGTCCACGGGGCGTGCGGCGTTACTCGCCGGGGGCTCGGGGACCCCCGGCTATCCCTGGCCGGGATGGGCTCCTCGGCACTGCGGTATCGTCACGTTTAGGGGGGATTCTGACTTAGAGGCGTTCAGTCATAATCCCACAGATGGTAGCTTCGCCCCATTGGCTCCTCAGCCAAGCACACGCACCAAATGTCTGAACCTGCGGTTCCTCTCGTACTGAGCAGGATTGCTATTGCGACAACACATCATCAGTAGGGTAAAACTAACCTGTCTCACGACGCTGCCACTCATATTCCCACTGGGCGGTGTAGGCGACGTCATCCAGGCGCGCCATCTCGTCCCAGTCCACGTCTGGTAGTGACGGACAGGACCCCTCCGGTGTCCCTGCCGGGGACCGATCATCTGCTGCGGCCTCCTGGCCGGGCGGGCGTTCCGGAACTGGCGGTACCTCCTCAACCTCCTTCGCCTCCACCGCTTCACCGGTGGGATCAGGATTGGTACTTTCGGGGGCAGCCTCCGGTTGCTCCTTCGCCTTGGGCAGCAGAAGTTTTGGTAACTCCAAACGTAGGGAATCATCGAAGGGAGAGATCACCGCGTCCCACAGCCTCCGCTGCTCCAGGGTACGCCGGCGTCTCTCAATCTCTTCAAATCCAAGTTGTGGCGAAATCATCTTCTTCAGGCGTGCATCTTCTTCTTTTATTTCTAGCAACGCCTGCTGCAGGTGCAGGACCACGGATGACTCCGGTGCTGGTGGCAGCTTGGCTGGGGCACGGGGCCTGCCTTCCTCCGCTTCCCTGCTCGGCTGCACACGTCCTGCTTCCATGATGTTCCAGAAGATTCTCTCTTCTTCCTGCGGAGACATCCGGTCTCTTCCGTGGAGGTGGGGTTTGCGTCTCCTCCTCCTCGCAGGGAAGGTGAAGAGGAGGCGGACCTCCTTTGCTGTAGGGCAGGATCGCATATTGTAATAGCACTTTGAGAGGGCAGGCATTTTCTTCGCGCCACTGGGGGGTACACGCCCACGAAGGTACGCCCACCTTCTTCTCCAGCGCCTGAGGGCGCGAATATGGCGACAAAAATGGCGATTTTGGCGCCAAAAGTGAAAACAGTCCTTTTTCACAAAAACAATTCCTTAGGCACACAGGGCTCGCAATTCCGCGAGTTTCGCATCCTGTTCGTGACGCCAAAGTTTTGTGTCGACCCGCCACCACAATTGTGGGTTACCAGGGCAATGGGGTACTCAGAGCCGAGCCCGTAGAAGTCTATGGGATTGTCACAGGTAGCTGTGGCTCGGTCTGTGGCCCTGGCGGTCTGGCGTATGTTGGGGGAATATTTACAGGGGATAGATTTATATACAGTTCGTGACGCCACCTGTAGTCTTCTGGTAATTTGTACCAGCGCTGCTGTAGATCTCTGAGGGGATGGTGAGGCAGCTAGATGTCGGGTCCCCTACAGGTGGGACTGGTCCCTCAAAGTCTATGAAGTCAGTGAAGTCGGGTGCAGATAAATAACACAGTCTCACACGGTCAGCGTCTTTCCATACCTTTACTTGTAAGATGTTCAGGCAGGTCCCAGGGAGGCTGATCCAAGGAGAGTGTATCTTAAGACAGCAGCTGGACAAGTTAGGGGCCTCCTTTACTTTCAACAAAATGAGTACAACCAGCCTGAAGCGTAGTTCCCTCAATAACTCCAGCTAATCCATAGCTGTACTGCCCAGTCAGTTTTGTGGTAGGAGCCTTCCAATTGATGAAACTAGGTTCTTGCTTTTGTCTGCGCTTGACTCAAAGTCCCTATTCCACCTGACTCCAGTTACGTACTGACTATAAGGGGCTTGTTTGCCGCGACCTAAGGTCCGGTAAATCCCTGGTTTTCTTACCACTATGCTTGAAGCTAATAGTGATCCTTCGGTCCCCAGTGACCGGTTGCAATGTGCAGGACTTCTTCAATCCAAACGCACCTTTTCAATAATCCACTGTGCCTTTCGCCTTGTCCTCGCTGGTAGCATAAGCACTCACACTAGCATAAAGTCGGGTAGTTACTTCCTTCATTCACTTCCTTCAAAGTTAGTTACAGATTCTCAGTTATCACTAGGCAGGAGCACGTCTCTGAACCTTTCACTGTCCTTGAGACAGGTGACTGAAGTCTTTCTGCACTAATCTCCTTCTCCTCAGTCCAGGCTAGACCTTCCTCTCTGAAGTCCAGGCACTGACTGACCACTCAATGTATTCTGTTGAGGTACAGCTCTGACTAGGCTAAGGTGAATTAGACCACCTGTACCAGCCTCCACGTTCTGAACTGATGATAGAGCAGGCTGGACTGCTTCCTCCCTCCAGCTAAACTCCAGACGTCTGCTCTGTCCGAAGACAGGAAACACACTCCCCCAAAATCACTCAACAAACATACACCCTGACCACTCCCTCAATAGTAAACTACACTACCCTAAGGGTGTGTCCAGTGTATGTTGAGTGAATGGGTATTTAGCATTAAACTGCTGTCTCGCCACACACTCTCCAGGGTACTGCGTGTGCCTAACACCAGGGCTACACATTCCCCCATGGTAAAAGACAGCACTCCCGGGCTGTAAAATACAAAAGAGACATTTTTGTTTATGCATGAAAACATTAACAATAACATTAATTCGTCCCATCCGGGAGAGAGGCGGCAGAGCTTCCGGCCGCTCTCCGGTCCACGGGGCGTGCGGCGTTACTCGCCGGGGGCTCGGGGACCCCGGCTATCCCTGGCCGGGATGGGCTCCTCGGCACTGCGGTATCGTCACGTTTAGGGGGGATTCTGACTTAGAGGCGTTCAGTCATAATCCCACAGATGGTAGCTTCGCCCCATTGGCTCCTCAGCCAAGCACACGCACCAAATGTCTGAACCTGCGGTTCCTCTCGTACTGAGCAGGATTGCTATTGCGACAACACATCATCAGTAGGGTAAAACTAACCTGTCTCACGACGCTGCCACTCATATTCCCACTGGGCGGTGTAGGCGACGTCATCCAGGCGCGCCATCTCGTCCCAGTCCACGTCTGGTAGTGACGGACAGGACCCCTCCGGTGTCCCTGCCGGGGACCGATCATCTGCTGCGGCCTCCTGGCCGGGCGGGCGTTCCGGAACTGGCGGTACCTCCTCAACCTCCTTCGCCTCCACCGCTTCACCGGTGGGATCAGGATTGGTACTTTCGGGGGCAGCCTCCGGTTGCTCCTTCGCCTTGGGCAGCAGAAGTTTTGGTAACTCCAAACGTAGGGAATCATCGAAGGGAGAGATCACCGCGTCCCACAGCCTCCGCTGCTCCAGGGTACGCCGGCGTCTCTCAATCTCTTCAAATCCAAGTTGTGGCGAAATCATCTTCTTCAGGCGTGCATCTTCTTCTTTTATTTCTAGCAACGCCTGCTGCAGGTGCAGGACCACGGATGACTCCGGTGCTGGTGGCAGCTTGGCTGGGGCACGGGGCCTGCCTTCCTCCGCTTCCCTGCTCGGCTGCACACGTCCTGCTTCCATGATGTTCCAGAAGATTCTCTCTTCTTCCTGCGGAGACATCCGGTCTCTTCCGTGGAGGTGGGGTTTGCGTCTCCTCCTCCTCGCAGGGAAGGTGAAGAGGAGGCGGACCTCCTTTGCTGTAGGGCAGGATCGCATATTGTAATAGCACTTTGAGAGGGCAGGCATTTTCTTCGCGCCACTGGGGGGTACACGCCCACGAAGGTACGCCCACCTTCTTCTCCAGCGCCTGAGGGCGCGAATATGGCGACAAAAATGGCGATTTTGGCGCCAAAAGTGAAAACAGTCCTTTTTCACAAAAACAATTCCTTAGGCACACAGGGCTCGCAATTCCGCGAGTTTCGCATCCTGTTCGTGACGCCAAAGTTTTGTGTCGACCCGCCACCACAATTGTGGGTTACCAGGGCAATGGGGTACTCAGAGCCGAGCCCGTAGAAGTCTATGGGATTGTCACAGGTAGCTGTGGCTCGGTCTGTGGCCCTGGCGGTCTGGCGTATGTTGGGGGAATATTTACAGGGGATAGATTTATATACAGTTCGTGACGCCACCTGTAGTCTTCTGGTAATTTGTACCAGCGCTGCTGTAGATCTCTGAGGGGATGGTGAGGCAGCTAGATGTCGGGTCCCCTACAGGTGGGACTGGTCCCTCAAAGTCTATGAAGTCAGTGAAGTCGGGTGCAGATAAATAACACAGTCTCACACGGTCAGCGTCTTTCCATACCTTTACTTGTAAGATGTTCAGGCAGGTCCCAGGGAGGCTGATCCAAGGAGAGTGTATCTTAAGACAGCAGCTGGACAAGTTAGGGGCCTCCTTTACTTTCAACAAAATGAGTACAACCAGCCTGAAGCGTAGTTCCCTCAATAACTCCAGCTAATCCATAGCTGTACTGCCCAGTCAGTTTTGTGGTAGGAGCCTTCCAATTGATGAAACTAGGTTCTTGCTTTTGTCTGCGCTTGACTCAAAGTCCCTATTCCACCTGACTCCAGTTACGTACTGACTATAAGGGGCTTGTTTGCCGCGACCTAAGGTCCGGTAAATCCCTGGTTTTCTTACCACTATGCTTGAAGCTAATAGTGATCCTTCGGTCCCCAGTGACCGGTTGCAATGTGCAGGACTTCTTCAATCCAAACGCACCTTTTCAATAATCCACTGTGCCTTTCGCCTTGTCCTCGCTGGTAGCATAAGCACTCACACTAGCATAAAGTCGGGTAGTTACTTCCTTCATTCACTTCCTTCAAAGTTAGTTACAGATTCTCAGTTATCACTAGGCAGGAGCACGTCTCTGAACCTTTCACTGTCCTTGAGACAGGTGACTGAAGTCTTTCTGCACTAATCTCCTTCTCCTCAGTCCAGGCTAGACCTTCCTCTCTGAAGTCCAGGCACTGACTGACCACTCAATGTATTCTGTTGAGGTACAGCTCTGACTAGGCTAAGGTGAATTAGACCACCTGTACCAGCCTCCACGTTCTGAACTGATGATAGAGCAGGCTGGACTGCTTCCTCCCTCCAGCTAAACTCCAGACGTCTGCTCTGTCCGAAGACAGGAAACACACTCCCCAAAATCACTCAACAAACATACACCCTGACCACTCCCTCAATAGTAAACTACACTACCCTAAGGGTGTGTCCAGTGTATGTTGAGTGAATGGGTATTTAGCATTAAACTGCTGTCTCGCCACACACTCTCCAGGGTACTGCGTGTGCCTAACACCAGGGCTACACACATCCTGTTCATGACGCCAAGTTGGATCGCCTGCCAGGGCAGTGGGATACTCGGTACAGGGCCGGTGTCTTAAAGGGATGTGTCATGGCAGCAGTGACCCAGTCCGTGGCCCTGGGCGTCCAATAAAAGGGGAATATTTACAGGGAATGATAGAGTTTGTATTAAAGTGTTCGTGACGCCACCTGTGGTTTCTGGTCAGATGTGACCAGCGCTGCAGTGCAGATGCTCTGGGACTGATGATGATGCAGCAGAGTTGATAAAGCTTCCCACAGGTGAAGCTATGTCCCAGAGCAGTTCTTCAGGCAAAGTGTCCAGGGATCAGGTTACAGATAGTGTTGGAGTCGGTCAGCCTGAAAGCAATTTAGGAATCTCCTTATTTCAGGTGGGATGTGAGGTCTCCTTTCTAGCGCTATTCTCTGAGGTACTTGCTGTTGTAAACTCTGTTCAAGTTCCTCTCTCTCTCTGTGACTTAAGTAGAACTCTACTCGCATATCAGACAACTGTAGCTTGCTTCAGGGATCGCTCCACTATGGAGTCTCCGGCTCACATGTGCTGTTGTGTAGTTGAGTATTAGTTGGGGCAGAGATCCTGCTGTCTCCTGCCCTCTGGATTCTGCTGCTGGGGCTTTAGTTTACCCACTCAGCCTCGGACTCCGGGGTCCGGTTTCTGGCGCTCAGACCTGGGGGTGAGCTCAGCTTTAGCTCCAGTACCCCAGCTTGTCTCCAACACGTCCTTCCTCAACTCTCTCCACAGACAGACTAACTAACTCCTCGCCCAGCCAGAATATTCCAGGGAAGCTCCCCTGAAATCAGGTGTTAGAGCTCCCCCTTCTGATCTGGAGTAAGAAAAGTATTGTATGCTGTGTGTTACCTGGTAAAGGGATCCTTCCTTGCTTTCAGGCATGACATCACTCCCCCTTGGAGGGAGGCAAGGTTACTGTGGCAACCGAACTCCTGGGGTGCCACAAATGCACACCGATGCATTGCACTTATACCAATATATGCTTCAGCTCAATTTTTTTGCTTTTGTTTTTAATTTTTTGTACTGTGCATAAACAGGGATGTGGCTCCCCCTTCTGCGGGCAGGTGTCTGAACAGTCGGGACTCGGTCCTTATCTCTTTTTATGTCTGCTGACATATAGTGAGGTGAACTACAAGAGTTAGGTACCAATTGGGTGCACCTTGTCATGGTGGGATGGCTTTTACGATAAAGAAATTGACAACTGTTACCAGCTGGGACTGTGTCCCTGCACAGTTGCAAAGTGTCAACTTTGATTGTTTTTTTTCTTGATGTATAGGGACACAGTCCCAACTGATAACACCCAGTTGACAATTTTTCAGAAATTGTCAACTGGGTGTTACCATTTCAGATGTGTTCAAAGTCTGACACTATCTAATCAGGTTGACAGAGCCTATTTGTTAAAGTGAATGGTAGTTCTAAGTTGTAAATGTAATTTCCAATAGGAAAAACAGAGGAATAGCACAGAACAAAGAAAAGATGATAGGCGATTGCTAATTCAACTCTCCAAGCATATATTGCAGGACTTTTATGGCACGGAGTAGTTCTCTATACCTTCACTACTCCTCCACTTCCAGGATATTGATATATTATCGATCTTCACTAAAACTTTGAGCACTTATATGATATATGAGATATGCAGTATACTTTTTATATGGAATAGAACCTACAGTGATAAATTTGCAGTGTGCATTGGTGGCTACTGTATGTATTGCTATTATAGACACAGAAATTCATGTTCTTAAATATGGTTAAAGGGAATCTTTCAACAGGTTTTTGCTATGTAAACTGATTGAAGCACCAGTGATGTGTCACTTATTCGGCTGTGTGCTGTTGTTTCAATACAATGAGTGTTTTATCAGCAGGAGATTATCACTTCCAGACTAGCTCCTGTGTGCATGTGGTCCAACCAAACCCCCAGCACTAATTATCAGCTTTCTATAAATTGACAATATACACAGAGAGGCTGGTATGCTCAGGATTATATTTCTGACCTCTGCTGCATTGCTACATCTAAAAAAAATCTGATTGTGTCCCAATTACTGCACCAAGTAAACCAAGTGACACATCGCTGGAATCACGGTCTCTTTCTCTACATTATTCTGCTCTCAGATGAGGTAGCAAAAACTGGTGACAGATTCTCTTTAATAAGTAAAATTATATTTCAGTACAAGATTAATTAGAACAATGGCTCAGACAACATACGCATGGACTGAATAATGGTTCCAGGTCTTTGTGACCTTTCAGGGGTACATTTCTTCTGTTATACCTTTAACAGATTGATGGCGTACAATGAACGGTTGCACAACTTGTGTGAATCAGTTTATATTGGAACAATCTTTGTTACATATCATGATAAACTAGTTTCTATACTGAAAGGTCATAGCTAAAGTATTCCCATTTTAGAAATGTATGGCTTTGTCATAATTGTCTGATAAGTCACCTCTAGGATCCACACCTATGATGAGAAAGGGTGGAAAATAAATGTAGAGGAGGCTGCGCCTACAGTATATGGGAGTTAAGAAAACAACAATACCCTCTTGGCTGTGTCCGTAACTATCCAAGTACAAAAATGACATGACTACCAATTCAAGGCTGCCCACAGAAATTAGGCTGCTAAGTATTCTATATTATCATCAGTCATTGGCAGCCAGTCAATACACAATACACTCAATGCAATCTATTCTATTATTTCTAAACACTGTTTTTCGGTGATTACTTTGTATCTCCGTTCATACTGCACCCCACACACAAATGATACACCATTTGAAAGGTAAACTTGCCCCTTCAGTAAGAAAATAGCCAAACAAACCACACATCTACGATTTGATCACAAAATACAGCTTAAACATTAATTTTCATAAACTTGCAGTAAGGAAAAATGACCTGCAGGTGGCACCACACAACCCCAAAGCACACTACCACAAAAGCTGCTTACAGACATCACAAACAAATCCAAACATTTGCCTTGGGGGCTTTCCCAGCTTGCCGAACTGCTTGCCCAGCCTATTTCAGCCAAATTGGAGGATTGCACACTTCACTGCAGGTGAGTCACATATGCAAACACATTTGTAAACATGCACTGCCTATTCAATTGCACACTTGCTCCGTTCATACTCCACCCACACAAACAAATGATACACCATTTGAAAGGTCAAATGACCTGCAGGTGGCAGCACACTACCACAAAGCACACTACCACAAAGCTGCTTACAGACATCATAAACAAATCCAAACATTTGCCTTGGAGGCTTTCCAGCTTACCCAAGTGCTTGCCCAGCCTATTTCAGGCACGTTGGAGGATTGCACACTTCACTGCAGGTGAGTCACATTTGCAAACACATTTGTAAACATGCACTGATGTTTCAGTGATTACTTCGCCCCACACACACAAATGATACACCGTTTGAAAGGTAAACTTGCCCCCTTCAGCAAGAAAAGAGGCTAACAAACCACTAGTGTTGAGCGATACGATAATGCAAATATCGGCTGTCGGCCGATATTAGCTCTATCGGGCTTTCGATAATTCGTTTCGATATTTTCGTCTTATCGAATACCGGAATCGGATTTGTCACTGTCACTCTGAGTGTCCGTCAGTCGGGTCTGTCAGGAGTCAGCGGCACTTACCTGGCAGAAGATCTCCAGCGGTCACGTCCTGGACTGCTTGATGGCCCCCATTATCTTCTCCCTGGCGGTCACATGCAGTTTTTCGCGATAACTGCAGTGACTGCTGGGTAATCCCGGCCGTAAACCAGTCCGATGACGTCACGCCGGGGAAGCAGGTAATCAGCTGTGCTGCGCCGGGATTCTGATGTAGCAGAGCTGGATCGTCGTGGGACACTCGTTACTATGGACTGCGTCGGACAGGTGGTATACTGCTGGGTTTTTTTTTCATTTTTTTACAGGAGATCGATGGCGTCGCAGGATGAGACTGTAATAAAAGTAATGAAAACTGTGTTGTTGTTTTTTTTATTAAATTAAAAACTTTTTTATAAACATTCACCCGTCCGGGTACATAAACAATTTAACTATTTATCAACAATTTAACTTTTTACATACAGGGACCCTGTCCGGGTTATTTATACTTCTTTGGCAGGGGTGTTCAGGTACCACCTGGTACTCTTCTGATGCTTGCCAAACATCCGAGGCACCAAGGACCACCAGGACCTGATGACGTCGTGTGGCCTGTACAGTCAAGTCGTGACCCGCTATCTGGGTCTGTGTGGCCACCTCTTTCATCTCCCTCCGGGTCTGGAGCCCTATGTCCCGGACTGAACGAACCCCAGGGGGCCTAACAGGCGCCGGGTACGGGCCAGCTATACTTATCATGTCCATAGCTGGGGCTGCTGAGGAGACCACTGAGGGAGGTTTGGGAGATTTACGGCGTGGGGTGGGCACTTTTGCAGAGGCCTGGATGTGGGAGGCTGAAGGCTCCGAGGGTCTCACAGGTTCCTGACACACTGGGGAGTAGGGGTCGCACCTGGTAACATTTAGGGCGTACCATCCATTGTAACCCCAGTGTCGGGTGTAAGTCACCAAGTCTCCTGGCAAAAGGTCCCTCCCCGGGTGTCCTTCTGGGAGGTGAGCCTCCACGTCCCGCCGGTTCACAAAGACTTCTAAATAAAGTCCAGGCTCCTTGATGAAGCCCCAACCACCTTTCAATTTAAAGCTCCGTACTGCACCCTTACGCCGCGGCTCAACAGGGTTCCTTTATCCTTTCTCATCCGGTCCTTATCTGCCCGGTCCTTCTCCAGGTGACGTTTGCGAAGTTTTAGGGTTTCTCGCTGCTCCCTTTGTCGCTCTGCTTCCCGCTCCCAACGTCTCCACTCTTCCTCCTGACGCCGGTTGTAATTCTCCTCCACCAGCTGCTCCATGTCTCCACCACTCCACTGCAGCTTACAGTGTCCGGTTTGCGGCAGCTCTCCTGTCGCCCCCCAGTCCTGGCGGCGCTCCCCTGCGGAGGAAGCAGACGGCTCTAAATCAGATGACAGTCGGGGCTCCGGTACAGGCAGGTAGTGCTCTGGTGCCTGCGCGG
Source organism: Oophaga sylvatica (assembly GCA_033576555.1). Taxonomy (NCBI): domain Eukaryota; kingdom Metazoa; phylum Chordata; class Amphibia; order Anura; family Dendrobatidae; genus Oophaga; species Oophaga sylvatica. Next base: position 287,184,537 of record JARQOD010000001.1, read on the forward strand.
CCTCCTCCTGAGGACGGGTGTCGCTTCTTCTGTCTCAGCGACGGGAGCAGACAGCGGGATCTGGGGTGCTGACGGTGCTGCGGTTTTTGCAGGAACGGGTGCCTCCACTGCGACAACGTCAACCGGATCACATTGCAAGGACTCCTCTACTAGAACGGGTGCCTCACCTTCCGGTACAGACACTTCAGGTAAGAGGGATTGGCGCCGCTCCAAGTTTAGTTTTAGGGCACGCCAGCTCGCTTCCATCCTGGCGACCTCCTCCCGGTGCCGGGCCAGGCCTCTTAGGGTATCCTCCGCTTCTTGCAGCGTAGGAGGGTTTACAGGCCGGGTGCCCAACGGTGGTTCCGTGGCGATCGGGTCGCTTCCGTGGGGGGAGAGCTCTGACTGCTCCATCCCTTCACACTTCTGCTCGTGTCCATTAGCCATCTCTGCCAAGTCACATGTGTCATTAGCATCTGGAGAGGGCCCCTCTTTTGTAGGGAGGCGGGACATTCGTGTTAGTTTCCACACACTGAGGAGGATGAGGAGGCGGAACTGAAGAGCTGTGGGGCACGATCTTACATTGCAGTACCATTTAGAGCCATCGTTTTCGCGTCACTGAGTGAGTGTACAGTACACCCATGAAGAGCACGCCCTTCTTCTTCACCAGTGCCTCGTCGTGATGCAGATATGGCGGAAAAATGGCAAATACATTCTCTGATGATTTTAGCAATTCTCAAGCACAAAACCAGTTCAATTCAGGCACACAGGACTCGCTTATAGCGAGCTACAGAATCCTGTTCGTGACACCCAAGTTGAGTCGCACAGAGCCAGAGGTTTTGGGGGTACTCGGCACCGAGCCCGTCGACTTCTATGGGGTATGTCACGGCTTTACCCGGCAATTGAATCAGAGTCTATTTTACTATGTAGAAGTGTATAAACTATAAATATATGTATATATATGTCACAATGACATGTATATATATATATATATATGTATTCTATGTGTGTATATTTTGTGTTTACAACGTAAGAAAGGGGTTTTTTTGTTGCGATATTTTTGTTCCCATAGACTTACATGGGACTTCCGCTATCGAAATCGGATATCGACGATATTTAGTGCTATCGGCGATACAATTTCGATACGATATTTTTTAGATATCGAGCACTATCGCTCAACACTACAAACCACACATTCACGATTTTATCACTAAATACAGTTTAAACTTCATTTTCATAAACCTGCACAAAGAAACAATGACCTGCAGGTGGCACCTCAACCAGAAGACATTTTTTGCCCTCTACTTATCAAACCAATTTATTGTATAACCAATCTACATATATAAATACCTGTCTGTGTTCATCATCTCATGAAATACTTTACACAAGCTTGCTTTTTCTGAAATTGCCTGCTCCCCCGGCGACCAATGTGCGAAAATTTTGCACGGGCCAAGCTAGTTTCTAATATTTCAAAAATATATAGTGGGATGTTCTCCTATTGTATTTTTATGTATTAATTTGTCGTCTTTTGTTGTCAAAATTGGAATTTTCATTCTTTTATTAATCAAATTATCTGTTCTGGTCATGTGATGATCATGCTCTGTAATCAGAGATGAGACTTAAAGGGAATGTGTCATTAGAAAATGACCTATAGCTAAAATAATTTTTTGTGTTACTTGCACTGCACTTTGCAAAATTTTACTCTTTATCTATTTGAAAATGTTTAACTATTACTATAGTATTAAGATTGGTTGTTAACCTACACATGATAGTGAAAAATTTAAAATGCCTAATTATTTTTTCTTTTCCTGTAAAATTTGAAAGTTTTTCAATAAAAATTACAATTTAAAAAAAAATAAATGCTGGCAATGTTTGTTTGTTTTTTCTTCACATCACGATATTTATTGAAAAAAAACAAAATTAGTAATATTGTGGTTTTTACACTGGCCACTGGAGCTATTTTAGACTCATTCTTCCTGTCCTTTCAAAAAACGTTTTCAGCAGGCTCCTTATCATCAGAGGCAGGTATAAAATGTCTGATAACACCTGTATACATAGCTGATAACCGAGGATCCATCAATCACAAAAGGTGATGTGACCTCTCCCCCTGTCGCCTCCCTTCACAATAACATTTGTCCAGGCTCGTTATATGCTACAATATAAAAGATTGCTTTTCATTTGTGAGTTTCTTTTGGACATTAAAGACATTTGCTTTGAACTCTGATGTGGTCCCTGCCTATCTGTTGCACTGCACCAATCGTGCTGCACTACAGCAGTGTTCGTTCACATGCCACGGATTTTGCCTTGGTTTTTTCACTTAAAATAAAATAATTTGCTAGTCTAGCAGACAACGCATACGGATTCTGCATTTTGTAATCTATATCAATCCATATACTCATGAAAACATCCTCTTGGAATATTGATCATGAACTAACAGCTATGTGAGAAAATACAAATAATGAACACATGATTAAAAACACAGTCACACAAAGTCACTGTAAGACCCCTTTCACATGTCAGTGTCTCCGGGATGTGTGGTGACAGTTTTCTCACATACCGGAGACACTGACACACGTAGACCTATTCAAATGAATGGGTCTATGCAGATGTCAGCGTGTTTTCACGGACCATGTGTCCATGATCAAACACGTAGACATGTCTGTTTTTCTCCGGCAGCACGGTCCCCAAAATTGCGGCACACAAAGAACAGTTCACACTGTCCTCCGTGCGCATGGACGGCCGCCGGTGAGGAAGCGGCTACTGTAAGCTGCTGTCCCCCTGCTTGTGGTGCTGAAGTCGGCTGTCATTATTCTCCAGTTCTGCCAGCAACAGCGCGAGCAGAGAGAATAAATGAAAAACAAACCGATGTGGGATCCCCTTATTTTTTGAACCAACCCGGTAAAACTATACAGGTGGGGGCTGCTATTCTCAGGCTGGAAAGGGGTCATGAACATGGGCCCCCCAGCCTAAAACAACAGCCCGCAGCTGCCAGAAAAGGCGCATCTATTAGATGCGGCCTATTCTGGAACTTTGGGGTAATAAGGGGTTAATGTCACCTTTCTATTGTAAGGTGACATTAAGCCCGAGTTAGGAATGGAGAGGCGTCAATAACACACCTATCCATTACTAATCCGAAAGTCTTTTAATGAAAGAATACACTACACAGTTTTTAAATCTTTATTCTACTCCTAATCCCATATTGAAGCTATTGTTCTCCTGGAAAAAAATACAAAATAAAAAAGCAATTATATACCCATACCTGTCTGCCATACAGTCAAGTCCCACGGCGCAATCCATCTCTGGGGGTTAATCAGTTTACAGCCGGAGCACTGCTAATGCAGCTGCTCCGACTGTAAACTACTGGGGAATGAATGGAAGCAGTGCGACAGGCTCAGTGACAAGCGGGACGTCCACTGAGTCTGTGCTCGCTGACAGCTGAATCCTGTGAACCTCAGCACTGTCTGAAAATGACAGTT
>JARQOD010000001.1:287188091-287206038 GCA_033576555.1 Oophaga sylvatica
GGGGTTTTTTCAATCAATATGTTTTTCGCGGGAGTTTATCCTCCAGACTAGCCGTGTGCAGGGGGTCCAACCAAACCCCCCAGCACAATTTATATTTTCTATAATTGAAATATACACAGAGGGCTGGTATGCTGGATTTATTTCTGCCCTGCTGCATTGAAACTTTAAAAAAAATCTGTTGTGCCCCCAATTTTATGCACCAAGTCCCCCAAGTGAAAAATCGCGGGAATCCGGTCTCTTCTTACATTATTTGCTTCAGATGGGGTAGAAAAAAACTGGTGACAGATTCTCTTTAATAAGTAAAATTATATTTCAGTACAAGATTAATTAGAACAATGGCTCAGACAACATACGCATGGACTGAATAATGGTTCCAGGTCTTTGTGACCTTTCAGGGGTACATTTCTTCTGTTATACCTTTTACAGATTGATGGCGTACAATGAACGGTTGCACAACTTGTGTGAATCAGTTTATATTGGAACAATCTTTGTTACATATCATGATAAACTAGTTTCTATACTGAAAGGTCATAGCTAAAGTATTCCCATTTTAGAAATGTATGGCTTTGTCATAATTGTCTGATAAGTCACCTCTAGGATCCACACCTATGATGAGAAAGGGTGGAAAATAAATGTAGAGGAGGCTGCGCCTACAGTATATGGGAGTTAAGAAAACAACAATACCCTCTTGGCTGTGTCCGTAACTATCCAAGTACAAAAATGACATGACTACCAATTCAAGGCTGCCCACAAGAAATTAGGCTGCTAAGTATTCTATATTATCATCAGTCATTGGCAGCCAGTCAATACACAATACACTCAATGCAATCTATTCTATTATTTCTAAACACTGTTTTTCGGTGATTACTTTGTATCTCCGTTCATACTGCACCCACACACACAAATGATACACCATTTGAAAGGTAAACTTGCCCCTTCAGTAAGAAAATAGCCAAACAAACCACACATCTACGATTTGATCACAAAATACAGCTTAAACATTAATTTTCATAAACTTGCAGTAAGGAAAAATGACCTGCAGGTGGCACCACACAACCCCAAAGCACACTACCACAAAGCTGCTTACAGACATCACAAACAAATCCAAACATTTGCCTTGGGGGCTTTCCAGCTTGCCGAACTGCTTGCCCAGCCTATTTCAGCCAAATTGGAGGATTGCACACTTCACTGCAGGTGAGTCACATATGCAAACACATTTGTAAACATGCACTGCCTATTCAATTGCACACTTGCTCCGTTCATACTCCACCCACACAAACAAATGATACACCATTTGAAAGGTCAAATGACCTGCAGGTGGCAGCACACTACCACAAAGCACACTACCACAAAGCTGCTTACAGACATCATAAACAAATCCAAACATTTGCCTTGGAGGCTTTCCAGCTTACCCAAGTGCTTGCCCAGCCTATTTCAGGCACGTTGGAGGATTGCACACTTCACTGCAGGTGAGTCACATTTGCAAACACATTTGTAAACATGCACTGATGTTTCAGTGATTACTTCGCCCCACACACACAAATGATACACCGTTTGAAAGGTAAACTTGCCCCCTTCAGCAAGAAAAGAGGCTAACAAACCACTAGTGTTGAGCGATACGATAATGCAAATATCGGCTGTCGGCCGATATTAGCTCTATCGGGCTTTCGATAATTCGTTTCGATATTTTCTCTTATCGAATACCGGAATCGGATTTGTCACTGTCACTGTGAGTGTCCGTCGGTCGGGTCTGTCAGGAGTCAGCGGCACTTACCTGGCAGAAGATCTCCAGCGGTCACGTCCTGGACTGCTTGATGGCCGCCATTATCTTCTCCCTGGCGGTCACATGCAGTTTTTCGCGATAACTGCAGTGACTGCTGGGTAATCCCGGCCGTAAACCAGTCCGATGACGTCACCGCCGGGGAAGCAGGTAATCAGCTGTGCTGCGCCGGGATTCTGATGTAGCAGAGCTGGATCGTCGTGGGACACTCGTTACTATGGACTGCGTCGGACAGGTGGTATACTGCTGGTTTTTTTTTTTCATTTTTTTACAGGAGATCGATGGCGTCGCAGGATGAGACTGTAATAAAAGTAATGAAAACTGTGTTTTTTTTTTTTTATTAAATTAAAAAACTTTTTTTATAAACATTCACCCGCCGGGTACATAAACAATTTAACTATTTATCAACAATTTAACTTTTTACATACAGGGACCCTGTCCGGGTTGTTTATACTTCTTTGGCAGGGGTGTTCCAGGTACCACCTGGTACTCTTCTGATGCTTGCCAAACATCCGAGGCACCAAGGACCACCAGGACCTGATGACGTCGTGTGGCCTGTACAGTCAAGTCGTGACCCGCTATCTGGGTCTGTGTGGCCACCTCTTTCATCTCCCTCCGGGTCTGGAGCCCTATGTCCCGGACTGAACGAACCCCAGGGGGCCTAACAGGCGCCGGGTACGGGCCAGCTATACTTATCATGTCCATAGCTGGGGCTGCTGAGGAGACCACTGAGGGAGGTTTGGGAGATTTACGGCGTGGGGTGGGCACTTTTGCAGAGGCCTGGATGTGGGAGGCTGAAGGCTCCGAGGGTCTCACAGGTTCCTGACACACTGGGGAGTAGGGGTCGCACCTGGTAACATTTAGGGCGTACCATCCATTGTAACCCCAGTGTCGGGTGTAAGTCACCAAGTCTCCTGGCAACAGGTCCCTCCCCGGGTGTCCTTCTGGGAGGTGAGCCTCCACGTCCCGCCGGTTCACAAAGACTTCTAAATAAAGTCCAGGCTCCTTGATGAAGCCCCAACCACCTTTCAATTTAAAGCTCCGTACTGCACCCTTACGCCGCGGCTCACACAGGGTTCCTTTATCCTTTCTCATCCGGTCCTTATCTGCCCGGTCCTTCTCCAGGTGACGTTTGCGAAGTTTTAGGGTTTCTCGCTGCTCCCTTTGTCGCTCTGCTTCCCGCTCCCAACGTCTCCACTCTTCCTCCTGACGCCGGTTGTAATTCTCCTCCACCAGCTGCTCCATGTCTCCACCACTCCACTGCAGCTTACAGTGTCCGGTTTGCGGCAGCTCTCCTGTCGCCCCCAGTCCTGGCGGCGCTCCCCTGCGGAGGAAGCAGACGGCTCTAAATCAGATGACAGTCGGGGCTCCGGTACAGGCAGGTAGTGCTCTGGTGCCTGCGCGGCCTCCTCCTTGAGGACGGGTGTCGCTTCTTCTGTCTCAGCGACGGGAGCAGACAGCGGGATCTGGGGTGCTGACGGTGCTGCGGTTTTTGCAGGAACGGGTGCCTCCACTGCGACAACGTCAACCGGATCACATTGCAAGGACTCCTCTACTAGAACGGGTGCCTCACCTTCCGGTACAGACACTTCAGGTAAGAGGGATTGGCGCCGCTCCAAGTTTAGTTTTAGGGCACGCCAGCTCGCTTCCATCCTGGCGACCTCCTCCCGGTGCCGGGCCAGGCCTCTTAGGGTATCCTCCGCTTCTTGCAGCGTAGGAGGGTTTACAGGCCGGGTGCCCAACGGTGGTTCCGTGGCGATCGGGTCGCTTCCGTGGGGGGAGAGCTCTGACTGCTCCATCCCTTCACACTTCTGCTCGTGTCCATTAGCCATCTCTGCCAAGTCACATGTGTCATTAGCATCTGGAGAGGGCCCCTCTTTTGTAGGGAGGCGGGACTTCGTGTTAGTTTCCACAACTGAGGAGGATGAGGAGGCGGAACTGAAGAGCTGTGGGGCACGATCTTACATTGCAGTACCATTTAGAGCCATCGTTTTCGCGTCACTGAGTGAGTGTACAGTACACCCATGAAGAGCACGCCCTTCTTCTTCACCAGTGCCTCGTCGTGATGCAGATATGGCGGAAAAATGGCAAATACATTCTCTGATGATTTTAGCAATTCTCAAGCACAAAACCAGTTCAATTCAGGCACACAGGACTCGCTTATAGCGAGCTACAGAATCCTGTTCGTGACACCCAAGTTGAGTCGCACAGAGCCAGAGGTTTTGGGGGTACTCGGCACCGAGCCCGTCGACTTCTATGGGGTATGTCACGGCTTTACCCGGCAATTGAATCAGAGTCTATTTTACTATGTAGAAGTGTATAAACTATAAATATATGTATATATATGTCACAATGACATGTATATATATATATATATATGTATTCTATGTGTGTATATTTTGTGTTTACAACGTAAGAAAGGGTTTTTTTTGTTGCGATATTTTGTTCCCATAGACTTACATGGGACTTCCGCTATCGAAATCGGATATCGACGATATTTAGTGCTATCGGCGATACAATTTCGATACGATATTTTTAGATATCGAGCACTATCGCTCAACACTACAAACCACACATTCACGATTTTATCACTAAATACAGTTTAAACTTCATTTTCATAAACCTGCACAAAGAAACAATGACCTGCAGGTGGCACCTCAACCAGAAGACATTTTTTGACCTCTACTTATCAAACCAATTTATTGTATAACCAATCTACATATATAAATACCTGTCTGTGTTCATCATCTCATGAAATACATTTACACAAGCTTGCTTTTTCTGAAATTGCCTGCTCCCCCGGCGACCAATGTGCGAAAATTTTGCACGGGCCAAGCTAGTTTCTAATATTTCAAAAAATATATAGTGGGATGTTCTCCTATTGTATTTTTATGTATTAATTTGTCGTCTTTTGTTGTCAAAATTGGAATTTTCATTCTTTTATTAATCAAATTATCTGTTCTGGTCATGTGATGATCATGCTCTGTAATCAGAGATGAGACTTAAAGGGAATGTGTCATTAGAAAATGACCTATAGCTAAAATAATTTTTTGTGTTACTTGCACTGCACTTTGCAAAATTTTACTCTTTATCTATTTGAAAATGTTTAACTATTACTATAGTATAAGATTGGTTGTTAACCTACACATGATAGTGAAAAATTTAAAATGCCTAATTATTTTTTCTTTTCCTGTAAAATTTGAAAGTTTTTCAATAAAAATTACAATTTAAAAAAAAATAAATGCTGGCAATGTTTGTTTGTTTTTTCTTCACATCACGATATTTATTGAAAAAAAACAAAATTAGTAATATTGTGGTTTTTACACTGGCCACTGGAGCTATTTTAGACTCATTCTTCCTGTCCTTTCAAAAAACGTTTTCAGCAGGCTCCTTATCATCAGAGGCAGGTATAAAATGTCTGATAACACCTGTATACATAGCTGATAACCGAGGATCCATCAATCACAAAAGGTGATGTGACCTCTCCCCCTGTCGCCTCCCTTCACAATAACATTTGTCCAGGCTCGTTATATGCTACAATATAAAAGATTGCTTTTCATTTGTGAGTTTCTTTTGGACATTAAAGACATTTGCTTTGAACTCTGATGTGGTCCCTGCCTATCTGTTGCACTGCACCAATCGTGCTGCACTACAGCAGTGTTCGTTCACATGCCACGGATTTTGCCTTGGTTTTTTCACTTAAAATAAAATAATTTGCTAGTCTAGCAGACAACGCATACGGATTCTGCATTTTGTAATCTATATCAATCCATATACTCATGAAAACATCCTCTTGGAATATTGATCATGAACTAACAGCTATGTGAGAAAATACAAATAATGAACACATGATTAAAAACACAGTCACACAAAGTCACTGTAAGACCCCTTTCACATGTCAGTGTCTCCGGGATGTGTGGTGACAGTTTTCTCACATACCGGAGACACTGACACACGTAGACCTATTCAAATGAATGGGTCTATGCAGATGTCAGCGTGTTTTCACGGACCATGTGTCCATGATCAAAACACGTAGACATGTCTGTTTTTCTCCGGCAGCACGGTCCCCAAAATTGCGGCACACAAAGAACAGTTCACACTGTCCTCCGTGCGCATGGACGGCCGCCGGTGAGGAAGCGGCTACTGTAAGCTGCTGTCCCCCTGCTTGTGGTGCTGAAGTCGGCTGTCATTATTCTCCCAGTTCTGCCAGCAACAGCGCGAGCAGAGAGAATAAATGAAAAACAAACCGATGTGGGATCCCCCTTATTTTTTGAACCAACCCGGTAAAACTATACAGGTGGGGGCTGCTATTCTCAGGCTGGAAAGGGGCCATGAAATGGGCCCCCCAGCCTAAAACAACAGCCCGCAGCTGCCCAGAAAAGGCGCATCTATTAGATGCGCCTATTCTGGAACTTTGGGGTAATAAGGGGTTAATGTCACCTTTCTATTGTAAGGTGACATTAAGCCCGAGTTAGGAATGGAGAGGCGTCAATAACACACCTATCCATTACTAATCCGAAAGTCTTTTAATGAAAGAATACACTACACAGTTTTTAAATCTTTATTCTACTCCTAATCCCATATTGAAGCTATTGTTCTCCTGGAAAAAATACAAAATAAAAAAGCAATTATATACCCATACCTGTCTGCCATACAGTCAAGTCCCACGGCGCAATCCATCTCTGGGGGTTAATCAGTTTACAGCCGGAGCACTGCTAATGCAGCTGCTCCGACTGTAAACTACTGGGGAATGAATGGAAGCAGTGCGCACAGGCTCAGTGACAAGCGGTGACGTCACTGAGTCTGTGCTCGCTGACAGCTGAACTCCTGTGACCTCAGCACTGTCTGAAAATGACAGTTCTGAGGTCACAGGAGTTCAGCTCTCAGCGATCACAGAGTCAGTGACGTCACCTCAGTCACTGAGCCTGTGCGCGATGCTTCCATTCATTCCCCAGTAGTTTACAGTCGGAGCGGCTACATTAGCAGCGCTCCGGTTGTAAACTGATTAACCCCCCGAGATGGATTACGCTGTGGGACTTTACTGCATGGCGGACAGGTATGGGTATATTGTTACTTTTTTATTTTGTATTTTTCTCCAGGAGAACAATGGCTTTGATATGGGATTAGGAGTAGAATAAAAATTTTAAAATTGTGTAGTGTATTCTTTCATTAAAAGACTTTCTTCTTATTGCGTGTGTGTTTATTTAACACTTGATTAACCCTAGGATTAGTAATGGATAGGTGTGTTATTGACGCCTCTCCATTCCTAACCCCAGCTTAATGTTACCTTACAATAGAAAGGTGCCATTAACTCCTTATTACCCCACTTGCCACCGCTACAGGGCAAGAGGGTAGAACCCGACAAAGCTCCAGAATAGGCGCATCTAATAGATGCGCCTTTTCTGGCTAGCAGCGGGCCCCTTTCCAGCCTGAGAATAGCAGCCGCACCTGTATAGTTTTGCCGGGTTGGTTCAAAAACTAAGGGGGACCCCACGTCGGTTTATTTTTTCATTTATTCTCCCTGCTCGCTGTTGCCAGCAGAGCAGGAGAGAATAATGACAGGCAGCTTCAGCACCACAGGCAGGGGAACAGCGCTTACTGTAGCGCTTCTTCCTCAGTAGTCCTGATGCGGCACACGTGCGGCACACAGTTGCCACACGGATGTACCACGTATACACATGGACACACGGACATCTCCGGTACCGATTTTTCCAGTACCGCAAATATCTGGACGTGTGAAACAAGCCTAAGAGTATGTTCACACGTTGCATTTTTGCTGCATTTTTTTCCTCAGGCAAAACCTGCTTTCTTGGCAGTAAAGAATGCCTGCTGTTAAAGTTTAGTGGCTTAAAAAAGCATGACTTAACTTCCTTAGGTTTTTGTACAAATAAATGTAGCAGACACTGATACCTGTGTTTTTTGCTGCGTTTTGCACTTAATCATTGTTTCCTATTGGTGAAAAAATGCTGCAAATACACTGAAAAAACTATGAAAGAAGTGACATGCTGCAGTTTGCAAAAATCCATCAGTTTTCCATATCAGTCAGGAAAATAAAGCCAATGTGTGTTCCTGAGATTTCTGAAATCTCATAAACTTTGCTGGTACTGTAAAACGCAGCTTAAAATTTGCATGCAAAAACGCAACGTGTGAATATAGCCTAAATGAATAATAAACACCGTACTGTAGATGTGACAGTACAGCTATAATACATGCAGTGATGTCACAATGCAGAGATAATAGTGATGTCTTCTCAGGGATAATATTGGCAATAATGTCATAGTCATAGTGATGTCACTAAGGCCTCTTTCACACATCAGGTTTTCGCCGTCAGGCGAGTTCCAGCATTTTTTCTTAAAACCGGATTCGGCAAAATCTAATGCCGGATCCGTTTTTTTCCCATTGACTAACATTAGTGCCGGATCGCGCTGCATGGCCTTACGGCGCGTCCGGTTTTTGCGGATCCGGCTAATTGTCTCATTCCGGCGTCTGGAAAAAGCAGCTACTGTAACGTTTTTTGTCTCCGGCGAAAAAGCCGACGGCTTTTTTTTTACAATGAAAGTCTATGAGCGCCGCAATGTGGCCGGATCCGGCTTTTTTTGTCTGAGCATGCTCAGAGTAGCCCAGCCCACAGCAAACATATATAAACCATGCCAGTGGGACCACCCTCAGCCATAACCATGCAGCCATCAAAGAGGACAGGAGCCAACCACACAGGAGCCAGCCGCAGATTAGCCAGCCGCTGGAGAGGACAGGAGGAGGCAGCAGCAGCACCACCACCAGCAGCACCCCAAGCACCCTAAGACATGGAGAATACGGGAGCAGACGCCAGACGGTAAATATCACACACAACCCCTTTCAGCCAGGGCCATGCAATATCAATATATTCATTGCCTTTTTTTCTCTTTATTTCACAGTACAAGCCGCACTACAGGAGCAGCAGCATCCTCTGCAGCAGCACCTACACCACCAGGACTCCAAGAAATGCGGTTGATGATGGAGAGTATGGGAGCAGAGGCCAGACGGTAAATATCACAGACAACCCCTTTCAGCCAGGGCCATGCAATATCAATATATTCATGGCCTTTTTTTTCTCTTTATTCCACAGCACAAGCCTCACAACAGGAGCAGCATCGTCACCAGAAGCGCCAGGACCCCAACAAAGGGAGTTGATGGAGAGTACGGGAGCAGAGGGCAGACGGTAAATATCACACACAACCCCTTTCAGCCAGGGCCATGCAATATCAATATATTCATGGCCTTTTTTTCTCTTTATTCCACAGCAGAGGCCGCCCGACAGGAGCAGCAGCACAGCAGGACACTTCTTCTTCTTTTGGGAGCCCTCCCTCGCATCGTCAGCGTTTACAGGTAAAATATATATATATGTGATCTATATATTAATTGCATTATTTTTTATTTATACCAGGAAAGTGAAGCTGAAGAGGAGCTCCCAGAGGAAGAACGAAGGGGTGGGCATCACAGTTCGTAAGTTTCCTGCATGCATCGCTGAAACACAATATCACACTACACACAACACACAGAAAACAATTTAGTACAGACATCACTGTTATGATTTGGTAGCTGAGGAGAGCAAGCAAAAACGGCAATACACCAGAGAGGTTGGAATCTACTGGATTGCAGTACCCTGACTAACCACCACAACTAAAGGCAGCCGTGGAGCGTTCCTACGTTGGTCCTAGACGCCTCGTCACAGCCTGAGAGGTTAAACTACACCTAAAGATAGAAAGAGGAAAGCTATCTGTCCCGGAGCAGATCCCCAAAAGAACATAGGAAGCCCCAAACATGTAATGGGGTTAGACAAGAGGAAATACAGACACAGACAGAAAATAGTATGAGCAAACGTTGGGGCCCAATCTTCCTAGACAGAAAAGGATAGGAAGGACACTTACTGCAATTCAAAAAACCCTAAAAAATACCAACTCTACTAATTGCAAAAACACCTGAGATCACACGACCTCTACCACCTAAGTTAGTTCTCTGGTGTAACAAAACTAAGCCGCAGCCACTGAAAAAATTGGAAAAGGCAAATGAACAAACAACAGTGGCTCAGACAAACTGAGAGGAGCACAAGCCCCTGGAAGGGACCTGGTTGACCTTCATAAAAGTGCAGGAAACAATGCAAAAAGCAAGCACAAAAATAAAAACAGAAAATATCTTATCTGAGAGCAGGAGAAGAGGCAAGACTCGGCAAGCTTCCAAGTGAACCAGGAACCACAGTTGAGACAAGAACAATTGATCACCGGCAACCATGATGGGAGGGAACCTCCCTTATATAAGACCAGTCTGTAACTCCTGATTGCCAATCTTCATTGAATGGTTCAGTACTGTTTGTAACCACCAGAGGGAGCTTCTGCTCAGAATTCATTTCTAACACATTCACAACAGTACCCCCCCCTTGAGGAGGGGTCACCGAACCCTCATTTGGGCAACCAGGTCGGTCAGGATGACCTCTGTGATACGCAAGGATCAGTCTTCTAGCATGGATGTCCGAAGCAAACACCCAAGAATTGTCCTCCTGACCATAACCTCTCCACTTAACCAAATACTGGAGTTTCCGTCTAGAAAAATGAGAATCCAATATTTTCTCAACCACATACTCCAGATTGCCCTCAACCAAAACAGGGTCAGGAGGCGCAGCCATAGGAACCACTGGCTCGACAAACCTCTTCAATAAGGACTTGTGGAACACGTTATGGATCTTAAATGTCCTTGGAAGAAGTAAACGAAAGGAAACAGGATTAAGAATCTCCATGATCTTATAAGGTCCAATGAACCTAGGCTTAAACTAAGGAGATGCAACTCTCATAGGGATATTTCTTGAGGACAACCAGACCAAGTCCCCACTTCAAACCGAGGACCATCAGTCCTATGCCGGTTGGCAAACCGCTGGGCCCTCTCCTGAGAGAGGGACAACCTCTCCACTACCTGGTCCCAAATCTGCTGCATACGCTCCACAACAGAGTCAACACCTGGACAGACAGAAGCCTCCGTCTGTCCCGAAGAAAATCGAGGGTGAAACCCAAAATTGCAGAAAAATGGAGACATCAAAGTGGCAGAGCTAGCCCTATTATTAAGAGCAAACTCAGCCAAAGGCAAAAAAGAGACCCAGTCATCTTGATCAGCAGACACAAAGCATCTCAGATAAGTCTCCAAAGTCTGGTTTGTTCTCTCGGTTTGTCCATTGGTCTGAGGATGAAAAGCCGAGGAGAAAGACAATTGAACACCAAGTTTAGAACAAAAAGTCCTCCAAAATCTGGAAACAAACTGGACTCCTCTGTCAGACACAATGTTCTCAGGAATGCCGTGTAACCGAACCACGTGCTGAAGGAACAAAGGCACCAATTCGGAGGAGGAAGGCAACTTAGGTAATGGCACAAGATGTATCATTTTGGAAAACCTATCACAAATCACCCAGATAACGGTCATTCTCTGAGAAACAGGGAGGTCGGAAATGAAATCCATAGAGATATGGGTCCATGGTCTCTTGGGCACAGGCAATGGCATCAACAAACCACTAGAGCGAGAGCAAGGCTTGGAGCGAGAGCAAGTCCCGCAGGACTGCACAAATTCCCTGACGTCACGAGACAAAGTAGGCCACCAAAAGGACCGACTAACCAAGTCTCTGGTACCAAAAATTCCGGGATGACCGGCCAACGCGGAACAATGAATCTCAGACATCACACTCTTTTTCCACCGGTCTGGGACAAACAATTTCCCAATAGGGCAGCGCTCGGGTTTATCCTCTGACACCCTTCCAGAGCCAGTCTCAAATTGGGCGAGATGGTGGAAAGAACTACACCCTCTTTCAAAATAACAGCAGGATCAGATAACTCAGGAGAGTCCGCAAGGAAACTCCTCGAGAGGGCATCCGCCTTAACATTCTTAGTGCCAGTGTGTAGCCCTGGTGTGAAGGCACACGCAGTACCTGGAGAATGTGCGGAGAGGTAACAGTTTAATGCTCAATAAACATTCACTCCATCACACACTTAGACACACCCATAGGATATATATAGCTAGTGAGATTCAGTCAGTCAGAAGTCAGTCAGTCAGCGGCAGAGCTCAGAGGGGGTTCAGTCAGTTTCCTGTCCTCGGACAGAGGAGGGCAGACAGTCTGAAGTCTGTTCAGGAAGAGAGAGGAGTGAGCTTCAGGACCTTCAGTCTCCTGTCCCAAGGACAGTGGAGTTCAGAGACGTGCTCCTGAACCAGAAGATTACTGAGCACCTGTTAGCAAGCTCTGGAAAGAAGGAAGAAAGGGACTAGTCTGCATAGCCTGTGGAAGTGTGGAGTGCTTATGCTACAAGCGCGGACAGGGCGAAAGGCATAGTGGAAGGAATTCAGAAGTGCCTTAGGATTGGATTATCCTGCACATTGTCACCGGTCACTGGGGACCGAAGCGTCACTATAGCTCCAGGCATAGTGATAGAAAAACCAGAGGCTTACTGGACCTTAGGTAGCAGAAAGCAGCCCTTGGAGTGTCGGTACGTAACTGGGGTCAGGGAGAGTGGGAACTTGGAGTCACTGCAGGACCACATTAGGAACCCAGCTCTCTCAACGGAAGACTCCGACCACAAAACTGACCGGGCAGTACAGCTTGGAGAAGCTGGAGATTCTGGAGTGAACTACGCTTTATGCTGGTTGAACTCATCTTTGAAAGTCAAGGAGGCCCATAACCTGTTCAGCTGTTGCCTCAAAGCACATCCTCCACCCGATCAGCCTCCCTGGGACCTGCCTTATCATCTGACAAGTAAAAGGTATGGGAAGAAGCTTCTATGTGTGAGACTGAGTTATTTGATTGCATCCCTGCACAACCCCACCATAACTATCGACCTGAGGGAAGAGTCCCACCTGTAGGGGACCCGACATCTAGCTGCCTCACCATCCCCTCAGAGATCTACAGCAGCGCTGGTCTTAGTGATCAGAGAACTACAGGTGGCGTCACGAACTGTATATATACCTATTCCCTGTAAATATTCCCCCCAACATACGCCTGACCGCCAGGGCCACAGACCGAGCCAGCGCTACCTGTGACAACCCCATAGACTTCCATGGGCTCGGCTCTGAGTACCCCATTGCTCTGGTAACCCACAATTGTGGTGCGTGGTCGAGACAAACTTGGCGTCACGAACAGGATGCGAAACTTGCAAAATTGCGAGCCCTGTGTGCCTGCGGAGGTGTTTTTGTGAGAAAGGACTGTTTGCTATTTTTGGCGCTAAAATCCGCCATTTTGCCGCCAAATTCGCGCCCTCAGGCGCTGGAGAAGAAGGTGGGCGTGGATTCGTGGGCGTGTGCCCCCCTGTGGCGCGAAGAGAATGCCTGCCCTCTCAAAGTGCTACTACAATATGCGATCCTGCCCTACAGCAAAGGAGGTCCGCCTCCTCTTCACCTTCCCTGCGAGGAGGAGGAGACGCAAACCCCGCCTCCACGGAAGAGACCGGACGTCTCTGGTAGAAGATGAGAGACGGTTCTGGAACATCATGGAAGCAGGACGTGTGCAGCCGAGCAGGGAAGCGGAGGAAGGCAGGCCCCGTTCCCCAGCCAAGCTGCCACTGGAACCGGAACCATCCGTGGTCCTGCACCTGCAGCAAGCGTTGCTGGAGATTAAAGAAGAAAATGCCAGATTTAAGAAGATGGTTTTGGAACAACCTGGCAAGGAGGAGATCGAGAGACGCCGGCGTACCCAGATGCAGCGGCGGCTGTGGGACGCGGTGTTCTCTCCCCTCGACGACCCCCCACGGTTCGAGTTACCGAAACTTCTGCTGCCCAAGGCTAAGGAGCAACCGGAGGCTACCCCCAAAAGGACCGACCCTGAACCTACCGAGGAAGCGGTGGAAGCGAGGGAGGTTGAGGAGGTACCGCCAGTTCCGGAACGCCCGCCCGGCCAGGAGGCCGCAGCAGATGATCGATCCCCGGCAGGGACACCTGAGGGGTCCTGTCCATCATTGCCAGACGTCGACTGGGACGAGATGGCGCGCCTGGATGACGTCGCCTACACCGCCCAGTGGGAATGTGAGTGGCAGCGTCGCGAAGAGGAACAGCGACGCCGGCAGGAGGAAGAGCGGGAAGCGCAGCGGAACCGGCAGCGGCAGTACGAGCAGCTGATCGCGGACAAGGAAAGTGTCCGTCGAGAAAAAGGTACTCTAAGGGAACCGCGGCGGCAGGGGTGTGTGACAGAGTTCCAGCTCCGGAAGGGCTGGGGCTTCATCAGAGAACCGGGCCTCTACCCAGGGGTCTTTGTCAGTCGCAGGGACGTAGAATACCACCTGCCCATCGGCCATCCCGGGAGGGACCTAGTTAATGGAGACATAGTCAACTACACACGGCACTGGGGTATGAAGGGATGGTATGCCCTTAATGTCACAATCGTCCGTGACCCCGTCCCTGACGCAGGTAACGTCACCATTGCCAGCGCATCCCAGCCCCAATCTTCCGCTGCATCAGGCCGTGCCCCGGCATCGCCTCAGGAGAGTATATCACAGTTGGAAGTGCCCCCTGCGTACTCTTCACTACCTTGTCCTACTACATCGCAACCTGCGACCCATTCCACATCGCAATCAGCAGTTTACACAACGTCGCGCATGACGACTATTTCTGCATCGCGAGAGAAAGTGGCTATTACAGTGACGCAGACAGCGTCTCACAAAGCGAAAGCGCCCGGCGCGCCCCTAGTGGTCCGCACAAGGACTGTAGCGACCCAAACTCTGATAGCAGGTCACGACTTGTTGGTCATGGGATCTAGGGATCATCGTATTGTTCCAGCCCCCGGGGTGGAAAATGTCTTTGAAGTCTGCAAGAAAATGTGAAGAACGGTAGGACCCAGACAGGGTTTACCGCAACAAAGAAGATGTAGAAAGTTTTGATAAAAGGAATATTTGCTGTTTTGCACTTTATGGTTATGCGTAACGTTTACATAGTTTTATTATAATAAGTAGAATGCCCGGCTGGGTACAAGATGAAAATTTGAAAAATTGAATGCATCATTTTACATAAAATGCCCTGTTGGGTAAAGTAAAAGTTATAGAAGAATGATGCATACTTGAAATCTGTATATATATATGTCTCTTATTATGTCAATGGACTTTGAGGTTGAGGACTGAGCCAGCCCAAAAACTGTATCCTGTAAATAGTTGCACTAAGGTGCATTATATTGGTTTTACATGAAACCACCTCAACTACCTCTGAATACAAAACCCGTGTGGTGAGGCACTGAGTGAGGTCTGCATTCAGATGTCCTGCAGCCCACCCAGGACCCACGTTGAAGGTTTGGTGCGGGTCCTTCACAAGAATATTGTCATTTATTTATATGAAAATGTCTATTTAGTATTTTGTATTTTTCTATATGTTTTAATGCAACGTTCAAGAAATCCTTACCTCCCGGATGGGAAGAGTTAATGTTTATGGTTGATGCAAAAACAAAATTTCTTTCTTCTTGTATTTCACAGCCCGGGAGTGCTGTATTTTACCATGGGGGAATGTGTAGCCCTGGTGTGAAGGCACACGCAGTACCCTGGAGAATGTGCGGAGAGGTAACAGTTTAATGCTCAATAAACATTCACTCCATCACACACTTAGACACACCCATAGGATATATATAGCTAGTGAGATTCAGTCAGTCAGAAGTCAGTCAGTCAGCGGCAGAGCTCAGAGGGGGTTCAGTCAGTTTCCTGTCCTCGGACAGAGGAGGGCAGACAGTCTGAAGTCTGTTCAGGAAGAGAGAGGAGTGAGCTTCAGGACCTTCAGTCTCCTGTCCCAAGGACAGTGGAGTTCAGAGACGTGCTCCTGAACCAGAAGATTACTGAGCACCTGTTAGCAAGCTCTGGAAAGAAGGAAGAAAGGGACTAGTCTGCATAGCCTGTGGAAGTGTGGAGTGCTTATGCTACAAGCGCGGACAGGGCGAAAGGCATAGTGGAAGGAATTCAGAAGTGCCTTAGGATTGGATTATCCTGCACATTGTCACCGGTCACTGGGGACCGAAGCGTCACTATAGTTCCAGGCATAGTGATAGAAAAACCAGAGGCTTACTGGACCTTAGGTAGCAGAAAGCAGCCCTTGGAGTGTCGGTACGTAACTGGGGTCAGGGAGAGTGGGAACTTGGAGTCACTGCAGGACCACATTAGGAACCCAGCTCTCTCAACGGAAGACTCCGACCACAAAACTGACTGGGCAGTACAGCTTGGAGAAGCTGGAGATTCTGGAGTGAACTACGCTTTATGCTGGTTGAACTCATCTTTGAAAGTCAAGGAGGCCCATAACCTGTTCAGCTGTTGCCTCAAAGCACATCCTCCACCCGATCAGCCTCCCTGGGACCTGCCTTATCATCTGACAAGTAAAAGGTATGGGAAGAAGCTTCTATGTGTGAGACTGAGTTATTTGATTGCATCCCTGCACAACCCCACCATAACTATCGACCTGAGGGAAGAGTCCCACCTGTAGGGGACCCGACATCTAGCTGCCTCACCATCCCCTCAGAGATCTACAGCAGCGCTGGTCTTAGTGATCAGAGAACTACAGGTGGCGTCACGAACTGTATATATACCTATTCCCTGTAAATATTCCCCCCAACATACGCCTGACCGCCAGGGCCACAGACCGAGCCAGCGCTACCTGTGACAACCCCATAGACTTCCATGGGCTCGGCTCTGAGTACCCCATTGCTCTGGTAACCCACAATTGTGGTGCGTGGTCGAGACACCAGGAAGAAAGGAAACCACAAAATTAAAACGTGTGAAAAACAAGACCCACCTGGCCTGTCTAGGATTAAGTCGCTTGGCTGATTCCAGATAAACCAGATTCTTATGGTCCGTGAGGACCACCACCTGATGTTTGGCTCCCTCCAGCCAATGTCTCCACTCTTCAAAAGCCAACTTCATGGCCAATAACTCCCGATTACCCACGTCATAATTACGTTCAGTCGGAGAAAATTTTCGAGAGAAAAAGGCATAAGGGTTACTTTTAGAGGTCTCTGGATCTCTTTGGGACACAACGGCACCTGCCCCAATTTCAGAGGCATCAACCTCCACCTGAAATGGCAGAGAAACATCAGGCTGCCGTAGAACAGGAGCAGAAGTGAATCTCTGCTTAAGTTCCTGAAACGCAGAGACTGCCTCAGGAGGCAATTCACCACATCAGAACCCTTTTTGGTCAAATCAGTCAATAGTTTAACAATAACAGAGAAATTACCAATAAATTTACGATAAAAATTGGCAAATCCCAAGAATCTCTGAAGAGCCTTTAATGAAGTAGGTTGGACCCAATCACAGATGGCCTGAACCTTGACCGGGTCCATTTCAATAACAGATGGGGACAAAATGAATCCCAGAAATGAGATCCTCTGTACGCCAAAAAGACACTTTGATCCCTTCACATACAGAGCATTCTCTCTCAAAATCTGAAACACAGTCCGAATATGTTTCACATGAGAGTCCCAGTCATTGGAAAAAATCAAAATATCATCCAAATTAACAATCAGAAATTTATCCACAAAATCCCTGAAAATGTCATTCATGAAGGACTGGAAGACGGAAGGAGCATTAGTGAGCCCAAAGGGCATCACTAGGTACTCAAAATGCCCCTCTGGGGTATTAAACGCCGTCTTCCATTCATCCCCGTGCTTAATGCGAATAAGGTTATGCGCCCCCCTGAGGTCAAGCTTGGTAAACCAAGTAGCACTTTTCACCCTGGAAAACAGGTCAGAAATCAAGGGTAACGGATATTGATATTTCACAGTGATATTGTTCAAGAGATGATAATCAATACACGGCCTTAATGAACCATCCTTTTTGGCCACAAAGAAAAAACAGGCACCCAAGGGTGAAGAGTATGGTCTGATATGACCCTTCTCCAATGACTCCTTGATATAAGACCGCATAGCGTCATGTTCAGGTACAGACAAGTTAAAAAGGCGACCTTTAGGGAATTTACTACCAGGCACTAATTCAATAGCGCAGTCATAGCTCCTATGGGGGGGCAAGGATGCAGATTTACTTTCGCTAAACACATCAGAAAAATCAGTCAAAAAGTCAGGAACATCTTGAGCCTGGGGAGAGGCAGAAAAAACAGGAGTGTTGGCATTAACACATTGGCAGCCCCAACTGGTTACAGACACAGATTTCCAATCCAAAACAGGATTATGAGACTGTAAACCAAGGGAAA
>JARQOD010000001.1:287206138-287239915 GCA_033576555.1 Oophaga sylvatica
AAAAGGAATACAAAGAATTGGAATTGAGATTGCTCCCTACAAACCACCACAACTAGAGGCAGCCGTGGAGCGTTCCTACGTTGGCCTAGACGCCTCGTCACAGCCTGAGAAACAACTACACCTAAAGATAGAAAGAGGAAAGCTATCTGCCCCGGAGCAGATCCCCAAAGAACATAGAAAGCCCCCAACATGTAATGGCGTTAGACAAGATGAAATACTGACACAGACAGAAAATAGTATGAGCAAACGTTGGGGCCCAAACTACCTAAATAGAAAAGGAAGGAAGGGCACTTACTGCAATCCCAAAAAACCCTGAAAGCACCAACTCTACTAATTTTCAAAATCACCTGAGATCACACGACCTCTACCACCTAAATTAGTTCTCTGGTGTAACAAAATCAAAACAGCAGCCACTAAAAAACTGGAAAAAGCAAAAGTACAAACATCAGTGGCTGAACTAAAACTGAGAGGGCAAAAGCCCCCGGAGGGGACCCTGAAGGCCCCCACAGAAGTGCAGGACAAAATGCAAAAATCAAGCACAAAAACAAAAAGAAGAAAATGTCTTATCTGTTAGCAGGAGATGCAGACATGACACAGCAGGCTACAAAGGAAACAGGACTCAAGGATTGAGACCGAACAATTGATCACCGGCAACCCTGATGGGAAGGCGACTCCCTTATATAAGCCCCAGTCAGTTAACCACCTGATTCCCCACGCCTCACAATCTTCACTGGACAGTCCATACCGCTTGTAACCACCAGAGGGAGCCTCTGCTCAGAAATCATTTCAAGTCCATTCACAACAGTATCCACTTCATGAGAGTACATTATGACTTGATGTCCATCCAAACGATAGCGGCTTGGTTCAAAGGTAAGTACATCAATACTGCAGTGCTACAAAAATCAAACAAAAAACACACTATTAAAATCAAGAGAAAAGTTAAAAGACTCCTAGAGGCGTAACAATGTACAAGGCTGAAGAAGATAAAAACAAAAATAAAAAATAAATGATAACAATACTGAAGAATGCAAATGGAGCGATGAATCACAAAATGAAGAAAAGCCCAATTTTTCATTTAACCCAAAGGGGTCAGGTACCCAATCTCACGATCCACTTGCATTCAATTTGTGACAGTCTAATTTTAGGTTGCCACCCCGAAACCCCCATGAATATGGTCGATGCCCGTACTCTGAGCAAATCAGGGTCGCAATCAGCTTAAGCTTGAAGTGGAGTGGAACAGTCCTCATAGAGTTTAGATCATCATTTGCCCCAGCTGCCCTAATGCCTAACATTTCCCTTACGTGTACACGACTCTCATAAGGTCAACCCCACATATATCATGTTACAGGGGCACATAGCGTAGTATACAACAAAATCGCTTGAACACGAGATGTATTCACAAATTTTAAATGTCTGACCTCCATCAGCCGACCCAAAAGTGAAAGCCCTCTCAATGTTCTACACAATAAACAAAGCCACAGGAATAATATGTGGTTTTTCCCGTATAAAAGGGAAAGGAGGGACGGGAAACATAATGGCTCCTCACTAGCAAATCTTTTAGATTTACTACGTTTGGTGTTAAGAAGGTTTTTCCGGTAGTGCCCAATCTTTTATTGTGTCGGTTTTTAAAATTTGTCTAATAGTGCCCCACCTATTATTATAGGTGGAAATAAACCTGATATTATGGTTATCATCTGGTCTCTCCCCGTTGCCGGACAGGAGAAGGTCACGGCCCGATGCTTTGGCACGGTGTAGCCATTTTTTATGCATCGACGGCTATAGCCACGTGTACATAACCTAGAAAGAAGGTCATAGCCTGAGTCTCGAAACGTTCTAAAGTAAACACAAACGTCTGATTCTCAGGAACTGACCAATCGGTATTGCCCTTACCGTGAACGAGGGAGCCGACGATGCATGTAACAATGCATTGACTGAGGGCTCTTTTCTAAAAACATCAGTTTGGACATCAAGGTCTCCAGTATCTCAATCTGAATATCCAGAAAGTCAATTCTCGATGGTGGAACTTGTGGGTAAGCTTAGTATTGAATAAATTATTGTTCATTGTGACATGATCACACCAAGATCGCTCTCTGACCCTGCCAGATGATCAGCAGGTCATCTATGTAGCGATACCAGCACTGCACATGGAGGTCGGCCTGACCCCCTCCTCAACAACCCCCTCCCCAGTAACCGAGAAAGAGGTTGGCAAGATGGCGCACAGGCTGCCCCATGGCAGTGCCACGCCTCTGTAAAAAAAGCGTTCTTTAAAAGTAAAGAAATTATGGTAAGACAAACTCCAAAAGATCCAAAATCAGAGATCACAAAAGTATGTCCAAATTACTGGCCTTCAAAAGAACTCTCTGGCCCTGAGTCCAAGCTCATGTATAATGCAAGTATATAGTGAAATTCCACATCAGCCGGACCAAAATCATGTCCGGCTCCAGGGAGAGACCATTCAGTCTCCGCAGGACGTCCGTGGTCACTGACATAAGAGGGGAGAGTCCCCCACTAAAGGATGTAAGTAATGCTCAAGAACCGACAAATAGGGTCCACAGCCCCCCTACGCCAAAGACAATAGGACGCCCTGGGGGACCAGCGGATCCTTATGTATTTTTGGCAACAAATAAAATGTGGGAACCACCGGATATTGAACAAAGAGACCCTCAAAAATCTTTTTAGTAATAATTCCATCCGTCAATGCTTTATCCAAAATTTGAAATATCATTTTTTGGTAACCAGAGACGGATTGCCAGATAAAGGAGAATAGGCCTCAGCGTCCTTGATTTGCCTGAAAACCTACATCTTTACAGGCCAAACCACCACATTTCCCCCTTGTCTGCAGGCTTAAAGACCACATCATCCAATGCTCTCAATTGGCATAATGCCTGTCGTTGGGTTGTAGTAAGATTATCACCAGTTCTTCCCATAGGAACCGTTTTAAGGTCATTGGTCACCAACCTACAAAAAATTTCAACTGCGGACAGGAGAAAAGGGGGTAATGTGGTGGATCGTGGAAGAATAGAGGCAGGAAAATTACCTGCAGAGATGCCTGTACTCTCATTTTCTAATTCTTCAAGGATGCGGACAGCCTCCAGTTCCATAGTACTGTCAAGTTCAGGATTAGATTTCCCCATGTGCAGACGTTTCAATATGAGTTTCCTCAAGAAGAGATGTAGATCCTTTACTGTAGTAAAAAAGTCAAAATTATTATTTGGAACAAAAGACAAACCTAATTGAAGAACCTCACTCTGAACGTCAGTCAATATATGAGAGAGGTTAATTACCTCGAGTTTACTCCCTTTGCTCTTTTTCTCCAAAGATTGGGGCTGAGTCATTTTACGCTTATTTTTTCCTTTTCGCCAATTTCCAGATTTGTCAGAACTCAATTGTTCCATTAAGTTAAGGTTAGAGCTGGTGCCCACTGTGATGCCCTCATCCACAGAGGACACTGACGAGAAAGAGCTGATATGATTGCCCATAGAAGGTCATTTTCCTTTACTGGAATATACATGGCGCCATTTGTAAACACGATTTATTTTATAATCATTACAATCTCGCTGATGTTTCTTACTTTTGGTTTCTACCAAATCCTTCTCCCATTTTGCAAAATCTAAATCCAATTCTCCATTTAGTTTTAACCCCTTAACGACCGCCGATACACCTTTTTACCGGAGGTCATTAAGGGTACTAAAACCGCAGCTGTGGAAAAAGTGAATAGCGCCCCCCGCAGTCAGATTTTCTCCGGGGTCTCGGCTGACCCCAGAGAACATGAACATGAATCGGGTCGGTTTTTACCGACCCCGGTGTTGCGATCGCCGTTATTAACCCTTTAACGGCGATCGCAAAAAAAAAAAAATGTGCCATTTAATTTCTCTCTCCTCTGATGTGATCGGACATCAGAGGAGAGAGAAAAATGGTCCCCGATCCCCCCCTTGTGGCCCCCGATCCCCCCCTTGTGGCCCCAGGACCCTCCTGTGTCTTCGATGGCGAGAAAATGGAGGGCGCATGCTCAGTGCGCCCGCTGCGATGTGCTGGGGGGGCTTGGGCAATTTTCTTCGAGGTATCGGCTGCCGGTGGTAGCCGAGAGCCCAGAGAACATGATCCGTTTCGGTATTTACCGACCCCGGTGTTGCGATCGCCGTTATAACAGTATAACGGCGACTGCAACAAAAAAAAAAAGATTTCTCTCCCCTCTGATGTGATCGCACATCAGAGCGGTGAGAAATAGTGTCACGGGACCCCCGATCCACCCCTTGTACCTGTAGGTGTCCCCTCTGTGTCCTCCGATCCTCCCCCTGTCCTCCGATCCTCTTCTTCCTGAAAAAAAAATGGCGGGCGCATGTGCAGTGTGCCCACCGAATCTGCCTGGAGTCATTCATTCTCCAAAAGTACATTTTGATCACTGTGATAAACTATCACAGTGATCAAAATAAAAAAACCAGTACATAACCCCCCCTTTATCACCCCCTTAGTTAGGGACATATAATAAAATATAGAAATTGTATTTATTTTCATTTTTCCGTTAGGGTTAGGGCTAGGGTTAGGGTTATAATTAGGGTTAGGGTTAGCATTAGGATTAGGGTTAGGCTGGGTTCATACTGAGTTATGGCAGTCCGTTAGATGGACTGTGTTACACCAGAGTATAACGCGGTGTAACGCAGTCCGTCAACGCCATTCACCCCCATTTGAGGGCGCATCGCGACGCATGCCGTAAACCAACATGCTTTCGCGATGTGCCGTCATTCAGTGATGGAGCCTCGGACGTGGCCTGCAGCGTCTGGGCTCAGTCACCGCTAGCGCAGATGAATCATCTGCTGATTCCTCTGCGCTATTGGGTATAGCATAACGCAATCGCGTTATGCTATACTGTTACCAGCCCGTCAACGTTATGTGTTGAACGGGCTGGTAAAACGCAAAATGAATATAGCCTTAGGGTTAGGGTTACAATTAGGGTTAGGGTTACAATTAGGGTTGGAATTAGGGTTGGGATTAGGGTTAGGGTTGGGATTAGGGTTAGGGGTGTGTTGGGGTTAGGGTTGGAGCTAGAATTGAGGGGTTTCCACTATTTAGGCACATCAGGGGGTCTCCAAACACGACGTGGCGTTCAAAAAGTCAAATGGCGCTCCCTTCCTTCTGAGCCCTGCCGTGCGCCCAAACAGTGGTTTACCCCAACATATGGGGTATCAGCGTACTCAGGACAAATTGCACACCAATCTTGGGGTTCTAATTTCTCCTGTTACCCTTGGGAAAATAAAAAATAGCTGGCTAAGAAAATAATTTTTGAGGAAAAAAATGATTTTTTATTTTCACGCCTCTGCGTTTATAAATTTCTGTGAAGCACTTGGGGGTTCAAAGTGCTCACCACACATCTAGATAAGCTCCTTGGGGGGTCTAGTTTCCAAAATGGTGTCACTTGCAGGGGTTTCTACTGTTTAGGCACATCAAGGGCTCTCCAAATACAACATGACGCCCGCAGAACATTCCATCAAAGTCTGCATTACAAAATGGCGCTTCTTCCCTTCCAAGCTTTCCCATGCGCCCAAACAGTGGTTCCACCCCACATATGGGGTATCAGCGTACTCAGTAAAAATTGCACAACAATTTTTGGGGTCCAATTTCTCCTGTTACCCTTGGGAAAATAAAAAAATAGTGGGCTAAAGAATCATTTTTGAGGAAAAAAAATATTTTTTATTTTCACTGATCTATGTTATAAACTTCTGTGAAGCACTTGGGGGTTCAACGTGCTCACCACACATCTAGATAAGTTCCTTAAGGGGTCTAGTTTCCAAAATGGTGTCATTTGTGGGGGTTTTCCACTGTTTAGGCGCATCAGGGGCTCTCCAAACGCGACATGGCGTCCAATTTCAATTCCAGCCAATTTTGGTTTGAAAAAGTCAAACGCCGCTCCTTCCCTTCCAAGCCCTGCCATGCGCCCAAACAGTGGTCCCCCCCACATATGGGGTATCAGCATACTCAGGACAAATTGGACAACAACTTTTGTGGTCTAATTTCTCCTGCTACCCTTGGCAAAATAAAAAATTGGGGACTAAACAATCAGGTTGGTGGAAAAAATATGATTTTTTTATTTTCACGCCCGGGCGTAATAAACTTCTGTGAAGCACTTGGGGGTTCAAAGTGCTCACCACACATCTAGATAAGTTCCTTAGGGGGTCTAGTTTCCAAAATGGGATCACTTGTGGGGGGCTTCCACTGTTTAGACACATCAGGGCCTCTACAAACACGACATGGCGTACAGCCAATTCTGCGTTGAAAAAGTTAAACGGCGCTCCTTCCCTTCCAAGCTCTGCCATGCACCCAAACAGTGGTTTACCCCCACATATGGGGTATCAGCATGCTCAGGACAAATTGCACAAAAAAACTTTTGGGGTCTTGTTACCCTTGGGAAAATAAAAATTGGGGGGAAAAGATTGTTTTTGTGGAAAAAATAAGATTTTTTATTTTCACGGCTCTACGTTATAAACTTCTGCGAAGCACTTGGAGGTTCAAAGTGCTCACCACATATCTAGATAAGTTCCTTAAGGGGTCTAGTTTCCAAAATGGGGTCACTTGTTGGGGGTTTCCACTGTTTAGGCACATCAGGGGCTCTCTAAACACGACATGGCGTCTAGCCAATTCTGAGTTGTAAAAGTCAAACGGCGCTCCTTCCCTTGCGACCTCTGCCATGCGCCCAAAAAGTGGTTCACCCCCACATATGGGGCATCGGCGTATTCAGGAGAAATCGCACAACAAATTTTGTGGTTAATTTTTTCTTTTAACACCTGTGAAAATAAAAAATATTGGTTCCGAAGTAAAGATTTTGCAAAATAATTGAATGTTAATTTTTTCCTTCCACATTGCTTCAGTTCCTGTGAAGCACGTAAAGGGTTAATAAACTTCTTGAATGTGGTTTTGAGCACTTTGAGGGGTGCAGTTTTTAGAATGGTGTCACTTTTGGGTTTGGGTATTTTCTATCATATAGACCCCTCAAAGTGACTTCAAATGTGATGTGGTCCCTAAAAAAAAAAATGGTGTTGTAAAAATGAGAAATCGCTGGTCAACCTTTAACCCTTATAACTTCGTAACAAACAAAAATGTTGTTCCCAAAATTGTGCTGATGTAAAGTAGACATGTGGGAAATGTTATTTATTAAGAAATTTGTGTGACATACAGTACAGACCAAAAGTTTGGACACACCTTCTCATACAAAGATTTTTCTGTATTTTCATGACTATGAAAATTGTAGAATCACACTGAAGGCATCAAAACTATGAAGTAACACATGTGGAATTATACATTACACTTTACAAAAAAGTGTAAACAACTGAAAATATGTCTTATATTCTAGTTTCTTCAAAGTAGCCATCTTTTGCTTTGATTACTGCTTTGCATGCAGAAAAGGTGAACGGCTGGACTCTACATGCCTAGTTCCCACCGTGAAGCATGGAGGAGGTGGTGTGATGGTGTGGGGGTGCTTGGCTAGTGACACTGTTGGGGATTTATTCAAAATTGAAGCGGTGAGCGGTCCAGTTCACCCCAAACCATCTCGATTGGGTTTAGGTCTGGTGACTGTGGAGGCCAGGTCATCTGGCGTAGCACCCCAACACTCTCCTTCTTGGTCAAATAGCCCTTACACAGCCTGGAGGTGTGTTTGGGGTCATTGTCCTGTTGAAAAATAAATGATGGTCCAACTAAACGCAAACCGGATGGAATAGCATGCTGCTGCAAGATGCTGTGGTACCATTCTGGTTCACTATGCCTTCAATTTTGAATAAATCCCCAACAGTGTCACCAGCAAAGTACCCCCATACCATCCCACCTCCTCCATGCTTCACGGTGGGAACCAGGCATGTAGAGTCCATCCGTTCACCTTTTCTGCGTGCAAAGCAGTAATCAAAGCAAAAGGTGGCTACTTTGAAGAACCTAGAATATAAGACATATTTTCAGTTGTTTCACATTTTTTTGTAAAGTGTAATGTATAATTCCACATGTGTTAATTCATAGTTTTGATGCCTTCAGTGTGATTCTACAATTTTCATAGCCATGAAAATACAGAAAAATCTTTGAATGAGAAGGTGTGTCCAAACTTTTGGTCTGACTGTATCTCTCTGATTTCAGGGCATAAAAATTGAAAATTTCCGTTTTTTTTCATAAATAAAAGCAAGTCATAAATTATTTTTTTTACCACTAACGTGAAGTACAATATGTCACGAAAAAACATTCTCAGAAACAGCTGGATTCGTTAAAGCGTTCCAGAGTTATAACCTCATAAAGTGACAGTGGTCAGAATTGTAAAAATTGGCCCGGTCATTAAGCTGCAAAATGGCTCTGTCACTAAGGGGTTAATAATGCCTCAGAACGGAGGATTTTAACTAGAAAATCCTGGATGGACTTAATTTCAGTCTCAATGTCTTTTATGGTTGTGTCATTGAGTTGTATAAATAAACTCATGAAACCTCTCGAACAATTAGTGGACAGCTCCTCCCATCGTTGTTTACATTTTTCATCCTCATGACTCTCATGAAGTGGATACGTTGATGGATACATATGCATACACATTTTATTTTTGTTTTGTTACTTTTTTATGTTTCTTTACACTGTTAAATAATTTTTTCTTTTTGGATATATTAATGGGCATCTCATATGTACATACAGTATATATATATAAACTGTTATGAAACGGGAATATAATGTGTGTGTCTATATATTTTGGTGTACTGATTCATGTATTTTGATTACTGCCTATTTTGGGTCTGATTGCCTGCTGTTGCTGCGCGCGTTGTCGGTGCCTCCCACCCGTCCCCGTCTTGGAAGGCGTCGGCTAAGTGCGGTGCGTTCCATTGACATCATCAGAGCAGTTGCTCCTGGAACGCATCGCATCTGCAACGCCTGAAGTGATGGTGTGGTGACGGATGTCCCGCCTCCGTGCGCTCTGTGCACAGTATGGCATTTTGATGGCGTCCACATTGTGGCGGCCTATTTAAACGCGTCGGTCAGGGATTTCTACATCGCCCCCCGAGGAAGCGAGGTGCGAAACACTGCGTCGGGGTCCTTCTGTGATGCGTGGACACATTGCACTATTGGTAAGGAGACCCGCAGGGTTTATTAATCTTGTGGTTTTTATGCATTAACTATGGACTATTATGTCCTTATGGTTACATCCACATTTAAGGTCTTCCATGTTTTTGCAGGTTATGTGGCACTGGCCTACTATTCTTGTTATATATACATGAATATGTGGGTTCTCCTAGCCTTCTTTACACATATGTGTCCTTGCTCATTATCATGGTTGCATTACCATTCTCCTGTTACTAATTTTTACATGTAATGTTTTAGTGATGACTTTCTTGTCAATACGTTTCATGTCCTGTCTCTTTGTAATAATATTTAAATAAAATGGATTGATTTATTAAATGATATTCTCTCTTCTTATGTGGGACTTGACTGATGGCTTTTTACAATTAGGGGAGATTTAAGCCCACATGTGTTTTCTTTTATGTTTCTCAATTTTATGGAGGGTATCTCCATTTAAAATATGGTCTATCGAAATATCCATGTTCCTAGTTATGTATTCATGAAGAGGATAATGATGGGGCATTTGGCACGTGTTGGCACTTCGTCATAAATAATTGGGTTTTAGGTTGCAGTTTGGGCACTCGGTCTCAGAAAGGTTCGCCATCACTGCTCTAGATGTTGGGAGGTGCCTGTTGGAGTATTTATTGGTCACTAATCCTTGGAAGAAGGATAATTCGTTGTTCATGTCCTTCCAGGGGGGGGCAGGAAGGGTCTTAGGATGTCAAAAAGTACTTTAGCTAGGTGGATTAGGGAGGCTATTTCATTAGTATATACATTGAGCAGCAAGACGGCACCGGAGGGTCTGAGGGCGCATTCCACTCGATCCATGGCAACCTCATGGGCGGAGAGGTCAGACGTCTCAATCGATCAGATATGTAAGGCAGCTACATGGTCTTCTCCTTCCACCTTTTATAAACATTATAGGTTGGATATGGGTGCCTCCTCAGATCTCACCTTTGTTATAAGGGTGCTGCAGGCTGTTGCCCCTCCCTAAGGAAATTCTTACCTCTCTGTAATTCTCTCGTGGTGCTGTCATGGGAGACGGAATAAAGTTTTAGTTACTTACCGGTAACGGTATTTTTCAGAGCCCCTGACAGCACCCTTGTAATTCTTCTTGTGTGTGACATTATTTGGTATTAGAGTATTGTATATATTTCTGCCATTAACCATGGAGGTCCTCTTGGGCTCTGTAATCCAACTGATGCGTGGGAAATTTGCCGCCCCTTTATATCTGTAGGTTTCCTGTCCCTGAAGGGCAGATCCCCTCTCTCGTGGTGCCATCATTGGCTCCAAAAAATACTGTTACTGGTAACTAAGACTTTTTCAGATATAAAAATCTTTTTCTACTACATAATTTGATCAAACTGCCCTTTTTTCTAAAAACGGCTTTATGGTTTCACACGTTTTGCATTGGTGACCCTAACACATTACATTGCTCATGTTTCTGTGGTGGAAGTAAAGCTGAATTTTAGGATCCTGAAAAATGTAGCAAAACCTACTTTTTGTAAACAGCTTCTTTACTGCCAAGAGAGCAGGTTTTGCCTGCAGAAAAAAAGCAGCAAAAATGCAACGTGTGAAAATAGCTTAGTCACAGCCACTTATATGGATAACCTGTTATGCATGTAAAATTATTGAATAGCAGCACTCCAGCAAGTTTTTTTCCCATATAGTCATTGACTGGACTTTTTGGTATTTAACCCTGACCAATCACACATTAATGGACAACTATTGTAGTCTAATTAGTGTCCAGAGCACTTTCTGCCAAATCCACATCCCTCCAGTCACGCACAAACCCTGTACCTGACCTTGGCAAGCCTACATTTTCTCTTGCCCCCTGAGAAGCATCCTCCTCCCCAAAATAACCATCCCCTCATCCTCCTCCTCTTCCTCTTCTTCCTCCACCTCGTCCAGGATAGTTCCCTGAGCAGACAATGCCTGACTGTCATCAAGGCTTCCCTACTCCCCCTCTGCAGACGCCTGATCCTTAATGTGCGTCAAAGTTTGCATGAGCAGACGCATATGTGGGATGCTCTGCTTATGATGGCGCCGTCTGCGCTTACCAGCCGTGTGCATTCCTCAAAACACTGAAGGACTTTACAGAGATCTTTCAGCTTTGACCACTGCACACCCGACAACTCGATGTCTACCCTCAAACTGCCTGCCCGTGTATCCTCCTACAAATGCGTTACAGCCTGCCTCTGTTCGCACAGCCTCTCAACCATGTGCATGGTGGAGTTCCACCTTGTTGCAACGTCTATGATTAGGCGGTGCTTGGGGAGGTGGAGCGATCGCTGCAGCCTCTTCATACGACTGGAGTCTACGGGTGAGCAACGGATGTGCGAGCACAGTCTTCGCACCTTATGGAGCAGGGCTGGTAACTCCGGATAATTATTTATGAAGCACTGCACCACCAGGTTCAAGGTGTGAGCCAGGCAAGGTATGTGTCTGAATTTTGCCAGGGCTATGGCCGCCACAAAATTACGTCCATTATCACTGACTACCTTAGAAAAACCAATGGAAACAAATACTAACTGATCGCAAACCAAGATAATGGATATCCTCCAATTGGTAGCCATTTTAGTCAGGACTAATCATGTATACCCATCATCAAAGAGAGATAAATATTGGGAAGTGTGATGTTGCCATCACAAAAAAGACGAAAAGGGGCAGAATATAATGAAAATACAAAACTTTATTTTAAATTCACAACAATAAATTCATAAATATTGAGGAACAAGGACAGAGCACAGCAAAAATGGACGGCAAGAACAATTATGCAGCCTGAATATAGGAAGACGGGCTGATCCCAGCACCCTGGAATGTAACTGATTGCCAGGAAAGTAGTGCTTAGATGTGAAAAAAGCAAACAAGCTCCATATAACAACAAAGGACCAGTGTCCGCTATAAGGTCTATGACCCACAACCTAGGGGAGCTATCTGGAATAATACTACTAGACCTGAAAATATGGTATAAAGCGACAGCTGTTTGGAGAGGCTCTAAGAACAACAATATTAACGGTGGTGGCAAGTGCCGAGCAATTACCTCTCTCTCATGTGGGGGACCAGGAGCCGGGACCAGCGCGTCTGCCCCGACGCGCGTTTCGGATTGAAATCCTTCGTCAGGGGGCGTGCCAATTGTAAGAACCAGGAGCTTTAAAAAGGCCGTGGACCGGAAGTCTTCTGACGTGAACCGGAAGTGACGCTTCCGTCGCTACAGCAACACATTATGCTGAGCGGCGCCAGCGTCATGTGGAGGGCAGGTAAACGCATACAGCGCCAAGACAACCCTCCACATATAGACGCCGGAAACCGCGCAGCCAGTGGAGTGCAGCACAGGAAGCGTGCAGGATCACGGCTGAGAGAATCTATATATATAAAGGTGTATCTTATGGAAGGCATATTGACCTTTACTAATTATGATACTAATGTATAAAAGATCATCAATGAATAAAGCCATGCATATATAACACAACATTCAATCAAAATGAACCAATGATACTAAATTACAAAAACTCATGTGCATATACGTCAATGAATGCCATATCAGCATAATGATGACAGTAACAATAATAGAATAAAACAATAATGAAAAATCAACAACATTGAAAAATCAACAAAATTTGAATAATAAGAATGTAAAAATGAAAATAAAACATGAATACAAAAAATCAAAAGAAAAACGCCTAAAAATAAAAATAATAATAAATAATAATGAAAATAAAAATAAATAAAATAAAAATAATAATAAATAAAAGTAAAAATAATAAATATAGAAAATTATATATAATGCACGGCATATAATAATGGTCAGTCATAATTGATGTTGAGTCCATCCGGATACATCAAGGGGGCCACCATTGATGAAAACGACCTCAGAGACATAAAGACATGAAGACATAGACAATACCTAAGATAAATGAAAAACAACAAAAATTAAAATCCGGTTAAAAAAACGCATTCAGGCAGCACAACTGCCCATACCAGCCCACAACCAGCAGGACGGCGATCATAGAAAAAACACAAAACTAAGATTTTCGTTTAATCCGGATGGATGGACCGTGTTTAAGGTCCAAATCCATCTCGTTTCTAGTTGATTCAGGCGTTGAGACATCTTTCCACCTCGTATCCCAAGGTCGAGGCAATCAATGCCTCTAACCCTGAAATCTTTACTATTACAATTATGATGGATTTTGAAATGTTTAGGTATATTCTTGAGTGTGGAAATGTCGTCCTCTTTAGCCGCTGCTTCAATGCCCAAAACATGCTTCCTGATACGGACCTTCAATTGCCGTGATCCTGCACGCTTCCTGTGCTGCACTCCACTGGCTGCGCAGTTTCCGGCGTCTATATGTGGAGGGTTGTCATGGCGCTGTATGTGTTTACCTGCCCTCCACATGACGCTGGCGCCGCTCAGCATAGTGTGTTGCTGTAGCGACGGAAGCATCACTTCCGGTTCACGTCAGAAGACTTCCGGTCCACGCCTTTTTAAAGCTCCCGGTTCTTACAATTGGCACACTCCCTGACGAAGGATTTCAATCCGAAACGCGCGTCGGGGCAGACGCGCTGGTCCCGGCTCCTGGTCCCCCACATGAGAGAGAGGTAATTGCTCGGCACTTGCCACCACCGTTAATATTGTTGTTCTTAGAGCCTCTCCAAACGGCTGTCGCTTTATACCATATTTTCAGGTCTAGTAGTATTATTCCAGATAGCTCCCCTAGGTTGTGGGTCATAGACCTTATAGCGGACACTGGTCCTTTGTTGTTATATGGAGCTTGTTTGCTTTTTTCACATCTAAGCACTACTTTCCTGGCAATCAGTTACATTCCAGGGTGCTGGGATCAGCCCGTCTTCCTATATTCAGGCTGCATAATTGATCTTGCCGTCCATTTTTGCTGTGCTCTGTCCTTGTTCCTCAATATTTATGAATTTATTGTTGTGAATTTAAAATAAAGTTTTGTATTTTCATTATATTCTGCCCTTTTTTTGTCTTTTTTGTGATGGCAACATCACACTTCCCAATATTCACTGACTACCTTGCCTGGCTCAAATGTAGACTGCCCAGCCATGACTCAGTTTCTCGCTGCAAGTAGTCGGCCAGTACCCCCGTGGTGTGTCTGTTGTCACCCAAAGACATCATCTTTAAAACAGCCTGCTGACGCTTACCACTAGCTGTTTGATAGTGGTACACCTCGTGTGCAACACTGGCAGCTGCGGATGGAGTGCTCGTGCGACTGCGCTCTGTCGACGAGCTTTCGCTTCTGGAGGAGAAGGAGGAGGGTCAAACGCCTACAGCCAACTGTTGCCTATTCCGTGGGCTAGGCAGCACTGTCCCACCGCCGCTGTCCCCTGTGGACCCTGCATCCACTACATTCACCCAGTGCGCAGTGATGGACACATAACGGCCTTGGCCATGCCTACTGGTCCATGCATCTGTTGTGAGGTGCACCTTTCCTCTCACTGATTGTTTGAGTACATGGACAATGCGGTCTTTCACATGCAGGTGGAGGGCAGGGATGGCTTTTCTAGAAAAGAATTGCCGACTGGGTAGGTCATAGCATGGGACAGCGTAGGCCATGAGCTCTCAGAACGCTGCTCTTTCAACCAAACGGAAGGGCATCATCTCTAATGAGATCAGTTTGACAATGTAGGCGTTAAAAGCCAGTGAGGTTTTGTAGTCCATCCACGATTGCAAGTGCATGGTGTTTACATGTCTAAGCATGCAACTGGTATTCAAATTTCGGAGATTTTTCCCTCGGCTAAAGGTCCTTCCGCACTTCTTAGAGATAACCTTTGCCTCATCAATAGGATTTTGATCAAAAAAGTGCCACAGTGCACTCTTCCTACTATAGGGAAAATTTTCAGGGCTTGCACGCTGTGCTAATTTGACCATCTGGCCAAGCTGTCCTGCAACGCTTTTTGTTTTTTTAACACGTTTTTGGACTGCTACGGGCCTGCCAGATAACCTCAGCTGCGATGTCGATACCTGCTGTGGATCCTCCTCCTCCTCTGAGCTATTGCCAGCGGCACCCTCTTCCCCCAATGGATGCCAATTCGGGTCAACTACTGGGTCATCCATCACCTCCTCTTCAATTTCATCTGCACCTTATTCTGTGTCACCGTGTAAGGTGGTATAGTATGCGGGAAGGGGCACCTGAGTTTCATCAGGGTCAGAATCTGGCTCAGTAGACTGCGAGGGCAATGCAGTGCTCTGGGTGAATGTACCAGCAGAATCATATAGCACTGGCTGTGCATCAGTGCACTCCATGTCTTATTCATCTTGGACTGGAGAATTCAGGATTTCACTTGATAACTTAGGCATGGTATGTGAAAAGAGCTCCAGGGAGTAATCTGAAGTGTGGCCTTCTGCATCCTTCACTTTTGGTGGGGGTGAAGGACACAAGGAAAGGTGTTGTTCCTGACCAGGAGCCTGCACTGACGACTCAGTGCTTGCAGTTTTTGAAACTTCAGAAAAGGAGGCGATAGAGCTGGAGGCTGTTTCGGCAATGTAAGCCAAAACTTGTTCCTGATGCTCCGGCTTTAAAAGTGGTTTACTGTTGTGAATGGGTTTGAGATGAGTTCTGAGCAGAGGCTTCCTCTGGTGGTTACAAACGGTGCTGGTCTGTCCAGTGAAGATTGTGAGGACTGGGAATCAGGTGTTACTGACTGGTCTTATATAAGGGAGTCACCTTCCCATCAGGGTTGCCGGTGATCAATTGTTCTGGTCTGAATCCTTCATTCCTGTTTCCCTTGTAGCCTGCTGTGTCGTGTCTGCATCTACTGCTAACAGATAAGACATTTTCTTCTTTTTGTTTTTGTGCTATATTTTTGCATTTTGTCCTGCACTTCTGTGGGGGCCTTCAGGGTCCCCTCCGGGGGCTTTTGCCCTCTCAGTTTAGTTCAGCCACTGATGTTTGTACTTTTGCTTTTTCCAGTTTTTTCAGTGGCTGCTGTTTTGATTTTGTTACACCAGAGAACTAATTTAGGTGGAAGAGGTCGTGTGATCTCAGGTATTTTTGAAATTAGTGGAGTTGGTGCTTTTCAGGGTTTTCTGGGATTGCAGTAAGTACCCTTCCTATCCTTTTCTATTTAGATAGTTTGGGCCCCAGCGTTTGCTCATACTATTTTCTTTCTGTGTCAGTATTTCATCTTGTCTAACAGCCATTACATGTTTGGGGGCTTTCTATTATCTTTGGGGTTCTGCTCCGGGGCAGATAGCTTTCCTATTTCTATCTTTAGGTGTAGTTAGTTTCTCAGGCTGTGACGAGGCGTCTAGGACCAACGTAGGAACGCTCCACGGCTGCCTCTAGTTGTGGTGGTTAGTCAGGGTACTGCAATCTCATAGATTCCAACTGCTCTGGTGTATTGCCTTTTTTACCTGCACTCCTCAGCTACCGAAACATAACAGTTTACCTTCTGGAGCCAGACGATGACGCAGGCTCAACACCTCCTGCGTTAGGTGCTATTGTGCTTTTGGCTCTACCAGCAGATGCACCACCACCACAATCAGTACCACTGCCCCCCCCGCCCACGTCCGCGACCTCTTCCACCATACTTCCTCATGTTTGGGAAAATGTACCAAAATACCAGCAGATATATGGTACTGTATGAGTAGCGTACAGCTGTATACGGTGTAGTGGAAAATTTAAATCTCTGTATTTATTTCCGGAGTCACACACAGACGCTCCCTAAGTATGGATTTGACCGTAATACAACCAGCCGATATACGGAACTGTATCAGAAGCGTACAGCTGTTTACGGTGTAGGGAAAAATTTAAATCTCCGTATATGTTTCCGGAGTCACACACAGATGCTCACTCAGTATGTATTTGACCGTAATACAAACAGCACATACACGGTACTGTATAAGGAGCGCACAGCTGTATACGGTGTAGGGGAAAATTTAAATCTCCGTATTTATTTCCGGAGTCACACACAGACACTCTCTCATTATGGATTTGACCGTGATACAAACAACAGATAAACGGTACTGCATGAGGAGCGTACAGCTGTATACGGTGTAGGGGAAAATTTAAATCTCCGTATTTATTTCCGAAGTCACACACAGATGCTCTCTCAGTATGGATTTGACCGTAATACAAACAGCAGATATATGGTACTGTACCAGAAGCGTACAGCTGTATACGGTGTAGGGAAAAATTTAAATCTCCGTATATATTTCCGGAGTCACACACAGATGCTCACTCAGTATGTATATGACCGTAATACAAACAGCAGATATACGGTACTGTATGAGGAGCGTACAGCTGTATACGGTGTAGGGGAAAATTTAAATCTCCGTATTTATTTCCGGAGTCACACACAGATAGTCAGCATGTATTTGTCCGTGATACCAGCCGGTACACGGTAGTGTGTGTGGAGCGTACAGTTCTATACGGTGTGGGAAAAAATGAACAGTCGGTAACTGTGCAGAAAAAAAGAATAAAGTATTAGTGCTGTGTAAAAAGCAGTCTGCACAGCAGTGTACACACAGCAATACAGCTATCAGTCAGCCTAATAACCAGCGCTGCTGCACACAAGAAAATCCTCCCCTGTCACTGCACTCTAACTGTACAGCACAATTGCTATCAGCACAAGCACATAAGAACTTCTTATATCTTTACAGCCCTAACTCTCTCCCTACTGATAAACAGCAACCTCTTCCTACTGTTAATATCGGCAGAAGTAAAATGGAGGTCGGCGGTCAGGGCTTTTATAGACACTATGACGCCCCCCAAAGCAAGCCAATCACTGCAATGCCCTTCTCTAAGATGGTGGTGGACGCTGCACATGTCATTTCGTTGCCCACAGTGTACGTCCTTGCTCATTGGCTGAAAAAAGGCACCTGCAAGCATTCTGGGAAATCCAACTTTGGCGCTCGTTTTGCCGACCGCATGGCTGACTTCACGCTATGGTCGGGTTTCGGCCAGTGAAACCCGACTTTGGCAAAAGTCGGCGACTTATGAATCTGACCGACCTGTTTCGCTCAACTTTAGTCTCCACTGGTGCAGTGTAAGCATAGAAAGAGGTGGAAAATGTTCTCAGGTCAGGAAAGTGTGACCCTGTTGTGAGGACTAGGGTTGAGCATTCCGATACCGAAACCCGGTTCCGATACCTGAAATCCAATGTAAGTCTATGGGAACAAAATATCGGAATTAAAAATATTCCGATATTTTGTTCCCATAGACTTACATTGGATTTCAGGTATCGGAACCGGGTTGCGGTATCGGAATGCTCAACCCTAGTGAGGACCTGATGCTGTCAAAAAGAGCATGAATGGGAACTAATTTTTACCTTGGCTACAGGCTCCCCATCCTCTGTGAATATCATTAATCCACAAATAGGAGGTCATTAAAATCCTCTTCCTAATGTCCAGGCATAATTGGTTTTCTAAGCTTTAGCTTCAGCCACATATTATATTGTACTCAAAATGTGTTTTCCACAAACTGATGAAATTACATTACCCTCCAGTTAGCCTCACACAACCATTTATCTCTATGTGGACAAGCAATCGATTTTTCACAGCTGGACCTTCCCTTCAAAAAGTTGCACCCGAAACGTTTGTCGGGGCTGTGCAGGCAGAGCCTCTCCAAGTCTCCATTCCTACCATTACTATGGGTAAGCATTACAACCTGTGAACCAACCTCTTGTTCATTCTGTGTCTGTTGGACTTCTATTATATGTAGTGACTGAGCGCACAGGGTTAGTATATTTTATATACTGCTTAAAATGCTGGATTCAGTCTTATTCAAGTTCAGTTGTGGCGTACTATACGCCAGAAATCTTACTTTCGTCAGAGTCTGGAGTAAGATTTATGTGGATGCACACGCCACTTGTATGATGCTACTGATTCCTTAAGTGTTATGTGCCTCTTTAATGGGTCAGGCTCTTCTTACTCCACCATGCCCCTTCAGTGAGACTAGAGTGTACAACCCCATCTCAGTGATTCCACACACTCTTTCTTTAAAACTATTCGTAGATTTCTATTTTAGTTATCATCCCTTTTTTCTTAAACCAGAGATCCATAATGGATCTGTCGTGACCACGCACCACAATTGTGGGTTACCAGGGCAATGGGGTACCCAGAGCCGGGCCCATGGAAGTCTATGGGGTTGTCACAGGTAGCGGTGGCTCGGTCTGTGGCCCTGGCGGTCAGGCGTATGTTGGGGGGTATATTTACAGGGGATAGGTATATATACAGTTCGTGACGCCACCTGTAGTTCTCTGGTAATTTGTACCAGCGCTGCTGTAGATCTCTGAGGGGATGGTGAGGCAGCTAGATGTCGGGTCCCCTACAGGTGGGACTCTTCCCTCAGGTCGATAGTTATGGTGAGGTTGTGCAGGCATACAATTAAATAACTCAGTCTCACACATCAGCGTCTTTCCATACCTTTTACTTCAAGTTGTTCAGGCAGGTCCCAGGGAGGCTGATCCAATGGAGGATGTGTTTCGAGGTAGCAGCTGAACAAGTTAGGGGCCTCCTTTACTTTCAAAATGGTGATGAAGTCCAACCAGCATAAAGCGTAGTTCACTCCTGAAACTCCAGCTATTTCAAAGCTGTACTGCCCGGTCAGTTTTGTGGTCGGAGCCTTCCTATGAGAGAGCTGAGTTCCTATTCTTGTCGTGCACTGACTCAAGGTTCTCACTCCCCCTGACCCCAGTTACGTACCGACACTCCAGGGCTGCTTTCTGTTACCTAAGGTCCAGTAAGCCTCTGGTTTTTCTACCACTATGCGTGAAGCTATAGTGACGCTTCGGTCCCCAGTGACCGGTGACAATGTGCAGGACTTCTTCAATCCTAAAGCACTTCTCAATTCCTTCCACTGTGCCCTTCGCCTTGTCCGCGCTTTTAGCATAAGCACTCCACACTTCCACAGGTTATATAGATCATTCCCTTTCTTACTTCTTTCCAGAGCTTGTTGCCAGAATCTCAGTATTCCTCTAGGCAGGAGCACGTCTCTGAACCTTCACTGTCCTTGGGACAGGAGACTGAAGTATCTGTAACTCACTCTTCCTTCTCAATAGATGTCTCAGTCCGTCTGCCAGTGGGGCACAGCTCTGACCAGGCTGAGGTGATCTGGCTCACCTTTACTGGCCTCCACTTTCTGAACTGCTGACAGACTCAGGCTGGACTACTTCCTCCCTCCAGGTCCAGGCTAGACTGACTGAATGAATCACTGAATGACTCCTGACCACTCCCTGACGAGTGACTAAATACCCTAAGGGTGTGTCTAAGTGTGTGTTGGAGTGAATGGTTATAGAGCATTAAACTGCTATCTCTCCACACATCCTCCAGGGTACTGCGTGTGCCTTCACACCAGGGCTACACATTCCCCCTGGCAAAAGACAGCACTCCCGGGCTGTGAAATACAAAGAGACAATTTTGTTTATGCATTAAACATTAACATTAACTCGTCCCATCCGGGAGGTAAAGATTTCTTGAACGTTGCAAACAAAACATTAAATATAGAAAAATACAAAATATTAAATATACATTTTCATATACATAGACGACAATATTCTTGTGAAGGACCCGCACCAAACCTTCAACGTGGGTCCTGGGTGGGCTGCAGGACATCTGGATGCAGACCTCACTCAGTGCCACACCACACGGGTTTTATTATTCAGAGGTAGTTGTGGTGGTTTTATGTAAAACCAATATTGTGCACCGAAGCGCAACTATTTACAGGATAAGTTCTGGGCTGGCACAGTCCTCAGCCTCTCAGTCCATGTCATAATAAAAGAGCACATATATATCTTTCTCACTTTAATATCTACATTATATATCTATATATATACTTATTTTAACTTTAAATTCACCTTATATCAAATTCTATATGCAAGAATCTGCAATTAACTTTTTCAAATCTTCATTCTAGTACCCAGCCGGGCATTCTACTCATTTTACATAAAACATAGATACATTTGGCAATAAAGTGCAAAACTGGCAAAAATTCTCAAACTTACTACAACGTTACATATGGTAGACCCCTGTCTGGATCTTACCGGTTTTTACTGTTTAATTACTTCAACTACATTTTCCACCCCGGGGGCTGGAACAATGCGATGGTCCCTAGATCCCATGACTAACAAGTCGTGACCTGCTATCAGAGTCTGGGTCGCCACAGTTCTCGTACGAACCTCTAGGGGCGCAACGGGTGCTTTCGCTTTATGAGACGCTGTTTGCGTTACTGTAATGGCCACTTGCTCTCGTGATGCGGAAATAGTCGCCGTGCGCGTCGTCGTGTAAACTGCTGATTGAGATGTGGTCTGGGTCGCAGGTTGCGATGCAGCAGGACAAGATAATGAAGAGTATGCAGATGTTGCTTCCATTTGCGAGGAGCCTGCAGGGGGCGATGCTGGGACACGGCCTGGTGCTGTTTGAGCTGGAGACGGGGACGCTGCGGTAGTGGTGACGTTACCTGCGTCGGGGACGGGGTCACGGACGATT
Organism: Oophaga sylvatica; assembly: GCA_033576555.1. Lineage (NCBI taxonomy): Eukaryota > Metazoa > Chordata > Amphibia > Anura > Dendrobatidae > Oophaga > Oophaga sylvatica. The sequence goes on from JARQOD010000001.1 coordinate 287,227,659, forward strand.
GTGACATTAAGGGCATACCATCCCTTCATACCCCAGTGTCGTGTATAGGTGACAATGTCTCCATTAATTAGGTCCCTCCCGGGATGGCCTTGCGGTAGGTGGGATTCTACGTCGCGTCTGCTGACAAAGACCCCTGGGTAGAGGCCCGGTTCTCTGATGAAGCCCCAGCCCTTTCGGAGCTGGAACTCTGCCACACACCCCTGCCGCCGCGGTTCCCTCAGAGTACCTTTTTCTCTACGGACACTTTCCTTGTCCGCGATCAGCTCTGCATGCTGCCGCTGTCGGTTGCGCTGAGCTTCCCGCTCTTCTTCCTGCTGGCGTTGCTGTTTCTCCTCGCGACGCTGCCACTCACGTTCCCACTGGGCGGTGTAGGCGACGTCATCCAGGCGCGCCATCTCATCCCAGTCAACGTCTGGTAATGACGGACAGGACCCCTCCGTGTCCCTGCCGGGGATCGATCCTCTGCTGCGGCCTCCTGGCCGGGCGGGCGTTCCGGAACTGGCGGTACCTCCTCAACCTCCCTCGCTTCCACCGCTTCCTCGGTAGGTTCAGGGTCGGTCCTTTTGGGGGTAGCCTCCGGTTGCTCCTTAACCTTGGGCAGCAGAAATTTTGGAAGTTCCAGACGTGAGGGGTCATCGAAGGGAGAGATCACCGCGTCCCACAGCCGCCGCTGCATCAGGGTACGCCGGCGTCTCTCGATCTCCTCCATGCCAGGTTGTGGCAAAATCATCTTTTTCAGTCTGGCATTCTCTTCTTTAATTTCCAGCAATGCTTGCTGCAGGTGCAGGACCACGGATGGTTCCGGTTCCAGTGGCAGCTTGGCTGGGGAGCGGGGCCTGCCTCCCTCCGCTTCCCTGCTCGGCTGCACCTGTCCTGCTTCCATGATGTTCCAGAACCGTCTCCCTTCTTCTTTTCGAAACGTCCGGTCTCTTCCGTGGAGGCGGGGTTTGCGTCTCCTCCTCTTCGCAGGGAAGGTGAAGAGGAGGCGGACCTCCTTTGCTGTAGGGCAGGATCGCATGTTGTAATAGCACTTTGAGAGGGCAGGCATTCTCTTCGCACCACAGGGGGGCACACGCCCACGAATCCACGCCCACCTTCTTCTCCAGCGCCTGAGGGCGCGAAATTGGCGGCAAAATGGCGGATTTTAGCGCCAAAAATAGCAAACAGTCCTTTTCCACAAAAACACCTCCACAGGCACACAAGGCTCGCAATTTTGCGAGTTTCGCATCCTGTTCGTGACGCCAAGTTGTCGTGACCACGCACCACAATTGTGGGTTACCAGGGCAATGGGGTACCCAGAGCCGAGCCCATGGAAGTCTATGGGGTTGTCACAGGTAGCGGTGGCTCGGTCTGTGGCCCTGGCGGTCAGGCGTATGTTGGGGGGTATATTTACAGGGGATAGGTATATATACAGTTCGTGACGCCACCTGTAGTTCTCTGGTAATTTGTACCAGCGCTGCTGTAGATCTCTGAGGGGATGGTGAGGCAGCTAGATGTCGGGTCCCCTACAGGTGGGACTCTTCCCTCAGGTCGATAGTTATGGTGAGGTTGTGCAGGCATACAATTAAATAACTCAGTCTCACACATCAGCGTCTTTCCATACCTTTTACTTCAAGTTGTTCAGGCAGGTCCCAGGGAGGCTGATCCAATGGAGGATGTGTTTCGAGGTAGCAGCTGAACAAGTTAGGGGCCTCCTTTACTTTCAAAATGGTGATGAGTCCAACCAGCATAAAGCGTAGTTCACTCCTGAAACTCCAGCTAATTCAAAGCTGTACTGCCCGGTCAGTTTTGTGGTCGGAGCCTTCCTATGAGAGAGCTGAGTTCCTATTCTTGTCGTGCACTGACTCAAGGTTCTCACTCCCCCTGACCCCAGTTACGTACCGACACTCCAGGGCTGCTTTCTGTTACCTAAGGTCCAGTAAGCCTCTGGTTTTTCTACCACTATGCGTGAAGCTATAGTGACGCTTCGGTCCCCAGTGACCGGTGACAATGTGCAGGACTTCTTCAATCCTAAAGCACTTCTCAATTCCTTCCACTGTGCCCTTCGCCTTGTCCGCGCTTTTAGCATAAGCACTCCACACTTCCACAGGTTATATAGATCATTCCCTTTCTTACTTCTTTCCAGAGCTTGTTGCCAGAATCTCAGTATTCCTCTAGGCAGGAGCACGTCTCTGAACCTTCACTGTCCTTGGGACAGGAGACTGAAGTATCTGTAACTCACTCTTCCTTCTCAATAGATGTCTCAGTCCGTCTGCCAGTGGGGCACAGCTCTGACCAGGCTGAGGTGATCTGGCTCACCTTTACTGGCCTCCACTTTCTGAACTGCTGACAGACTCAGGCTGGACTACTTCCTCCCTCCAGGTCCAGGCTAGACTGACTGAATGAATCACTGAATGACTCCTGACCACTCCCTGACGAGTGACTAAATACCCTAAGGGTGTGTCTAAGTGTGTGTTGGAGTGAATGGTTATAGAGCATTAAACTGCTATCTCTCCACACATCCTCCAGGGTACTGCGTGTGCCTTCACACCAGGGCTACACAGATCCAAAAGAAAGACAATAAATAAATGTCTCCATTGTATTTTTCTGTGACTAAAATCCAGTTCTGCTTAGTTCTGCTTTTGGCATAAAGAGGACTCTGCACTTCTCTACTTTGGTAAATCTATAAATATTTGGATTCCCAATCAATTATTTAATTGTGTGTTATTTCAATATTGTGGATCATCACTTTGCAGAATCCTGTGTTGAGCCGTTAAAATAAAAACGAGGAGTTACTATTACCATTTCAAAGAAGTGTGTCTCTACACAGTCTGGTACTGTCACTGCTGGTTGGACAGCGTCCCTAGGTGTAGGGACACTCCCACCCGGCCCCTCACTATTAACATTCAGTTTTCAATTTATTCATACATTTATCTGAGGAAGCACACTGAAGTTTGAATAAGGGGTTGTCTGTGCAAAAATAAATCTGTAAAAAAAAAAAAGAGAAAAAACGCTTGTTACTTGGCTTCTGGCACCTACTTGGACCCAACGTAGATCTTGCCATTGTCTACGATCACACAGGAAGAGGAGACTTCAACCTTCAACATGCCACCAGCAGTAAGATGGCTGCAACGTTCCAGTGAGTTGAGCAGGGCTTCATCAGAAAACCGTCCAATAATGTCACCTTTTCCTAAATCCTACCACGTTTCAGACCGTTCTGGTGGAAAGGTAATGTCTCCTCTTCCTGTCAACACTGACCATGCAGTGGCCAGCACTGGGTCTAAGTGACTGACTTTTGGTGAGTCTCATTTTTTATTTCTACAGATGCCAGCCTATGGCTAACATTTCTTTTACTGAGACAACCCATTTAAGCTGTCCATACACATGAAAGAGCTGTTGGCTATCTTTCACGACCGCCCAGAGCATTCATATATTTTCAAAGGACAGAAGTGAGAAAAACCATTTCCAAATACTTCTGGTGCTAATTCCAACACCAATGGATATAACCATGAAATTGTATGGTCATTGTCCAGTGTACCCAGGAGACTCTTTTGAGAGCACAGCTTTAATACCCAAAGGTGCGACCTCTTAGATTTCCAATAATTTATTTTTTTATTATGCTTTGCTTATATAGTGCTATATCTTATAATGCAGTGATATTATCATCACTGTCCCAGTGGGGCTCACAATCTAAATTCCCTATCAGTATGTCTTTGGAGTGTGGGAGGAAACCCATGCAAACACACGGAGAACAAACAAATAATACTGTGCAGCCTAAATACACAAAGACAGAGAATCCTGTAAGCAATGCCCCCTTGGAAAGATCATAAAAATTAGCACAAAAAAAACCTGAAAGAAAAATATGATATTATAAATACAGCTTTATTTTGGAATCAAATGGAGCTGCCTTGTGGCGCTTCCCTAAAATAATACTTTACAATTATATGAATAATGTAATATTTTATACAGGGCTAAGAGAAAATCTAAACTATTCAACCTATCTTCCAGTTGCTGCTTCCAGGCAGCTTGCACATGTCTCTTGGCCACTCTCCTGACTCTACGCTATCATCAGGCACCAGAAACTTGTGCTTTGCATCTATCTTGGTGTCTTGACTCTCCAACTTTAGTGATACTCTACATTATCTTGTGTACCTATAACTTTTTGCCTTAGCGCTAACATATTCCACAGCGCTTTACAGCTTGCACACATTATCATCACTGTCCCTGATGGGGCTCACAATCTAAATTCCCTATCAGTATGTCATTGGAGTGTAGGAGGAAACCCACACAAACATTTATATAGCGCCATTAATTCCACAGTGCTTTACAGACATTATTGACACTGTCCCCAGTGGGGCTCACAATCTAAATTCCCTATCAGTATGTCTTTGGAATGTGGGAGGAAACCCACGCAAACACGAGGAGAACATACAAACTCCTTGCAGATGTTGTTCTTGGTGGGATTTGAACCCAGGACTCCAGCGCTGCAAGGGTGCAGTGCTAACTCCAGCACTGCAGTGCTAACCGCTGAGCCACCATGCCGCCGATTGTATCAGAACCAGACTAGCAGGGGATCAGTAATATAAATTAGCCTTCTTATTTCGTATGGTTGAACAACCTCTTTAACCAATTTGTGAGCCCTAACATGGATGGACCTATATCCAATATTCTGTCTTAAGGTACTGCCACACTAAGCTATCTCGCTAGCGATCTTGTTAACGACGCAAGCTATCGAGATCGTTGGTGTGATCGCTTTTAGGTCGCTAGTAGCTGCCAAACAGGAGATCTCATAAACGACACATCAGCGGTCAGCGATCTCTTTAACGACTTTGGCGGTCGTTAGGATCTGTCATTAGCATGCACTGAGCGCAACCTTTTCCACGCCCCTCAGCACAGATATATGTTATATATGTGCTATAATTTATGTTTTGACCACGTCATGAAAGATGGTGTATAGCGCTCCCTTTCATTGTTCTCGAGCGCTTCTGATTCATAGGAATTTCCAGCATCGTTCCTGCTCTCTGCGTCCTGCTAGCCTGCTTTGCAGCTTCTGCGATCCTCTCTGTGACGCAAAAGAAAACCTAGTCCACCTGCCTGCTTCTACAGATATTGTGATCCACTCCGTGACGCTAAAAAACCCTAGTCCCGCCTGCGCTGCTGTCATATGCGTCACAAACGAGGTCGCTCGTCGTTCGCAAAAGGTGTCACACTCAGCGATATAGGCTCACCAGCGGGACGCCAACGATCAAAAAACGGTCCAGAACGCTAGTGAACGATCAGCGACATCACAGCAGGGCCACATCGCTGCTACATGCCACACACAACGACGTCGCTAACGGGATCGCTAAATAGTGACGTATTAGCGATGTCGTTAGCGATGTCGTTAGCGATTTCGCTTAGTGTGGCATACCCTTTATTCCTGCCATGGACATTTGTTTTCCTATAAGGTTGTTTTCCTTAGAGGGAAAAGGTAATTATAGCCACTGTAAATGCTCAGTATTGTCACATTACAAGCAAATCCTCCTCCACCTTACAACGCTAGGCAGAGTGTGCAGTTGAAAATCTAGTTGTTCTTGTTCTTCTCTGAGGGAGAATTTGAACATTCTCTTTGTGAGATACAAGGATCATTTAGTAAGTAGGATCTGTGCTGTTAAAAACAAAAGAATGCATTGCTTCACATTCATTCAAAACCTAACCGTGTATAGATTGATAATTTCCCAAAAGCTAGAACAATTATTACTACTTTCCATTTTAACAGAGCTTTGTTTGTTTTTCTTCAAAATACTTTTATTAAAATGGTATAATAACCAAACTAACAATTGGTGAGGGAGGAAAACGGGTACAGCCATATGGATTGTTGACATAATTGAAATGTATGTGAATAATCACAAGCGGCATAAACTGGTCATTCAGATTAGATATTACCCAAACTCTACCCAGACAGAAGATGTTAGAGAAAGATAAAGATTAGGTAGTTGGATATCATTTGCCCAACCTTTTTTTTTTCAGGTAGAAAGAGTAGTCTCACGGTGATTTAAGTTGCCATACTTATGATACCTGAGCACATATTCGGTTGTCAGCTATCTCTCCTGACTCTCCAATACACAGTTCTGCTTCGCTAAACGTTCATGTGTTTTCGAAGGGGAGAACTGAGAAAACCGCGGTCACAGCTTTAATAGAACAAAATGGTCTGCCATTAAAACCTGACTTTTATCCCCTCCTGCATCATCTGTTGGATGTAAGGTTCAGCCTGAGGGCTTTTCTGTGCATGAGGACTTTTACTCTATACCCACTATTGAGATCACATATATGCTCTGTCAAGGGTGCACATCTTGGTTGGCGTTGAGACTGAAAATGTTCATGGCCAGACTGACATGTAAGTGATTTACACCAGTATTGAGGGGTGAAGGAAGGAGAAAGAGGTTTGGTCACTAAACTCACCCATCTATGCATATTAGAGTATAGTTGGTCGTACCCACTGATATTGGCAGGATTGGTCAACAGTAGAGATGGGCGAACCCAAACTGTAAAGTTCGGGACCTTACCGAACACATAGTGTTTGGTCACATGGTCCCGAACACGGGTTTCCATAGGAAACCCGTGTTACAGTTCAGGGCCGGTTCGGGTCCAGGGCCATTAATTAAACTTACCTATCCAGAGATGCGTCCTCTCGTCCAGCGACGCGTCCTCCCTTCCCGCTGTTCCCGGCCGCATCTGCAGCCAGGGCCAATCATTAACTGGCAGCAATATTCACTGCACTCGGCAGTCTTTGGCTTTTTCCGGCAGTGTTCGTGTGGTGACATCACCCCTTGAACACTGCTGAAAAAAGCTGAAGACTGACGAGTGCAGTGAATACTGCCGGCAGTTAATGAGCGGCCCCAGAAGCAGATGCAGCAGCGGGACGCATCGCTGGATAGGTAAGTATAATTATAATGGCCATATCTGTAAAGTTCAAGTTTGGGGTTCGGACGCAAGTTCGCATCATCTCCTGCCCCGAACTCGAACTTTACAAAAACTTGGGCAAACCCGCCAATCCCGAACATCGGGGGGTTCACCCATCACTAGTCAACAGTCTAATGTCTATGGGGGCCTCCTGACTTTTCTCTGATAGTTGATGTCAGTGGAATTGAGAATCGGACAGTTTCAATTTTAACGACCAACCCTTTTGTTTTTCAGGAGATAAACTGCTGCCAGAGTTATTTGACAGCGGCTTTTTTTGCTCTTTCCTTTTAAAATATCAAGAGTGCTCAGCTGAACCAAAAAATACATGTTTGTGGAAGTCGGGAGAAATAATTGATTGCTGAATCAATACTTGACCAATAGCTATTTAATGTCATGAGGCTGATGTGTAGCCCAGCTTCGCAGGTACACATGAAAATCCAGGGAAGTGCACAGAAGGGTACCAGCTAAAGCTTGATATTCATTCACTCATGTCACACACATTTTAGACACACCCTTAAGTCAGTTTCCTGTCTTAGGATGTGCAGGTGCAGTGAGTCAGTCTAGCCTGGACTTGGAGGGAGGAAGAAGTTCAGTCAGATCCTGTCAGCAGTTCCGAAAGTGGAGGCTAGTATGGGTGAGCCAGTTCATCCTAGCCTAGTCAGAGCTGCTCCTTAACCTGAAGACAGAGACAGTTTGAGAGAAAGAAGAGTTAGCAGCAGAAACTTCAGTCGCCTGTCCCAAGGACAGTGAAGTTCAGTCGACGTGCTCCTGAACTGGGAGAATACTGAGAATCTGTCAGCGAGCTCTAAGAAAGATACAAAGAAGAAGTAAGAAGGGATTGACTTTTACTACCATAAGAAGTGTGGAGTGCTTATGTTAAGAGCGGAAAGCAGGGCGAAGGGCGCAGTGGAGAGTACAGAGCAGTGCCTTAGGTATTGATTTACCTGCACTAAATAACCGGTCACTGGGGACCGAAGAATCACTATTGTTTCAAGCATAGTGACAAGAAAACCAGAGGCGTCTGGACTACAGGTCGCAGATAGCAGCCCTAAGTGTCAGTACGTAACCGGAGTCAGGTGAAATAGGGACTTTGAGCCTGATCAGCAAAAGTAAGAACCTAGTTTCATCATTGGAAGGCTCCACCACAACATTGGCCGGGCAGGAACAGCTATAGAGTTAACTTCGCTTCAAGCAAGTAGGACTCACATTATATTGAAAGTAAAGGAGGCCTCTAACCTGCTAAGCTGCTACCTGGATGTGCACTTTCCACCCCGACCAGCTTCCCGGGACCTGCATTAACAACCTGCAAGTAAAGGTATGAAAAGAAGCTATCTTGTGTGCGACTGGATTATTATTGCACCCTGCATAATCACCACCATAGACTTCCAGGGACACGTCTCGCCTGTGGGAGACTTACTACCAAGCTGCCCCGTAACATCCCCTGTGAAAGTCCTCATAGCAGCGCTGGTACACATTACCAGAAACCACAGGTGGCGTCACGAACTACCTAATAATCCCTGTAAATATTCCCCCATCATACGCCTGACCGCCAGGGCCACGGACCGAGCCACCGCTGCCAGTGACACAAGTCCCATAGACTTCCATGGGCTCGGCTCCGAGTACCCCATTGCCCTGGTAACCCACAATTGTGGTGCGGGTCACTCAACCTGGCGTCACGAACAGGATACGAAACTTGCAATTGTGAGCCCTGTGTGCCTATTGAACTGTTTGGGAGGAGGAAAGACTGTTTGCTATTTTTGGCGCTAAAATCCGCCATTTTGCCGCTAAATTCGCGCCCTCAGGCGTTGGAGAAGAAGGTGGGCGTGCATTCGTGGGCGTGTACCCCCCTGTGGCGCGAAGATAATGGCCGCCCTCTCAAAGTGCTATTATAATATGCGATCCTGCCCTACAGCAAAAGAGGTCCGCCTCCTCTTCACCTTCCCTGCGAAGAGGAGGAGACGCAAACCCCGCCTCCACGGAAGAGACCGGACTGCTCTGGTTGAATACCACAGTGTGGCCTGGGACGAGATGGAGTCCGGACGGGAGCAGCTGTGTGAGAAAGCGGTGGAGCAGCGGCCCCGTTCCCCAGCTAAGATGTTACTGGAACAGGAGTCATCCCTAGTCTGGGACCTGAAACAAACCTTGCTGGAAGTCCGGGAAGAAAATGCAAAGTTGAAACAGCTGATCCTGCGAAGAGCTGAAATGGATGAGACGGAGAGACGCTGGCGCGCCCAGAATCAGCGGCTGCCCAGGGACGCAGTGTCCTCTCCCCCTGACAGCACCCTGTCATTGGATTATCCGAAAGCCCTAATGAAGAAGGCTAAGGAGTACCTGGAGGCGACCACCAAAAGTGCCATACCTGATCCCACCGACGGAGCGGTGGAGGCGAAGGAGGCTGAGGAGGTACCACCAGTTCCGGAACGCCAGCCAGGTCAGGAGGCCGCAGCAGATGATCGTTCCCCGATAGGAACACCGGAGGGGTCCTGTCCATCGTTACCAGACGTCGACTGGGATGAGATGGCGCGTCTGGATGACATCGCCTACGCCGCCCAGTGGTAACGTGAGTGGCAGCGTCGCGAAGAGGAACAGCGACGCCGGCAGGAGGAAGAGCGGGAAGTGCAGCGGAACCGGCAGCTGCAGTACGAGCAGCTGGTTGCGGATAAGGAAAGTGTCTGCAGGGAAAAAGGTACTCTAAGGGAACCGCGGCGGCAGGGGTGTGTGACAGAGTTCCAGCTCCGGAAGGGCTGGGGCTTCATTAGAGAACCGGGCCTCTACCCAGGGGTCTTTGTCAGTCGCAGGGACGTAGAATCCCACCTGCCCATCGGCCATCCCGGGAGGGACCTGATCAACGGGGACATAGTAACCTATACACGGCACTGGGGTATGAAGGGATGGTATGCCCTAAATGTCGCAGTCGTCAGAGATCCCGTCCCCGACGCAGGTAACGTCACCATTGCCAGCGCGTCACAGTCCCGAGCTCCCGTTGCACCAGGCCGTGCCCCGGCATCGCCCCCTGAACGTACATCACAGTTTGAAGCGCCCCCTGCATATTCTTCTCTGCCAGTGCCTCGTACCAAAACACAAGCTACGACCCATTTCAAATCGCAATTTGCACCGCCGGATATAGCGGCACCAACAGCGACACCTTCGGAGATACCGCTTGCATCCTATATGACGGAGTCACCCGATGGGACCGTGGTTAGGATGAGAACAGTCGCTACCCAGACTTGGATAGCAGGTCACGACCTATTTGTCATGTGCTCTAAAGAGCATCGCATTGTTCCAGCCCCCGGGATGGAAAATGTAATCGAAGTCAAACAAAAGTAAATACCGGTAGGACCCAGTCAAGGGTTTACCACAGTTAAGAATTGAAATGTAAAAAAGTTTGAGAATGTTGCTAGATTTGCACTTTATTAAGTAAGAGAATGTTTACATGATTGACAATTATATTGATGTTTTCTATAATAAATAGAATACCCGTCTGGGTACAAAGTAATTGAAAATGTGAAAAATTGAATGCATAGTTTTACATAAAATGCCCTGTTGGGTAAAGTAAAAGTTATTGAAGAATGATGCATACTTGAAATATGTATATATATATGTCTTTTATTATGTCAATGGACTGAGAGGCTGAGGACTGTGCCAGCCCAGAACTCATCTTGTAAATAGTTGCACTACGGTGCATCACCTTGGTTTTACATGAAGCCACAATTCACTACCTCTGAACATAAAACCCGTATGGTGTGGCACTGAGCGAGGTCTGCAGTCAGATGTCCTGCAGCCCACCCAGGACCCACGTTGAAGGTTTGGTGCGGGTCCTTCACAAGTATCGTGTATATAATGTTTTGATACTTTTGTATTTTCTTACTGTACATAATGTAACGTTCAAGAAATCCTCACCTCCCGATGGGATGAGTTATAATGTTATTGTTATTGCAAAACAAAATGTCTTTTTGTCTTTTACAGCCCGGGAGTGCTGTGTTTTACCAAGGGGGGATGTGTAGCCCAGCTTCGCAGGTACACATGAAAATCCAGGGAAGTGCACAGAAGGGTACCAGCTAAAGCTTGATATTCATTCACTCATGTCACACACATTTTAGACACACCCTTAAGTCAGTTTCCTGTCTTAGGATGTGCAGGTGCAGTGAGTCAGTCTAGCCTGGACTTGGAGGGAGGAAGAAGTTCAGTCAGATCCTGTCAGCAGTTCCGAAAGTGGAGGCTAGTATGGGTGAGCCAGTTCATCCTAGCCTAGTCAGAGCTGCTCCTTAACCTGAAGACAGAGACAGTTTGAGAGAAAGAAGAGTTAGCAGCAGAAACTTCAGTCGCCTGTCCCAAGGACAGTGAAGTTCAGTCGACGTGCTCCTGAACTGGGAGAATACTGAGAATCTGTCAGCGAGCTCTAAGAAAGATACAAAGAAGAAGTAAGAAGGGATTGACTTTTACTACCATAAGAAGTGTGGAGAGCTTATGTTAAGAGCGGAAAGCAGGGCGAAGGGCGCAGTGGAGAGTACAGAGCAGTGCCTTAGGTATTGATTTACCTGCACTAAATAACCGGTCACTGGGGACCGAAGAATCACTATTGTTTCAAGCATAGTGACAAGAAAACCAGAGGCGTCTGGACTACAGGTCGCAGATAGCAGCCCTAAGTGTCAGTACGTAACCGGAGTCAGGTGAAATAGGGACTTTGAGCCTGATCAGCAAAAGTAAGAACCTAGTTTCATCATTGGAAGGCTCCACCACAACATTGGCCGGGCAGGAACAGCTATAGAGTTAACTTCGCTTCAAGCAAGTAGGACTCACATTATATTGAAAGTAAAGGAGGCCTCTAACCTGCTAAGCTGCTACCTGGATGTGCACTTTCCACCCCGACCAGCTTCCCGGGACCTGCATTAACAACCTGCAAGTAAAGGTATGAAAAGAAGCTATCTTGTGTGCGACTGGATTATTATTGCACCCTGCATAATCACCACCATAGACTTCCAGGGACACGTCTCGCCTGTGGGAGACTTACTACCAAGCTGCCCCGTAACATCCCCTGTGAAAGTCCTCATAGCAGCGCTGGTACACATTACCAGAAACCACAGGTGGCGTCACGAACTACCTAATAATCCCCTGTAAATATTCCCCCATCATACGCCTGACCGCCAGGGCCACGGACCGAGCCACCGCTGCCAGTGACACAAGTCCCATAGACTTCCATGGGCTCGGCTCCGAGTACCCCATTGCCCTGGTAACCCACAATTGTGGTGCGGGTCACTCACTGTGTTCACACACAGCTCAAATGGGACTAGAATTGCAACTGTTTGAGTTAGTTGCTTTTCTAAGTACAATGTTCT
>JARQOD010000001.1:287240015-287288107 GCA_033576555.1 Oophaga sylvatica
AATGTTGTCTGTAAAATCCATTATTCTACATTCTCACATTTGTGTGAAATGTTCGTGCTTCCCGATTTTTTATCAGACAGCACACAGACTCGTACAGTTTTATAAGTCCATTCACACTTCCGTGAAAATCATGGATCTGAGAATGAGATCCATGAGTGTGAGAGAATGTCCTGTTGTGATTTTGATCTTGAGAATAGGACATGCTCAATGGGTCTGTAAAAGCTTGCAGCACAACACTGAACACAGATACAGGAATGTAGCATTAATATGTATAGCACAGTCCCTATTATTGAACAACAACTATGTTCTCAATCAACCCAAAAGACTCATAAATATCAAAGCTTAATATTTTTGGAAGTTGGAGTGTTTTTTTTTAGATTTGGCTATCTTAGGAGGATATCTGTTTGTGCAAGTAACTATTACTGTGTAGAATTATTAGGCAACTTAATAAAAACCAAATATATACCCATCTCACTTGTTTATTTTCACCAGGTAAACCAATATAACAAAACACAAAATTTAGAAATAAACATTTCTGACATTCAAAAACAAAAAAAAAAAATCAGTGACCAATATAGCCACCTTTCTTTACAATGACACTCAAAAGCCTTCTATCCATAGATTCTGTCAGTTGCTTGATCTGTTTACGATCAACATTGCGTGCAGCAGCCACCACAGCCTCCCAGACACTGTTCCGAGAGGTGTATTGTTTTCCCTCCCTGTAGATCTCACATTTTATGAGGTACCATAGGTTCTCTATGGGGTTCAGATCAGGTGAACAAGGGGGCCATGTCATTATTTTTTCTTCTTTTAGACCTTTACTGGGCAGCCACGCTGTGGAGTATTTGGATGCATGTGTTGGATCATTGTCCTGCATGAAAATCATGACTTTCTTGAACGATACCGACTTCTTCCTGTATCACTGCTTGAAGAAGCTGTCTTCCAGAAACTGGCAGTAGGTCTGGGAGTTGAGCTTCACTCCATCCTCAACCCGAAAAGGTCCCACAAGTTCATCTTTGATGATACCAGCCCATACCATTACTCCATCTAAACCTTGCTGGCGTCTGAGTCAGAGTGGAGCTCTCTGCCCTTTACTGATCCAGCCTTGGGCCCATCCATATATGGCCCATCTAGAGTCACTCTCATTTCATCAGTCCATAAAACCTTAGAAAAATCTGTCTCAACATATTTCTTGGCCCAGTCTTCACGTTTTATCTTATGTTTCTTGTTCAAAGGTTGTCATTTTTCAGCCTTCCTTACCTTGGCCATGTCCCTGAGTATGGCACACATTGTGCTTTTTGATACTCCAGTAACGTTGTAGCTCTGAAATATGGCAAAACTGGTGACAAATGGCATCTTGGCAGCTTCAAGCTTGATTTTCCTCAATTCATGGGCAGTTATTTTGAGCCTTTTTTTTATCAACACGCTTCTTGCGACCCTGTTGGCCATTTGTCATGAAACGCTTGATTGTTCGGTGATCACGCTTCAAAAGTTTGGCAATTTCAAGACTGCTTCATCCCTCTGCAAGACATCTCACAATTTGTGACTTTTCAGAGTCTGTCAAATCTCTCTTCTGACCCATTTTGCCAAAGGAAAGGAAGTTGCCTAATAATTAAACACAGCTTATACAGGGTGTTGATGTCATTAGACTATACCCTTCCTCATTACAGAGATACAAATCACCTGATTTACATAATTGGCAGTTGGCTTTCAAGCCCATACAGCTTGGAGTAGGACAACATGTATAAAAAGGATGATGTGATCAAAATACTCATTTGCCTAATAATTCTGCACACAGTGTAGTGTACTCAGGGACGGACTGGCCCACTGGGACACCGGAGGATTCCCTGGTGGGCCCAAGGGTTTTGGCGGGCCCCGAGCAGGAGGTGCCTACTTTTGTCAACTGAACATTTAGTTGTATTGCCACTTCGCAATAGGATGACACAGCATTTCTTCTTAATTATGCCAGACGTAAATTGTGTAGGTCCAGAATAATAAACTGTTTTCTGAAATATTGACTCTTCTTGTAGGACGAATATTTACCTCTAATATTATCTCCTACAGTTTATTTTCTGTTATCTTTGCAAAACAGTAATTCATGGTCACTGAACAATGATGTTTGCTGATATGTTGATTGTCCATGCTAGGGAGTTTGTTGGCATTCTAAAAACAGAGGAGGAAAAACTATGCAAACAGATTACATTATCAAACAATGCAGGTTGGCCTCATTCACATCCCTCTCTGACCTCTGGATGCTGGTTGAAAGCCAGTTGTGAACTATAGAGAGAAACTTTTTCTTCTGGTCCATGTGATTCTACATGAGATCAGCTTAGGGGACTATAGCCCGGCTGGAAGAACACAGTACTGCTTCATTGACCATCACTGAAACCTCAGAGACGTCTTAAAGAATCCAGGTTGGGACAATCGGGTCACCTGGCCACATACCTCACTGCTCTCGGTCAGCATCCTAAGCTTGTTGCTACCTTCTCGCTGTGGGGAGCCGCTGGTGGGGGTATTCGGCACTGGAAACAGCTCTAATCCTTGGGTATTTACTAGGACTGTTCTGTATGCTATTGTGTGTTGGTGGTTTAATAAATTATTGCCACACTGTTTTACCCTTGCCATTTGTTGTCTGAGTAGTGTTCTGCCCACGAAGGAGAGAGAGCGGGCATTCAGTGGTATGAGCCCTGGTCCATGCAGTCTTTCTAAAGACAGCCGGGCCAGTGGACGAGAGCACCCACTAACCCCCGTGTTTCCATATGGAGGCCAGTATGCACATATAGATGCCAGGATGGTTATCTGGAGGCCAGGATGCACATATGGTGGCCAGGCTGGACAAGGGATTTAGGGGGCCAGGCTGGACATGGGACATCAGGGGCCAAGCTGGGGCATATTATTAAATAAAGGGGGCCATACTAGATGAGATTATTAAATAAAGGGAGCCAGGTTGAGGGACTTAATTACTGTTTGGGGGCCAGAATGAGGAACATACTTTATTAGTTTATGGTGACAAGTGAGGAATATAATTTCTTTAGGGTCCAATTAGGGAAATTATTACTAATGTAATATAATTTACTTTTTTGGAAACTGTTTTCCATGGTGGGAGCTAAAGGGGGTCCTGTTACTGTGCAGGATGGCACTACGTCACTTTTTTATTCATCTGATGTAGTGTAGAAGTCAGGGAAAAAGTGTGGCATGTGCTCTGGAAGAGATCAGCTATTGATGACTGTGCGTTATTTTCTTTGAGATCAGTCCTCGTAGAAAGAATTGATGGCGATCTGTGCCAGATGAAGAAGAAAAGCAAAGATGAAGGACTTCAATTAGAGATGTCACTGGTAAGTCAGTGTATTACATGTGCCTGCACACTATACACTATATACAGTTGTGCTCAAAAGTTTACATACCCCGGCAGAATTTTTGTTTTCTTGGCCTTTTTTTCAGGGAATATGAATGATAACACCAAAAATTTTTCTCCTCTCATGGTTACTGGTTGGGCGAATTTATTTATTTTCAAAATACTATGTTTTCTCTTTATAAATCATAATGACAACCCAAAACATCCAAATGACCCTGATCAAAAGTTTATATACTCTCGTGACTTTGGACTGATAACATACACAGAAGTTGACAGAAATGGGTTTGACTGGCTACTAAAGGTAACATCCTCACCTGTTACCTGTTTGTTTGTAATCAGTGTGTATGCATAAAAGTTGAGTGAGTTTCTGGGATCCAGACAGACTCTTGCATCTTTCATCCAGCCACTGATGTTTCTGGATTGTGAGTCAAGGGAAAAGCAACAGAATTGTCAACGGATCTACGGGAAAAGATAGGTGAAATGTATAAAACAGGAAAGGGATTCAAAAAGATATCCAAGGAATTGATAATGCCAGTCAGCAGCGTTCAAACTGTGATTAACAAATGGAAAATCAAGGGCTCTGTAAAAACAAAACCACACTCAGGTAGACCAACAAAAATTTCGTCCACAACTGCCAGGAAAATTGTTCGGGATGCAATAAAAACCCACAAATAACATCAGCTTAAATACTGAAATCTAGTGGTGTGGTGTTATGTTTTGGTAGCTGAGGAGAGCAGGCAAAAACGGCAATACACCAGAGAGGTTGGAATCTACTGGATTGCAGTACCCTGACTAACCACCACAACTAAAGGCAGCCGTGGAGCGTTCCTACGTTGGTCCTAGACGCCTCGTCACAGCCTGAGAGGTTAACTACACCTAAAGATAGAAAGAGGAAAGCTATCTGCCCCGGAGCAGATCCCCAAAGAAAATAGGAAGCCCCCAAACATGTAATGGCGGTTAGACAAGAGGAAATACAGACACAGACAGAAAATAGTATGAGCAAACGCTGGGGCCCAATCTGCCTAGACAGAAAAGGATAGGAAGGATACTTACTGCAATCCCAAAAACCCTAAGAAAAAGCCAACGCTACTAATTGCAAAAACACCTGAGATCACACGACCTCTACCACCTAAATTAGTTCTCTGGTGTAACAAAACTAAGCCGCAGCCACTGAAAAAACTGGAAAAGGCAAATGAACAAACAACAGTGGCTCCAGAGGAACCGAGAGGAGACCAAGCCCCCGGGGAGGGGAACCTGGCCAACCTCACAGAAATACAGAGAAATATGCAAATGGCAAGCACAAAAACAAAAAACAGAAAATTCTTATCTGAGAGCAGGAGAAGAGGCAAGACTCAGCAAGCTTCCAAGTGAACCAGGAAACAACGTTGAGACAAGAACAATTGATCACCAGCAACCATGATGGGGGGAAACCTCCCTTATATCCAGCCAGTCCGTGATTCCTGATTGCCAATCCTCATTGAATGGTTCAGTACTGTTTGTATCCACCAGAGGGAACTTCTGCTCAGAATTCATTTCTAAAAGATTCATAACAGTGTGGCTGTTTCAAGATGCACAATAAGGAGGCAAAAAAATGGACTGTGTAAGCAAAAAGAAAATTTCAGCTCACCCCTGAGATGTAATCCCGGTCTGGCACGAAGCACGATATCCTCTCTGCTGCACAGCGCCTGGGACAATGAGGAAATGGAAGTGGATCCAGCTCAACACACCGGGCAATTAATTAAAATTCAACAATCTTTATTGGCAAATCCTTTTAAAACTTGTAGAAAAGACAAAAAAATGGACATCTCAGATGACAAAGCATATACTATGGGGTGGTGGGTATAAGAAATATTGCCATATGCGTTTCGAGTGAAAAACTCTTGAACACTGGTTATATATATATATATGCATATATCAATAAACATATATATGACCTCAATATCATTGAGAAACTCTGGGGAGATCTCAAGCATGCAGTTCATGCTAGACAGCCCAGGAATTTACAAGAACTAGAGGCTTTTTGCCAAGAACAGTGGGCAGTTTTACCATCTGAGAAAATAAAGAACCTCAAACACAACTACCACAAAAGACTTCGAGCTGTCATTGATGTTAGAGGGGGCAATACGCGGTATTAAGAAATGGGGTTTGTAAACTTTTGATAAGGGTCATTTGGATGTTTGGGTTGTCATTATGATTTAAAAAGAGAAAACAGAGTAGTTTGACAAAAAATGTTTTTCACCCAACCACTAACCATGAGTGGAGAAAAAGTTTTGGTGTTATCATTCATATTCTCTGAAAAAAGGCCAAGAGAGCAAAAATTCTTCTGGGATATGTAAACTTTTGAGCACAACTGTACTATATACAGAGCTCCTGTGTACAATGTTACTGGTGATCTTTGTATTACTTGTACACTGACACTATTTACAGAGCTCCTGTGTACAGTCATAGACAAAAGTTTTGAGATTGACACAAATATTAATTTTTACAAAGTCTACTGCTTCACTTTTTCTAATGGCAATTTGCATATACTCCAGAATGTTATAAAGAGTGATCAGCTTAACAGCAATTACTTGCAATGTCAATATTTGGCTAGAAAATGAACTTTATCCCCAAAACACATTTCAACATCATTGCAGCCCTGCCTTAAAAGGACCAGCTAACCTCTTTTCAGTGATTGCTCCATTAACACAGGTGTGGGTGTTGATGAGGACATGGCTGGAGATCAATCTGTCATGATTAAGTAAGAATGACACCACTGGACACTTTAAAAGGAGGCTGGTGCTTGGCATCATTGTTTCTCTTCTGTTAACCATGGTTATCTCTAAAGAAACACGTGCAGCCATCATTGCAATGCACAAAAATGGCCTAACAGGGAAGAGTATCGCAGCTAGAAAGATTGCACCTCAGTCAACAATCTATCGCATCATCAAGAACTTCAAGGAGAGAGGTTCCATTGTTGCCAAAAAGGCTCCAGGGCGCCCAAGAAAGACCAGCAAGCGCCAGGACCGTCTCTTAAAAGTGTTTCAGCTGCGGGATCGGGCTACCAGCAGTGCAGAGCTTGCTCAGGAATGGCAGCAGGCAGGTGTGAGTGCATCTGCACGCACTGTGAGGCGGAGACTCTTGGAGCAAGGCCTGGTCTCAAGGAGGGCAGCAAAGAAGCCACTTCTCTCCAGAAAAAACATCATGGACAGACTGATATTCTGCAAAAGGTACAGGCAGTGGACTGCTGAGGACTGGGGTAAAGTTATTTTCTCTGATGAATCCCCTTTTCGATTGTTTGGGACATCAGGAAAACGCCTCAATCGGAGAAGACAAAGTGAGCGCTACCACCAGTCTTGTCTCATGCCAACTGTTAAGCATCCTGAAACCATTCATGTGTGGGGTTGCTTCTCAGCCAAGGGAATCGGCTCTCTCACAGTCTTGCCTAAAAACACAGCCATGAATAAAGAATGGTATCAGAATGTCCTCCAAGAGCAACTTCTCCCAACCCCCCAAGAGCAGTTTGGATACAATGCTTTCCCGATGATGGCACCTTGTCAAAACAAGTGAATAGGTAGATCATACTTCGATACTTAATCAATTAATCTATGGAACAAATATGATATTCGTACTCGAATTTGTCCATAACTTACTGTTCAGTATCGAAGTACGAATGCTCAACCTAGTGATAACTAAATGGCTCAGGGAACAAAACATAGAGATTTTGGGTCCATGGCCTGGAAACTCCCCAGATCTTAATCCCATTGAGAACTTGTGGTCAATCATCAAGAGACGGGTGGACAAACAAAAACCTAAAAATTCTGACAAAATGAAAGCATTGATTGTGCAAGAATGGACTGCTATCAGTCAGGATTTGGTCCAGAAGTTGATTGAGAGCATGCCAGGGAGAATTGCAGAGGTCCTGTAGAAGAAGGGTCAACACTGCAAATATTGACTTGCTGCATTAACTCATTCTAACTGTCAACATAAGCTTTTGTTACTCATATGTTTGCAATTATATTTCTGTCTGTGATAAAAACATCTGTCAAACACACATAAAAACCAGAGGGCAGCAGATCATGTGAAAATATAATATTTGTGTCATTCTCAAAACTTTTGGCCATGACTGTATATTGTCACTGGTGATCACTGTATTACCTGTACACTGAAACTGTATACAGAACTCCTGTGTATAATGTCTCTGGTGATTACTGTATTACCTGTACATTATATACAGAGTTCCTGTGTATAATGTCACTGGTGATCCCTGTATTACCTATACACTGACACTATATACAGAGCTCCTGTGTATAATGTCACTGGTGATCACTGTATTACCTATAAACTATATACAGAGCTCCTGTGTGTAATGTCACTAGTGATGGTAATATGTGGTCTGGTCACGGTGTGTTGATATGTTGATATTTGTTCCTTATATGTGGAATTATTCGGTCACTATGTGGTGAAACAGGTAGTCTAGTCATGGTGTGGTGATCTTTGTCTCCTGTATGTGGTATTATTTGGTCACTATGTGGTGTGGTCATGATGTGGCTGTATTTGTTCCTTGTATGTGGTATTATTTGGTCACTATGTGGTCTGGTCATGGGGTGGCAGTATTTGTTCCTTGTATGTTGTATTATTCGGTCACTATGTGGTGTGGTTATGGTGTGGTGGTATTTATTCCTTTATGTGGTATTATTCGGTCACTATGTGGTCAGGTCAGGGTGTGTCTGTATTTGTCCCTTGTATGTGGTATTATTTGGTCACTATGTGAAGGTAATATGTGGTCTGGTCATGGTGTGGTGATATTTCTTCCCTGTATGTGGTATTATTTGGTCACTATGTGGTCTGGTCATGGTATGGTTGTATTTCTTCCCTGTATGTGGTAGTATTGGTCTTGGTATAAGGGATTGTGCTGTATCTGGTGATCATCTGCTATCGCTGATATTAATTAGGAGAAGATTCTTTATTTCCATTAGAGATTAAATACTTGGAACAACATGCACTTACAGGGGTTCATAGTCCCCTCTCTTGTTAGAATAGAAAATATCTGCTGATGGACCAGAAAACCAGTCCATCAGCTCATCCATTACAAAATAAGCTTTCCCATGCTCCATCAGCAGTCAATGCATTATATATCTAACAAGAGAGGACAGTATGTAATAAAAAACAGGGCTCTATAGAATCCGATATGTAAAGGACAGAGCTGTACCTAAGAGAGAGCACTGTGTAATAAGGGACGGCAATATACAGTACAGACCAAAAGTTTGGATACACCTTCTCATTTAAAGATTTTTCTGTATTTTCATGACTATGAAAATTGTAAATTCACACTGAAGGCATCAAAACTATGAATTAACACATGTGGAATTAAATACTTAACAAAAAATTGTGTAACAACTGAAATTATGTCTTATATTCTAGGTTCTTCAAAGTAGCCACCTTTTGCTTTGATGACTGCTTTGCACACTCTTTGCATTCTCTTGATGAGCTTCAAAAGGTAGTCACCGGAAATGGTTTTCACTTCACAGGTGTGCCCTGTCAGGTTTAATAAGTGGGATTTCTGGCCTTATAAATGGGGTTGGGACCATCAGTTGTGTTGTGCAGAAGCCTGGTGGATACACAGCTGATAGTCCTACTGAATAGACTGTTAGAATGTGTATTATGGCAAGAAAAAAGCAGCTAAGTAAAGAAAAACGAGTGGCCATCATTACTCCAAGAAAAAAGCAGCTAAGTAAAGAAAAACGAGTGGCCATCATTACTCCAAGTGCAGTTGCAAAAACCATCAAGCGCTACAAAGAAACTAGCTCACATGAGGACCGCCCCAGGAAAAGAAGACCAAGAGTCACCTCTGCTTCTGAGGATACGTTTATCCGAGTCACCAGTCTCAGAAATCGCAGGTTTACAGCAGCTCAGATTAGAGACCAGGTCAATGCCACACAGAGTTCTAGCAGCAGACACATCTCTACAACAACTGTTAAGAGGAGACTTTGTGCAGCAGGCCTTCATGGTAAATTAGCTGCTAGGAAACCACTGCTAAGGACAGGCAACAAGCAAAAGTGACTTGTTTGGGCTAAAGAACACAAGGAATGTCCATTAGACCAGTGGAAATCTGTGCTTTGGTCTGATGAGTCCAAATTTGAGATCTTTGGTTCCAACCACCGTGTCTTTGTGCAACGCAGAAAAGGTGAACGGATGGACTCTACATGCCTGGTTCCCACCGTGAAGCATGGAGGAGGAGGTGTGATGGTGTGGGGGTGCTTTGCTGGTGACACTGTTGGGGATTTATTCAAAATTGAAGGCATACTGAATCAGCATGGCTACCACAGCATCTTGCAGCGGCATGCTATTCCATCCGGTTTGCGTTTAGTTGGACCATCATTTATTTTTCAACAGGACAGTGACCCCAAACATACCTCCAGGCTATGTAAAGGCTATTTGACCAAGAAGGAGAGTGATGGGGTGCTACGCCAGATGACCAGGCCTCCACAGTCACCAGACCTGAACCCAATCGAGATGGTTTAGAGTGAGCTGGACGGCAGAGTGAAGGCAAAAGGGCCAACAAGTGCTAAGCATCTCTGGGAACTCTTTGAAGATTGTTGGAAGACCATTTCCGGTGACTACCTCTTGAAGCTCATCAAGAGAATGCCAAGAGAGTGCAAAGCAGTCATCAAAGCAAAAGGTGGCTACTTTGAAGAACCTAGAATATAAGACATATTTTCAGTTATTTCACTTTTTTATTAAGTATATAATTCCACATGTGTTAATTCATAGTTTTGATGCCTTCAGTGTGAATGTACAATTTTCATAGTCATGAAAATACATAAAAATCTTTAAATGAGAAGGTGTGTCCAAATTTTTGGTTTGTACTGTACATAATAAAGGAGACTTTGATATACAGTATATATGTGTGTGGCTATAAATATATATCTGTAGATTTGTCACTGTAAAAGGAGGGGGGCCCAGACACATTTCTTGCACAGGGGCCCCAAGCTGTCAGTGTCCGCCCCTGGACAAATGTATTGCCGAAACACTCCATTGTTCCTCCTTTTTTCTCTTACGCAGTTTACTTTGATGGATTCTGCATCAAGGCGAGTTGTTGTGTTGCTATATTTTACTGTTCTTTCTCTACTTTGATACTGTCAAACATTTATTGTTTTACATCAGAACAGATTTGGTTTGATGTACACAGACATTAAACTATAAATGGATTTCCGTTTGTATTGAAAAAGTATTAAAAAAGCAGCTATCACTGTGCAATATCTTCCCCAGGGGTCATATCAGTGTGTGGCCCTGTTGGCAGCTCTTCTGTAAGACTTTTTGGAGCAGTTTTTATATTTTGACTTTAGCAGGAAAACCGTGATGGAGTTAATCCAAGCTCCAGTAAGAATTCTGTCACTTCCAGTAATATAAACCAGTACAATAAAATATATTTCTAAGCCTATCAATAATAAGGCACATGCTTCCCAGATCTGTTGAAAAGTGGATTATTACTGAATTACCACTAAAGTTAGTAAAGGGAAGTGGATCTCTTCAGTATACTTATTTTGTCTAGGACAGTAATGGAAATGATTGAAAGTAGCAATTTAGACTGGGAACCTTTAGTGTAGACAGCCACGTCAATGCTTCTTATGAGAGCTCAGTGAAGCAATGTGTAGAAAGCTTTTTTTTTCATAATTTGAAATATCGTGCCAGATTTCTGAGCTGTCTGTGAAAAGGAAGAGAATAGAGAAGGTTATGTTTTTTCCCTAACTTCCTTGCCAACACTTTTCCTCTTGGTGTTGGGACACTTCCAGTGAGTCATGTTCCCAGAAAATACATTAAACTATATAACTGCTCCTTATTGAACTACATCATTCTAGGAACAATAGGTAAAAGGATGGACATTTAAGAGTTCTGGGTGTGTTGGAATATGTTTGGTGCAACTGTGAGCAGGTTGCGGGATGCAGTGACAGGCAGGAGACAGAGCAAGGGTTAACTGGGTTTTAATGAACAGTAGGATACTCCATGCAAGGGAGTTAAAGTGTTAAACAGGGAATAAAACAGTTCAATAGTGAAATTGTGGGTTGCATTAAAGAACAGTGAAAACAGTAGGGACAGTTCCGATGGACTACTCAAGTGGGAGCGCCTTCTTCTCCTTCAGGCTGGATCTCATAAACCAGGCCTTCAGTTCCAATCCGGCGTTTCACTCGATACGGGGTCTTCTCCCACCGGTACTCCAACTTGCCTCGAGGACCTTTGTCTCGGACCAACACATGGTTCCCAGCCTTAAGAACTGTCCCTTGCAGGGGAGTCATCTCATGGTGTTCCAGCTCCCGAAACTTGGTCTGCACAAGACGATGCAGAGTCTGCCGATGTTTACCGACCCAGGTGGACACGCCCATCCGTGGCTAGTCCTCCTCTGGATCCAACTCCAGCTCAGTGATCGCTAGCCAGCCCTTTTCGGCCAAACAGCAGGGTGTATGGTGTTATTCCAGTTGTGCTGTGCACTCGGTTGTTGTACAGCCACACTAATACAGCCGCAAATTCAGGCCAGCAAACTTTTCTGTCTTCCTCCAGCGTCTGCAGCATTTGAATCAGTGTCCGATTGAAACGCTCGCAAGCCCCATTTCCTTGGGGATGGTACGGCGTTCGTTCTGGACTTCTTAATCTGGTACAGGCGATGCAGTTCTTCCATAACCCATCCTTGAAAACAGGCACCTGGGTCAGATTGAATCCTCTTCGGACAGCCGTACACTCGGATGAAGCTCTGCAAATGGCCTGTGCCGCCGACTCAGCAGTCTGATCCCGAGTTGGAGTCACCACAGCAAATTTGGTGAAGTGGTCGGTCATCACCAGGCAGTGTTCGTACCCAAGATGAGCTGGGCCTATAGTCAAGTAGTCAATCATCAGTACCTCCAGAGGTGCAATAGTTTGCGTAGGGGCCATCTGCTCTGGAGGCTTCGCTAAGGCTACTTTCACACATCAGGTTATTGGCGTCAGGCAAGATCCGGCGTCGCGCGGCGCCGGATCTGGCTCAAATTATGTAAAATAGGATGAAACGGATCCGGTTTTCTGCCGGATTCGTCTAGCGGTTCCGGCCAAAAAACGCATCCGTTTCATCCATTTTGTCCTTTTTTTTATCTGTTTTTTGACGCATTACGATGGATCCGGTTTTTAAAAACTCCCCTGGGGGGCCCCAAAACGTGATTGGCTACTGAAAATCTATATATACAGTGTTCCTACAGCCCATCTTTGACAGGTTGTAGAGGAGCAAGCGCAGGTTGGAGAGAAGAGCAAGTGGCTGGCGAAGATGGACGTTGTGATAGCAAACATTCTGAAGAATTATGTGGATTTCACTGTTGAGGCGAATTGTTTGAAAGCGATTGTTCTGGAGAAGGAGAGAGAGAGACAGCAGCTCATCATGCGTCAGCGCCGACAAAGTTTGTGGATCCACCCCATCACAGCCCAGAGAATGACACGTGGGGTGTATTGTATACTCTACATGGAGCTACGAGGAAACCCTGAGAAATTTTTCTCTTATATTCGGATGCAAATGAAGAACTTTGATGTATTGGTGGAACGAATTGGACACCTCATCAGAAGAAGTGACATATATTGCCGCTTCTCAATTTCACCGGCGGAGCGTCTGATGGTGACTCTTCAGTAAGCCATATTATATATATTATATTATTGGATCTCCTTGTTTTGGAGCACAATTGTAACTGGAAGTTGTTGCTGGTAGTTTGTAAAAATCCTTTTTTATAGTATGTCCAACTGTTAAAGCTGACTTATAACTGTTATGTTATTGCTGTGATTTTGAACTCATTTGTCACCTTTTTTTATTCACAGATTCCTTGCAGCTGGAGAATCCCTTTCATCACTCCATTTCCAGTACAGACTTGGGATTTCCACCATATCTGGATTTGTGAAGCACACATGCCGTGCATTGTGGGACTCTTTACTTGACGAATTTATACCACATTCCACAACGGAGAGTTGGCTGGAAATTGCTGCAAGTTCCAAAAAATCTGTCAGTTTCCAAATTGCTTGGGTGCAGTGGACGGGAAACATATCCACATTGTCAAACCTGCTGGATCTGCATCCGAATATTTTAATTACAAAAAATATTTCTCCATTGTGCTCATGGCCATCGCTGATGCCGAATACAAATTATAGCAGTTGATATTGGGGCCTATTGGGGCTTGGCGCTCCAATGACTCACAAGTATTCAAATTGTCAGCAATGGGGCATCATCTCTATGGAAACACCTTCCAATTCCCACCCCTAGACCGCTGCCTGAAACATCAGGCCCACCAATGCCTTTTGTTTGTGTAGGGGATGAAGCCTTCCAGCTGTCAGAACACCTTTTGAAACCGTACTCCAGCAGTCGATCGACGCCAACAAAAAGAATATTTAATTACCGCCTCACACGAGCACGAAGAATGGTGGAGTGCGCTTTTGGTATTCTGACAGCCAAATGGCATGTTCTATTGACCGCTTTCAACCTCAAGACTGAAACTGTAGACGAGGTGATCAAAGCTTGTGTGGTCCTGTACAATTTTGTTATCAGCAAGGAACAGATTTCCATTAAGGACCACTCTGAAGAAACCACCTTGCATGATTACCAGAACATTACCTATAGAAGTTCTGTGGCAGTTTCCAGAATGAGGGACAAATTTGCAGAATACTTTACAGTCCCTGACAGAAGTTATGTCGCTTATCCATGTTATGTAAATCAAAGCTTATAACCTGACGTAAAACTCATCCATTGGTTTTATAAATTACTCTTTTGAAAGCTGAAACCCTCCCAAATTTGGTTTAGGTTAAGAAAATAAATTGGCATCAATGCTGAAATATTGATCATTTACTGAACACAAAATGGTCAGGTTTTGGCAAGACAAAAGTTTTGTCACCTGGTCATATAATGCACCGAATCCTAGTTTACATCCTCACCAGTGCTCAGTAAATGATCGGTTAATTAGTGGGTGTGTATAAAAAGAAACCCAGCACCCCAGACCTTCACTTGAACTGCAACTTGAGCTCTGACAAGATGCCAAAAATCCTCCCTGCGACCAAGTCCTTGATTATCAAGAGGCTGAAGACCAGATCCACTGCAGAGATGGCTGGCACCTTTGGTGTGTCTCAGCGTCAAGTACAAAGAATTAAAAAAAGATTTGAAGAGACTGGAGATGGGTTTGACAAGCCCAAGTCCGGCAGACCCCACAAGACAACTGCTCAGGAGGAACGTTTGTTTGTTAGAAAATCCAAAGCAAGCCCTCTTCCACTGCAGCAGAGCTCCAACAGGCCTGGTCACCTCAAGTCCCTGTGTCAACTAGAACAGTTTGTAGGATTCTGTCTTGAAATGGCCTCCATGGTCGATTCAGTGCCCAGAAGCCAGCACTAAACAAAAGGCAAATAAAAAACCATGTGGCATTTGCAAAGTCCCACAGCCTGCTAAACAGATGGACGCTGGAAAAGTGGCAGAAGGTGGATTTCTCTGATAAATCTTTAGTAGAATTACACCACAGCCGCCGCAAATACTGCAGGAGACCTACTGGAGCCAATATGGATCCAAAATACACCCAGAAAACAGTTAAATTTAGTGGTGGAAAGATCATGGTATGGGGTGTGCGAAACATTTGCAAGGTGGAAGGCAATATTAATAGCCTAAAATATCAAGAAGTATTTGCTACCTCTTACATTCCAAATCATAAAAGGGGTCAAATTTTGCAGCAGGATGGTGCTCCATCACATACATCCATCTCTAGAACAAAGTTCCTCCAGGCAAAAAAGATCAAGGTGCTCAATGACTGGCCAGCCCAGTCACCAGACATGAACATCATTGAGCATGTTTGGGGTAGGATGAAAGAGGAAGCTTGGAAGAGAAAACCAAGGAATCTAGATGAACTCTGGGAGGCATGCATTCTATGCTATTCCTGATGACTTCATTAATAAATTGTATGAATCATTGTTGAACCGCATGGATGCAGTCCTTCAAGCTCATGGAAGTCACACAAAAAATTAAATATGACTCTAATAGCACCACAACTTAATTCACCAATGTTATGCAACATATATTTGTATTTTAAGATAATTATTTGTTTGAATATCACATTACTTTCTGTGGGTGACAAAACTTTTGTCTTGCCAAAATCTGACCATTCTATGTTCATTAAATGATCAATATTTCAGCATTGATGCCAATTTATTTTCTTAACCTAAACCAAATTTGGGAGGGTTTCAGCTTTCAAAAGAGTAATTTATAAAACCAATGGATGAATTTAACGTCAGGTTATAAGCTTTGATTTACATTAGGTAATCCACAGCAAGGTACCCAACTTTGGGTAAAAGGTGAAATACTTTGGCTAATACACAATCAGGTACACAACTTTGGCCAAAAGGTAAAATTATTTTTACCTTTTACCCAAAGTTATGTACCTGGTTGTGTATACCCAATCAATTTTACCTTCTTTAACCACAATATTTTACCTTTGTTTTAAACATATTTAACCTTAGAAATAAATTAAAGGCAACATTTTTAACCAACAAATTGTGAATTTATTTTCATAATAATAATAATTTTTATTGGGAAAATATTTTTTTGAAGCAAAAATATGTTATTTTTTTTAAGGAAAAAAAATCACTCATAAATTGACATTGTGTGGGGTGGAGATAATGCTGGAGGGGCTGACAGTTTGGGACACTTCGACATTGGAAGTGTGAAGATAGGACTGGGATGGTGGTGGGGAAGGATCAGTAGGTAAAAGAGGTGAAGGGGTGGAAAAAGAAATAGAACGGGTGGACATGTGGGAGGCAGAAGAGGTGGTGGTTGGTGGAGAGGAGGGTTGGGCAGGGACTGGAGGCGCAGATGATGTGGTTGGGAAGTGGCACGGGGAAGGATGCTGGTACGGGGCAGGTTGCTGGAACTGGGGAGGTTGCTGGTACTGGGGGGGTTGCTGGTATTGAATAGGAGGGGGAGGAGGGACAGTGGATGGAGGGAGGGCAGGTGTGGGTGGAACTACCAGGGTGGGTGGCGGAGCTTGGGAGATAAACTGCGCTAGAGCAGAGTGGCACGATTGCATTACATGCATCTGCTGGTCAGGGGATAGCGTATCCATGCGCTCGACTACAGACCGGAAAAAGGTGTGGTTTGGAGATCTACTTGCATCTGAATGCATGCTAAGTAGAAGTGTTTTGACCTCCAGAATGCTATTGTTGAGCATATTAAATCTTACGGCCATTTGCTCAGACAACACTTTAAGACAGTTCTGGAAGGATGCATTCAGATGCAAGAACTCGGGCGCATAGCTTTTTTCCTGACCCCTCTGGCGCTGCAGCCCAGTACCCACAGGTGTACTAGAGGTGGCAGCGGCAGAGCGGTGGGGTAAAGGAAAAGCTATATCCTCACCAGGAGATTCATGCAATGCAGTCGGCCACGATGCTCCAGCGCTGGTGAATGGGACAGAGGGATCAGATGTGAGGGAAGGCTGGGAAGGTGCAGATGGGCCGGGGCGGTCGAAGTGTCAGTCGGTGGCGGATTCCAGAGGGATCGCCCCAGAAGGGTCAAACTGTGCAGGCTCCAGAGTGCTGCTCACGGTGCTGTGGAATAAAGAGAAAAAATGTACAATTAATATATTGATATTGCATGGCCCTGGCTGAAACACAAAAATTTGTTAGACATGTTAACATTTTTTTTAATGGGGTGTGTAATATTTACCTTCTGGTCACCATTGTTGCCCGTAGGAACGACAGGGCGTGCGCATTCTTGTACTTGTTCCTGCGTCCTCCAGATCCACTCAGGGCCCGCATCTCTTTGTTGAACTCCTTCTTGAAGCGATCCCTGATAGACTGCCACCGCTTCACAATTCTCTCACCTGAAAAGAGAAAGCAGAAATTGGTTAGTATACAACATCAGGGTTTCCCAAACTCCAGTCCTCATGGCCCCCACAGGTCATGTTTTCAGGATAGTGTTGCACAGGTGAAAGAATCTCTGATGCCTTGATGATACTTCCACCATCTGCACAATACAAAGGAAATCCTGAAAACATGACCCGTGGGGGCCATGAGGACTGGAGTTTGGGAAACACTGCTTTACATCCAGCAACATAGCTGAACTGTGTATACTTACGCGCTTGAATCTGGGCCCGAGCATCGAGGTCCTCCCAGTGGTCCACTACTTGTTGACATACTTGCTCACATAGCCGTCAGGTCACAATTAGATCGGCATGGCGGCGGTCCCCCATGTTCCACAGCGGCTCCCTTTCTCGTATCAGATCGATGAGGAGGTCAATGTTGATGTCTCCTCACCGTCCGAGTCAGGAGCACGCTGTGAAGCCTGTTAAAAAAGAAAAAAAAAAAACACATTAGACTCAAAACAAAAAAAGTAAATAAAAAAGAATTCCATAAAAAAGAAAAAAAAAAAAAAGAAAAAAAAGTAGATTACAAACAAAAAATGTAAAAAAAAATTGAAGAAAAAACAACAAAAAATTTTTTTGGAAAAAAGGTTGATTACAAAAGAAAAAGTTACTTATATGATGGAGACCGCCCTGTCGCTGATGCCGACGACCCTGGGAGGTGCTTCGAGGACCTCTTGAACAAGCACCAGATTCAGAAGACTAAAATAAAAAAAAAATTACGTGCTTCGATGCAGGCATATGTGCTGTGTGCAGTGTGATATCTGCAATGATCTCTTTTTATGTGTTGTCTGCAGTGTGATGTCTGTACTAAATTGTTTTCTGTGTTGTATGTAGTGTGATGTTGTGTTTCTGCGATGCATGCAAGAAACTTACGAATTGCGAGCCCATTCCAGGTATCTCTCCACCCCTTCTTCTGGGAGCACCTCTTCAGCTTCAGATTCCTGTTATACAAAAAAATTTTGATTAATATATTTAGATATATATACACATACACATTTACAGGGGGGCATAGAAGAGCACTTATGTGACCATCAAAATAATACACAGGGCATCATTACTTTCTAGGGGTAAAATCTGGTCGCTGTTTTCTAGGGAACTTGTACAGGGCATTAAGATTTTCTAGGGGGCCATTTTAAAATCTAGAGGGCACGAATATGGGTGGACACAAAATGAAGCACTGCTATTGTGCCAAATAGCAGATGCACTAGGACGACATGCTCAGAGATGGCATATCAGAGATGGATTGTGAAATACCTAAATACATTAAAAGAAATACAAAACATTTTTTTTTTACCTCTAAGCGCTGACGACGCAAGGGAGGGCTCCCAGAAGAAGAAGACATGTCCTGAGTCTGCTGGGCGTCTGCTGCTGGCAGCAGCTGCTGGGCAGCGTCTGCTGCTGCTGCTGGGTGGCGTCTGATGCTGCTGGCGGCTGCTGCTGGGTGGCGTCTGCTGCTGCTGGGCGGCGTCTGCTGGCCTCTGATGGGCGGCGTATGCTGACCTCTGATGGGTGGCGGATGCTGGCCTCTGATGGGCGGCGGATGCTGGCCCTTGCTGGGCGGATGCTGGCCTCTGCTGGGCAGCTGCTGCCGTCTGCTGGATGATGGCCGTCTGCTGGATGATGGCTGGCTGATGTCGGCTGCTGGCTGCTGGGCGGCTGATGCCGGCTGCTGGGTGGCTGAAGGCTGCTGCTGGGTGGCTGAAGGCTGCTTCTGGGTGGCTGATGGCTGCTGCTGGGTGGCTGATGGCTGATGCCTTGATCTCCTGCGGCTGGTTCCTCTTTGCTTGGAAGGCTGCATGGTAATGGCTGAGGTCCCCACTGGCATGGTTTATATATGTTTCCTGGGGGCTGGCCAATTACTTCTGAGCATGCTCAGACGTAAAAACCGGATCCGGCCACCGGATCCTTCTTTTTCCGGATCCGGCACATTGCGGCGTCCATAGAGTTCCATTGTAGCAAAAAGCCGGAAGCGCCGGCTTTTTCATCGAAGACAAAAAACATTACTGTCGCCGTTTTTTTCAGACGCCGGAATGCTAAGTTTCGCCGGATCCGGCAAAAAACGGAAGAGCCGCAAGGCCATGCGGCGCGATCTGGCACTAATACAAGTCAATGGGAAAAAACCGGATCCAGTGTTAGATTTAGCCGATTCCGGTTTTTCAAAAAATAGCCGGATCGCGCCTGACGCCAAAAACCTGATGTGTGAAAGTAGCCTTACTCACAGCTCCTGCATTGTTGACAAACTTCATCTACTGCTGCTTTCAGCCGAGGATGATAGACCAGTCTCTGCAGGCACCGGAACGTCTTCTCTGTGCCAAAGTGGGCCCCTCTCTCATGGACTTCGGTAGCCTCCTCACGGAGCAATTTTCCTGGGAGCACCACTTGCCAGGTGATTCCTCATTCCCGTATCAACTGCACCTTCCGATACAGCAGGCCATTTTTCAGTTGAAGCCTGTCCCACTGTCGAAGGATCTGTAAGGTTCCTGGGGACAAGGCATCTCTCTCTCTTTGGTTGGGAAGTTGCTTCAAAGCCACCCATTGTCTCATCTGAGTGAGTTCCCTATCTTCCTGCTGAAGCCGTACAAAGTCATCATGGGGTCGTCCTAATGTGTGTCCTCTGGATGTCTCCCCGATCTGTCCCTGCGTGGCCACCAATGTCCCTGCGGGATTACGAAATTCAGGGATCTCTTCAGCCTCCAGCTCTTCCTCTTGGTTAGGTCCAGGTCGCTCATGAGTCACTTGGGATAAAGCATCAGCATGAGTGTTTTCGGCTCCCCTCCGATAGGCAATCTTGTACGGGTACTTGGCCATGTAGGCCACCCATCTCTGTTATGATTCGGTAGCCGAGGAGAGCAGGCAAAAACGGCAATACACCAGAGAGGTTGGAATCTACTGGATTGCAGTACCCTGACTAACCACCACAACTAAAGGCAGCCGTGGAGCGTTCCTACGTTGGTCCTAGACGCCTCGTCACAGCCTGAGAGGTTAACTACACCTAAAGATAGAAAGAGGAAAGCTATCTGCCCCGGAGCAGATCCCCAAAGAACATAGGAAGCCCCCAAACATGTAATGGCGGTTAGACAAGAGGAAATACAGACACAGACAGAAAATAGTACAGCAAAAGTTGGGGCCCAATCTGCCTAGAAAGAAAAAGGATAGGAAGGACACTAACTGCAATCCAAAAAACCCTAAAAAATACCAACTCTACTAATTGCAAAAACACCTGAGATCACACGACCTCTACC
This sequence comes from Oophaga sylvatica, assembly GCA_033576555.1. NCBI lineage: Eukaryota > Metazoa > Chordata > Amphibia > Anura > Dendrobatidae > Oophaga > Oophaga sylvatica. Next base: position 287,260,490 of record JARQOD010000001.1, read on the forward strand.
ACCTAAATTAATTCTCTGGTGTAACAAAACTAAGCCGCAGCCACTGAAAAAACTGGAAAAGGCAAATGAACAAATAACAGTGGCTCAGATAAACTGAGAGGAGCACAAACCCCCGGAGGGGACCTGGCTGACCTCCACAGAAGTGCAGGGAACAATGCAAAAAGCAAGCACAAAAATAAAAACAGAAAATATCTTATCTTAGAGCAGGAGAAGAGGCAAGACTCAGCAAGCTTCCAAGTGAACCAGGAACCACAGTTGAGACAAGAACAATTGATCACCGGCAACCAGGATGGGAGGGAACCTCCCTTATATAAGACCAGTCTGTTGCTCCTGATTGCCAATCTTCATTGAATGGTTAAGGACTGTTTGTAACCACCAGAGGGAGCTTCTGCTCAGAATTCATTTGTAACACATTCACAACAGTACCCCCCCTTGAGGAGGGGTCACCGAACCCTCATTTGGGCAACCAGGTCGGTCAGGATGAGCTCTGTGATACGCACAGATCACTCTCCTAGCATGGATGTCCGAAGCAAACACCCAAGAATTGTCCTCCTGACCATAACCTCTCCACTTAACCAAATACTGGAGTTTCCGTCTAGAAAAACGAGAATCCAATATTTTCTCAACCACATACTCCAGATTGCCCTCAACCAAAACAGGGTCAGGTGTCACGTTTGGACTCAGCCGCCTTCAAGCGGCTCAGTCCTCGGGGACGAAATCTGGACCCTCCATACCACAGAGGGGGACCCGGGCCTACCCAAACTAGGGACTGGCAGAGACCGGGGTTCTGTGGCAGCTGAGCATGTGGACGAAGAAGAGACACGTAGGACTTGATTACACCGCACAACTTCAGGTATAGGTAAATAAAGTTTACTAAAGTAAATAAGGGATGACACACAGTACATAACATCAGGGTAGACGAGGTCATCAGAATCACGAACTCAGGAACACGGACTGGACATCAGGAACACGGACACCGGAACACGGACTGGACATCAGGAACATGGACACCGGAACACCGGCTGGATCTCAGGAAACAGAACACTGGCATCAGACTCCGGACATCTGGCAACGATCGACAGGTTCCGGACATCGGCCTGCGGACATCAGTCTCCGGACATGAGGCCGCAGTATCAGACTAGGGACATCTGGCAACGATCGGCAGGCTCCGGACATCAGGCAGGAAAGGATCGGATCCGGACATCTGGAAGTGATCTGAAAAGGAATCCAAGCGGTCTGGTGCAAGTCCCACCAGGCTCAACTGGAGCCGGGCGGGGATTGCACCAAAAGCAAGCTGAGCACAAAGTAACAGAAACTCAGCACACCCACACCGGACTCCTCCTTCCAAATGAACCCAGGATATATCACAGAAAGTCAGTTAGCAAAGTATCACAGTCACTGGGCTCAGGGTTCAGTACACAGAAGGTTTCAGGAACATAGCACAGCAGACACAGTTCAGACAGTCAGGTACAGGATCAAGGATACGAGCCTAGAATTATCGCCTCTAGGAAAGGCACAGGAACGAGTTCAGGATCAGACATACGAGCCTAGAATTACCGCCTCTAGGAAAGGCACAGGAACGAGTTCAGGATCACAAGACAGGACGAGGGTATCAGCTCTCCAGAGCTGATCGAACTCAAAGCAGGAGCTGAACACACACACACACAAGGCTAGGTTCAGAAGCTATGTGAGTAGCTAAGGCCCCGCCCATAGGGCAGGGAGCCTTTATATATGAGCTGCCCCTCAGCAATTGGCTGGGGACAGCATTTCAGGTACACACACTAACCCTGATAAAAGCAGGGCAGGTGTGGCCTGCGCACCCTATGAGAGCCAGACATAAGCACAGCAAGGGCACCTGGAAATGGCTGCAGCCCAAACACACGTAGCAAGTCATGCACCAGTGCAGAGGACCTTGCAACCTATGGGTAGCTTTCACAGCAGTAGCCAGGGACCGCACATACGGGTGGTCATGCAATGCAGCGGAAACACCCACGCATGTGTGGCTACGCAGAGGAGCTGGGAACTGACCATAATCCATACAGGTAACGGCTATCAGATCCCAGCTCAATTTAGGGGGAAAAGGAGCAAAGGGTTAAAGCACAAACATGCATGTCACAACATGACATCAGGAGGCACAGCCATAGGAACCACTGGCTCGACAAACCTCTTCAATAAGGACTTGTGGAACACGTTATGGATCTTAAATGTCCCTGGAAGAAGTAAACGAAAGGAAACAAGATTAAGAATCTCCATGATCTTATAAGGTCCAATGAACCTAGGCTTAAACTTAGGAGATGCAACTCTCATAGGGATATTTCTTGAGGACAACCAGACCAAATCCCCCACTTTAAACCGAGGACCATCAGTCCTTTTGCCGGTTGGCAAACCGCTGGGCCCTCTCCTGAGAGAGGGACAACCTCTCCACTACCTGGTCCCAAATCTGCTGCATACGCTCCACAACAGAGTCAACACCTGGACAGACAGAAGCCTCCGTCTGTCCCGAAGAAAATCGAGGGTGAAACCCAAAATTGCAGAAAAATGGAGACATCAAAGTGGCAGAGCTAGCCCTATTATTAAGAGCAAACTCAGCCAAAGGCAAAAAAGAGACCCAGTCATCTTGATCAGCAGACACAAAGCATCTTAGATAAGTCTCCAATGTCTGGTTTGTTCTCTCAGTTTGTCCATTGGTCTGAGGATGAAAAGCTGAGGAGAAAGACAATTGAACACCAAGTTTAGAACAAAAAGTCCTCCAAAATCTGGAAACAAACTGGACTCCTCTGTCAGACACAATGTTCTCAGGAATGCCGTGTAACCGAACCACGTGCTGAAGGAACAAAGGCACCAATTCGGAGGAGGAAGGCAACTTAGGTAATGGCACAAGATGTATCATCTTGGAAAACCTATCACAAATCACCCAGATAACGGTTATTCTCTGAGAAACAGGGAGGTCGGAAATGAAATCCATAGAGATATGGGTCCATGGTCTCTTGGGCACAGGCAATGGCATCAACAAACCACTAGAGCGAGAGCAAGGCTTGGAGCGTGAGCAAGTCCCGCAGGACTGCACAAATTCCCTGACGTCACGAGACAAAGTAGGCCACCAAAAGGACCGACTAACCAAGTCTCTGGTACCAAAAATTCCGGGATGACCGGCCAACACGGAACAATGAATCTCAGACATCACACTCTTTTTCCACCGGTCTGGGACAAACAATTTCCCAATAGGGCAGCGCTTGGGTTTATCCTCCTGACACCCTTCCAGAGCCAGTCTCAAATTGGGCGAGATGGCGGAAAGAACTACACCCTCTTTCAAAATAACAGCAGGATCAGATAACTCAGGAGAGTCCGCAAGGAAACTCCTCGAGAGGGCATCCGCCTTAACATTCTTAGTGCCAGGAAGAAAGGAAACCACAAAATTAAAACGTGTGAAAAACAAGGCCCACCTGGCCTGTCTAGGATTAAGTCGCTTGGCTGATTCCAGATAAACCAGATTCTTATGGTCTGTGAGGACCACCACCTGATGTTTGGCTCCCTCCAGCCAATGTCTCCACTCTTCAAAAGCCCACTTCATGACCAATAACTCCCGATTACCCACGTCATAATTACGTTCAGTTGGAGAAAATTTTCGAGAGAAAAAGGCACAAGGGTTACTTTTAGAGGTCTCTGGATCTCTTTGGGACAAAACGGCACCTGCCCCAATTTCAGAGGCATCAACCTCCACCTGAAATGGCAGAGAAACATCAGGCTGCCGTAAAACAGGAGCAGAAGTGAATCTCTGCTTAAGTTCCTGAAACGCAGAGACTGCCTCAGGAGGCCAATTCTCCACATCAGAACCCTTTTTGGTCAAATCAGTCAATGGTTTAACAATAACAGAGAAATTACCAATAAATTTACGATAAAAATTGGCAAAACCCAAGAATCTCTGAAGAGCCTTTAATGAAGTAGGTTGGACCCAATCACAGATGGCCTGAACCTTGACCGGGTCCATTTCAATAACAGATGGGGACAAAATGAATCCCAGAATGAGATCCTCTGTACGCCAAAAAGACACTTTGATCCCTTCACATACAGAGCATTCTCTCTCAAAATCTGGAACACAGTCCGAACATGTTTCACATGAGACTCCCAGTCATTGGAAAAAATCAAGATATCATCCAAATAAACAATCAGAAATTTATCCACAAAATCCCTGAAAATGTCATTCATGAGGGACTGGAAGACGGAAGGAGCATTAGTGAGCCCAAAGGGCATCACTAGGTACTCAAAATGCCCCTCTGGGGTATTAAACGCCATCTTCCATTCATCCCCGTGCTTAATGCGAATAAGGTTATACGCCCCCTGAGGTCAAGCTTGGTAAACCAAGTAGCACTTTTCACCCTGGAAAACAGGTCAGAAATCAAGGGTAACGGATATTGATATTTCACAGTGATATTGTTCAAGAGATGATAATCAATACACGGCCTTAATGAACCATCCTTTTTGGCCACAAAGAAAAAACCGGCACCCAAGGGTGAAGAGGATGGTCTGATATGACCCTTCTCCAATGACTCCTTGATATAAGACCGCATAGCGTCATGTTCAGGTACAGACAAGTTAAAAAGGCGACCTTTAGGGAATTTACTACCAGGCACTAATTCAATAGCGCAGTCATAGCTCCTATGGGGGGGCAAGGATGCAGATTTACTTTCGCTAAACACATCAGAAAAATCAGTCAAAAAGTCAGGAACATCCTGAGCCTGGGGAGAGGCAGAAAAAACAGGAGTGTTGGCATTAACACATTGGCAGCCCCAACTGGTTACAGACACAGATTTCCAATCCAAAACAGGATTATGAGACTGTAACCAAGGGAAACCTAGTACAATAATGTCATGCAGATTATACAGCACCAAAAATTTGCAACTCTCCTGATGATCAGGTTCAACCCTCATTATCACCTGAGTAGAGAACTGGGGTTTATTCTCAGCCAAAGGGGTAGAATCAATCCCCAGTAGGGGAATAGACTTCCGTAGGGGTATCAAGGGAAACCCACAACGTTTAGCAAAATCAAAATCCATCAGGTTAATAGCTGCTCCCGAATCAACAAAAGCCCGAGCAAAAAATGTGGACAGGGAGCAAATCAGGGTAACAGTCAACAGAAATTTAGTCTGAACACTACCCAAGACAACTGAGCGTGCAAAACGTCTTCCCCGCTTAGGGCAGACTGAAATAGCATGAGAGGCGTCACCACAGTAGAAACATAACCCATTGCGTTTTCGAAACTCATGACGCTGTGCCCAGAAGCCACTCCATGTAAGGTTCTTTGTCTCTGTTGACATGTTCCTTGAAACTCAGTTTTCCGTCGGCCATTTTGCTTTCTGTCTTTCTTCAGCTCTTGCCCTCAGTTAATATGGAGTTTCCAGTTTTCATGTTCCCGCCCTGATTCTTCCCTCTTGCTTCTTAAGCAGCCTCAGCTGAACAATCAGTGCTCCTGAATCAAGCCTCAGTCAGTCTGTGACCTGACTCCTGGAAGCCTTGGACTTGTACTCCAGCTATTCCCTACTGAGGAACCTTGGAACACTTTTGGACTCTGGAAACCTGCTGTTTGGTGAATCCATGTTTGCAGAGGAATTACGGTACAGAGAAGAGATCCTGAACCTGCTTTGGAGATTTACTGTAGTGCTTGAAGTTACTCTGGCCTGCTGTGTCTCCTGTCGCTGTTCCTGCAAACTGTGTGAACTTTTCAGCATGCTTGTATGAAGTAATACAAGTCATTTCATTTCAACCTATGTCTCCTGTGTTTTCCTCGCACCCAAGCACAAGACGCTATAGGAACTGTACACTATACATGACAAGATTCAGGAGCCCGAGTTTAGTGTCTGCTGGGTCTGGGAAAGCCGTGTCTGCTGTGACTGTGGATATCAGATGTCCGTTTAATACCTTATGTGATGACAGTGGTTGTGACTTCTCACAACCATTCCAGGTGAGCGCATTCCCTTAAAATTTTACTCTGGAGTGTTACCACAGGTAAACACTATTGTTTTTTTTTTTTTTTTCCTTTCCTCTTCTCCTTCCAGCACCTCTGCCTTAAAAGATCTGGAAGATGGAGGCCCGCATAAAGGAACTTTGCGGAGTGACTGATACAATCCTTTCAGATGTACAGACTTTAAAAACCCGTTTTGCAAGCCTACAGGACCTCACTAATCATAATTTGCAAGTGTTTGGACAGAGAACCCAGGAATTGCGAGCCAGGATTGAGGCTCTAGAGGAACGAGCCCAGGTTCCTGCCATAACCCCAAGTTCTGGGATCCCCAAATTACCTTCTTTTCGTTTTGGCGGTGAACGTGAGAAATTCAGGGGATTTATTAATCAATGCAATTTATTTTTTCTGCACATGCTTCACAATTTCCCACTGAACGATCCAAAGTGCTTACTGTAATCATGTTGCTTACCAATAAGGCTTTGATGTGGGCAAACCCTCTGATTGAGACTGAGGATGATTGTTTGAATCACCTTGATGCTTTTATTTCAGCCATGGGGCAGGTGTTTGATGACCCCAATCGAGGTGCAACAGCTGAAGCAGCCATGTTAACTTTGCGCCAAGGTAAGCGTTCAGTAGCCGAATATGCCCTGGATTTCAGGAGATGGGCTCTTGATACCACTTGGGACACTTCCGCTAAAAAATCTATTTTTCGGAAAGGGTTGTCTCCACTGATTAAGGATGAACTTGCTCGTGCCGACCCTCCCACTGCGTTAGGTGACTTTATCAACTATTGTATCCGTATTGATGCTCGTTGACTGAACGCAGACAAGAGAGATGGTTCGAAAATAATCACACTAACCTTTTACTACCTCCCTCCTCAGCTAAGGAACCTTTGAGTAGGATCACAAGGGAACCAGAACCTGAACCCATGCAGGTGGACTCTTTGCAAAGACGGGTTAGTGATGCACGCAAAGAACATGTATAAAGGAAAATCTATGTTTCTACTGTGGTAAGTCAGGGCACTTCATTATAAACTGCCCAGCCGTTCTCGTAAGACTACTGCAGCAGTCATTCACTGTGAGTGTTGCGAGAGGAGCTCTGTCATGTCCGAGCCTCAGGCTCCAGAGAGATCTGCTGCAAGAGATCTTGATTTCTCGGACTTAAACTCTGTTAGTTCTGGGGACGATGACGGTATAAACGCTGCAATTTTTCAAGTTTCCTCAGCGGTGTCCCAGCTGAGTTGTAAAAGAAACAATTCTCATTGCTTCCTTTCCATCAAACTCTGGGTTGACTCAGTCTGGGTGTCTAGCTCTGCTATGATCGACTTAGGAGCAAGTGGAAATTTTATGGATATATCCTTTGCTCTGAAACAGGGGATACGTTCAGTGAAGAAGGCTACTCCAGTACAGATGGAGACTGTGGATGGCTCTCTACTGACTTCTGGACCAGTGGATCAAGAAACAGAACCTTTGAGGGTCCTTATGGGTAAAGATCATCAGGAGAAAATGTCTTTTTTGCTTATCTCTTCTCCCCACTTTCCCATCATTCTAGGGCTACCATGGCTGCAGGCGCAGAATCCTACGATTAACTGGGAGACCAAGGAATTACACTTTCCGGAGAAACAGATGAGTCAAGGAGTTTCAGCTTGCTCTGTTCCTAAAGGAACCATGTCAGTCCCTGAACTACCAGCTGTATACCAGGACTATGTGGATTTATGTGACAAGAAGAACGCTGATCAGCTTCCTCCTCACCGTCCATATGATTGTCCAATTGAATTATTGCCCGGAGCCGAGATATCTTTTGGTAAGATCTACCCCCTAGCGGGGCCCGAGCTAAAAGCTTTGAAGGATTATATAGACGAAAATTTAGCCAAGGGCTTCATACGCCCCTCTTCATCTCCCGCAGGTGCACCCATCTTCTTTGTGAAGAAGAAAGATGGATCTCTGAGACCCTGCATAGACTATAGGGAACTCAATAAGGTTACTATTAGAAACCGTTATCCATTGCCTTTAATCCCTGAGTTGTTGGAGAGAGTGCGGCATGCCAAAATTTTCTCTAAACTGGATCTCCGTGGGGCCTATAACTTGGTCCGTATCAGACCTGGGGATGAATGGAAGACTGCTTTCAGGTCACGCTATGGACTCTTTGAATATCTAGTTATGCCTTTTGGTCTGAGTACCGCCCCAGCCACTTTCCAACACTTCGTGAATGATATCTTCAGGGATCTCCTAGATACATTTGTGGTGATTTATCTGGATGATATTCTAATTTTTTCTAACTCCACAGAGGAACATCATGGACATGTGAGAATGGTCTTAGAACGCCTAAGACAAAACCATCTCTACATCAAACTTGAAAAATGTGAATTCCATAGGACCGAAATTCAATTTCTGGGGTATGTACTATCTACGCAAGGGATTAGTATGGATGGAAGCAAGACCCAAGCCATCAAGGATTGGCCAATTCCTAGAAATGTGAAGGAGGTGCAGCGTTTCATCGGGTTTGCCAACTTCTATAGACGTTTCATTAAGAATTTTTCTGAGGTAGTGTCACCTATCACCCAACTTACCCGGAAACAGTCTAGGTTCTCCTGGACCCCGCAAGCTCAGGAAGCATTTTCCTGTTTAAAGGATAAATTTACCACCGCACCTATCTTAGTACATCCCAACCCCGAGCTTGCCTTCATAATAGAGGTGGATGCTTCAGACTGTGCCGTTGGAGCTATATTCTCTCAGAGAACAGGTGAGAAGAATGTCTTGCATCCCTGTGCCTTCTTTTCCCAGCAGTTGTCTTCGGCTGAGAGGAACTACGATGTGGGCAATAGAGAATTGTTGGCCATTATTGCCGCCTTCAAGGAATGGAGACACCTTCTTCAGGGAGCTGCACAGCAAATAGTCGTCCTGACAGACCATCGTAACCTTGAATTTATCAGGTCGGCTAAGTGCCTGACTCCTCGCCAGGCTCGCTGGAATCTTTTCCTAAACCAATTTAATTTTGTCATTTCTTATAGACCAGGATCGCGCAATGGAAAGGCTGATGCACTCTCTAGGATTCATTCAGCAGAGACACGTCCACTTACTCCTCCTAAGACTATTCTTCCTGACTCTAGATTCCTGGGAGTGATTCATAATCAAGACCTACTTAAGGACATCAAGGAAGCATACCATGCGGATTCTTGTTGGCTCAACCCCCAAGGGACGTAAGTCTTGTCTTTAAGAATGGTGTGTGGATTCAGGGACAACGTCTGTATATACCTGAAACAGTCAGATTGAGAGTATTGCAACTCATCCACGATTCCAAGATAGCCGGGCATAGGGGAATTCTAAAGACACAAGAATTTCTTTCTCGTTTCTTTTGGTGGCCCACTTACAGGAAAGATGTCTTAAACTATGTCACTTCATGTGAAGTCTGTGCAAGATGCAAAACACTCGCTCCTCACCAACTGGTCTGTTGCAACCTCTTCCCACCTCGTCCCGCCCGTGGGGATCCATTTCTATGGACTTCATTGTGGAGTTACCAACCTCTCAAGGGAAGAACACCATTCTAGTGGTGGTTGACCGTCTAACAAAGGCAGCTCATTTTATCCTTGTGTCGGCTTACCCACTGCAAAACAGACATCAGACTTGATGATTAAGAATGTGTTTCGCTTACATGGAGTACCGGATGAGGTCATTTCGGATCGAGGGGTGCAATTCACTTCAAGGTTTTGGCAAAATTTCTGTGCAGCATTGGACATTAAAGTAAACCTTTCTTCTGCTTTTCATCCCCAGACTAATGGACAGACAGAACGAACCAATCAGACCCTGGAGCAGTATCTCCGCTGTTTTATCTGCCACCTACAGGATGATTGGGTGGATCTACTTCCACTGGCTGAGTTCTCTTATAACAACTCTCAAGCGCCTCCACTAAGCAGTCTCCTTTTTACTCCAATCTAGGTTATCATCCTAACATTCTTCCTCGATTTCCCATAGATACGCCCTTGCCGGCAGTGGCTGAAAGAATCACTTCTTTACAAAAGAATATGGATCTTCTAAAGGAAAATCTAGAATTGGCTCAGGAAAGGTACAAGAAAGCAGCAGATAAATTTCGTAAACCTGCACCAGCTTTCAAGGTAGGAGATTTGGTCTGGCTGTCAACCAGAAATCTTAAATTAAAGATTCCATCGTCTAAATTGGGACATAAGTACATTGGACCTTATAAGATCAATAAGATTATAAGTGCTGTTGCTTGTCGTCTTCAACTGCCCAGAACTATGAGAATCCACCCTGTCTTTCATGTATCCCTACTAAAGGCTGCAACACCCAATACGTTTCCTGGACGTTCTTCTCCTTGCCCTGACCCAGTGCTGGTCGATGGTCAGGAAGAATTTATGGTGGAAAGGATTCTAGATTCCAGGTTGTACAGAAATCAGTTGCAATATTTGATTAAATGGCAGGGCTACCCAGTGGAGGACAACTCATGGGAACCAGTCAATAATGTAAATGCTCCTCGCCTGCTCTGCCAGTTTCATCAGAGGTACCCTGACAAGCCTGGTCTGAGGTCATCCGGAGGTTGTCCCTAAGGGGGGAGTAATGTAAGGTTCTTTGTCTCTGTTGACATGTTCCTTGAAACTCAGTTTTCCGTCGGCCATTTTGCTTTCTGTCTTTCTGCAGCTCTTGCCCTCAGTTAATATGGAGTTTCCAGTTTTCATGTTCCCGCCCTGATTCTTCCCTCTTGATTCTTAAGCAGCCTCAGCTGAACAATCAGTGCTCCTGAATCAAGCCTCAGTCAGTCTGTGACCTGACTCCTGGAAGCCTTGGACTTGTACTCCAGCTATTCCCTACTGAGGAACCTTGGAACACTTTTGGACTCTGGAAACCTGCTATTTGGTGAATCATGTTTGCAGAGGAATACGGTACAGAGAAGAGATCCTGAACCTGCTTTGGAGATTTACTGTAGTGCTTGAAGTTACTCTGGCCTGCTGTGTCTCCTGTCGCTGTTCCTGCAAACTGTGTGAACTTTTCAGCATGCTTGTATGAAGTAATACAAGTCATTTCATTTCAACCTATGTCTCCTGTGTTTTCCTCGCACCCAAGCACAAGACGCTATAGGAACTGTACACTATACATGACACTCCATCACACTGCATGGGTTCAGAAGCTGGTTCACAAGGCAACACTATTCCACGAAACCTCTACGCTCACGCAAACGTCTGTCAATTTGAATTGCTAATGACATAGAATCATTGAGACCAGAGGGAGCAGGGAAACCCACCATAACATCTTTTACATTCTCTGACAGACCCTTCCGAAAAAGGGCTGCCAAAGCATCGTCATTCCATTTGGTCAGGACTGCCCACTTTCGGAATTTCTGACAGTACAACTCGGCGTCCTCAAGCCCCTGATTTAATGCCAACAAGGTTTTTTCAGCTTGATCAGTGACATTAGGTTCATCGTACAATAACCCCAGAGCCAGAAAAAATGCATCAACATTACTCAAAACAGGGTCCCCAGGTGTCAGGGAAAAAGCCCAATCCTGAGGATCGCCGCGCAGGAGAGAGATGACAATTTGAACCTGCTGTGCTGCGTTCCCTGAGGACTTAGGTTTTAAGGCAAAAAACAACTTACAGTTATTTTTGAAATTCAGAAATTTAGCTCGATCCCCCAAAAACAAATCTGGCATGGGGATCCTAGGTTCCACAACCAGCAACCCTGCAAGACAGGCAGCAATACTCCGAACCTCAGTGGCAAGCTGATCCACACGGCCAGACAACTGTGCAAACTCCATTGAGAGAAAAAAAATCCTCCTCAGCACCCAGAGAAAAAGAGGGAAAAAATGCAACAGAGAAAAAAAAAAAAATTCTGACAACTTCCCTTTTTCTTTTTCCTTTTACTATTTTTCCCTTCTGTTGAGTACCATATAATTTTCAGTTTGGCCGGTGATACTGTTATGATTCGGTAGCCGAGGAGAGCAGGCAAAAACGCAATACACCAGAGAGGTTGGAATCTACTGGATTGCAGTACCCTGACTAACCACCACAACTAAAGGCAGCCATGGAGCGTTCCTACGTTGGTCCTAGACGCCTCGTCACAGCCTGAGAGGTTAACTACACCTAAAGATAGAAAGAGGAAAGCTATCTGCCCCGGAGCAGATCCCCAAAGAACATAGGAAGCCCCCAAACATGTAATGGCGGTTAGACAAGAGGAAATACAGACACAGACAGAAAATAGTAAGAGCAAACGTTGGGGCCCAATCTGCCTAGAAAGAAAAAGGATAGGAAGGACACTTACTGCAATCCAAAAAACCCTAAAAAATACCAACTCTACTAATTGCAAAAGCACCTGAGATCACACGACCTCTACCACCTAAATTAGTTCTCTGGTGTAACAAAACTAAGCTGCAGCCACTGAAAAAACTGGAAAAGGCAAATGAACAAATAACAGTGGCTCAGATAAACTGAGAGGAGCACAAGCCCCCGGAGGGGACCTGGCTGACCTCCACAGAAGTGCAGGGAGCAATGCAAAAAGCAAGCACAAAAATAAAAACAGAAAATATCTTATCTGAGAGCAGGAGAAGAGGCAAGACTCAGCAAGCTTCCAAGTGAACCAGGAACCACAGTTGAGACAAGAACAATTGATCACCGGCAACCATGATGGGAGGGAACCTCCCTTATATAAGACCAGTCTGTAACTCCTGATTGCCAATCTTCATTGAATGGTTCAGTACTGTTTGTAACCACCAGAGGGAGCTTCTGCTTAGAATTCATTTCTAACACATTCACAACACATCTCTGCTCCAGGGCTCCCAGCTTTGCATTTTCCAGATGAGCTAGAGGGTTGTTGTCAGTGCGTACTAAGACTTCAGACCCCGACAGGTACTCAGCGAACTTCTCAGTCATGGCCCACACCAACGCCAGCAGTTCTAGCTTGAAAAAGCTGTAGTTATCCGGGTTACGTTCAGAGTCATGGAGAGAGCTATTCACATAGGCAATCACCCGCTCTTTTCCGTCCTGCATTTGTGACAATACAGTTCCCAGTCCATGTAGGCTTCCTTCGGTGTGGAGGATGAAGGGTTGAGAGAAGTCTGCATAGGCCAGTATGGGTGCTTCGGTCAGAGCCATCTCCAGGGTTCGGAAAGCTTGGTCCTGACTATCTCCCAACCAGAGGCTTAGCTAGGGTTTTGGTTTGGGGGGGGCGAAACTTCTGAGTGGGCCCCTAACCAGAGAAGCTCAGCAAATGACCTCTCTGTTGCCAAAAATTATCTATATATAAAAAGACCATTATTGATATCACCGCCATTTGGTCAGTGGTAAATAATACCAGTCCTACAGAAAATATAAGAGATCATAGCAGAGTTATGTGTAGCCCAGCTGCGCTCTGGAGCCACATGTTACCCTGGAGGATGCATGAAAGGTAAATTCACAAATCACCTGATATTCATTCACACTTCACATTTCCCTGGTGCCACCAGAGGGAGCCATTATAGAGTACGCAGGTATATAAGGGTGTGGAGAGACAGAGCAGAGGGAGATCTTGTCAGACAGATGGTGAGAGACGGACAAGCTAGTTACCTCAGACGAGCTGAGAGGGAAAGACTAGCTAAAGAGAGACTTATTTGAAAGCCTGAAGACTTCAGCATACACTCAGCTTACATCGTGGAGTCCAGTAATAGTGGGACGGATTGCCACTTAGTCTGGTCAAAGTTGAGTCTACTGGGATACCTTCAGTGAGCGTTTCATTAAGTAAGCGTGCCGACGCTTGAAGAGCGGTGAAGACAAAGAAAGCTGACATCTACTGCTGGTTGTGCTTATGTTAAAGGTGTGAGTAGGACGACAGGCAAGTGGAAAAAGGAAAGAGAGAGTGACAGAGGTCGACAGCATTGATAGCTTACCTCCACTCTGCACCACCGGACACCGGGTCCGAGCTTGCTAGCTTCTTCAAGACTAGTAGAGAAACCAGAGACCCTGCTGGATTCCAAATCGCAGGGGCTCAACAGTGCTGATACGTAACCGGGGTCAGGAGAACAGAAGTCTAGCAGGGCCCTGCACATAGAGACTTAGTTCTGTCCACAAGAAGGCCTCACCACAAGGTCAGCCGGGCGTAGCAAAGAAGACGGAGTTAGACTTAGTTTTATGCAAGTCAGAAACTCACACACATAAAGAAGTAAGGAGGCCCTACACCTACTCAGTGGTTTACTGGACATGCATCCTCCACCCTGACAGCTTCCCGGGACGTGCCTGCAACTTCACCACCAGTAAAGGTACAGAAAGAGACTGTCTTGTGTGTGTCTGGATTATTGCTCATGCACCCTTACACCGCCATTTACCCTGAGGGATCAGTCTCGCCTGTGGGAGACTTAACATCTTGCTGCTCCAAAACTCTCAGAGGATCTACCCTGCAGCGCTGGTCACCCTGACCAGGAACCACAGGTGGCGTCACAAACATTTCTACAATCCCCTGTAAATATTCCCCTTTTAGTGAGCGCCCAGGGCCATGGACCGAGCTGCGCTACCCGTGACATCCCCAGTGAAGTAATCGGGCTCGGTGCCGAGTACCCCCAAAGCCCTGGTACGTGCGACTCAGTTACAGATAATTACAAGAAGAAAAGGTAGCACACTGTAGCGCTATAGCTTGCAAACACGAAATATGAAAAATATGAAAAATGAATTACATCATTACCTTAGAAATATGAAAAATTGAGAAGTCTTAGCGCATAAGATGGCCAAATTATGTGAGCCTGATAGCCACGTCAAGGCTCTTCTCGTATATCAGGTCCCTAACTAATGCCTATCCTCGCTTTAGAAAAGTCTGTCTGCATGGGAACCTATGAATCCTCTTTTCAGACTAAAATCTACATCTCTGTGGAGGGGTGATGAACCTGCTGTAATTAAAAGGCCTGTGACCACCAGGTGGAGTGCTCAGGCAGAAGGTAAATGAATACATATCAAAAAACTGACCGGCACATCCAAACTTAGATTCAGTGTGAACAGGTGCTAAACCTAGAGTCACCAACTCATATACATACAAGAAGAAAAGGTAGCACACTGTAGCGCTATAGCTTGCAAACACGAAATATGAAAAATATGAAAAATGAATTACATCATTACCTTAGAAATATGAAAAATTGAGAAGTCTTAGCGCATAAGATGGCCAAATTATGTGAGCCTGATAGCCACGTCAAGGCTCTTCTCGTATATCAGGTCCCTAACTAATGCCTATCCTCGCTTTAGAAAAGTCTGTCTGCATGGGAACCTATGAATCCTCTTTTCAGACTAAAATCTACATCTCTGTGGAGGAGTGATGAACCTGCTGTAATTAAAAGGCCTGTGACCACCAGGTGGAGTGCTCAGGCAGAAGGTAAATGAATACATATCAAAAAACTGACCGGCACATCCAAACTTAGATTCAGTGTGAACAGGTGCTAAACCTAGAGTCACCAACTCATATACATACAAGAAGAAAAGGTAGCACACTGTAGCGCTATAGCTTGCAAACACGAAATATGAAAAATATGAAAAATGAATTACATCATTACCTTAGAAATATGAAAAATTGAGAAGTCTTAGCGCATAAGATGGCCAAATTATGTGAGCCTGATAGCCATGTCAAGGCTCTTCTCGTATATCAGGTCCCTAACTAATGCCTATCCTCGCTTTAGAAAAGTCTGTCTGCATGGGAACCTATGAATCCTCTTTTCAGACTAAAATCTACATCTCTGTGGAGGGGTGATGAACCTGCTGTAATTAAAAGGCCTGTGACCACCAGGTGGAGTGCTCAGGCAGAAGGTAAATGAATACATATCAAAAAACTGACCGGCACATCCAAACTTAGATTCAGTGTGAACAGGTGCTAAACCTAGAGTCACCAACTCATATACATACAAGAAGAAAAGGTAGCACACTGTAGCGCTATAGCTTGCAAACACGAAATATGAAAAATATGAAAAATGAATTACATCATTACCTTAGAAATATGAAAAATTGAGAAGTCTTAGCGCATAAGATGGCCAAATTATGTGAGCCTGATAGCCACGTCAAGGCTCTTCTCGTATATCAGGTCCCTAACTAATGCCTATCCTCGCTTTAGAAAAGTCTGTCTGCATGGGAACCTATGAATCCTCTTTTCAGACTAAAATCTACATCTCTGTGGAGGGGTGATGAACCTGCTGTAATTAAAAGGCCTGTGACCACCAGGTGCCTTCTGCCTGAGCACTCCACCTGGTGGTCACAGGCCTTTTAATTACAGCAGGTTCATCACCCCTCCACAGAGATGTAGATTTTAGTCTGAAAAGAGGATTCATAGGTTCCCATGCAGACAGACTTTTCTAAAGCGAGGATAGGCATTAGTTAGGGACCTGATATACGAGAAGAGCCTTGACGTGGCTATCAGGCTCACATAATTTGGCCATCTTATGCGCTAAGACTTCTCAATTTTTCATATTTCTAAGGTAATGATGTAATTCATTTTCATATTTTTCATATTTCGTGTTTGCAAGCTATAGCGCTACAGTGTGCTACCTTTTCTTCTTGTATGTATATGAGTTGGTGACTCTAGGTTTAGCAACTGTTCACACTGAATCTAAGTTTGGATGTGCCGGTCAGTTTTTTGATATGTATTCATTTACCTTCTGCCTGAGCACTCCACCTGGTGGTCACAGGCCTTTTAATTACAGCAGGTTCATCACCCCTCACAGAGATGTAGATTTTAGTCTGAAAAGAGGATTCATAGGTTCCCATGCAGACAGACTTTTCTAAAGCGAGGATAGGCATTAGTTAGGGACCTGATATACGAGAAGAGCCTTGACGTGGCTATCAGGCTCACATAATTTGGCCATCTTATGCGCTAAGACTTCTCAATTTTTCATATTTCTAAGGTAATGATGTAATTCATTTTTCATATTTTTCATATTTCGTGTTTGCAAGCTATAGCGCTACAGTGTGCTACCTTTCTTCTTGTATGTATATGAGTTGGTGACTCTAGGTTTAGCACCTGTTCACACTGAATCTAAGTTTGGATGTGCCGGTCAGTTTTTTGATATGTATCAGTTACAGATAATGACTTACCGCTGACGTTCTTTCTGATGGAATCGTTCACTTTTCATGTCTTTTCCATCTGGCCCAGACCGACATAACGACTCCTCCAGCCAGGACTCGACTACAGAGAATACAACAAAGACACGTTTCACTTCTCATATTTTCAGCACTATCACAGTCACCGATTGGACTACTCTCAACCTGCACAAACTCCTCATCCTGCTGATACTCCAATACTGAGCCGCTGCTGCCATATGTGTCCCTATTACTGCTCCTGATACCCCAATGCTGAGCCGCTGCTGCCGTATGTGTCCCTATTACTGCACCTGATATCTCAATACTGAGCCGATGCTGCCGTATGTGTCCCTATTACTGCACCTGATACCCCAATACTGAGCCAATGCTGCCATGTGTCCCTATTACTGCACCTATTGTGTGGTTCTCTGAGCCCTCTAAATTCTAAAGCAACACTCTAGAATATAGTAATGCCGGTGCTAGTGCCCTAGAAAACAGAGCCCAGATTTTGTCCCCTAGAAAGTAATATTGCCCTGTGTGTCCCTTTGACAGTCACAGTAACCCGAGTTCCCCTATAACAATAAGTGCCCACTTTACATTTAATAATGTCCCAAGTGTCCCCCCTGTACTGCTCCCCTATACACCATATAATGCCCCTCACTGGATACATACTGACCCCTTAATATCCCCAAACTATTTAATGGATCCAACACTGTATGATGGCCCCTAGATAGCATTCATATAGCATAATACACCAGATAGTCCTCAATATAGCATAATGCACCCCCATAGGCAGCCTCTATATTATAATGCACCCCCATAGACAGCCTCTACATTATAATACACCCCCGTAGGCAGCCTCTATATTATAATGCACTCCCATAGGCAGCTTCTATATTATAATGCACCCCCATAGGCAGCCTCTGTATTATAATGCACTCCCATAGGCAGCTTCTATATTATAATGCACCCCCATAGGCAGCCTCTATATTATAATGCACTCCCATAGACAGCCTCTATATTATAATGCACCCCCGTAGGCAGCCTCTGTATTATAATGCACTCCCATAGGCAGCTTCTATATTATAATGCATCTCCATAGACAGCCTCTGTATTGTAATGCACCCCATAGGCACCCTCTATATTATAATGCAGCCTCTATATTATAATGCAGCCCCCCATAAACAGTCTTTGTATTATAATGCACCCCCATAGGCAGCCTCTATATTATAATGCAGCCCCCCATAGGCAGCCTTTGTAGTATAATGCACCCCCATAGGCAGCCTTTGTAGTATAATGCACCCCCATAGGCAGCCTTTGTAGTATAATGCACCCCCATAGGCAGCCTTTGTATTATAATGCAGCCCCCCATAGACAGCCTCTGTAGTATAATGCTCCCCCATATGGAGTCTCTGTAGTATAAGGCACCCCCATTGCAAAAATAATAAATCCAGTACTCACCCCTCTTCCTCCTGCGCTGCTCACTGCTCTCCCGCTCATCTGACAGCGGGCGCCGGCAGTGACATCATCGCGCCCGCTGTCAGACGCTGAGAGGGGGGATTATGGGAGAGAAGGAGCGCTCGCTCCTTCTCCCTCAATGCGGTCAGCTGTATCGGCTAGATACCCATACAGCTGACCCTCCGATGACGGGCGGGGGGCCCACTGCTGGCACCGGGCCCCCCACCGCCTGTTCAGGCCCCATAGCGGCCGTGCGGCAGAGCAGGGAGAGCGATTCTCCCTCCTCTGCCACAGAATGTAACTGCATCGGCGCGCTGTGCACGTCGATAGTCACAGTAGCATAGCTCCGGGTGGGCCCCCTCCAAGCGCGGGGCCTGGGGCCACCGCCCCCTCTGCCCCCCCGGTAGCTACGCTACTGCTCCCCTCTGTATGGTCCGATTCTTTGCACCAGACGGCACTCCTTTCAACAACTCTAACAGCGGGTTAGCAATGCGGGTGAAGTTTTTCACGAACCATCGATAATACTCGGTGAGTCCCAGGAAAGCCCGAACATCCTTCACAGTCTTCGGGTGGACCAGTCCTGTACAGGTGCGATCTTCACACATGATGGTCTTACCCCTTTAGCAGAGATGACATGTCCCAGGTATTCAATCTGTGTGTGAAAGAGCTGACACTTCCGAGGCTTCACTTTCAGGCCATGCTTCTGTAAACGACTCAACACTTGTTTCAGCCTTTGCAGGTGTTCCTCAAAAGTGGCTGCATAAACAATGATGTCATCCAAGTAGATGAGAGTTGCCTCAAAGTTTAAGTCTCCCAGACATTTTCCATCAGTTGCTGGAAGGTCCCGGGTGTGTTAGACAGGCTAAAAGGCATCCGGTTGAACTCGAACAACCCCATAGGCAGTATGAAGGCTGTCTTCGCCCGGTCATGCTCGGACATGGGCACTTGCCAATACCCTCAGCCAGGTCCAATGACGAGAAGTACTTTGCTTTTCCCAGGGTAGACAGTGATTCCTCAATCTACGGCAGCCGGTATGAATCTCGCACGGTGCAAGCATTCAGTTTCCGATAGTCTACACAAAAGCGCAGGGTTCCGTCTTTTTTCGGACTAGGATAATGGGTGCGGTCCAAGGACTTTGGCTTTCTCAGATGACTCCGATCTGCATCATATGTGCCAACATCTCTTTCACCTCCTGGTACATTTGAGGTGGGATCTGTCAATATCGTTCCTTAATGGGTGCAGCATTTCCCATTGGAATCTCATGCGTGATAACTGTGGTACACCCAAAGTCATCATCATATCGAGCAAAGACATCCTGATTCTGCTCTAGCACCACTTCTACTTGTTGCACCTGTTGTGGTGAGAGTTCTGTGAGTTCGGCCCACATCTGCTCCTGGATTCGGCACCCCTCCTTTAGGTTATTAGACTCTGAGGATACCGACACGGCCACTGTCCAGGGATCTCACTGCTTTACTGCCAACTGATCGGCCTCTGGAGGTATCAGCTCTTCCAGCATTCCCATAACCTGTGCAACCTCACTCTTGGGTGGAAGCGTGAGAGCGCTTTCTCCGAGGTTGACACATCGCACTGGTACACTGCCGTCTTGAACAATGGCTAACGTTCATGCAACGAGAATCCCTGGAGGTAACTGATCCATACAAGCGGGCTTTATCTGCACTTCAACTCCTTCGAGAGGGGTACAGGCTCGGATAGGCAGGGTGAACACAGTCTGACCTGGTGGTAAGACGAGGTTGGCAGCAGCCGGAACAGTTACTTTGGCCAAGGTTTTCCCTTCACTCGATGGCTCTTGGGACTGATGTTATGAATGTGCTAGAGATGGTTTCTGAGCAGAGGTTCCCTCTGATGGTTACAGACAGTACTGAACCTTTCAGCGAGGAATGGCAATCTGGGATCACGGACTGGTCTGATATAAGGGAGGTTCCCTCCCATGATGGTTGCCGGTGATCAATTGTTCTTGTCTCAATTGTGGTTCCTGGTTCATTTGGAAGTTTGCTGAGTCTTGCCTGCATCTTCTGCTATCAGATAAGATATTTTCTGCTTTTATTTTTGTGCTTGCTTTTTGCATTGTTCCCTGCACTTCTGTGGAGGTCAGCCAGGTCCCCTCCAGGGCTTGTGCTCCTCTCAGTTCATCTGGAGCCACTGTTTGTTCATTTGCTTTTTCCAGTTTTTTCAGTGGCTGCGGCTTAGTTTTGTTACACCAGAGATCTGATTAGGTGGTAGAGATCGTGTGATCTCAGGTGTTTTTGCAATCAGAAGAGTTGGTATTTTTTAGGTTTTTTTTTTGGATTGCAGTGAGTATCCTTTCCTGTACTTTTCTGTCTAGACAGATTGGGCCCCAGCGTTTGCTCATTCTATTTTCTGTCTGTGTCCGTGCTTCTTCTTGTCTAACCGCCATTACATGTTTGGGGGCTTCCTATTCTCTTTGGGGATCTGCTCCGGGGCAGATAGCTTTCATCTTTCTGCCTTTAGGTGTAGTTATCTCTCAGGCTGTGACGAGGCGTCTAGGATCAATGTAGGAACGCTCCACGGCTACCTCTAGTTGTGTGGTTAGTTCAGGTTACTGCAATCCAATAGGTTCCAGCCGCTCTGGTGTATTGCCGTTTTTGCTTATTCTCCTCAGCTACCAAAACATAACAGACTGAGCTACTCGTATCAGCTGTTAGAACACTTTTCTCTGAGGGGTGCGAGGGCTCCATCAATTCAAGAACGCATCTGCTGACTCATTGACCAGGATGCTCCCGAGTTCTTTCAGCACGTTCATTTCTAAAGTCACAGTGGGACCATTGCTGGGGTTCCCAGCGGTCAGCATGACTCCTTTCTGGCCCACATCTTTACCACACAAGGTGATTTGCATCCAGACCACCCCTGCAACCGGGATGGGCAACTGATTGGGTGCTGTCAACTTGATCACTGGACCCCATTCAGGCTGCATCGCTTCAGGGAAGTGAAATAAGTCTCAGGCATAGTAGTTAATTTCGAGCCGGTATCAACTAAACAGCGGACTGCCTGACCATCCATTTCGGCCCATACGAGAGGACTCAGGGAAACTAAGCTTATGGGACTTTTCTTTCTCCTTCTTGGCTGCTCAGGCTCCGGGCTTCGGTACAGGTGTCTCCCCCAATGCGGGCATCCTCAAGCATAATGTCCAGGGCTCCCACAGTTAAAACAGGTCGGCTGCTCTTCCATGCGGGGCTCTTCCATGTGGGGTCGCCTCTTTTCCTGACGGTACCCAGGACCAGTTTGGCTTCCGGGTGAATCTAATGATATGGAAGGCTTCTTCTTCAGGTCTGCCCATTCCTCCCGCATGTCATGGATTTCCTTCCGAAGCTCTCACACGCAACTTGGTTCAGTTGCCAACGAAGCGGCTACCTCTCCGCTCTGGACCTTCCCCATCGGGACTGTCACCCTCTTCTCTTGCTCACTTGCACATGCTTCGGCCCCCACCTCTAAAAAGGACATGCGCGGATTTACTCGCAAGTGCTCTCGCAAGGCTTGTTTAATCAAGGTGTCCCTAAAGCCTGCCACTAGCTGGTCTCTCAGGACTGTGTCAGGGGGTCCTATGCCTATGCCATCTCGCTTAGCAATCGCAGCGTGGATCTACTGCAGTACGTTCATATATTGGATCACGGACTACCCCTCCATTTGGACACAGCTAAACAAGCGCATGCGCAATTCTCCGATGTCTGTGGGATCTCCGTGCATTTCTCAGATTTGCCGCACTTTGGTGAAAGTATCTCACTCATGGGGGGCCAAAACATGATGGAGTGCCTCGCCTTTCCATCTAGAGCCATCATGGCAATCTCTGCCTCCATCACAGGGGTCATGGGGTGCACCCTCAACATAGCCCTGACCCTCCATTTAACACTAGAACTACTGGATAGTCATTTTGCCTACTTCTCACTATGTGCGAAGTAGTCAAAATGACTACCTCAGTAGTTCTAGTGTTAAACTTAGGGAGGTTGCTCAACAGGGTCCCCAGCGGTATACTGACCCTTGAGGCTCTCACAACCATGTGATCCGCATCTCTGGTGCGTGAGGCACCCGTGACCGCTTGCTCTGTTCCTTCTGTGCCTGTGGACTGCATCTTGCCGAGTGTGATCAGGTTGCGAGATGCAATAACAGGCAGGAGACAGAGCAAGGGTTAACTGGGTTTTAATCAACAGTGGGATACTCCATGCAGGGAGGTAAAGGGTTAAACAGGGAGTAAAACAGTTCAATGCTGAAATTGTGGGTAGCGATAAAGAACATTGAAGACAGTAGGGACAGTCCCTGTGGGGTTAACTTATCCTATCCGCTGATCCTCAGGCCGTGGGTGTTGTGAAGCGGTGATGGCGCCAACAACGGCTGACGTGATGCTGATCCGATGAAGTCCTATGGGTAATGTGGATCCGTCTTCTGGCGGCAGCGGTTGTCTTCTGGTACCTTCCGCTGAGCCTTTAGTCCATCTACTGATGCAGCCAAGAGGGTATAGGGCTCGACACTCTCCGGGTTCAACATAGACCAGTAGACGTATATGGGGGAATCAGGGCACAGCTTACGGTCCCACACTGAAACTCTCTGAGGTGAAGAGTGCGCGGTACTCACGAGCCTGGAGCGTATGGCACCTCGCCTGAGAGTGACCAACGGGCGTCCTGCACGTCTCTCCTAGCAAACGCTGCTAGCCACCGTGGGGATCTGCGGGCGCAGATGTGCTCTGTGACAGCTCTCGAGGGCCAGAGAACTCACTTCTAACTGCCACGTGCTGTCTGTTGCCGCCACAACTAAGTACTTCTGCATGCGCTGTGGCTGCAGCCACTTAGCCATGCCCTTTACTCCCGATGTGTAGGTTTGTCCGGTCTCATTAGCTTTTCCCCCGGACAACAGAGGAGGCAGCCCTGACAGTTCCGGACCCGGCACAGAACAGGTACCCATGGTCCGGTCCTTATTCTTACACAACTCCTTTCCTGTCTATGAGTGTTTAGTTGCTATATTTGTATGCTGTTTATAAAGTTAGAACAAAAAAAAACTCCCAGAGGCTCATACAGGGAGAGCATGTGACTGTATTTCCTATTTTCCTGTGTCTGTGTATGAGAGAAGCAGCCTGCTGTAGATGCTGCACAGATAGACACCCAAATGATTTATTCCTGATCTAATAAGCTTATCATATATTGTTCCTGATTGTTCCTGAATAAAGAAGTTCTATTGACACACGCTTGGAAAGTATCGTGAGTAATCCGCTACCAACAGGTGCCAAGAACTGAATATATTCTGTATATATTAGACTTGTTAGACAATTGACCTAGAGTTCCTTTGAAATAATGAAAGTTATATTTATTACAGTGGCGTATTTCCTGCAGTTCTATGGAACAAATATGGGGAAGCCTGTGCACCCTCGAATCCTAATCTTTTCTTGGGTCCATGGCCATCAGTCCTCCAAACTGATCCAGTGTCTTTGGTTGAGAAGATACAGAATTGCGGCGGATATATTCGCAAAATTTTCTTTAAATGGCAAGAGATGACAGAAGGTTTGGAGACACTTATTTGGACCATTAACCCCTTTATTCCATCAGACGTACTATTCCGTCCATGTGACCCTGGACCTAATTCCCATGGATGGAATAGTACGTCATGGGCGATCAGCTGCGCTCCCGGGGGAGCGCAGCTGATCGCGGCCGGGTGTCAGCTGTTTATCACAGCTGACACCCAGCTCTATGTGTCAGGAGCGGTCACGGACCGCTCCCGGCACATTAACCCCTGGCACACCGCGATCAAACATGATCGCAGTGTACCGGGGCACAGGAGAGGATCGCGCAGGGAGGGGGCTTGCTGGTGTCGCGGTGTCGAGGTGTCGCGCTGTTCCGAGGGTCCGTCCTCCCTCCAGGTCCCCGGATCCAAGATGGCGCCGGGGTCCTGCAGGGAGGCGGCTTCCTCAGTGCCTGCTGAGAGCAGGCACTGAGAAGCCTGCAGCGATGCCAGAGCGATCGCTGGTGTGACAGAGTGCTGTGCACACTGTCACACCAGAGATCTGCTAAAATACTGTGATGTCCCACCCTGGGACAAAGTAAAAAGGTAAAAAAAATAAAAATAAAAAGTGGTAAAAAAAAATCATAAAAAAAAAAAAAAAAAAATATTCCCCAATAAAAAAAACAAAACAATAAAAGTACACACATTTGGTATCGCCGCGTCCGTAACGACCCCCCTATAAAACTGTCCCACTAGTTAACCCCTTTAGTGAACCCCTTAAAAAAAAAAAAAAAACGAAGCAAAAAATCAATGCTTTATCATCATATCGCCGAACAAAAAGTTCAATAATACGCGATCAAAAAGACCGATATAAATAAACATGGTACCGCTGAAAACGTCATCTTGTCCCGCAAAAAACGAGCCATCATACAGCATCATCAGTGAAAAAATAAAAAAGTTATAGCTCGCAGAATAAAGAGATGCAAAAATAATAATTTTTTATATAAAGTTGTTTTCATTCTATAAAAGCACCAAAACATGAAAAAAATGATATAAATGAGGTATCGCCGTAATCGTACTGACCCGAAGAATAAAACTGCTTTATCAATTTTACCACACGCGGAACGGTATAAAACGCCTCCCCCAAAAGAAATTCATGAATTGCTGATTTTTGTTCATTCTAACCTCCCAAAAATCGAAATAAAAAGCGAACAAAAAATGTCACGTGCTCAAAAATGGCACCAATAAAAACGTCAACTCGTACCGCAAAAAATAAGACCTCACATGACTCTGTGGGCCAAAATATGCAAAAATTATAGCTCTCAAAATGTGGTGATGCAAAAAAACTATTTTTTGCAATAAAAAGCGTCTTTTAGCGTGACAGCTGCCAATCATAAAAACCCGCTATAAATAGTAAATCAAACCCCCCTTTATCACCCCTTAGTTAGGGAAAAATAATAAAATTTAAAAAATGTATTTATTTCCATTTTCCCGTTAGGGTTAGGGTTGCGGCTAAAGTTAGGGTTAGGGTTGGCGCTAAAGTTAGGATTAGGGTTAGGGTTGGGATTACTGTTAGGGGTGTGTTAGGGTTAGGTTTGTGGTTAGGGTTGGGACTAGGGTTAGGGGTGTGTTGGGGTTAGGGTTGGAGTTAGAATTGGGGGGTTTCTGCTGTTTAGGCACATCAGGGGCTCTCCAAATGTGACATGGCGTCTGATCTCAATTCCAGCCAATTCTGCGTTGAAAAAGTCAAACGGTGCTCCTTCACTTCTGAGCTCTGCCATGCGCCCAAACAGTAGTTTACCCCCGCATATGGGGTATCAGCGTACTCTGGACCACAAGAGTTATTGTGCAATTTGTCCTATTTCTTCTGTTACCCATGGGAAAATAAAAAACTGGGGGCGACAAAATCATTTTTGTAAAAAAAAAAATGATTTTTTTTGTTTTTACGGCTGTACGTTATAAACTTCTGTGAAGCACTTCGGGTTCAAAGTGCTCACCACACATCTAGATAAGTTCCTTGTGGGGTTTATTTTCCAAAATGGGGTCACTTGTGGGGGTTTCCACTGTTTAGGCGCATCAGGGGCTCTCCAAATGCGACATGACGCCCCCAGACCATTCCATCAAAGTCTGCAATCCAAAACGTCACTACTTCCCTTCCGAGCCCTGACGTGCGCCCATACAATAGTTTACTCCCACATATTGGGTATCAGTGTACTCAGGACAAATTGGACAACAACTTTTGGGGTCCAATTTCTCCTGTTACCCTTGTGAAAATAAAATATTTGGGGCGAAAAAATCATTTTTGTAAAAAAAAAAGGATTTTTTATTTTTACGGCTGTACGTTATAAACTTCTGTGAAGCACTTCGGGGTTCAAAGTGCTCACCACACATCTAGATAAGTTCCTTGTGGGGTCTATTTTCCAAAATGGGGTCACTTGTGGGGGGTTTCCACTGTTTAGGCGCATCAGGGGCTCTCTGTCAGGCACACCGCACTGCACTTGCTCACTGAGCCAGTGCGTGTGTCCTGAGAGAACAAACTGTGCACAACGATACCTGTATAGTAGAACCGCAGCAGAGAAGATGTGTGCTTCTGAGGACACAGGACCTTCCGCACCATGTGACTGCCAAGGGGCGGAGCCAGCACACGTCTCTCAGAGGCAGCAGTATCAGATAGAGAATGTTTCAGGCCGAAGGACCTGCAGGCATGTGACTGCCTAGGGGCGTGGCCTAAGCTCCAGAGATCTAGGAGGTAAAGGAAAACTCCTAGAAGGGTAACTACGAAATAAAGTTACCAAGGAGCATAGACAGAATGGATAGTCAGGATAGCCAGGTCATACACATAGAGGGCGACGAAGTACAAAAGGAGCAGGCAGAGAATAACCAGAACACAGCCAAGGGGTCATACACAGACAGAGCAACGCAGTACAAAAGAGACAGGCAAAACTCGTAACAGGGACACAGCCAAATCAGAACCAAGCAAGCATAAAATGTAGCACAGGCACAAAGCACTGGCACAAGCACAGGGTCAGACACACTCAGCCAAAGGTCAGAGTATAAACGACAAAGGCTGGCTTCACAGTGAGGCTATAAAAAGCCTCCCAGGACCCAGAAAGAGGCCAACCAAGTTAACCCCGCGACTACCTGATCCAAGAACCCAGTAAACCATGACAGTACCCCCTTCTTAATGGGGGCCTCTGGACCCCCAGGTTTCCCAGGATTCCGAGCATGGAATGCCCGAACCAAACGGTCAGCGTGTACCGATCTGGCCGGCACCCAAGACCGGTCCTCTGGACCGTACCCCCTCCAATGCACCAGGTAATGTAAGGACCCCCGAGACCGCCGGGAGTCTACAATATGTTGTACCTCAAATTCCATGTGCCCATCAACCAAGACTGGGGAGGGAACAGCAGCTGGTTCTTCTACTACCGATCCCAAATGCTTAGCGAGAGTCTCTGCAGAAGGTAGACTTGCCATAGGTACAAAATGCGCTAACTTAGAAAACCTGTCAACAACTACCCAGATAACCGTGTTACCCCGAGAAGAAGGAAGGTTGGTAATGAAGTCCATGACAAGTGGGTCCATGGCCTTCCTGGAATTGGCAAAGGCACCAATTCCCCCGCCGGCCGGCAATGAGAGCTCTTAGAACGAGCACATACCCCACACGCAGCGACATGCTTCTTAATATCTGAAGCCATCAAAGGCCACCAAAAAA